>CM035411.1:30558306-31758306 GCA_020310875.1 Ceratopteris richardii | reverse complement strand
TGTTGGCCAGTCTTCTGCCACCACCATCTTCACTGACAGTCAGAGCGCATTGGCAGTTGCGAGGAACCCTGTGTTCCATGCTCGCACTAAGCACATTGAGGTGCATTATCACTATGTCAGGGAGAGGTTCTCTGTTGGGGAGATCAGCTTTGCATATGTGCCCACGCAGGAGAACATTGCAGACCTTTTCACGAAGGCTCTGCCTAGGGAGAAGTTTGAAGCTTTCCGCAAAGCTTTGGGCTTACTTCCTTTTGTGGAGTGATTTCCACATAGCTTGGCACTTCCTTATACATGAGTGTCAGCTCCTTGTTCACCGCATCACTCCCAGGGGGGATTTGTTGATATATTTAGGTAGTGATGTGTGTGAACACTCTAGGACCGCCGGGGCACTTTTTTCCCTCTTTAGGAGGTTTTTTTCCCCCGGCTTGTATATACGCCTATTGCCCTAATGGGCTACTTATCTTTGTACATTCTCTAGTAATACGTTTAGTCTTGTGTGTTGTGCTCCAAGCTTCTTCTTCTTCCTTGTGCTGTTTGCGTGCTTCCGCAGACGTCTATCTCCAACAAGCTGCCCAATCTTGTACAACTTTGGCTTGCCTTAGCCATGGCTGACCGAAAAGTAAGTTGTAGTCGAGACTAGATTCAGGTAACTCTAGGACGACAAAAGTCATATTAAATGTAGTTCCCTGCAGAGTAATAGGAATATTACGTACTACTCCCACCGGATGAACTCTGGATTGGTCCGCCATTTGCACAAAGAACTGTACTGGTTCAATTTGGGTCCAACCCAATTTCTTATAGAGTGCGGCTGTTGCAATATTCACACCCAACCCACCATCAATTAAAACTTAGGTAACCTTCTGGTTTTTATACCAGACGGTGATCGATGGGACGGAATGATCTACCGTAGGATCCATCTCTGGTTGTATGGTCACAGTTGCCGGAGTACATGAAGATCCGTGGCTAACCTGCTGTTGAAATTGTTGTCTTATTTCTGGAACTAGGGCGAGCAATTGTCCTAGAGGGAGTGTGATTGAAGCCTTAGATAGGACGTCCCATATCTGGTCTGCTTGTGTTGTGGTTATCACCGACTCTGGTGGTGATACTAATGTTGTCGGGGCGGAATTCTATACACTCGATCTTGTCTGTGGCAGAGGAACCTGTGTTACCAGAATTGGATCATGAAATACAGTCAGCTCGTTAGTTGTCCATTGACTAGCCTTTACAAACATCCGTTGCTACTCAAGAATTTCGGGCTCGAAAACTTCAGCTGCTGGTTGCAACTGTTTACCCGATCTTGTCTGAACTACGGCTGCTTGTGACTCAACTGGGGAAATATAAACCATGTTGGTCATCGGATTCTGTCGTTCCTTCTTCCTTTTATCGTACTCTGCGGCTTCTTTACAAAATCTACGAATATGGCCAACCTCACCACAAAAATGACACTGAGGGGTGGGAAGGGGGTACCCGATGTACCTGTCTGCCATCGATGTTGATTAAAGTTGTTACTTCGCGGTCCTTGATAGTTCTGGTATCCCTGCTGTTAGTTGGGTTGCAACTGTGGTGGCATGTAATGGGTGGCTTGCTTCCCTGGTTCCTGTATTATGGCGTTTACGGCTGCTCTACCCTGCACCTTTGCGTTGTATGCACAAGTTTCCGTTGAGTGACCCGTCGTATTATAAATGGCACAATACATTTGATTAAGAGCACATGTGGAACTGGTGTGACCGGGATTCTTGCACTTAGTACAGTACATTTGTTTGGACGGATCCTCGGTTACATTCGTACTTGCTTTCAACCATTCTAAGTCCTCCGTAAAACCTCCAACTTTGTGCTCCAACTGTAAAGCCATTGCAATTACAGCATCCAATGTCATTCCGCCCACACAGCGAATGATCATAATCTGTTTTAACTGTGGCTTCAAGCCGTTGATGAACCATTGTGTTATGACATCATCTGACAGATTGGCATGTGCCAGAGGCAGGTGCCTTAAGTGAGTTCTAAACAATGTCGCATATTCGTGGACACTCTGGTGTGGTTTCTGTCGATTGTTCTGCAAATAGTCAAAGATTTCTGCAGGGTTCTTCAAATGAAACCTCTGTAGGAACGCGTCTCTCACATCATCATAGTTACCGAAATGATTAATATCATATTCATTCAACCACCTTGCTGCTTCATTAACCAATGTGGCCTGAAATACAATGGCCTTGTACACCGGATCCGGTGGATGATTCAACACTGCATAACTGATCTCGAATGTGCAAACATGTGCATTGGGGTCATCCCCCGGAAATCCACGAAATTTTATATATGTCACCCCGGTTGGAACCGATCGAGGTGGAATGATTGGCTGTGGCTGCTGCTGTTGCTACTGCTGAAACTGCGGTTGCGGCTGTGGAGGTGTTTGCTGCTGTGACTGTGAACCACTCATGGTGCTATTGTGGGTAGTATTGTTGTTATGTGTACGTTGAGGGGGTGTCTCTTGTCCTTCAGAATCTATATTATCAGCTTGCTCACCTTCCGGTTCAAAAATGTCGTTGAATCTCTTACTTAACTCCAAATCTAGTAGCCTTTCCTCAGCTATGGTGTTGAAATTAGGTAGGTTCATACCGAAAAGTGGTGAACGTAATAGGGGTCCACCAGGTAACACTTCACTATCACTGAAAAACTTCAAATTCCCACCAAATGGTACCGAACTTCCACCGGAACTTGTCGAACTTTCACCGAACCAGGTTACCATTTCACCGAAAACGTTCTCACTTGGTAACACAAATTTATCACCAAAAATGGTCGAATTCTGACCAGATAGTGTCGGACTAACTCCACACTACGTCTTTGTACAACCAAACGTCATTGTACCTTCTCCTAAAAGTAGAGAATTCACACCGGAATTCACCAAAATCTCATCATGTGTCACCGAACTAGCACCAGAATTACTACTAACTGCCTCCGATCCTTCTGCAACTAGACTTAAGTGGCTTGCACTTCTACCACCTGGGGGTGTCCCTAATAGATTTGGAACTGCCCAGGGATGTTGATCTCTCCTATACCTTGGATAGGACTCACCGGAATGAGTAACCGGCATATATCACTTCTTCAACTAGCGGTTACTATTCTCCACTGTTTGCCTTGTGTACTGCTCTTTCCTTACTGGTTATTCCAAATCTGTTTCCATCTTCCCACAGACTGCGCTAGTGTTAAAAGCACTTCTGTCAAGTCGCTTTTAATCTCGTTTTGGGTTCTTGGGGATGGATTAGGGGTCTAACAAGGTAGAGGCCCTTTATTTAATTTTCCCAAATTAACATTCAACTAAGCAGTAACTATCCTTCAAGGCAATACTTATCACTACACAGTACATTAGCGCGCGAATTAACAATCACAACGTCGCACAGACTTATTAATGTTAAGACAACGTTACTGTGTTAATAATGAATCACTGCAATTCGACAAGAACAGAATAACAATACTCAAGATATCTGCAAATCTGCAAAACGCCTCAGCACGATCACCAGACAGACAGTCTGGTGATCTCGTCTCTCGCCGAAGAACACCGTAATGCCCTTTCATTAATGGATAAGAAGTTACAACTATTCGCTATGCCTTTTCGGTGCGTGCGATATATGACAAATAAAAATACAATCCATTCCGGCGACCTAACAACCTCTTCCTCATCATCTATATTGATGACTTACTCATCTATAGCCGCACATTAGAGGAGTAGTATGAGCATGTGTGGTTCGTCCTGCATCGTCTATGCGAATGCCGACTCTTCACGAAGCCAAGCAAGTGCGAGTTCTGTATGAAGAAGGTATAATTCTTGGGGTTCATCGTCTTAGAACTTGGGTTACATGTTGACCCCCAAAAAGTGGAAGCAATACTCAAGTGGGCCCCCTCGAAGTCCATGAAAGAAGTGCAAGAATTTATAGGTTTTTGCCAATTTCTTTGTCGATTTATCCAAGGGTTTAGCAAGAGCGCAGCTCCACTACTTGAGTTGATCAAAGAAAAGGAACCATTCAAGTGGGGACCCAAAGAAGAAGAAGCCTTCGAAGCCTTGAAGGTGGCCATGTGCAACGCTCCGGTCCTTAAGCTCCCCAAATTCAACAAGGCATTCGAGGTCCACATAGATGCATCCAGATCGGCGATTGGAGGCATGCGCTTGCAAGATGGATAGCCGATCGCATATGAGTCTCACAAACTCACCAGGTCCGAACTCAGACGGAGCACACACGAGCATTTCCATGCTAGCAATGGTTCATTGCCTACGCAAATGGAGGCACTACGTCTTGGACAAACACATGAAGGTCTTCATGGACAATATATCTTTAAGTTACTTTACTTCGCAACCGAAGCTTAGCCCAAAGCAAGCAAGATGGCACGATTTTCTTGCCGAGTTTGACATCGAGATAATTCACAAGCCGGGTAAGCAAAACGTCATGCCCAATGCACTAAGTCGAAGATCCAAGATTCAACCAATATCCACAGTGTCGTCAGACTTGAAAGGTCGGATTCAACGGGCTCAAGAGTAGGATGCCCAGGTCCAGGAGATTCTACGAGAAGTTCAAAGTGCCAACCCACCCGCGAGTTACACAGTGCAAGAAGACCTACTCTACCGCAAAGGCAGGATATATGTGCCAGACAACTTCGAGCTATGCAAGGAGTTACTATGGGAAGCACACGATTGCAAGGTAGCTGACCATAGTGGGCAAAACCACAGTTATGAGACTCTACACAAACACTTTTACTAGCCACGAATGAAGGCTCAAGTACAAGAATATGTGGAAACATGTCCTACATGCCAAGTGGTTCACCAAGATAGAGTCAAACCTGTAGGTCTCCTACAACCATTGCCGATTCCCAACCGCCCTTGGGACATGATAAGCATGGATTTTATCACACAGCTGCCACCATCCCAAGGATACAACACCATCTTCGTGGTAGTGGACTACTTCACCAAGCAAGCCCACTTCATCCCAGCCAAACCACCCCTTAGTGCAAAGGTTGTGTCCCACCTTTTCTTCACACGCATTGTGAAGTACCACGGATTGCCCTTGGCCATCGTTTTCGACTGCGACGGATGCTTCTTGAGCCGGCTATGGACCGAGCTCTTCCGCCTCTTGGGAACACAACTTAGGTTCTCATCGGCTTACCACCCGCAAACGGATGGGCAAACGGAAAGGGTAAATCAAACAATTGAGGATTACATACGCAATTATGTTCGGACCGATCAAAAGGACTAGGCCAAACACTTGGACATTTTGGAGTTCCACTACATTGCCTCTGTCCACTCGAGTACAAAGATGACTCCATTCGAACTGGCGACCGGCAAGGAGGAAATCACACCCTTAGCTCTCACACACGATTCCACGCTTTCGACAAACGACCCCGATTGTGGGGCCTTCTTAGATCAATGGAAGACAAAGTTGGAAGAGGTCAAGTCCAGCCTACAAGGAGCAAAGAACGCATGGCCCGATATGCGAATAAAAAATAGAGGCCTGGCGAAGATTTTCAAGTCAGCGATCTAGTCTTAGTCAGTGCTCAAAATATCACCTTGCCTAGGAACATCACGCACAAGTTCAACCATCGCTACTACGGCCCATACAAGGTGGAGAAGCGGATCAACGAGGTCACGTACAGCTTGGAGCTACCCGACAACGTCCAGTTTCACAACGCATTCCATGTGAGCCTACTCAAACGGTTTAAACCCGACTCTACTTATGGACATGAGGTCCCAGTTCTTCATGACGGGGAGAACCAATTCGAGCCCGAGGCTATCTTACGAGATCGCAACACACGCGAAGGTCCCCAATTTCTCATCAAGTTCAAAATCCGTCCCTTAGTAGATGTGGATTGGATTCCGACTGACACCTATTGCCCGGACCACCCGTTAGTATGCAAATATTACCACCACACTTAAGCCACTTTGGCTATAAGCTCCATGTAATATCCCAATTTTTGTAAACACGCCAACTTTTTTGTAAGACGCGAACCCGCTTGTTGAGGACACCAAGCTCTTCAAGCCAGGGGAGGATGTCACAGTCTGTATTTCTATCCAGCCCTTTTCAGTGCTTGGGGGGTATGCCCTGTGGCGCCAAATTGTGCGCAACTATGAGGGGTACTAGTACTCCTCATACCAAGCTCTCATTGCCTTTTTGTAAACACGAGTTGCTAATCGAATATAAACGTGTTCTTGACAATCTTCTTGGTGTCCCTCATTGTCGGCTTATGCTTTCGTGGGTTTGAAGGTCTCAAAGATGGACTAGTTGATTGCACACAATAACTAGTGAAAGAAAGACCACACTTCACACTACAATAAGCTTTTCTCAAAGAATAACTAAAGAATGAAACTCAAACTTGGTTCAACTTTAAAACATTTTAAAACATTGTAAGCACTATCTAAGAAAACCAAAATTATGGCAAAGAATGAAACTCAAACTTGGTTCAACTTTAAAACATTGTAAGCACTATCTAAGAACACCAAAATTATAGCAAACGGATAAATACAAAAGTAAAAACAATGCTTCCAAATCGAAGATAAGTAGCTCTAACAGAGTCTACACACAGAGAGATATCAATCACCACACTTCACTATTAGAAAGATTTCTCCTATACTACTAAAAGAATAATCCCAGACTTGGTGTGTCTATGAATGACATTACTAACTATCCAATGATATAAAAATTATATCAAATGAATGAGTAATGAAGAAGAGTCAATGCTAACAACTCAAGGCTAGATAATGTCAGGGGAGCTCTAGATTATGCTCTTTGATTACACAAGACAAGTTTTTGGAAATATATTTATGATTACAAGAACACCCACATAGGGAAAATGATACAAGAATATGTGATTGATACAAGACGTCCCACAACTCGAGACTGATAGGTATGAATAACTCGACTAGAGATGATATATGAGATCCCACAACCCGAGATTGTAAGTATGAAACAAGATATTAGGATTACAAGAATTCCCTTCAAGGATAGGAAATAACTCGACAAGATTTCATACTACGAGATTACAAGAGGACAAGACAGGATGTCCAAGAACTAGACTAGACGAGATTGGAACAAGGAACAAGAAGAGAATTAGAACTCGAACTTGGAGAGTACTTACTTGGCAGTCACGTCTCCTTGAAAGACTAGTATTGACAAGACTATGTATGTATGTGGCCAACCCCCCTTTATATAGGCTTTCAATGGTGGTTCATCAAGGGTGGCTATAAATTGATGATATCATCAATGATGTCATCAATTCAAAACATGCTCTGTAGATGTCAAAATCAAGCAAAAAGACAATTGATCTTAGGGTTTTGCATGTTCCGGATGCAGTGGAAGCATTGGTTTCTCCAAATTCTAAACCAATCATGATATGTAGAAATCACAATGGAATCTTAGTTTCAGGATAGTTTATCTTGTCCATGATATCACCTCCCCCTCAAGCGATGAGTTCCATGAGGAGCAGTCATGATCTCTAGTCTCAACTTCATTGGATTTTTCTTATGAAATTCTCAAACCTTAATTGGTGCTCTGTGAAGGTTCTGAGCAGATTCCCAAGTGCGATCACTGATGTTATACCCTTTCCATGGACAAAGGAGATCTTCTGGACCTCATATTCTATGTGACTTTTCTTCCATTGCGTCCCGAGCATGCCAAAACGTTTTGATCGACTATCTTCTTGCTCAATTATGACATCCAGAGACCATGCTTCAAATTGATGATATCATCGATGACATCATCAATCCATAACCACCCTTGAATTGCCCTTGGAAAACCTATATAAGTAGGGGTTGGCCACATTCATTCTCAATCTTGCCAATACGAGTCTTGGGAGCTCAAGGAGTTGTGACCGCCAAGTAAGTACTCTCCAAGTTCGAATTCTAGTTCTTGTCTTGTTCCTTGTTCTAGTCTTGTCTAGTCTAGTTCTTGGACATCCTATCATGTCCTCTTGTAATCTCATAGTACAAGATAAAGTAATGTCATATCCTTCTCTAAGATTGGGGCAAACCATGATAACGCTTGATCATAGAGCATTGTTCCAATAAAATCGACCTTGGATGCATCATCAGGGTATCTATCAAGCTGCATACAGATGTACAATTTGACTTGTTGTAGGAACCCTCAAAACTTTGTGCGATTACCATCGAACTTTTTTGGCATGCAAAATTTTGAGTTCCTTCATGAAAGATGAACTAGAACGTTAATTCACTTGAATGCTTCCTTGATTTGCTTGAACATTCCCGACTCATTCTTGTAGTTCTTGGATGAGCATGCCTACATGCACCAGATGTTCCATCTCGACTTGTGTTTGTTTATGAGTTAGGTCCTTGATTTGTTGTTGAAGACTTTGAAGTGATACCACAATTTGTTCATATTAAGCATTCTCCATGATGCTTGATCTTGAATAGAAGCTAGTCTTGTCAAAATGTCAAGGGAGCACTAGATTGTGCTCTCTGGCTACACAAGACAAGATTTCGAAAATAAACTTATGAGTACAAGAACACCCATGTAGGGAAAATGATACAAGAATATGTGATCGATACAAGACGTCCCACAACCCGAGATTGATAGGAATGAATAACTCGACTAAAGATGAAATACGAGACCCCACAACTCGGGATACACCAGATCAAATTGAAGTGAAAACTATTAAATCAAAACGGTGCCTCCATGCATGGGGGACCGGGGAGGGGGGGGGGGGGGGGGGGGGGTAAGGAATGCGCCAGTATTCCTGTCTTCATTTGTTGGTGTTGAGGTTTGAAAGAAACACCCAATACTAAATAAAAAAACTCATCACGAATTAATTCGAAAAAATAGAGGATTTGATTTTATTCAGTACTAAGGTTACGGGCGAGAATGAGCTTTTAATTTCAACTTTCTCTTTTGAAAAAAAAAAATGTATGAGCTTCTCTCACCATCCCACTTTTCAGATCTTGTTATTCAGTACGAAATTAGATGTGAAAATTTTCTCGTTGGTCAATTACAAGTCTGACCATACTTTCCCTATAACCAAAAATTTTTTGCTTTTTTTTCTTGCAACTAATTTTCTGTATAACTACTTTTTTTTTGGAGCAACTATGTAAGAGTCGTCCTTTTACAACCGCATTAGATAACCACGGAGAACCAATCTTTATAACAGCTAAAGCGTTTTCTTAAGCGCCTTATGGGGCTAAAGTTGACCGGGTAAACGGGCTAAAGAAAATGCCGTAACGGTATTAGCTACGCTCCATAAGGTGCTAAAGTTTCCCACTAAAGAAAATGTTTCCGAAACCCGGAACCAGAAGTCAAAATTATGGTGGAGAAGGATCCAGTGCAAACCTCTTTGAAAGATGGGCTCAACCTGGTCATTTTACAAGAAATTTGGCTAGGTTTTCGGTGCTGGTGATCCAATCGCAAAAGCGACCCCATAGACTTGCGCTTTCGCGTCTTTCTAAAGTGGGAAACAAGATATTAGGATTACAAGAATTCCCTTCAGGGAGATGAACTAGATACAGGAAATAACTCAACAAGATCTCGTACTATGAGATTACAAGAGGACAACACAGGATGTCCAAGAACTAGACTAAACAAGACTGAAGCAAGGAACAACATAAGAATTGGAATTGCAACTTGGAGAGTACTTACTTGGCAATCACGACTCCTTGAGCTTTCAAGACTGGTATTGGCAAGACTGAGTATGTATGTGGCCAACCCCTCTTTATATAGGTTTTCAAGGGCGATTGCAAATTGATGATATCAATTCGAAACATGATCTCTAGATGTCAGAATTAAGCAAGAAGACAATCGATCCTAGGGTTTTGGCACGTTCCAGACGCAATGGATGCATTGGTTTCTCCAAATTTTGAACCAACCATGAGATACAGAAATCACAATGGAATCTTAAGTTCAGGATGATTTCCTTTGTTCATGACAAATAATTCCAACTCAAAGCAAACAAGAGACTATCCTAAGCAAGGGGTTTACTTGATTCAAGTCAAACAATTAGTGGACATTCTAAATGAGCTAGAAAACCCCGATCATTGTTGATTTTTTACAATCTTATTACGGGTTTGGGCCATTTAAGACCTTCAAATAAGGCCATGAATTTTATTAGACCTTCAAAAATTACATTAAAAATGTAAAATACAAGTACTATGAGTAGATAACCTTTAAAATTGAAGGGCATGGTAGACCACCAACATACAACATTGCCCCACATATCCATCAAAAGTCATATTGGAACATGTATGTATACAAGAATGAAAAAGTGCTACAATCTAGGACTACCTTTCCTAACTTTCCTTTAAGAGATTTGGGGGATCATTTGGTGGATCCAAATTGGTTCAATCACGAGCTAACCTCCTCCCCTTGCATGTGTCCATGTGGCAAATTCGTGAAGCTTGCAATTTTAACAATAATTGCTGTCAATATAAAACTTTTCTTAAATAAATCTATTAATGAAAGAATGTTATGAAAGTGAAAAGCACATGGATATGTTCCGTGAAACAGTCAGATCCATCACTCTTCACTTGTAGACTTACATTTACAATAAATACACCATTAATGATTATGCAATGCCATTTCAATGCATATTCCTAAAGAAGCCATGAAGAAGCTCTAGATTCAAGCACATTTGAAGACACAGGAGAAGTAACTGCTTGTCTAATGTAAGATGCTAGCTAAGCATATGAAGGTCTGAAGATCATATCAATATATGGATGGAAGTCACATTTCAGAACTGTTGATACCACATCAGTCACCTCCCTCCTTTCAAGCTTGTGTTGCTTGAGCATGTGGAACAGGAGATACAAACATGCATACAGTGTGCCAGTAAGATTCCCTCTATAGGCATGGCATAGAGTATCCTTGACTCAATCTCTTCATTTGGCACAATTTTGAATCCTAAGTGACTCTGCACACCAGGGAGGGCATTCGTATGCCTTTCCAAACAAATAATTCACTTGTATAACTTACACCATATCTGCCTTCAAAATTGTTGTATGTCATCTGCCAGTGAATCTAAATGTGCCCGTGATTCATCAGATGAAACTTATCTGTATCTTTACACTATTCATTACCCCCCAGGGAGCATGGAAAGAGGCTGAAAGAGGATACAACCTGCTGCAAACTGGTTATAGAATTTTGCAGCTGAATATTGTGTCTAATAAAGCACCAACAGAATCCACATTAAACAGTCGTATGTCATCAGCCAGTGAATCTAAACGTGCCCGTGATTCATCAGATGATACTTATCTGTACCTGTATACTATTCATTACCCCCCAGGGAGCATGGAAAGAGGCTGAAAGAGGATATTGTATTTGGCAACAAAAACCTGCTGCAAACTGGTTGTAGAATTTTGCAGCTGAATATTGTCTAATAAAGCACCAACAGAATCCACATTAAACAGCTGTTCTTGGACAATTGCCTAGCTTGTCCTTCCAGCATGACAGATCATTCCATCTGAACAAAGGCACTGGAGCTCCTCTGATCCTATTCCACTGGATGCACTGTTTCCAAAAGTGCAAAAAGCTCCAAGTTCTGCCCATTAACGTCATCATTCATGGTGGTATTACCTGCCATGGGAACTGTTGCATTGATATCACAGGGATTGGCAGTCTGACCACCTTGCAGCTGGCTGGTTTTAGAGTCTACAGTGCAAGTTTGGGTTGGTGTGGCGGCGTACAAGCCTAATGCAGCTGCTCTGCTGGTGCTTGTCAAATCCTTTGAAATATCATTTGCTCCTGTCAGGGCTTCAGGCTCCTGAACAATTGGCAATGCAGGTGAATGTCCTTTAAACATCTCAACATGGCCAAAAAGTTTGTCCTTTCGAGAGAAAGTAGTCCCACAAGAACACTGCCATTTCTCCTGCCCACAGTGTTTCTCATGAGTTTTTAGATCTGCCACTACAGAAAACTTTTTTATCTTGCATCTGCTGCAGACAAGCACCTTAGGGCAATGGCTCCGCCGATAATGGTTCTTCACACAAAGCATTGTTTTCAAAGGCTGGAACTTATTGTGTTTCTTATTTCTCTTGCATCCATTGTATGGACAGGAATATCTCCTGGGCTTGAGGTAAACATCATGTGATATCATATCCGGCCTTGCTAATGCAGCCACAGTCTTATACTCGTCTCCATGGCCACGCATGTGCATCCTCAAGTTTGCATCCCTTTTGAAGCCTTTGCCACAGATCTCACAAAAATGAGTGTGCTTTGCAAGTATCTCTGTGGCTGCCAGCTCTACCAGCTCATATGATCCAGGAGGCAGGCTTTCTTCCTCACCACCACCATCATCTTCTTCATCTTCTCTTTGATTTTCTGATATTTTGTTATCCTCCTCATTCCATTCACAGGATTTCCAAGCAGAACCAAGGGAATGCATGTGATTCAAATTCCCTTTCGTCAGATCACCTTTCAGGCTGATCTGGGCATTCTCCACATTAACTGCAGAGAAGATTCTAGCACTCTCCTTGAAATTATGACCTGATCCAGCTTCAGGAGCTGCAAAATGCACATTCCCAACACCACACACCTTGGGATTTCTGAACCCTGTAATATCCATGTCACCTGCAGAGGACAGTGAACCAAAGTCCCATCCCCCATCGCTAATATTTAGATCATCCGTGTTGAGAACATCAAAACCAGAGTCAAATGCATCATTAAACTGCATGGAAGCATGTGATAAAGTTTGACGTCTCTGAGACAATGAGAAATTTGCCATGGCTGCCATTACCTGTGACAGGATTGATGTAACTCTCAATGAACAGAATTGATATTGCTGGGCAGCAATGTTGCAATCTCCAGTTCCCAAGACTATCATGCGTAAAACTGCCTCTAACTGTTGTAACCTCTGTTGGGTAACACTGATCACATCAAGAAGTGCTTCTGCAGAAGAAAGACCATCTCGTGGAAATGATGAACAAGTATGAACCTTTGGTTGTGTTCCAAATGGCGTTCCAGGGATCGCAACACCATTTATGGGTGAGAAATTCTCCATATAGCAAATATCGGAGAACAAGGTCCCGGTTCCCGATTGAATGTCCTCGAACAGTATCTGAGTCCGATGTTGTGGTGAAACATTTTGCAGGGTTGAAATCGATGCAGTCGATGACACAGATATCTGCATCTGGTTCCTGTCTCCATACATTTGAGCGTGGTCTGGAAGCGGATTGTCTCTGTCCTTGAGTTCGGACATACCTGAACATCATTTAAGCATTCTCAGAAGCAAGCAATACGCTTATAACAACAAGAAGCACAAAAGTCAGACAGACAGTCAGTCTCTCTCTCTCTCTCTCTCTCTCTCTCTCTCTCTCTCTCTCTCTCTCTCTCTCTCTCTCTCTCTCTCTCTCTCTCTCTCTCTCTCTCTCTCTCTCTCTCTCTCTCTCTCTCTCTCTCTCTCTCTCTCTCTCTCTCTCTCTCTCTCTCTCTCTCTCTCTCTCTCTCTCTCTCTCTCTCTCTCTCTCTCTCTCTCTCTCTCTCTCTCTCTCTCTCTCTCTCTCTCTCTCTCTCTCTCTATGTGTGTGTGTGTGTGTGTGTGTACGCTCAGAGCACACACTCGAGAGAACACGATAATCTTTAATCTTCTCTCCACACAGACCTTTAGATCTGAACGTCGCCTCGTGTCAAAGAAGCTGAAAACTGCAGTCGTTGAGCCTCAGACTCGGGTCGCGACCTTCATGGTCAGGTTGTCAGCGTAAGCTCCACACCTGCTTCTCCATTTTCTGCACATCCACATGGAAAATGCTCTACTTGGAGGGAGCATTGTACAGAGTAGACTGACCCCTGATGTGGGAACAGCAAAACGCGGAGTAGAGAAAGTACAAGGAACCTTCACATCTAGAAGCACTGACCTAGCTAAATTCGTTCCTCAGGAATCCTGCAGTACTGAAATATGACACATGAGCGAGATCGGGAAAGCGAAAGCCTGCAACTCGCGAGTTGTTGAAACCGAGCTAGCGTGCGACTTGTCGGTGGCCACGTTCATGCGAGCCGATGCAAATAAAAGCATTAAGCCGATGCAAAAAGAAAATATAGACGAATCTTTGCTAGAAAAAGGCATGGCGCGCAAACAGCTGAATCCTCACGACAAACGCTGGCAACTTTGACGCGGGGTACTTCAATATTAGTGTCCATTCACACTGAGCTGCGGCATCAGCAATGTATCCACGTGGTTAATAGTGATTAGTTGATTTGAAAATCAAAATGTTTGGGGCCTATCATATTATGTACCCACTTCTTCTCCTCGGAGCAACTTGAGTGGAACCTAATGCATCAACGGTTTCAAATACTTCTTTTGAAGATTGAACCTTTCCATTGTTAAATCATTCCATCGCCTAGTGTGAATTCTTACAAATAGAGGCACTTCGAAACTTAGAGTTCTTTGGATTTTGGTTTTGGGTATCCCTTTGCTTAAGGAATATAGGCAACTTGTCCTTGTTCCTTCGGGAACATACATTTGCTTAAATATAAGACATGGGCCCTTGGAATTGTATGAGTGTCAATGTTTGAGATATAATTCCTCCTCGAAAATGTGCCAATGCATATTAACCATTGGATCCAATTTCAAATCAGATGCTTTGTTTTGAATCTTGCCCATTTCAATCGCCCAAATTATGACCATTGGGTCTAAAGAGGATCTAATGGTGAGGATGAGTCCCCAAAAGAAAAAAGGCCTTCGCACCTCCACTGCTAGATGAGAGGTTCATACACCAGTTCATAAAATCTGTTAAATTGATCTCATCCCATAATTCAATTTTCCATTAAAATTTTCATTATCTAATGGCCATAAATATGCACAGCGTGTGCAAAAAGATGTGTGAGATTCACCTAACTTTCATGAATTGTCAAAGCTTCTCTCTCAAATGTTTCATATGTTGTAGGGTGTTACCATTAGTTTCTATATGAAATGCTAAATGGTTGTCATGCACTCTTGTGTATTTATTTTATAATCTCCTTTTTTGAAACCTGCATACATAAGTCTACGCTCTTGGGTTCTCTGTTTTTTGCGATCTTTTGCAAATATGCATAGATAAGTACATAGAGCAAGTGAGATGGCATCCAAAAAGATAATCCATGCTAAAGGGAGCTCGGAACCTCCCCTTCAATGGTACCATAGCTATTTTCCATGTGAATGCAGATGTTGTCACCACTCTACAAAGTGTTGTTGAAACGTGCAACATGCTCAACGTTTGGCAACTCTAAGGCTTAAGGTTAAGGTTAAGGCAGAAACCAAGGCATAGACCTTCGCATACCTTGTTATCTAAGTCACTAGAGTCACCACTCATGCCATTGGCTACACTGAGGAAGGAACTCAATGATCAACAAAGATGAAGATTTTTGGTACTTTGTGGGAGGTAACCCATCCCAAGATCACTTTTCCCAAAGTTTTCTTACCTCACGATGTCTTACCACTAAGCTACACCTATGTGGTGATTGAGAGGGGGGAAATACTAAAATTGGCATTAGCTTGAGCATTATTTGATTTTTCAAGACTTTATTCTTGGTGTGTGGAGCTTGTTTGAAACAATTGTTTGATGATTCTTGAAGTCGTTTCGAAGTTCTTTGGTGCATAGTTCTCTTTTCACAAGCTCAAAAACTCCAAGAAGCTTCTTCCTTTGCTTATTCAACAAGAATTGATCAATTTTGAGGTTGTTTTTTCAGTCACATTAGTGTCTTTATAGGTTTCTTGGAAAGTCTCAGTAGTGATGGGAGAAGCTATCACTCATCACCATTTCAGCATGAGTTTGTTGGTTTGTTTTGTAGGAGTGCATTGATCCTTCTATAAAGCTATTCTTGGACTGATTTTGAGCTTTTTTAGCCCACTCAAACTCACTCATCGCTCATATACATTGATCAAGTACACATCGCTCATATACATTGATCAAGTACACAGACACTATGTATGTCTCTATTGACACCACCTATGTATGGCATGAAAGTTTTGATTTGCATTTAGGTAGAAGATGTATGGTAGTGTCACCGTTCATTTTAATAATTTTTGTGCGGAAAGTTTACGAAAATTTTCCCATAATTTTGACATTTCTAGTTTGGCGAGTATCCTAGTCAATTGTACCACACCATGGTATCAAAGGTTTTGGGCACATCTTATGGAATAAAGCCTAGTGCAAGTGTCTCCAAAAAGAGCTATAACTTGCAAGGAAAATACCATTTTGAGATTAGCAAGTTTGATGGCACCAACTTCTCTCTATGGAAGAATCAAAACCGCGATGTCTTGATACACAAAAGATAGTGGAAGTCAATTGGTGGTCCTAAAAAGAAACCTATTGATATGGTTGATCATGATTGGGAAGAACTTGATCAGGTGGCCATGTCTACTTTTATAAAGTGAATTAACTTAACCAAGAATATTAAGTCAAGCCCAAATTTTTCTAGAGTATATAGGCAAGCACATAGCTTGGCCTAGTGGTTAAGTCTCAAGGATACGAAGGACAAGGTCTTGAGTTCAATCTCGCATGAGACATGGGTGCAATTTTTCCCAAGAGCTCTAGGGTCTTCTAAAAGGTTCCACTAGAGTAGGTTCCACTCGTGTAGATTCCTCTCCTGTTAATGCCAGAAGACTAGGACACATCAGTGACCAACTACTCCAATTGACTCTAGAGGACTAGGACACGTGGTGGTCATGTGTGCGCTTGCATGGTTAGTCTATCCCTTGATGAGAGTTATATATAGAGGCTTGGTTGAGAGGTGAGGCCATTCGTTCATCTACATTTTGCATGGATTCTCTCTTGTAGCATTGGTACCAAAACTCACGGTGATCTTGGTATAGATCTTGAGGCAAGAGGTACCCCTAGAAGGGTGGGAATCCCCCACCTCCAGAAGGCTCCCATGTAGAGAATGAGTGGTTGAAGGATGTCTCTCAAGGGCATATTCACACTTGCAAGAGGACACAACTGCTAGCCAATACCCATGAATAGTGTCGATTGACAAGCTAAGAGAGAGGAGGGAGGGAGATACTCTTCCTCTCCTTCCTTTTTTGAAGGGAGCGTAACCAACAAGCAACTTTTATAGGCTTTCCAGTCCAACTTTCCCATGTATATGGGATATGAGGTGCCTCAATTCAAGCCCTCTAATTCATTTTGTGTATATCTAGCCTTCTGTTTCTCTTTGTTGGCAGCCCAAGAGTCATCGTCTTTGCATAATTGGACACCCAAGAACATGAAGTATTTCAATGGCTACACATGACAATGGACTCTCCTTCTCGAGAACTCCACGGTGATACCCTCAAAGTAGAAAACCGAGCTCCATATGCCACACATGGAACTCCGCTCAGAGGTTGTACAATACGCAGAAAACACACAGTACATAGACCACGAACACATATTCTTAGGTCATACAAATGCGATCGAACCTTCAGTCCATGGCTGACCAAACCATTATATGTTTTATTAAAAAACATATACAAAAGTGCCCGCTGACCATTTTGCCTTTCACATGGACATTAATAGCAACAATCTCCCACTAAAGGCCAATATGGCCAAAGTGATAGAGAAAAATAAAGAATGATAAAGAATACTTGAGTGTAAATATACAAACTATACCTTCCACCTGATGGGCATGTTACACAATATAGAAGTGACTATGTAGTCATCTTTGTTCCATCCAATGACTTTGTGAGTATATCTGCACATTGTAAATGAGTTGATACATAGGATAGTTTAATATCCTTGCTAAGAAATTTCTCCCTTACATAATGATAGTGCACTTCAATGTGCTTAGTCCTTGCATGATATACATGATTAGCAGCCAAATGAAGTGAGCTAGTGTTGTCTCCAAAGATTATTGGAGTGTAAGAGTGTATCTCCAAATCTGCATATAGTTGCTTAAGCCACTAGTTTCTTGAGTTGCATTTGTCAAACCTCTATATTCTGCTTTTATGGAGGATAAGGCCACAATTGGTTGCTTCTTATATGACCATGATATAAGCTTTGAACCTGCAAAGAATAGGTACCCTGAAGTGCTTCTTCTATCATCCTTGGAGCCAACCCAATCTGCATCAGAATACATATTTATATCTATGTCAGAAGTGAAGGGATAGAATAACCCTTCATTTATTGTACCCTTTAGATACTTAAGCACCCTTTTTGTAGCTTCCATATGAGGCTTCCTTGGTGCATGCATAAACTGACTCAATGTAATTACTCCATAAGCAATGTCTACTCTTGTTAGAGTAGCATAATTGAGACTTCCCAGTAGTTGTTGATAACCTATAACATCATCAAGTAGTTAACCTTCATGAGAGCTCAGTTTATGGTTGAGTTCCATAGGAGTACCTGCAATTTTAGTGTTCTCCATCTTGAACTTTACCAATGTATCATGTATGTATTTCCTTTGATTGATAAATATACCAGAATCTGTGTACACAAGTTCTAAGCCAACGAAGTAGGTTAATAAACCAAGATCACTGATTTTAAATTCTTCCATCAATTGAGCCTTGACCTGCTTGATGCCATTAGCATCATTCCCTATAATAATGATGTCATCTACATAGACACATGAGTAGATAACTTCTGATTTGTTCTTCTTAACAAATAAAGGAGAATTTGCCTTGCTTTCCACAAAGCCTTGGTCTTGCAAATAAGTAACAAGCCTATGGTTCCAAGCTCTAGGAGCTTGCTTGAGGCCATAGAGTGCCTTCCTTATCTTGCATACATAACCTGTTTTATCTTCATCTTCAAAACCTGGTGGTTGTGCCATCTACACTTCTTTTGATATCCATCCATTTAAGAATGCATTCTTGACATCTAACTGATATAGATTCCAATTTTTAGAAGCAGCAACACTTACCAAAACCCTAATTGTTGGCATCTTTGCCACAGATGAAAATGTTACTTCATAGTCTACTCCATGAGTTTGGGCAAATACTTTTGCCACCAACCTTGCCTTGTACCTGGTAATAGAGCCATCTGATTTCTTTTTTATTTTGTAAATCCACATGGATCCAATTACCTTCATGCATGGATTCTTGGGAACTAGATCCCAAGTATGATTTTCCTGAAGTGCTTCCACTTCTTCCTACATGGCTTTGTAAGCCGCCAGATTGGCATTTGTAATTCTTTACTTTTCGTATTCCGCACCAACCGAAAGGTCGTTGCGAAGAGTTGTATTACTTATAAAGCAATGAAAGGACGCTCCGGTAACGATCAGGAGAATCGCCAGACTGTCTGTCTGGGCGATTGCATTCTGTGAAGTTGTCGTGGTGCAATGTTGAGAAATCTGAGTAGTACTGTCTTTTTCTTTTCTCGTCTTTGTTTAATTATATTAACTTGCGGTTGTTAAGTTACGGTAATGAAATCTGTGTTACGGAATTGAGTAACCCCAGCGCTACGTACTGAGAAAGTATTAACCTGATTACGAACAGTAAGTCTGTGAGAGAACGAATCAGAGGATTGATAGTAATTTGTATGCAGAGTTTTGAGTGTTAACGTACTACGACATAAATGCGTTAATTGGGAAAATTAAGTTATAGGGCCTCTGATTAGCAGACCCCTACCACTCCCAAGAACCCGAAAGAGTTTAAATGCGCCTGTGATGGCAACGCACGTTTAACACTGGCGCCGTCTGTGGGAAGGTGGCAACAGAGTATTGCAAATTGATTGTGGAAGGTAACCATAGATTGTGAATCAACAGTAAGGTGGAGTAGTATGCAAGTGTTGCAAAGGTAATATATGCCTGTTACTTGGTCCGGCGAGTCGTATCCGAAGTACAGGAGAGACCGACAGCCTTGGGCGGTACCAAATTTGCTAGGGACACCCCCAGGAGGCAGAAGCATAGATCGGTTAAGCCCAGTCGTAGAAGAAGCGAAGCACGTTAGCAGTGATTCCGGTAGCATTCCGGTGGAACATACTGCAATTTTGGTAGATTCTGGTGTAATTTCGGTGCAATCTGCAGAAGGTACAAAAACTTCGGAGTGTACAGGGACACATTGTGCAGTTGACCCGACACCATCTGGTCAGGATTCGAACCTCTCTGAGGATAGAGGTGTGTTATCCAGAGAGACCATTGCTGGTGAAAGAATATCTTGGGTTGGGGAAAGTTTGAATAATTCCGGTGACATTTTGGTCCCAATTACAGGGAATTTACAATTTTCCGGTGACAGTGTGATACTTCCTGGTGAATCTTCATCCCGGACACCACTGTTCGGGGTAAGCTTGCCTACGTTTGATACCAAGGAAGAGGACAGGCTATTTGAATTGGAGATCCGTAAGAGACTGAACGCTATTTTTAAGCCGGAAGGTGAGCAGTCTGACCATACAGACTCCGAAGGAACAAAACACCTCCTCAGAATTCAGGAGAAAGCAACGGTACCACTACTAGCACCATGAGTGGACCACAACAGCAACAACAACCGCCACTTCCACTTTGACCTGTTCCAACAGGGGTGACGTACACCAAGTTTGGAGGATTTCCAGGTGACAATCCTGATGCCCATGTACGCACCTTTGAAATAAGTTATGCAGTGCTAAACCATCCACCTGATCCGGCATACAAGGCCATCGTATTCCAGTCTACATTAGTCAATGAAGCAACGAGGTGGTTAACAGAGTATGATATCAACCATTTCGGCACCTATGAGGCAGTAAGGGATGCATTTTTACAGAGATTCCGGTTGAAGAAGAATCCTGCCGAAATTTTTGATTACTTGCAGAATAATAGACAGAAGCTGCACTAGACTGTGCAGGAATATGCCACATTGTTTAGAACTCATTTAAGAAAATTGCCTCCAGCACATGCTAATTTACCGGATGATGTCATAACCCAGTGGTTCATTAATGGTTTGACCCCACAGCTTAAACAAATCATGATCATCCGTTGTGTGGAAGCTATGACACTGGATGCTGTTATAGCGATGGCCCTGCAACTAGAGCATAAGGTTGGGGGATTCACCGAAGACTTGGAGTGGCTGAAAGCCAGTAGAAACGTTGCAGAGGATCCGGCTAAACAGATGTATTGCACCAAATGTAAAAATCCAGGGCATACTAGTGCTACCTGTGCCCTTAATCAACTGTATTGCGCCATCTGCAATACCACCGGACATTCCATCAAAAATTGTGCGTATAACGCCAAAGTGTAGGGACATGCAACTGTAAATGCCATTATACAAGAACCAGGGCAGCTAGCTACTCACTACGTGCCACCGTAGATGCGAAACAATCAACAGCAAGGATACTGAAATTACCGGGGACAGCGGAATACCAACTTCAATGCAAATAGTTGGCAGGCCAGTACATCACCGGAAAATACTTCTCTGCCACCACCTAGATGTCACTTTTGCGGTGAACTTGGTCACATCCAAAGATTCTGCAAGGATGCAGCCGAATATGATCAAAGAAAGAAAGAGCGTCAGAACCCAATGACCAATATGGTCTATATTTCACCAGTGGAAACTCAAGCAGCAGTGGTTCAAACAAGATCTAGTAAGCAGTTGCAACCAACAGTGGAGGTGTTTGAACCTGGCATCCGTGAACAGCAGAGAATGTATAGCAAAGCTAGCCAATGGACCACCAAAGAGCCTACGGTGTTCCCTGATCCAGTTCCGGTGACACAGGTTCCCTTGTCAAAAGTGGGATCACAAGAACAAGATTGTATCTCAGTAAGAGGAGAATCATCATCGGAACCAATGAAGAGTGCAATTCCAACAGACCAGGTATGGGATATTCTCTCGAAGGCTTCAATTACACTTCCTTTGGGACAGCTACTCGCTTTAGTGCCAGGAGTTAGGCAGCAGTTTCAACAACAGGTTAGTCCCATATCTCCCAGTATTCCGGCGACTGCAACAATCCAACCGGAAACTGATTCTATAGTGGATCATTATGTTCCCTTAATCACGGTCTGGCATAAAAATCACAAGATTACGCAAGTGCTAATTAATGGTGGTTCCGATGTGAATATAGCAACTGCAGCTCTCTGCAAAAAGTTAGGGTGGACCCAAATTGAGCTTGTTCAATTCTTTGTCAGAATGGCAGGTCAATCCCGAGTTCATCCAGTGGGACTCGTAAGAAATATTCCGATTACTTTGCAGGGTACCATGTTTAAAATGACTTTTGTAGTCTTAGAACTACCAGAATCTAGCCTTGATTACAACCTCCTTTTCGATCGACCATGGTTGAAACAGGCTAAGGTTATACAAGATTGGTCAGCACAGGAACTGACTTTTAAAGATAATCAACGTAAATATGTTGTCAAACTTGATGCTATTCAGCCCTGCGAACTCCATGCCAGGCCATATGTAGCAGAGCCGGTCCACATGTTGGATGGCTTATCTGATGATGAAGAAGAAGCATTTCTGAAACACAATGAAGATCTGATTTCCTTAGGTACTATAGACCTGCAATCAGTAGTGGACACCTGGAGTCCGGCAGCATGTACAATTGTTCCCGTGACCGGAGAGGCAGATACAAATGATGTTGATGCTATGGATAAATCCACTCTGCATCACCTTTTACAGTCAGCTGACGATCCGGTGAAACCTCATCAATTCTATGTCTCGGAAGACCAGTTAGTCACCTACAATTTGGGTAATGATAGTAACCTGCGTCATGTTAAGATGAAGGCTGGATTGTCTAAGGAATTTCAAGAAGATTTGATCAGACTCTTGCGTGATTTCTCTGATGTTTTTGCCTGGGATTACTGCGATATGAAGGGTCTGGATTCTTGGATCTATCAACATCGAGTCGTGCTTAAACCAGAAGCAAAGCCAATTAAACAACCCAGTTACCGAATGAATCCAAACTATGCAGCACAGGTTAAAGCAGAACTGGATCGCCTATTAAAGGTAAGATTCATTGTACCCATTGAGCACGCTGAATGGATCTCCCCGATCGTGATCGTACCAAAGAAAAACAAGCAGCTCCGAATATGTGTAGATTATCGGAAATTGAATGCAACCACGGTACCTGATCCATTTCCTCTTCCATTTCTTGACACAATGTTGGACAGAGTGGTTGGGCATGAGATGTATTCATTTCTTGATGGTTATAGTGGTTATAACCAAGTCAGAATGGCTGACCAAGATATACCAAAAACAACATTTATTACGAATTGGGGTGTTTATGCTTATACATGTTGGCTATGAGCTTTGATCCTTTCATCCTGTGTGTGATCCCTCTCCTAAAAAGAGAGCAATCCTATCTAAAAACCTTATCTCTTGTGTGATTGGTCATATAGCCTTCTGTTTTTGTATAAAAAGGCCTTTTTGGGTCGCATAATTCAAGGCACACTATTTTTTCATATTTGTGCATCCATATCTCCATGAGAGTCCTTGATTCTCTCTCTATCTTATCTGTCTTATCTTCATCCCCTCTGTCGCATCGGACCACTGAAGTCTACAGACTGCGCTTCTCCGCCATAGCTCTCAGAGCTCTCCACTTAGCAAGCTTACTCAACAGTTGGTATCAGAGCACCAAGGCAGTGCGTGCGCAAGTTCTTGCCTGCTGAATATATGGAGCTACGTACGTGCTTCCAGAGGCGCTATCGCTGACAACGGCACAACCGTGAGACGATTAAACATTGGAGGGAGCGCAAGCTATCGTGTAAGTTCTATCAATGATGCCCGTGCACACGCTTGGATATGTGTATTCTTGCAGACTTACAACTCAAAGTGTACAAGAGGAGATGCATCTATTTCCAGAGTAGGAGACAAGTGTCTATTTCAGAAGAAGATAAGTATATTGGTAGTACTTAATCCAAGAGATATGTGCATGTTCATCGCATCTACATGATGCTATAGTTTTGAAGTTTTCCCCAGCAATTATTGGATAGAGTGGGATTACACTACTGTTTTTCGAACAGAGAGGGCTAAGCTCTCCTGTATCTATTTAGGGAAATAGCGTCCGCAGCCAAAGAAGTCAAATCAAGATGTTGTGTTGAAGAAACAGCGTGTTGGAGAAGCGATCTCTACTGATCATTGATCTCCACCATTCAGATTTTCTCTGACGAATCTAGTGGAGAAGGTGATGCTTCTTGTTGCCGTCATCCTTGCTTCTGCGCAGATGCATATCCACGCTGAGCTACATGCTAGCACCTTCTCAATAAGCGTAGCTGTCCGAGCATGGTGCAATTGGCTTCTTCTTGACTATTCAGATTTTATGTTCTGCCTTTTTAAACTCTATGACTATTCATAATGTCATCTGTGCCACTATTCATGTCTCACATCATACGTATCTTGACTACTCACCTTCTTAAGGATGAAATCTTTGCTAATTGGTTGAGCATCATATGTATATAAACTTTCTTAAATTTTTCCATGACATGAGACACTATCCTCAACCTTGAGTGGTAAGACTTTCTAATTGCCCTACAAGATTAAAGTTGTTGTAAGGAGTTAGACACTGCCAAAAGTGAGTCACTTTGGTAAGACCTCTCCAAAAATGAGTGAAAAACCACTAGATAAGTTCAATGGGCAAGGTTTTCACACATGGCAAACAAAAATCAAGGGACATCTCATGACAAAACAATTATGGTCGGTCACAAAACCATTAGCACCAAATGAAACACTTGAACACAAAAGAGGGCTATCATATTTCATGGAAAAAGATGAGCAAGCACTTGGAATGTTACTCACGTGTTTAGACGATAACTATGTGCATTTCTTGGATGATTGCACCGGCAAATCAAGCATGGATTACTTTAGAACAAAATTTTGGAGCTATTTCTAGAAACTCCAAAATAGCTCTTAAAATGCAACTTTATTCTCTAAACATGTCTCCAGGAGAAGATATACCTACTCTTGTAAACAAGCTAAAAAGCATATGTACCCAATTAGCTTATGTGCAGTGCCCCATTGAAAATGAGGATCAAGTAGCCGTCCTACTCAAAGAGGTTCCCGATGATAAGTTTTGACAAATTGTAACTGTTCTTAAAGAAAAAGATCCTATCCCTAGATTAGAAGATGTCATAAACTCTCTCCAACAGCATGAAAATAAGTTGAAAACACATGATGAATTCACAACAAATGCCTTGGTTGTAAGAGCTACAAAATGCATTCATTGTAATCGCACCAACCATTTGTTGAAGGATTGTTACCAAGTCAACCCTTGCAAAATATGTGGTAAAACCAACCATGCTACAAAGCATTGTCGTCTACGCAACAACAACATCAACAACAACAAAGGAGCTTTCAACAAAAATTCAAGCAATGTCAACATAGCAGAGGAGACAAATGAAGAAGAAGCTCAAGTCAATTTTGTCTATGATTATGCATTCTAAAACATCCCCTTTGTACCATCCTCATATGTATAGGGAAGGATTTGTACCACCCATGAGTTTGTTGAAGGAAGGATATAAACATTGTACCACCTTCTTTGTACATGGGAAGGAATCATATTTTTTTTTTGTACCACCCTGGTCTAGTTGTGAGGAAAGGATAGTTCCCAAAGAGCTATTTGTAGAATCAAGCTCAAGGGGGGATTGTTGGCTATGAGCTTTGATCCTTCATCCTATGTGTGATCCCTCTCCTAAAAAGAGAGCAATCCTATCTAAAAGCCTTATCTCTTGTATGATTGGCCATATAGCCTTCTGTTTTTGTATAAAAAGGCCTTTTTGGGTCGCATAATTCAAGGCACACTATTGTTTCATATTTGTGCGTCCATATCTCCACGAGAGTCCTTGATTCTCTCTCTATCTTATTTGTCTTATCTTCATCCCCTCTGTCGCATCGGACCACTGAAGTCTATAGACTGTGCTTCTCCGCCATAGCTCTCAGAGCTCTCCACTTAGCAAGCTTCCTCAACAGTACAATCATGTGGTTTGGGTTAAGAAATGCTCCTAGCACCTTTCAGCGTTGTATGCAAGAAATTTTTTCACCCTACCTCACCTCTTTTATGCAAGTATACCTAGATGACTTTTCTTTATTTGGTAAGATTGTGGCACACCTGTATCATTTACGATGTTGTTTTGAGAAATGCCGTGAATACCGACTCTGCCTGAACCCGACAAAATCTATTTTTGCGGTTTCTTGTGGTAAACTCCTTGGCCATATTATTTCTGCACAAGGCATACAAGTTGATCCAGACAAAGTTGCAGCTGTGTTGGAAGCACCTGTGTCTACCACACCAAAAGAAGTTATGCGATTCCTGGGACAGATTCGGTGGCATGATCGCCATTTACGGTGGTTAGCTCATCTCGCCACACCACTTAATCGACTCATGACGAGCACTCCACGATAGTTTGAATGGACTCCAGAATGTCAAACTGCCTTTGATCGTTTAAAAGAATTATTGACTCAGACACCAATTTTGCAAACCCCGGATTGGGAACACCCGTTCCACGTCTTCATCGATGCCTCAGACATAGCAATTGGAAGTGTTTTAATGCAACAAACTGATAAATGGTTCCGACCTGTCTACTATGCCAATCATCACCTCGCTCCTGCTGAAAGGAATTATTCAGTCACTGAAAGAGAATGCCTCGGTTTGGTGTATTCTGTAAAGAAATTCCGGCATTATTTGTTAGGCCGAAAACTCATCTTTCATGTAGATCATGCTGCACTGGTGTATCTGGTCCGGCAGAAGCATTTAGGTGGTCGCTTGGCACGATGGGTTCTATTGTTACAAGAGTTTGATTATGAAGTGATTCATCGACCCGGCACTGCACATGCATTAGCAGATTTCCTCTCTCGATTAGATTTTGGTGAAGCTCCGGTGGGCATTGATGACACCACACCAGGACCAGGTGGGCAGAAGCTTGGGCCTTACGGTCCGCTACAGTTGTTTTGGTGGCAATGAAGGATGTTTTCCCGCATTATGGATTACCTCTGGAGCTTGTGATAGACCAAGGAACACACTTTGCTAGTAATTTAATGCGAGTGCTCACACACACTTTTCAGATTCAGTTCACCGTACTATCCTCGTGCCAATGGATTGGCGGAAAGCACTAATAAGACCTTGTTAAGTATGCTACGCAAATTGGTTGTGGAAACACCAAAAAGATGGGATCAGTTACTACCTGCAGTTTTATAGGCATACCAGACTACATACAAAGTAGCAACCGGACTGACTCCTTTCAAGCTTGCCTATGGACTGGAAGCAATAGCGCCAATGGAAATTGTAGTGCCAAGCTTATGTGTGGCTATCACTCAGAAGTTGTTACCTGAAGACTCTTTGCCATTTCGGTTGGAAGCACTCAGAGACTTGGATGAACATCGTTGGGAAAGTTTACTAGTTCTTCAAGAAGTTCAGTTGCGGCAAGCTCGTACCCATGATAGATATCTCAAAACTCTAGTTTTTTCGGTGGGACAGCTTATGTTATTTTATAATGCTAAATCAAATCGTGCGCCTGGAAAATTCAAATTACGGTGGTTTGGCCCTTACCGGATTAGTGAACAAGTGGGCCCAGCTACTTTTGTTTTTGCCTCTAATTTGCATCCCTTTGAGCTTAATGTTTCCAATGAATCCCAAGTTTTTGTGCAATTCCATATGGGATCTTAGGCTTGGATTCATGGCAATGTTTATGTCCTCCAGAGGTGCTACTATGATGTATAAATGAACGTGTTGGAGAAACTCAAGGTGATCATGGAAAGACTCTCTTCTCAAAATTTGCTTGTGATCATTGGAGAGGACTTTAACATGAAGAGGAAGTACTTAGAGGGATGGGTATCAAAGCTGGGCTTCGAGTGGACAATATTGAAAATTCGAGGATCAAGCCTCATCTTTGACTCTAGGGAGGCTGTGGCAAATCAGATTTAGATAATTTTTTGATCAATGATCTTGGTGTTAGGCAAGTTTCATATGGTTGGTGTGACTTTCAATGGATTTATGAGATCACTAACTTTATTGTCTAATTTGTACTTGGAGGTTGTGGGGGCAACTCCATCCTCGATCAATCCTGTATGGAAAATCAATGCTAGAAATATCAAAGTACATATCCAAACTTTTTTGATGTCTAACAGATGGGAAGTCTTGGCAGATTTGCAAGAGAATGTTGAGTGGTAGTTTGATAAATGTTGACGACCTCTGCCTTGTCCTCGTTATGGTTATCAGTTGGATCCCAAAGTTTGCTAGTAAATCAATGCTCATATCTGTGTTTGGAATGCACTCAAATGGAGTGACTTGTCTATTGCCGATGGACTGATCTGTGTAAGGGAATACAAATGGGTGTGTGAGAGAGTTCAATATGCAGTAAAGAAAAATATATCGGATCACGGAGCACAAAAGCAAAGATCTTTGGGAGTCATAACATAAGAATTTTTTTACTCTTCTTTGAGCCATTTATGAAAGGGGTAGAGCATGCTATTCCTATTGATATATTTAGCTAGTGATGTGTGTGAACACTCTAGGACAATTGGGGCACTTTTTTCCCTCTTTAGGAGGTTTTTTCCTCTGGCTTGTATATACGTCTATTGCCCTAATGGGCTACTGATCTTTGTACATTCTAGTGGTAACACATTAAGTATTGTGTGTTATGCTCCAAGATTCTTCTTCTTCCTTCTGCTGTTCGTGTGCTTCCGCAGGTATCTAACTCCAACAATTGGTTAGGGTGTCTTCGACACCTCTCCAGTTGCAATCTCAAAATCGCATGAATTTTGCTGAGCATACTCAGGGTGTTTTCCATATCAAAACGGCTTCGCTTTGTGGTGCCAAAATCGTGATTTGATCTTGTTTCAACCTACGAATGCACTATAGTAGTGCTTATGTAGGCTATTTTGTCTTTTTGTGCCAAAGGTATATACCAATTTTGGTTTGCTAGTATAAGCATCTGGAAGTCTGCTACAGGGTTAACAGAATTCATCTCGGCAGTTTTGTTCAACTTTTTAGATACATACAATTTTTTGCATCAAGGGATTTTAGTCACTAGCCATGACTAAAAGCAGTGATGTATTCAGTATGTTGGCTGTTGAGGATAAGTTGGATGGTACCAACTATTGGTTGTGGGCTTATATGATATGACATGTATTGGTTACAAAAGGACTATGGAACATTGTGCAGGGTATTGAAAGATGTCTTGTTACACCTGGGAATAAAGGTACTACAAATACTGGTGCTGGAGCTGATGGAGATGGTATCAGAGATGATGATATTCTATATATTCCTATTCATGCTGCTATTTCTGTTGCACCTACTATAGAGCAAATTCTTTGGGATGGCAGAGATGCTAAGGCATATGCATTGATAGCTTTGTCTGTCAAACATGCCATTATTCCTCACATCCGCTCTTGCAGAACAGCTAAGGATGCTTGGGATACACTTACCACATTGTACCAGGCTAGGAATGAGGCACCTACTACAGAGCAAATTCGTTGGGATGGGAGAGATGCTCAGGCACATGGTTTGATAGCTTTGTCTATCAAACATGCCATTATTCCTCACATTTTCTCTTGCAGAACAACTAAGGATGCTTGGGATACACTTATCACATTGTACCAAGCTAGGAATGAGGCTTGCATTGCTTACCTCCGAAAACAGTTGGAGAGTGAGCACATGAATGAAGGTGATTATATGGACAATTTTTTGACAAAGATCATTGAAGGAACACTTGATTTCTGCTGATGAGGTTATATGAGATAGCTCACTTGTGCAGATCGTTCTGAATGGTCTTCTTGATTCATATCAGAGTTTTGCCTCTACTCTTCATTTGACGATGAAATGCAATCCAAATGCCTTGTCATTTGAGGAGTTAGTTTTTGTTCTGTTGCAGGAAGCTTAGTCTAGGTAGAACAGGTCTATTATGGGTGTTGCAAATTAAGCTTTCCTGGCTAGTTAGAAGGGCAAAGGTAAATGGAGCTCATCCACTAGCAAGAAGAAATCTGCAAATGCTGCACATTCGAAGAAGGAAGACAAAGAAGAGAAGAAATCAGAAAAGCAGAAATTATTTTGCAAGTAGTGTAAAGGAAATGATCATATGATAAAAAACTGTCCTAAACTGGCTGCAAAAGAGGCAAAGAAGAAAGATGCTGGAATGGTTGTTGCAGAGGCCTCTACACCAAAAATAGAGTCTGGTAATCTTGTACAGGAAGAAGAATGAGCGTTTACTACTATTTGCAGTTTTGACCCGTCTTCTCATGAGTATTGTATGTCTGCAGTAGACTCAGATGTTTGGTGCTTTGATAGTGGGGCGACCAAACATATTACCTCGTAGCACAATTTCTTCTCTTCACTCAAGCTTGCCCCTATAGGGAATACTGTCACATGTGCCAACAATTCCTCTTATCTTGTCATGGGAGTTGGTAAGATCATTCTGACTATTGTTGATGGTAGTTCTTTCACTTTTGTTAGATGCTTTTATTTGTACGAGGGATCAAGAAAAATCTATTGTCACTTTTTGCATTAGCCAAGATTGGCTTGGTTGTGAAATTTATTGATCACACATGTACAGTTCATGATCTGTTAAATGGTGACATCATTATTGCTTTTGGCATTTTATGTCATGGGCTGTATAAGCTCATAGACTATGAAAGATCTATAAATGATTTGGCATGTGTAGTACATGATTCTCAGGCTATGTCAGATGCAAGCTTTGGCATGCATGCTTTGATCATCTGAATTTTTCTAGTTTGCTATGCCTACAGAAATCTGATATGGTGTCTTCTTTGCCCAAGCTTGAGGCACCTAGAAAACATGTCTATGAAGGCTATATTTTGGGCAAAATGCAACATTCCTCCTTTCCAAAAGATGGTTCAGTTCGGGCTACTTAGAAATTGTAGCTTGTACATAATGACATCTATGGTCCTATGCAGACACCTTCTTTTGGAAACTATCTTTACTTCATGACTTTCATCGATGATTTTTCTAGGCATGCATGGGTATATGCATTGAAGGCAAAGTCCGAAGTTTTTTTGTGCTTCAAACTATTTTTGGTTTTGGCTGAAAATCTATCAGCATGTAAAATGGGCACCCTCCGTTTTGATCGAGGGGGGAGTATATGGCTTCTGACTTTAATGCATTTCTAGCTAAACGTGGGATAAAACATCAATGTAAAGTGTTGTATACACCTCAATAGAATGGAGTTGCTGAACGAAAGAACATATCACTCATGGAAATGGCAAGGTGTATGGTCAGAAGCCAAGCCTTATCACATAGTTTCTGGCTTGAGGCTGTTATGTGTGCAGCATATATACTAAATAGGTGTCTCGCCAAAGCACTGCAGTCTATCACTCTATATGAGGCTTGGCATGATCCCAAGCCATCTTTTGCTCATCTGCATGTTTTTGGTTGTTTGAAATATGCATTAGTGCCCGAACAACATCGCAAAAAATTGGATGATAAAGCAGTAAAATGTATTTTTGTTGGGTACAGTTCTTAAAGAAAAGGCTATCGTCTATATCATCCACAGACTAAATGCATTCTGGTTAGCCATGATGTCATTTTTGTAGAAGATGCTATTCAGCCCTTACTTTCATGTACTAAGGAGACACTTGTTAGCTCCAAAGACATGTATAATACTTTGCTGCCTCTTTTTACAGGTGGACAGTCTAGTGCTAGTCCCAATGAGGCAACTTCTCAGCCTTTGCAGGTTTATGTGATGATGTAGATAATTCCATTACTGATGCAAATTTACATGATGCACTTGTTGATGATAGAGCTGATATTGAGCAGGAAAAACTATGCCAAAATGGCTGATGCAGACTTTGTGGGACAACAAATTAGATGCACCTCTATCATATTTCACTCGATCAAGCTCTCATAGTGCCTATTTTGCATCAAATTGCTATGCTATGGCTGCATCTAGTCTCTATGATGAGACTGAGCCTGTTTCTTTTGATGAAGCATAAAATTTTGAACATTGAATGGCTGCAATGCAATCTGAATATGATGCTATCCTGTAAAATGGTACCTGGTCTTTATGTGACTTGCCTCTTGGAAAGAAGGCCATTGACACAAAGTGGGTATACAAGCTGAAGCATAAACCCGATGGAACAATTGACAGGTATAAGGCTAGGCTTGTTGAAAAGGGTTATGCACAAGAAAGAGGCATTGATTTTGATGAAACCTTTGCACCCACTTGCCGAATGACTACTATTTGTAGCCATCTGTGCACTTGCACCTCATCATGGTTGGAATGTACATCATTTGGACATTAAAACAACATTTCTGAATCACTACAAGGAATACGGGCGTGTAGCGACGGTTAACGCGACAGCATTTCGTCGTTATAAAATTGCAACTCGCGTCGGAATTACCGTCGAGCGCGGACCGTCGAATATACGTCGCAAAAAATGATGGTATTTGCGACGCTTTCGTTTAGCGTCGCTTAAACGATGCTTGTCACATGCGTCGCTTAAGCGACGCTTATTTTTGCGTCGCTTAAACGATGCTTGTCAGATGCGTCGCTTAAGCGACGCATATTTTTGCGTCGCATAAGCGACGGTTTACTTCGTCGTATAAGCGACGGTGCAGACCGTCGTATAAGTGACGCTAAGCAAATGTAGTTTAAACGACGACGCGTTGCATCGCTTATACGACGATCTGTTGACAGACAAAAATTAAAACGTTGGAGGCTCTGCAATCGGCATTTTCACGCATCCGATCGAAGAGCTCTCCAACATTCGCAATTGCGCTGCGCTTACGAGCTGAAGCAAGTATATGCAGAATTGTTGTTTTGCTTAAGCTCTCTGTTATTGTCTCCCTCTGTCTTTGTTTCTCTCTTTCTACATCTTTCTCTCTTTGAATTTTCTCTCTCTCTCTCTAGATCTCACTCTCTCTCTCTAGATCTCACTCTCTCTCTCTCTAGATCTCTCTCTCTCTCTAGATCTCTCTCTCTCTCTCTAGATCTCTCTCTCTCTCTCTAGATCTCTCTCTCTCTCTCTCTCTCTCTCTCTCTCTCTTTTCTCTCTCATTATTGCAGGTTATTCAAGAAGCTAACCAAGCAAAAACTATGGATCACAATTGTAAGTACAATTTCTATTATTTGTAGATCATTTGAATTGTGTTATTTTCATTACATACCATACTCACACTTATTGATATGCACTCATACACTTATACATGACGAAGAAGCACACACACATGCATATACCTACATATACACATATACATGCACATACACACACATACACATAGAGTTATACATATACACACACATACACAAGAACATGCACATATTGATACATACATATACACTTATACATGCACATGCATATACATACATATACGCACACATACACATGCACATATACACATATACATGCAAATACACACACATACACATAGAGTTATACATATACATGCATATACATATACACACATACACATGCACATGCACATACTCATACACACATATACACTTATACATGCACATGCACATACATACATATACACACACATACACATGCACATACATACATATACACACACATACATATACACTTAGGTACACACATATGAATGAATTATATAATTAAAGTATTAAAACACATGCTTAATATAAACAATAATAACAATCAATAGAACAAAACTCTTCATTACTTAATACCATACACACAATTCAAAACATGACTGAAATGAAAAATATATAGAAATATATATATATATATATCAATGTAAATACATATAATCCAATGTCATAATCAACTAAAATCCTAATCATCATCATCAGCAGCAATATCATGATCATCCTGATCTTCCTCATCCTCATCCTCATGATCACCCTGTGACGATCGAGATCGTCCCTCCTGTGTCTGTCTCTCCACCTCATCCATATTTGTCTCCCCATAATACTCCTGTATTACATATAACAAACATAAATCAATAAAATAATTAAAACATTCATAACAACAAAATAATTATATAAAATTTAAAAATACTCACAAAGGCATCAGGATGATCTTGTATATACTCGCTCAAACGCCGATATCCAAAATGTGTAGCATACTCGATCTCGTGTTTCGTAGGATATCGGCCATAATCCTTTCGCTGCAATGAAACAAACAAAAAACATTAGTTGCTTGCATTTTAACTAAAATAAAAAATATACTCACAATAACACATATACTTACAAATGTAGCTACAAAACCATTATGGCCCATTTGGCCTAAGTGCGATGTGTGGCCCGACTCCACTCTCTTCTTTGCAGCAGCCTGTTTATTCAAGGAAAAAAATACATAAATTAAATTAAAAAATTACTACAATATCTAAAAATTATAAATATAAACTATTAATTTGTGTACCTTCTGCTGAGGAAATGACTCCTGAAGACGTAGCTGTCTACGAAAAAACTGCCACAACTCAGGTGGTATGTTAGCTCGCCTCTTATTTTTTTCGACCATACAATATCTCCTGTTAATTTAATCTCAAACAGAAAAAAAAGTCAGAATACATACACATATATACACACATATACACATACACATAATACATACACATACCCACATACACATATACATGCAAACATATACGCATGCATATATGTATATATATACACATATACATACATATAACATAAACACACATATACATATCCACATATATACGTACACACACATGCATGCATATACACTCATTCATACAAAATACATGCATTTATCCCACAATAATATGTGTTGTGTATATGTGAATATGTGTGTATGTATAAATGTGTATATGTGAATATGTGTGTATGTGTAAATATGTATATGTGAATTTTTTATTTATGTAGATAATCAAATTATTAATATCAAATACCATTATTTGTAGATTCTGATCAATCAGATGGAACTCCACCACCGTCTCCTCATCGTGCAACGACTTTATACTGTAAGTTTATGAAATATTTAATTTTAACTATATTTGATGGATACATAACTTATATATTTTTTTTATGTTTCTTATGATGTGCAGATTCTGATCAATCAGAGGGTACTCCACCACCTCCTACCCATGCAACGACTTCACATGTGTCCTCCGATAGGAATTATGATTAATTTTACTATCAAGAGCATATTATATGTTGGTGTAACTCTTGTTATGGCACGTATCGAAGACCACGATTGGAATGTATTCAACATGAGGCAGAGTATGGTACTTTTGAGCATGCACCATCACCTAGTCAACGTGATAATGCTTGGGTATGTATTTTCTATATATATTAATGTCATTTTTTAATTTAAAAACCATGTATAAAATCAAATTTGTTATTGATATACAGGAATACTTGCTCGATGATGATGATGATGATGATTTTTCTCATAATGTTAATATACCTCGTACACGTCATGGACTTGCTGTTCATCAATTACAAGCAGAGGTTTCTAGAAATCCTCTACCTCCTGGTTTAGAGAATGAAACGGCTGGAGATTATCCATTGCCAGCTCGTGATCGTTCTTTAGTACAAACATATGATAGAAGAAGATATGGAGGATGGAATAGAGGACCACTTCCTTTAGATGGAGAGGTTTTCAACTTTTGGGGTAATCGCTATATGATTGCTCCATCCACTATTACTAATGCTGGTCGTGGTCTCTTTATTGTAGAGGATTTGTATGTGCCTCCGAACTGTGAAGTCACTCTTATGTCATTTTGTGGTCCTATATATGGATGGGGAGATTGGCATCGACTTTCACGTCATGTTCAAAGCATGAGTACTTATGGAATATGCTTGAACGCAGCATCTCTTACTAGTAGAAGGATTTTACATGCAGAAAATGAAAGATTATATATTGATGGAAGACCTTACACACATGGAAATATAGCAGGTTTAATAAATAGTAGTCGAGGGTTACATGATAGTTCAAGGACTAATTGCACATTTGAGGAGCATGAAAATAGTCATGAATCACCATACATGAGTAGAGATGTATCACGATACATAGTTGTCAATGCTATTACTACATTACATGCTGGTGATGAACTATTAGTGAATTATGGATGGCGTAGACCTCCAAGAGCACCTTTTAGCTAGAGAGAATAAAAATTTTCTATCCATATTTAATAAGTTATATACTTAATTTTATATTTGAAGTTTAATTTTTATTCATTTATGAAATACTAATGAGTTTTATTTATATGTGTAGATTCCAACGTATGATGTTGATGATATTCGTCCACAACATTCACAATTACCAATAAGACCTCATTTATTAGAAGCTTCCATGAGGAGGCTACGCAAAACTAAGCATGTGCAATATGCAAAGTTGAAAGATCTATATTCAAAAGATGATAAAGTACAAGATTTGTGTGACAATGATGAAGATGATGGCATGGCAGATTTTATTGAGGATTGGTATCAAAATGACAGAGAGCATGGATATTTCTAAAAATGAGAAATATCTTCGAGAGGAATGTCTAAAGCATGTATATGAAGGAAGTCATTTGACACGACTAAATGCGAGCTTACTTATTCTCAACCTTCAAAATCGTTTTGGATGGAGTAATGTATCTGTTTCGACACTATTAAGGTATAAATTTCAATTTTCTATCTATTTATATATATATATATGCATAAATATATATACATATATAAATACATGTAGGTTTTTATTCTTACTTTAGATAAGGTTATAAGAACAAGAACTTGAATTGAATGGAAACTTTTTATCCACGCATCTTTTAAAACTATTAATGCATCTTTCCAAATATTCGCAATGGTGACCTGGATGAGTCGCATGCACAGAGGTTACTCAAGAGACAGCAATCTGATTATAACCTCTGTGCATGCGATTCATCTAGGTCACCATTATATGAACATATGTGTGAATTGACAGGATACGATTGTTTTGCGTAAATATTTTGAAAGATGCATTAATAGTTTTAAAAGATGCGCGGACAAAAAGTATCTATTCAATTTAAGTTCTTGTTCTTACCTTATCTAAAGTAAGAATAAAAACCTACATGTATATATGTATGTATGTTTATTTACCTTTTTTAATATATCTTTTTTTGATAAACTTACAGGTTATTATCTGAAAAGTTTTTACCAAGTCAAAATATTCTTCCTACCTCACATGATGAAATGAAGAAGATAATCAACAATCTTGGTATAGATTATCAATGTATACATGCATGTCCTAACGATTGTATTTTATATAGAGGTGAATATGCAGACTCTTTGACATGTCCCAAATGTCAATCTCCTCGATATAAGGGTGAAGAAGGTAAAATCCCGAATAAGGTATTGAGACATTTTCCATTGGCTCCACGGATTAGACATATGTTTCAAAGCCCCGAATTATCAAAGCTTTTGACTTGGGGACATGATCACAAAAGTACTGATGGAATAATCAGAATTCCTCATGATAGTGTTGCTTTTCAGCATATTGATTCTACATGGCCTGAATTTGCACAAAATCCATAGAATCTAAAGTTAGGAGTTGCATTAGATGGGGTTAATCCATTCTCCATGAAATCCAGTAAATGGTCAACATGGCCAGTGGTAGTCATAAACTACAATCTTCCGCCATATCTTAGCATTAAAAAGGAACATTTAATGCTTTCACTTTTAATCCCAGGCAAAAGACAAGTTAAAGATATGAATGTATATCTTGCTCCTCTCATTGACGATCTTCAAGAGTTATGGAGAGGTATTAATGTCATTGATATATCGAAAAGCATCAATGAAAGACATATTACGATTCGTGGTATTGTGGCTTGGATGATTCCTTGGGTACTTACAACAAAAGAGATACAGACTATCAACAATAGAATTCAATTGATCAAGACTCCGACAGGATATGGAGCATCGTTTCAAAACATGTTTACTATGGATGATAAGAGCTTATCTGGATTAAAGACCCATGACTGACATAACTTTTTGAAACATATTTTACCTTTGGTTATCGATGGATGTACAACGAAAGGAGTACGAGATGTGATCTATCGTCTTGGATCACTTATAAGGTAATTATGATACTTTTATATTTAATATGTATGAATATTGGATATCTTTTATTTTTTAATTAACTTCTTTACAATTGTTTTTATGATTTGTATAGGTGGATTACATCCAAAGAGATCGATAAAAATTCGATCCCACAAAAAAAACGTGAATGCAAAGAGCTACTATGTTTGATGGAAAAAGAACTTCCTACTTCATTTTTTGATATTCAAGTTCATTTACTAGTCCATCTTGTAGATGAGATAGAGATTGCCGGTGTTGTCAACACTCGATGGATGTTTTGGGTCGAGCGATTTATGGGAATACTAAAAGGTTATGTGCGACAAAGAGCAAAACCAGAAGGATCCATGGCAAAGGGTTGGATGCTTGAAGAGTGCATGTATTACGTTAGTGAGTACCTTGAAAGAGTTCATGAAGAAGCTCCACGTGTATGGACCAACGAGTCTTCTTCAAAAATAACAGATGAGGTATTATCAGGTAAGGGGGTTCCATTCTTATTTACATTTCAAGAAAAAAATGATGTTTCTACTTTTGTAGCATATAATAGCGAATGCATGCAAGCATTCGTTAACGAGTACGAGGAACTTCAAAGTCTCCAAAGTAAAAGGCGAAAAAACAAAAGATCTAGACGTAATCTCGATAATAATGAGATTACAGATATACCTTCTTTCACGGATTGGCTATATAGTCGTTTGCAACGCGCCAACGCAAATAATGAAGAAATCTCAGATGAGCAAAGAGAGTTAATGATAGGTTGTGAACAAAAGGTAATTTTATTAAAATATATATTTTATTTTTTTCATATATGTATGTTAGTTTCTATTTACTAATTGAATTTATTTTGCAGGCTCGAATGTTCACTAATATGTGGGCTTTTGGACAGCATATTAGAATCAAAGCCATTGATTCTTTACGTAAAACAGAGGATTCTAGTATTGTTGCTTGTTTCAAGCAACTATCACGTGCTAGCTCAAAAGACACGAACCTTATAGATAGCGAACTTGGTTACGTAGGAACTATTGTTGGTATCTACGAAATTTCATTTCGTACATTCAAACAGGTAGAGAAAAGTTTATATATATTTTTTAGAGTTAGTTATTTTTTTAAGCACCTAATAATGGGACGTTTTTGTTGTTATATATTTTGATAGGTCATTTTGAAGGTTGACTGGTATCGAGCGGAGTATAAAGGTAGTAATTCTACAATAAGAAAGGAATTATCTGGGTTTTGGGCAATTGATTCTTCCAAGGTAATGCGATCTACTAAAGAACCATATATTCTTCCTAGGCATATTGAACAAGCATTTTTTTATAAAAACCCAGATGCTCATCCTTGGTGGCAAGTCATTCATGTGCAACCTAGAGGAAGCTCATTGTTTGAACAGTTTATTGTTCGAGAGATTGAAGAAAGTCCTCTTGATGATTCAGCATCAGATACTGATACATCAACATCTGGAATAGAAATTAGACTCATTATACGTGATAATGATACTAATCTTTTTTATGAAGAGGATAATTCTCTACATGCTGATTCTACTGATGAGGAAGAGGAATTACCAGAAATAGATATTAATCCACCAATAGATGATGTGATTCATGAGAACATAGATTTAACAATAGAAGAAATAAATGAAATCAATAAGGATAATGAAGATGAGACTATATTGATGTCTTACCAAAATGATGGCAATAATGAAAACATATGAGCAGATTAGATAGTAACTTGAAGCTTCTGAATGGATATCAGATAATAGGTTTTTTTAATTAACTTGAATAACGATGAATCCTACTAGAGAGATGAAATCATGTTCTTCTAAGTTAGAACATGAAGCTCGGGGGTATGCCTAATTATTTTATATATAGCTTTATCTTCGAGGAGTAAATTTTTATCATGTATGTATGCATATGTGTGTGTATTCATGTGTATTATATGTATACATATATTAGTATGCATATATATGTATTTCATGTATATGTATGTGTTTGCATGTGTGTGATATATGTATACATGTATTCATGTACGTAATATATGCAAGTGTTTATAATTGTGTACATGTATATATGTATATGTGTCTATGTGTAAATATGTACATGTAAATATGTATGCATGTATATATATGTTTATGTGTGCATGTAGGCATGTACATGTATGTGTAAATATGTACATGTAAATATGTTAGTATGTATATATATATTTATGTGTGCATTTAGGCATGTATGTGTGAAGCATAATATATCTACTCCATTTTATATTTATGTATCCTATCTACATGATGTGTATATATCTTTACATATATTATGAATCATGATCCTCGTTGATTCGAGTAGCTATATATAGAGGCATAAGGTTGGGAGGAGAGACATCTCTCTAGTAGGACGTCGGAGGTGTACATATACTTCAAACATATGGCTAAAAGGTTGAATTAGAGTTTTTAAATTAGGGATTTCAAAACCCTAATATCGAGAGTGCTCTCTCTCTCTCTCTCTCTCTCATATACATACATACCGTGCATTGTCACGACGATGCGCCATAAGTGTCCGCATCTCTTTTAAACACCATTTAAGAGACCACCCTCTCCCAAACTCCGTCTCAAGTGAACTGAGCACGTACTTTTTATCCCTCTCATCATGCTCACTACAAAAATAAAAAACATAATATAAATAAAACATAAGATATATATTTCAATTTATATGTAAAACTTTTACTTACTTCCACGGTAAGTGGATAAAGCGCAGGTAAGAGTCGCATAGTGCACGCATTCTCCTCTTGAACTCCAATCCATTTCCTATGTATACAATATTCCCCTCTGGCTCTATGTCGCACTCTAGTCCTAACGTGCCTATGCATGTCCTCATAGGCAACGTCTCTGCTCTGCTATCACGTGCTGGAGGTGGTATAGGTGTCCTGAAAATAGATAGATAGAAATAAATAAAAATATGTGCTATAATATCATTAAAAAAATTTATGAAAAAAAACATACCTATGAGCAGATAGCTCTCTTCCTGCATGTGGATCCGCAGAAGAGCCCTCGTCTGATCGCGTAAGCATCTGGATCGTATAATCCAGCTCCTCATCGGACATCTCTGCGTAGTCCCGCATTATGGCCCCTAGAGTATCTGACGGGACTCTTGCTCTCATAAGACTTTTTATGAGAGTGAGTTTCGCCTTTCTCTCTTTACTGGGATCCATAATACCTAACATATAAAACAAAATGGTTACAAATCAATATATATATGTGTACATATGTATGTGTGTATGCATTAAATATGTGTATGTATGCATGTGTGTGTATGTATGTGTGTGTATGTGTTTGTGTATGTGTATGTGTGTAGGCATGTGTATGTGTGTGTATGCATCATTATGTGTGTATGTGTCTATGTGTGTATGTGTATGTATGTGTGTGTGTGTATGTGTGTGTATATGTGTGTGTGTATGTATGCATGTATGTATGTATGTATGTATGTATGTATGTATGTATGCATATGCATTATGTATGTATATATATGCATGTATGTGTATGTGTGAGTATGTCTCTCTATGTGTGTGTATGCATATATGTGTGTATGTATGCATATATGTGTGTATGTGTGTGTATATGTGTTTGTATGTGTGTATGCATGTGTATGTGTGTGTATGCATTCTTATGTGTGTATGTGTGTATGTGTCTATGTGTGTTTGTGTGTGTGTGTCTATGTGTATGTGTGTGTGTCTATGAGTGTGTATGTGTTTATGTGTATGTATGTATCTATGTGTGTGTATGTATCTATGTGTGTATGTGTATGCATGTATGTATGCATGTGTATGTGTGTATGCATCACTATGTGTGTATGTGTCTATGTGTGTGTGTATGTGTGTGTGTCTATGTGTATGTGTGTGTGTCTATGAGTGTGTATGTGTTTGTGTATGTGTTTATGTGTATGTATGTATCTATGTGTGTATGTGTATGCATGTATGTATGCATATGTGTGTGTATGCATATGTATCTGTGTGTATGCATCATTATGTGTGTATGTGTCTATGTGTGTATGTTTGTGTGTGTGTGTGTATATATATGTGTGTGTATGTGTATGTGTCTATGTGTATGTGTCGCTATGCGTCTATGAGTGTATATGTGTCTATGTGTGTGTATGTGTCTATGTGTGTGTATGTGTCTATGTGTGTTATGTATGCATGTATGTGTGTGTATGCATTATGTGTGTATGTGTGTGTATGCATTATGTATGCATATGTGTGTATGCATTATGTATGTGTATGTATGCATGTATGTGTGTATGTATGTATGCATATGCATATGCATTATGTATGTATATATATGCATGTATGTGTATGTGTGAGTATGTCTCTCTATGTGTGTGTATGCATATATGTGTGTATGTATGCATATATGTGTGTATGTGTGTATGTGTGTGTGTATATGTGTTTGTATGTGTGCATGCATGTGTATGTGTGTGTATGCATTCTTATGTATGCATGTGTATGTGTGTATGCATCATTATGTGTGTATGTGTCTATGTGTGTATGTGTGTGTATGTGTGTGTGTCTATGTGTATGTGTGTGTGTATATGAGTGTGTATGTGTTTATGTGAATGTATGTATCTATGTGTGTGTATGTGTCTATGTGTGTGTGTATGCATATGTGTGTATGCATATGTGTGTATGCATATGTGTGTGTATGCATATGTATGTGTGTGTATGCATATGTATGTGTGTGTATGTATCATTATGTGTGTATGTGTCTATGTGTGTATGTTTGTGTGTGTGTGTATATGTGTGTGTGTATGTGTATGTGTCGCTATGCATCTATGAGTGTGTATGTGTCTATGTGTGTGTATGTGTATATGTGTGTGTATGTGTCTATGTGTGTTATATATGCATGTATGTATGCATATGTGTGTGTATGCATTATGTATGCATATGTGTGTATGGATTATGTATGTGTATGTATGTATGTATGCATGTATGTATGTATGTATGTATGTATGTATGTATGCATATGCATATGCATTATGTATGTATATATATGCATGTATGTGTATGTGTCTGTGTATATGTGTGTGTGTGTCTATGTGTATGTGTGTGTGTCTATGAGTGTGTATGTGTTTATGTGTATGTATGTATCTATGTGTGTGTATGTATCTATGTGTGTATGTGTATGCATGTATGTATGCATGTGTATGTGTGTATGCATCATTATGTGTGTATGTCTCTATGTGTGTATGTGTGTTGCATATGCATTATGTATGCATGTAAGTATGTATGTATGCATATGCATATGCATTATGTATGCATATGCATATGCATTATGTATGCATATGCATATGCATTATGTATGCATATGTATGCATGTATGTGTATGTGTGTATGTCTCTCTATGTGTGTGTATGCATATATGTGTGTGAATGTGTGTGTACATGTGTTTGTATGTGTGTATGCATGTGTATGTATATGTATGCATCATTATGTGTGTATGTGTGTGTATGTGTGTGTGTCTCTATGTGTATGTGTGTGTATCTATGAGTATGTATGTGTTTATGTGTGTGTATATGTCTATGTGTGTATGTGTCTGTGTGTGTGTATGTATCTATGCATGTGCATTATGTATGCATGTAAGTATGTATCTACATTGTATGCATATGCATATGCATTATGTATGCATATATATGCATGTATGTGTATATGTGTGTATGTCTCTCTATGTGTGTGTGTATATGCATATATATATGTGTGTATGTGTGTGTATATGTGTCTGTATGTGTGTATGCATGTGTATGTGTGTGTATGCATGTGTATGTGTGTATGTGTGTGTATGTGTGTGTGTGTATATGTGTGTGTATGTGTGTGTGTCTATGTGTATGTGTGTGTATCTATGAGTGTGTATGTGTTTATATGTGTATGTGTCTATGTGTGTGTATGTGTCTATGTGTGTATGTGTATGCATGTATGTATGCATATGTATGTGTATGCATGTGTATGTGTGTGTATGCATCATTATGTGTGTATGTGTCTATGTGTGTATGTGTTTGTGTATATGTGTGTGTCTATGTGTATGTGATGCTACGCGTCTATGAGTGTGTATGCATTATGTATGCATTATGTATGTGTATGTATGCATATGCATTATGTATGCATATGTATGCATATGTATGCATGTATGTGTATGTGTGTGTATGTCTCTCTATGTGTGTGTGTATGCATATATGTGTCTGTATGTGTGTATGTGTGTATGTGTGTATGTGTGTATGTGTGTATGTGTGTATGTGTGTGTATATGTGTGTCTATGTGTGTATGCATGCGTATGTATGTGAATGCATCATTATGTGTGTATGTGTCTATGTGTGTATGTGTGTGTGTATATGTGTGTGTATGTGTATGCGCGTCTATGTGTATGTGTGTGTGTCTATGAGTGTGTATGTGTTTATGTGTGTATGTGTCTATGTGTGTGTATGTGTCTATGTGTGTATGTGTATGCATTATGTATGTGTATGTATGCATGTGAATTATGCATGCATATGTGTGTGTATGCATGTAAGTATGTATGCATGTACACATATGCATATGCATTATGTATGCATATGTGTGTGTATGCATGTAAGTATGTATGGATGTACGCATATGCATATGCATTATGTATGCATGTATGTGTATGTGTGTGCATGTCTCTCTATGTGTGTGTGTATGCATATATGTGTGTGTATGTGTGTGTATGTGTGTGTGTATGTGTGTATGTGTGTATGTGTGTGTATATCTATGTGTATATGTATGTGAATATGTGTGTGCATGTGTATGCATTATGTGTGCATGTGTGTATGCAGCATTATTTGTGTATGTGTGTATATGTTAGTGTATTTGTGTGTATGTGCGTGTGTGTCTATGTGTATGTGTGTGTGTCTATGTGTGTGTGTCTATGTGTGTATATGTGTGTGTATGCATATGTATGTGTGTGTAAGTGTGTGTGTGTGTGCGCATACCTTCCTTCAAGTAGATGTGTCTCTCTCTCTCTTGCGTGCGTGCTCTCTCTCTCTCTCTCTCTCTCTCTCTCTCTCTCTCTCTCTCTCTCTCTCTCTCTCGCTCTCGGTCTCTTCTTGCTCTCGCGTCCAAATCCCGGCACAAATGTGCTGGGAGAATTGAATTTTTTTTTTAACATTGCAGAGCGTCGCATATGCGATGCTCTGCAGTTTGCCAACGTCGTTAATAGCGTCGCTACCCAGCGACGCTTGTGGTTTAGCGTCGCATAAGCGACGCTATCGTCGCTTATGCGACGAGGCTCGGCCAAAAAAAAAAAATCCTAAGTTTTACCGTCGCTTATGCGACGATTTCATCGCATAAGTGACGGTTTTCGTCTTTTTCGTCGCATAATCCGATTCGGGGGCGTCGCTACGCCCCCCTTTTTCTTGTAGTGAATGGTGACTTGCATGAAGAAGTGTATGTTTTTCAGCCCCATGGATTTATGCAAAAAGGGCATGAAAACCAGATGTGCAAGTTAAAGAAGGCATTACATGGTTTACAGCAAGCACCACGTGCTTGGTATGAAAAGATACATGCCTATCTGATTGCACATGGTTTTGAGAATAGTCCAACTGAAAACACCTTATATGTTAAGCGTGCTAATGATTTGCTTTTGATCATTGTTGTGTATGTCGATGACATGATGCTCACTGATCCTCATGACATGCATATTGCTAATTTTAAGGATGATTTGCATGCCTCATTTGAGATGTTTGATTTGGGGCATTTGCATCACTATTTGGGCATTCTGTTTATGCAAGTTGATAATGGAATGGCCTTTGTGTCAAAGGAAATATTTTGGCCTTGAAGATTGTAAGCCTATTGCCATTCCTATGGAGACAGGTTTACGATTGAGTCTTTATGATGCTTGAGATGCATTTGATGTTGTTCTCTATCAGTAGGCGGTTGGATGCTTGATTTATTTATGCATTACTCGGCCAGATATTCAGTTTGTTGTCTCACAGATGAGTAGGTTTATGCATTGCCCAGGTGTCAAGCATTGGCAAGCAGTTAAGCACATCTTTCGCTACTTGAGTGGTACCCGGCTACTTGGGTTGTTTTATCCCAAGGGGCGATAACTACTGCCAGATTTGGATGCTTTTTCTGATAGTGATTGGGCTGGTTGCTATGACACTCGTGTGTCCACTAGTGGTTTTTACTTCATGCTTGGTAGCTCATGTATATCTTGGTTGAGCAAGAAGCAGCCTACTGTGGCCACTTCTAGTTGTGAGGCTGAGTATAGGGCAACTTTCACAGTGACTGCTGAGTGTGTGTGGCTCAGATGCCTTATGGCTGATTTGGGTGTTGGTCAGTCTTCTACAACCACCATCTTCACTGACTGTCAGAGCACATTGGCAGTTGCGAGGAACCTTGTGTTCCATGCTCGCACTAAGCACATTGAGGTGCATTATCATTATGTCAGGGAGAGGTTCTGTGCTGGGGAGATCAACTTGGCATATGTGCCCACGCGGGAGAACATTGCAGACCTTTTTACGAGGGCTCTGCCGAGGAAGAAGTCTTAAGCTTTCTGCAAAGCTTTGGGCTTACTTCCTCTTGTGGATTGTTTCCACATGGCTTGGCACTTCCTTATACATGGGTGGCAACTGCTTGGTCATGAAATCACTCCCAGGGGGGATTTGTTGATATATTTAGGTAGTGATGTGTGTGAACACTTTAGGACTGTCCGGGCACTTTTTCCCCTCTTTAGGAGGTTTTTTTCCCTTGGCTTGTATATATGCCTATTGCCCTAATGGGCTACTGATCTTTGTACATTCTAGTGGTAATACATTCAATATTGTGTGTTGTGCTCCAAGATTCTTCTTCTTCCTTGTGTTTTTTGTGTGCTTTCATATACGTCTAACTCCAATAGTTCCAATAATCCCACTAGAAATAAATGTAGAGAATTAATGGTAGATCCAACGAAACAATGTTGTATTTGAAAGAAGCACTATGTGGCTATCTTTTCTGATCCCGATGGGAGGAGCCATAATGCAGATGTGTAGATTAGACATCCTCTCAGGGATTGGTTGATACTCATCATAGTGAACTAACCAATGCAATGGTTTGAAATCTGCATGGTCTATCAGAAACTTAAAAGACATTGAATTGTCATAGGAGATGGGTTACCACTGGAGTTGTTTAAGATTCTGTATCATGAAAAGGGTTTATTTTGACTCATCCTAGCATTCCTTTTAGTGCAATCATGTGGAATTTAGTTGAAAATATGTTTGAGAAGGGGATTATCCCATAGTCTGTGGCTACCGTGGTTGTGGTGTCCATCCCAAAGAAGGGGGATCTGACGTGTGTAGATAATTGTTGAGGGATTTCCTTGATCTCAATTGCTCTTAAGATTCTCGTCTCTGTGCTAGTGAAGAGGCTTACTGAACTCTTGAGCCTCGTAATTTTTTCAATTGAGACCAAGATGGATTCTGTGCACATCATGAGTGCATAGGGAAAGTCGTATGCATGCAAGAAATGGTGTTATAATGTGTTGCATGTGAAATCTCTATCCAACATATATTGACTCATATGACATTGTGTTGCATCAAGCACTATTCCTTAAACTTGAGGCAACCGGCCCAATGGGTAGAGCATTCAAATTCTTCCATGCTTTGTATGATTCCTCAAAGCTCCAAGTTCGTGTGGAGGGATACTAGTTAATGAGACCATCTCGATGTTAGGAGGTGCTCATCAAGATGCCTCAGATCTCCCACGCTCTTTAATGTTTATATGGATCGGTTAGATTTAGCATCATAGAAGAGCACTAGCTGGTTGATGGTAAACATGGGGGTTTTAAGGAAATGATCGTGAGTTCTTGCTTGTCTGAGCTGAACTTCCTGTAGCACCAGAAAACTCTCAAGGCGCTGTTCATCCAGAGACCGCAAAGCATCCAATCGAAAAGGGAATGATTCTTCCAGTAGTAATTTTTGCTCTAATGCCACTCGCAGACTAAGAACCACTAGTTCCATAGGAGCAATCACCTCCAAACCATAGGCCAACTTGAAGGGAGTTGTTCCAGTCGCCACTTTATATGTTGTACAGTAAGCCCATAATATGACAGGTAGGAATTGGTTCCATCTCTCTAGGCAATTGAATACCCATTTCTTTAAGATGTTCAACAGAGATTTGTTGATGCTCTCGGCGAGTCCATTGTCTCGTGGATAGTAGGGAGAACTGAACTTATGCACAATCTGGAAGGTTTTAGTAATCACTTGCATTAATGTGTTTGCAAAGTGCGTACCTTCATCAGTCACAATCTCCAAAGGTAAACCATAGTGTGGAAAAATATCTTTCATCAAATATTTAGTGACCGTAGCAGCTGTGGCTTACCATAGAGCCCAAGCTTCGGCCCACCTCGTCGCATAATCCGTGCAGGTAAGAATATATCGGTTACTGGTAAGTGTCGCAGGAGGTGTAATTGGCTCGATAAAATTGAAACCCCATTTCTGAAAGGGTTCGAGAGGCAAAATTGGTTGGAGCGGAAAGTAATGTCGCTGTAAAGGTTGACCCGAATGCTGACACTCATTGCACTACTGCACATACTTGGTCATATCACGGTACATCGTAAGCCACCATAAGCCACTCTGCAAAATCTTTCGGTGGGTCAGGTCAACCGCAAAATGACCTCCAGTTGGGGCAACATGAGCCATTGTGATTACTCAAGCAATTTTGTGTGGTGGAACACATCATAGCAACACTCCCGAGTGATCCATGTAATATAACTGCCCGACAATTAGTCGGAAGTATCGACTATACATGGCCAGTTTCCATCGAGCAGTAGGAGAGGTCGTGCCAGGAGGACATCCACTGGTCAAGAAAAGCATTAAAGTGTCATAATAGGAGGATTTGATTGGCAATTCTGGCTGATCATCATGTACGGTCTTCGTTGCATAGATAACAGGTATAGTATCATCAACTCTTTCCGGAAGTTCACCGGAATCCAATCGAGATAGAAAATTAGCAAGGGCATGTGCGGACCCTGGTCGATGTACTACTGAATAATCAAACTCTTGGAGCAACAATACCCATCTTGCTAACCTTCCTCCCAGATGCTGTTGAGAAACAAGGTACACCAAGACTGCATGATCGACATGGAAGGTGAAGCGGCGTCTCAGTAAATAATGCCAAAATTGCTTCACCGAATACACTAATCCGAGACATTCATGTTCGGTGACTGAATAATTGCGCTCTATCAAAGCTAATCTATGACTCGCATAATACACTGGATAGAACCATTTTTCGTTTACTGCATCAACACACTGCCAATTGCAATGTCGGATGCATCCACAAAGACATGAAATGGTAGTTCCCAATTTGGCGCTTGTAAAATAGGTGCCTGCATTAACAGGGATTTCAACCAATCGAAAGAGAGCTGACATGCTTCAGCCCATTCAAACTGACGAGGAGTACTGATTATCAGTCGATTGAGTGGTGTGGCCAGATGAGCAAGCCACCGCAAATGTCGTCCATGCCACCAGATTTGTCCTAAGAAGCACATCACTTATTTGGGTGTCTTGGGAGTAGGTGCCTCCAGTACTGCCTGCATCTTATCTGGATCAACTTGAATCCCCTGTTTTGAGATAATGTGCCCTAGCAACTCGCCGCAAGATACCAAGAACACCGATTTATTTGGGTTTAAGCATAAATGGAATTCTTGACATTTTAAAAAGCACAGCTTCTTGAAGAGTAATAGGAATATCTCGCACCAAGCCCACCGGATGAACTCAGGATTGATCAACCATTCGGACAAAAAATGGGCAGGTTCGATTTGTGTCCATCCCATCTGTTGACAAAGTGCTGCTCTTGCAATGTTTACACCGGAACCTCCATCAATTAATACTTGAGTAATTTTATGATTCTTATACTAGACCGTAATCAAGGGCACCATATGATCCACCATCGGATCAAGTTCGGGCTGAATTGTTACTGTCGAAGGAGCACATGAAGATCCTGAACTGACCTGTTGTTGGAACTATTGGTGCACACCAGGAACCAAAGCCAATAATTGTCCCAATGTTAGTGTAATGGACGCCTTGGATAAGACATCCCACACCGGATCAAATTTTGCTACTTCCGATATGGTGTCCGACGGGGACTCCTGTACTATTTGGGTCTGATTTCTGCCTTCCGGTAGTGCCTGCGGTATGCTTTGCTGCATCACCAGAATTGGGTCAAGAAAAATACTTTGTTCCTGGGTCACCCACTTGCTTGCTTTAGTAAACACCTTCTGCTGTTCACGAATTCCAGGTTCAAAAATCTCCGTACCTGGCTGTAATTGCTTTCCGGAATGTGTTTGCACCACTGTTGTTTGAGTGTCGACTGCTGAAATGTACACCATGTTCGCCATCGGGTGTTGGCATTCCTTTTTCCTTTTATCGTACTCAGCCGCATCTTTACAGTACCTACATATATGCCCTATTTCATCGCAAAAATGACATTTAGGTGGTGGAGGAGATGCACCTTCACCTGATGGACCCGTATTCCATCGAGTTTGTCCAAAGTTAGTTGATCGTGCTCCTCTATAACCCTTATATCTTTGGTAAGGAGTATTCCTCATTTGTGGTGGTACGTAATGACTAGATCGTTGCCCTTGTTCCTGAATAATAGCATTGACAACCGCTCGACTCTGTACCTTTGCATTATAAGGAAAAGTCTCCGTAGTGTGGTCCACTGTATGGCAAATAGCGCAGTACATCTGATTCAGGGCGCATGCTGAGCTGCTGTGTCCTGTGTTTTTACATTTAGTACAGTAAATTTGTTTTAGAGGATCCTGGTTTGAATGCTTGGACGCCTTCAACCACTCTAGATCTTCAGTAAATCCACCCACTTTGTTTTCTAATTGTAACGCCATAGCGACAATATCCAAGGTCATTCCTTCCACACATCGTATGATCATGATCTGTTTCAATTGGGGGTTTAATCCATTTATGAACCACTGAGTAATGACATCATCTGGTAAATTGGCATGCGCTGGTGGTAATTGCCATAAATGCGTCCGAAATAGGGTGGCATAGTCTTGTAAATTTTGGTGTGGCTTCTACCTATTATTCTGTAGATAATCAAAAATTTATGCTGGGTTTTTCTTTAATCGAAATCGTTGCAGGAATGCATCCTTTACGTCATCATACTGCCGGAAATGATTCAAGTCATACTTGGTTAACCAGCGAGCAGCTTCATTAACCAAAGTTGACTGGAACATGATGGCTTTATAAGCATGGTCTGTTGGGTAATTCAAAACTGCATAATCAATTTCAAATGTCCGCACATGCACATCAGGATCATCTCCCAGAAAACCTCCAAATTTTGTGTACGTGACTCCGGCTGGCACCAGGCACGGTGGAATAATCCGTTGTTGTTGTTGTTGTTGTTGTTGCTGTGAACTACTCATGTTGCCTGAACTTTGGGGATGGATTTCTTGATGTTCCTGGACCATATGGTCACTTTGCCAACTTTTCTGTCCAAAAATGTCTCTGAGCCGATTACTTAGCTCAAAATCTAACAACCTATTCTCAACCTTAGTGTCGAAATTGGTTAAACTTACACCTAAAAATGGTGAATGCAATAAATTCCTATCGAACAATAGTGCACTATCACCAGAAATCACCGAATTGTCACCAGAGAGCACCAAATTGTCACACGACAATACTAAACTGTCATCGGGCAATACTGAACTGTCACTGGACAATGCCAAAATACAACTAGAAACTAACATACTGTCTTTGAATGTATCAGACTATCACCAAAACACACCGGATTATCGCCGCACTTGACCAAACTGCTTCTACACAGCACCGAGCTGCCATCAGAATTGCCACCGGCTTGTTGGACTAGACAATTTGCAATTGAACTTGATTGCTCTTCGCTTCTACCACCACAGGGTGTTCCTAACAAATTTGGAACTGCCCAGGGATGTGGATCACTTTGGTATTTGGGATACGATTCGCCAGAGCATGTTACCGACATATATCAAAGGATTCTTCATCGATCTTTAATCTTTTTCTTCAACTGGCTACTCCATTTCCCACAGACGGTGCCAGTGCTAAACTATTGTTTAAACTATTTATCAAATCTAAGTTCTTGGGATGGTTAGGGGTCTGTAAACAGAGGCCCTATTTGTATTTTCCCAATTCTAAAAATTCAGTTATGTGCTACTATGCCGATTTAACGCGTCGAATTAACTATCCTTCCAGGCATATCTGTTCTACACATTATAATATTCTTTACTGCAATATGCCTAACGCGCACTTCGTCACTTTACCGAAATGTCGCTTAACTTAATACTCATCAAACTTAATACATTACTGAAATGAATTACAGAGAGATAGAAATACTTAGAGTACACAGGATATCCGCAATGTGCGCTGCACTCCACTTTAGGCATTCGCCCAGACCACAGTCCGGTGACATATCCTCTGTCTTAAGCACGCTTCTTTTATTAATAAAAAAGTTACAACTGTTGCGCTACACCCTTTTGGTATGCGTGCGACTTTTCAGAATTACATTTCGGCAGCTCACAAGACTTGCATTAGGTTTACAAGAATCATTCTATAAACCACATCACAACACTCGGCTACACGGGTTACACATCGGTTATGGAAAGGGATTGCAGTCTCACTTTAATGGGATCAAGATTAATTTCCATGCTAATGTGCTAATCTTTTGTAGCAGATCTCCTACACATTCGCATCATTCATCATGCAGACAAAAGGACCGTCTAAAGCTAGCCCCAGTGTACCTGTGGTCAATTTTGACGAATTACTAGCTGAACCATATCCTACCGTACAACCACCTGAATTTCAAGGATTCCCAAGACCTATGCCAATTGATGACCCTCCGAGGGGATATACTGAAAAAGTTCATCGTAATTCACATTGGTTCCAAGGTTTAGCAAGACCTTTGGTAGACACAGATTTCATTTTTGATGCCATGTTGACTTTTGATAGTAGTAAATGGGGAAAGTATCAGTTCTTCTCCAGAGAATTTGAAGCGCTCCAAAATACGGAAGACTTAAAGCATGTTTAGGCTAGAGCAAGTTTTACGGAATACTTTAGTGATCCACTACCCAAACCGGATTTTTATAGATGCTACTACTTGGTGACCACACTTACAACTTCCAAGAACAAGGACTTGCCAGGTACTTTCATTTTTCCGTCCTTGGTAAATGATCCCCCGTTCAAGAAGTTCTATCTTTCAAAGGATTTGATTGAGGATGCAATTAAGATCCATGGAACTCACATGCCGACACAGCAAGAAAGGCTGATTCTAGAGCCGATGAAGCGTGGTGACATTATCAAATGGAAAGATATTTTGGCTATCACACCTGAGCTATCTAAGCCATTACGTATATGTATGCAACATTTTGCATTCCCGGCTCAGGATCGTTTCACTATGCCTCACAAGCGTATTTGGTTTGGATTGTATTTAGCATGTATAGGTCCCCAAACAATAGATCTTGCAAGTTGGATAATTGATCAGTTGTATCTAGCACAGCATAGATGGGAAAGGAAAAAAGTCATCCATGGATGTTGTGCTCTAACTCGAGTTGTTTATACGTGTTTGGCATACGACTTGCCAATAGAGCGTGCTATGACGAGTGAAGAATTGAAGGATTTCAAAGGAACCGCCAAGAAGGCCAGAAAATCTAGCAAGGGACGAGAAGGCAAGCGCATGCGAGGATCTATCCCATGCTTACAAGTTCCAGAGTCCCCATCACCGCAACCCTTTCCAGAACAGTCACCTACAGAACCCCCTGCAATGATACAACCCATAGGCATACACCTGTCATGACCTGTCATCACAGAAGGCACTACCAGTGCAATTACTTCCCAAGCAACATTAGTTCAGGAACCCACAACTACAGCAGCAGAAATTCCCACCTCCATTGGTGCGGAAGATTCTAATTTTCCTATACCCAACCTGGAAGCTGAACCAATGGATACAACATTTGATTTCAAAATGCCAGATGCTTTTTCAAATGAATTTCAATTTTTAGAAGGACAATTTTCTCTTAGGAATATGAACGAACAAGTTACCCTACCACCCCCCTGATCAACCGCAAGGGCAAGTAGTCTCCAGCTCTGACGAAGAAAGGATAGAGACAGATGATGAAGACGGAGACGATGAAGCCAGTCAAGCATGCCATGAATCTCAAGGGAATGTGCAGACTGATGAAAAAGGACAACATACTGACACTCAAGGTGACACCAGTACTTACGAAAATGAGACATTTGAAGCAGCGGTGTGGAGGTGATCACAATCCGGGTGGATCAGGTCCGGTTGTGGCACACACAGGGTGTATGAAGCTAATGAATGTTGGAAGGTTTAAGGACATGAAAGTGAAATTAATGTTGAGTATGGAGAAGAGAGAGATGTTGAAATGATTATGGGAACGGGAATGTAGGAGTGCAAGTTAGATTTATGAACATGACTGATAAGAATGAAAGAGAACCATACACATGAATCAAATTTGGAAGGAAGAATGTTCCATTGAAGGAGCTTCTTAAACACTTCCTAATTCTCATCCATATGCATAGTCTTCGTTGGATCATATGTATGCATGAAGAGAATAGATGGAATCCTTATACATAAATCAGTTTCGAAAGGAAGAATGCTCCAATATTGGAGCTTCTTATACACTTTCAGAAACTAATCAATATGTATGGGTATGTATGGATTATATGCATGCAAGTGAATTATGATGATAGAATTTAATCACAAGCTCAATGAAACATCCTCACTGGTTCAACGCAATACTGCGGAGCCTTCTCACACATAGAAGAAAATAGAAGACATGTAAAAATACTTAAGAGACTGAGAGACAAGAGACAAGAGACAAGTGACAAGTGATATGAATTAAAAGGATTTGAATTAAGATACATGTATAAGATCGTCGTGATACGTCAAGCTAAGCTGTCTATTGATCAAAGGCGGTTCCGACCTTCAAACCATGACAGTTCAACCGAATGTCACACATAAGAAGATGAGTTCCAGTTCATTGACCCTATGTATGTCTAGGCTCGTAACATCTAACTGAAGAAGTATAAGACTCATTAAAACCAGCTCTAACTCACTCACATGCTCCACCGAGGGTGGGTCAAGATAGAGATGCTGGTTTCAAGAGCCTATCCTAGATTGGAGTTCTAACTTAAATTTGAAACTAGGTACTATACTCATACTAGCCCACCTTGGATCCTCACTCGCTCAACCGAGGGTGATCGTCTCAAGGAGACATTAAGCTAGCAAGAGCCCTATGGATGCGTAACAATGATGCTCTAGGAGTTTGGAGGGGGGGTTTATATAGTTTTTTGAACAACTTTCGGCCCTTGGATATAGAGAAATCAACTCTCAACTCTAGGATCACTACTTTCGATTATAATCATTTGATTAATCAAATCAATGGATTGGAATTGTTCTTTCTATCAAATCTAGTGTAAAGGAGTGAAATTTAGGCGCCTTCATTCTCCACCATTGGATATGGGGATGATCTGGACCGTCAGATCAGTGCTGACATCAATTCGGATAAGATAAGATACTATTTTTGGAGAAACTTTGCATTATTGATCTTTAACTGTCAAAAAAGTATTCTTTGATGTAAAAACTCGTGGATCCTCCTTCCTTTATGCTTTAGTGCATATCCACCCTTGAATATGAGCTCATCTTGATCGTACAACATGGTTCAATCATATTTTGCCATGTGGCAGCCCTTCAAGCCTTCATATTTCCTATTCTAGAAAATTGCGGTGACCTTGAAAACTGGATTTTGTGCTCTTTGACCCTTCAAATATCATTTGATGAAGATAAAATTTTGTAGGACTATATTTTGAAAGGCCTCCTTTAGGAATATGCAAAAAAAACTCCCATCTGAATCTTCCTTGTATAAGTTTGACTACATTTGGAAGCTTGCAAGGTGGCATTAAGGTGTCTAGGAAGCTCTGATAGTCTTGAGACTTTGTGCAAATATGTAGCCACATATGTCTTTATAGATGCCAAACCATATGGCTAACAAAAATTCCTATACAAAATTTTGTAGGGTCTAAGTGGAAAAATTATATTTTTTACAAAATGCACATGGCATATCAATGTGCTAGAAAATCCATTTTGATGTGAAATTTAGGCTATAGAGTGCCTTTGATAGGCTTTACAAGGATATGAATTTTCATGTGATTTGGAGACATTGAAATTTTTGCCCTAATTTCCAAAGTTTGACTAGCTTTCACTGCTACCCTAGATTTGCTCGATTTCTTCCAAAGTTTGCATGTGAACTCCCTTTGACATCCTTGATGCATCTTGGACTTCTCAGGGATTCTGGCTGCCTTCACCAAATGTGTTTCCTGTAGGCCTTCATGAGTGAGAGAGGAGAGAAAATCTCGACGACATTCGCCTCCACTAAACGTGCGATTCCTTCGGAAGTGCCACTCTAGTATCTGTGAAAAACAAAATTTTCCAGGCATCAAATTATTTTATAGGCAACTTACATGGAAGGAAAAATTGATCATATGCATGAATGAGTAGGCAACGTGACATGAAGCAAAATTTGCATGAAAGAAAGAATTGAAACACGCAACATGAATATGCATGAACAAATAGGCAACATATATGCAAATGAACAAGCAACATTGACAACAAGAAAGAAAACAAACAAGCATCAATATGAAGTGGAAGTGGATGTATTGAGTCGTTTTAAGCATGAGTTCCTCTCATCTTGAAGAAAAATTTGTAACTTTTTCATAAAGCAATCTACCTTAAATACGATTATAAACAAAGATTTAGGAATTTCAAGAGGCATCTTTCATCTTTAGCTTATTTTAGATCAACTCCTTTTCTACATAAATATGAATACGCTCTTTCTCTAATAACATGCAAGGAAATCTAACTAAACTCCACTAATGCATAAATCTACCTATATAGCCCATGATTTATTCTATATGCTTCTTTATCCTCCTTTGGCTTGCTCTTTTTTTTTTATGATGATGATTCGACAACTTTATGGTTATGATCACTTTTTTTGGGGTGGAAGAAAGTGTAAGCTTCCTGATAATATGTAGCAGCTTTTTTTTTATGACGGGGAAAAATTAAACCCCGATACAAGGTACAACCATTTTTGACGACGGAGAATAGTCGTTTAGACTCCGATACAAGTGTTGTGAGATGGACTAAGGATGTAGAAACATGCAATACCAGGAGCTAGGATTTCAACAATTATGCTTTTGATACAGGATACATATGCATGTTTATATATGAAAGGCATGTCACCAAAATAAACCTCCAAATCTACATGCCCTATCTTTCCACAATCCTAGATTATAATCAATTTCTTAGTAGATAAGTTACTACTTAAGATACAATTTTACACAAGTAGAGAAATCATCATTTGCCCTTTTTTGTTTTTGACTCAAGTGAGGTGGATATGCAATGCAATGCAAAGACTGAAAACAAACATGCATGAAACAAGAAAAAAATAGAATGAAAAAAACAAAGCAACATGAACTTGAAAAATTAATGATATTTTTATATATTTTTTATTTTTTTTCATTAAATTTTTTTTTTTATAATTTTATTTTATAACATGGATACTCTTGTTTATGAATCGGCCTCATTGTTGTCATCTTCTTCAATGTCATCATCCAAAATGTACTCGTCATTATCACGTTTCTTGAATATCTTTATCCTTTTACCTGCAATCAAAGTTTTTAGTGCAAAACCATTTAATTCACAAAGAGCATACGTACCATTGTTGTTAACTTTTGATACAATGTATGGCCCAAACCACCGTTGAGTGAGCTTTTTGCGTGCATCATATTGAGAGTCAAATGTACTATCATAAATGAGCACCCAATCTCCTACTTCATTTGGCCTAGGATGCAATTGATGAGTTTTATCAAAATAATGCTTGTTCTTCATTCTAGGTTCTCTTAATTTTTTAACGGCATCATCAAGTCTTAATTTACCTTGTTCTAACTGTTTAATGCGCAAACTCAAAGAATCATCAGTAGACATGTTTTCAGACCAAGGCAAATTTGACCATGCAGAAATATGAGACTGAATTGGAAACAATGGTTTTTGACAGTACATGAGTTCAACAGGCATATATCCAGTAGTAGGTTTGCATGTCATTCTATCTACCCAAAGTGCAAAAGGTAAGAATCTAGGCCATTGTTTGATGTCACCGTTACATGCTTTAGATATGGCTTTCAAAATAGGTGGATGCCCTCTCTCTATTTTACCATTGGCCTCTGGATTATATGCAGTAGTGAGAGACAAACGAATACCGTGATGCTCAAAGAACTCTTTAGCTTCTCTCGCATTTAACTCTCCACGATCGGCAACTACTTTCTCTATGTACCCAAAGCGACTTATGACATCTTCAAGAAAGAATTTGCAAACATTGTAAGTGGTCTTAGATCGTAGTGCACGTCCCTCTACATGATTAGATAAGTCTTCTCTTGAAAGTACAATGTAACACATTTTGTCAATACTCTTAGGCATAGTTACAAGATCTACTACCCACTTGTAGTGAATACAAGGTGGATAAGTAGGATGCAACGGATCTCTATGTTTGACTGATGAATGAAGTTGACAAGTAGAACATGTAGAAACATAGCTACTAATGTCAACATACATCCTAGGCCAATAATAGGTACTTCTAATTTTTTCATATGTTCCAAAAAATCCTTTATGACCTGCCCATAATGTCTCATGCATTTCCTTCATTACTTGCAATTGAAGCCCTCGTTTTCCTAGGACTCGTTGTGGATTCTTAACATACTCATCAAGGGAAGAAAGAAGAATAATATGGGACTTAGAATTTTGTTGAAGACATAACTCTTAACTCCTCAAGAGTAGAGAAACAATGAGATGTTTCAATCACATGCTCAATGTTCTCATCATGTTCCATGATTTTGTTGTTTTTATAATTTTTTTTGGTTTTTTGGATAAAAGACTTGGACAATTGACTCTCATGAAGAAAATCTAATCTAGAATGTGGAAAACAAAGTGACAAACTATTATACATGTTGGTTGGATGCGAGATGTCAAACCAATATCCACTATTGTCCCGCTCAACAATGGATTCTATCCAAATTTTTGATCATATGTAGCTCCAAACATGAATCGAGGTGCACAATCACTACAAGCATGCTCATGACTAGGAGTAACGATAGGTTTCTTTCTAATTGACAATCGATTCCTAGGATGATTCACTCCTACCGTCATGACTTGAAGTGATTGCATTCCATCCTTAGACTTAAATCTAGCATAGGTAGACCCATCATCCATGTCTTTAGTTTCCATACGACTCTCACAAATAAAGGGTTGACCTAAGAGAACTTCATAGGAGCAATTATCTTGAATAAACAAGTGAAAATCTTCTGTGATTCCTCCTATGGATATGGGCACACTAGCACAAGCTCCATACAGGGTACCTACACCATTATCTACAGTTCTCATATGCCATCCACAATCTTTATCTATGGGCCATCGAAAATTATCATAGACTTCTCTTGAAATCACATTGATTTTGGAGCCGGAATCTACTAATGCATTTACAGTGATAGTGTTCTTATCATTTCCTATTTTAACATGCATCTCTGATGTACCTCTAGACCAAAATTTTCTTTTAAAGTGACTTTCAGGATTGTTTTCATGATTTTCATCATCAGGTTGAATAGGTCCTAAGAAATTTTTATTAACATTTACTTCATCATCATCAAAGTCCTCTTCATTAGATTCATCAAAGTTTAAGGCTTCATTCATAACTTGATCTTGATCTAGAGAATCTTGCATCTCAATATCTAGATTAAGCAGAAACCTCTTCCTTTTAATTAGGCTGATAAAGTTATCTTTAAAAATAGGCTTTGCAATAGAAAAAACTTGTTCTAAAGACATAGTCACTTGACTCTTAAGCAAAATGTCATCTAAAATCTCCATAGAAAAATGTTTCTATTCCCTCTGAGGTTTGTTTTCGAGTCACTCTTCTTTCACTAGGCTCAACTTCATCTCTTTTTCGTTTTTCTTCTACATTGGATATATGAGAAATAAGAGATTGATTTTCTATCGGTGATTCCCAAGCTATTATTCTCCTAATCTTATCTCGTGCTCTTACTAAAGCCTCTATGGAAAAATCACCTTCCTTTGTCGGTTTACTTGATTCTACTTGTTGCTCATCAAGAGCTTCTAGTTTCACTCCTCTAGTTCCTACATCTGTTATGGTTATATTTTCATAGTGTTTTTTCATTCCTCCCTTACCATAATTTCCTTGCAAAGGTAGCCTAGATCTATAGTCACAAATTTTCTTGTCTATGTCTATTACTATTCGTTGCTCCTTAGTAACCTTCAATAGTTCACAATCTCTCAAAAAGTGCTCTAACAAATCACACCAAGGACACCTACGAGGGCCACACACAAAACCATTTTGATTTTGAGGATTTTGATTTTGAGGATTTTGATTAACTTGTGGTGGGAAATTTTGAAATTGAGGATTTTGTTGATAAGGTATTGCTTGAACAGGATAATTAGGATTTTGAAAAGGCAATTGATGTATTTGAGGAGCTTGGGGAGCAACATGTGGTACTTGAGGTGCAAGAGGAGCTTCCATATTATACGGTTGATGATTCTGAAAATTTTGATTTTGAGGATTTTGAAAAGCTATTTGAGAAGCTTGAGGATGAGGATTTTGCATTGAAGGATTATGCATTGGAGGAACTTGATATGCTTGAGTAGAAGCTACTTGTGGATTTTGATTGGTAGCTATAACATGTTGATTAGGCTCTTGAAAAGACATTGGACTCATTTGATTTTGGAAAGTTTTGGTGTAATTAGATTGTAAAGCATCTATAGTCTTGGCCAAATTGGATTGCGTAGCAATAAGACTTTCCATTTGCTTAGTGAGAATTTCCACGTGAGATTGTTCAACTACACTTTTATTTGGCTCTACTTTAAAACCTTGAGTAGGCTCCATCATTTGAGGAATAGGAGTAGAGTCAAAAATCATAGCATGGGATTGTTCTCTAACTTGCTCAGTTTGTGGAAGGCTAGCTTGAGGAAGGCTAGTTTGCTCATAAAGCATGGATTGTCTTTGATGTCTATGGGCTACAACCTCTACTACTTTACAATTTTTTTGCCAATTGTCAGTAAGACCATAGCGCTTATCCGGTTCTTCTAATCGCCGTTCAACTTCCCTATGAGTTTCAGGATGAAGAAGCTTAAGAAAATTGATCACAAGATCAGGTTCCAAAGTTATCTTATCCTCATCAGGAAGTTGTTCATAGCGTCTAATATACTCATTTTGTAAGTGAGTAATAGAGCTACTAGGCTTTGGTGAATTGAGCCATCGTAAGAATCCATCCCGATTATGTTGGCTACAATCTTCAAGATAGAATTCTTTGAGCATCTCCTTTCTAAAATCACTCCAAGGAAGACTATCATATTGAGTGACACAGTTTATGATAGAGCTATCAACAATTCGTTCAAAGAATGATATCAAAAGATCTTTGGGAAGACCAAAAATCATAGCTTGCTCTTCAAACAAATCTAAGTAGCTTGTGATGTTGATGCCATTGAATTTTCCCTTCTCTCTCAACATAGAAGAGACTATTCTTTGGCCTTGTTTCTCAACAATAAGGGATTTGAATCCTTCCTCCATCTTATGTGAATAAGCAAGTGATGCACAATGCTCTAGATCTCTCACAAATGCATTTACTTCATGATGAAGATGTGCACGATACTGTGAGAAATCCAATGCAACACTCAAGACTGATGATGATGATATGATGAGGATGAAAAATATGAAACAAAGGATATGGATCACAACCTCCCAACAAGATCAGAAGCAAATGCCACGAAGTGTTTCACCTCGGGTTCAAATGTGGAGGTGATCGCAATCCGGGTGGATCGGGTCCGGTCGTGGCACACACAGGGTGTATGAAGCTAATGAATGTTGGAAGGTTTAAGGACATGAAAGTGAAATTAATGTTGAGTATGGAGAAGAGAGAGATGTTGAAATGATTATGAGAATGGGAATGTAGGAGTGCAAGTTAGATTTATGAACATGACTGATAAGAATGAAAGAGAACCATACACACAAATCAAATTTTGAAGGAAGAATGGTCCATTGAAGGAGCTTCTTAAAGACTTCCTAATTCTCATCCATATGCATAGTCTTCTTTGGATGATATGTATGCATGACGAGAATAGATGGAATCCTTACACATAAATGAGTATCGAAAGGAAGTATGGTCGAATATTGGAGCTTCTTATACACTTTTAGAAACTAATCAATATGTATGGATTATATGCATGCAAGTGAATTATGATGATAGAGTTTGATCACAAGCTCAATGAAACATCCTCACTGGTTCAACGCAATACTGCAGAGCCTTCTCACACATAGAAGAAAATAGAAGACATGTAAAAATACTTAAGAGACTGAGAGACAAGAGACAAGAGACAAGTGACAAGTGACATGAATTAAAAGGATTTGAATTAAGATACATGTATAAGATTGTAGTGATATGTCAAGCTAAGCAGTCTACTAATCAAAGGCGGTTTCGACCTTCAAACCATGACAGTTCAACCGAATGTCACACGTAAGAAGATGAGTTCCACTTCGTTGACCCTATGTATGTCTAGGCTCGTAATGTCTAACTAAAGAAGTCTAAGACTCATTAAAACCAGCTCTAACTCACTCACACGCTCCACCGAGGGTGACTCAAGATAGAGATGCTGGTTTCAAGAGCCTATCCTAGATTGGAGTTCTAACTTAAATTTGAAACTAGGTACTATACTCATACTAGCCCACCTTGGATCCTCACCCGCTCAACCGAGGGTAATCATCTTAAGGAAACCTTAAGCTAGCAAGATCCCTATGGATGCCTAACAATGATGCTCTAGGAGTTTGGAGGGGGTTTATATAGTTTTTCGAATGAATTTGGGCCCTTGGATCTAGAGAAATCAACTCTCAACTCTAGGATCACTACTTTCGATTACAACCATTTGATTAATCAAATCAATGGCTTGAAATCGTTCTTTCTATCAAATCTAGTGTAAAGGAGTGAAATTTAGGTGCCTTCATTCTCCACCATTGGATCTGGGGATGATCTGGACCGTCGGATCAGTGCTGACATCAATTCGGATAAGATAAGCCACTATTTTTGGAGAAACTTTGCATTATTGATCTTTAACTATCAAAAAAGACTTCTTTGATGAAAAAACTCGTGGATCCTCCTTCCTTTATGCTTTAGTGCATCTCCACCCTTGAATATGAGCTCACCTTGACCGTACAACATGGTTCAATCATATTTTGCCATGTGGCAGTCCTTCAAGCCTTCAATTTTTTTATTCTAGAAAACTGCAGTGACCTTGAAAACTAGATTTTGTGCTCTTTGACCCTTCAAATATCCTTTGATGAAGATAAAAGTTTGTAGGACTTTGTTTTGAAAGGCCTCCTTTAGGAATATGCAAAAAAAAACTCCCATCTGAATCTTCCTACATTTGGAAGCTTGTAAGGTGGCATTAAGGTGTCTAGGAAGCTCTGATAGCCTTGAAACTTTGTACAAATATGTAGCCACATATGCTCTTTATACATGCCAAACCATATGGCTAACAAAAATTCCTATACGAAATTTTGTAGGGTCTAAGTGGAAAAATTACATTTTTTACAAAATGCATATGGCATATCAATGTGCTAGAAAATCCATTTTCATGTGAGATTCGGGCTATAGACTACCTTTGATAGGCTTTACAAGTATATGAATTTTCATGTGATTTGGAGACATTGAAATTTTTGCCCTAATTTCCAAAGTTTGACCAGCTTTGACTGCTACCCTGGATTTGCTCGATTTCTTCCAAAGTTTGCATGTGAACTCCCTTTGACATCCTTGATGCATCTTGGACTTCTCAGGGAATTCTGGCTACCTTCACTGAATGTGTTTCCTGTAGGCCTTCATGAGTGAGAGAGGAGAGAAAATCCTGAAAACAACGGCCTATACATTGGCAATCAAGAAGCTATACCGAACCATGCAAGCCATTTGGGTGTGCAGAAAACTCTCCAAGGAAGAAAGCCAAGCACTGGTAGAATAAGAACTCGCTACAAGAGGCTTCGAAGAAGCCTACATACAAGGTTTCAGAGAACTCATCAAGTCAGTAGGCACTAATGAAGCATTACGATATCTACAGAGGAAGCCACTACCATAGTTTGACCCATGCCGCATACGATTGCTATCAAAACCATGTCAATATATTCGTGTACCAACGGATGGCTAGTCATCACAACAGGCCCAAGAAGCACGCCTCATCCCTGAAGGATCTTTGGCAGAAGAAATGATCATCATCGACTCCCCACCCCACACTTCTACTGTACATACCACCACAGTTGTCAAAGTACTCACCTCACCGACTACTCCTATTTTGCCTCCCGCCCCTCCAGTCTCTCTCGTACACCCTGCCTCTCCCAGACCATCCACATCCTTTGATAGTGCGGTAGCCGAAGCCTTTGTTCCCTCAATTCCTCTCACTCTTTCTGCACCTACACAACCTAGCTTACCTCCTAGGACTTTCACCCTTCCATCCAGCCCCTTTATCCATCCAACCATCCCTTCCTTCCCCACCCCTCCAAGACCACTATTCCCATTTCCCCCTCCATTGACCTTTCCCTCCGTCTCACCTCCCCGCCCCACAGTATTTCCTCTTTCCCCTCTCCACCAAGCAGTACAAGAAAACCCATCTGTAAATTATTCCGCAATATTTATAAATCGTATTTTTATACCCACTCATGCACCCACTATCACTCCACTATTCACAGTCACGGTACTTGACACAACATCCAGTGACATGGACATATCACCGCCCACTGCACCACCACTCACCTCATCTATTTCACCACCACATTTAGGCACAACACTTTTCTCCAGAGTCACCACTGCATCCACTTTCCCATCCTTATTTCCCCTTCCCCTTGCATCAACATCCACACCCATAGCATCTTCACTCACCCCGCCATTAATATTATCACCCACAATCAACACTGCATTCCGTCAAATGTTCGTATGTATGACACAAGTGAGAGATGAGTTCGCATCTCTAGGTTCTAATTACCAGACGCAAGAGCAGACCACGAACGACTTACAGTCGCAGCTAAATTCTTTATCAAGAGAGAATGCCTCCCTTAACACACGCTACCAAGAGCTACACCAGGCCTATCACAAACTTGAACTCGAAAGTGAATACAAGACAAAAGAGGCCATTACGGATATAAACAATTTGTTAAGGGCTCAAACCATTCGCAATGCGATGCTCACTAGAAACATGGGTCTACTCAGATGCCACCTAGTAGCAGCAAAAGAAGAGAATCAACACTTGCAGGAACAAAATAGAAAGAACCTTGAAGCTCCTCTAGATCAATCGGACAAACCCTTGAGTCCTAGCCGTTTCAAAGCTGTCCCCTCTGAATCTATGAAGATGTTATTGGAAGATCATGTCAGACTACTAGAGGAGTATGACCGTATGAATGAGGAATACCAAAAGCTCAAAGAGGAACAGAAAATATTACAGTTACGAGCACCTGTAGAGCAAGAACCACCAGCTCCTGCGGCCACATCTCCTGAAATCATCGAGGAACTCAACGCTTTACGGGCCCAGGTATTGACTCTTCAAACACAGATAACAGCTTATAAAGCACCCCCAAGGCTAGATTCCCCATCAGAACTACCAGCAAAGGAAGAAACAATGACTATCCCAATGGAGGACACTTTTGAAGAAGCTTAGGAACCACAACCCATCCCAACCGGATGTGTAACGACCGAGGGCCTGACTACCTTTGAACTTCCTACTCCCGCGTGGATGAAGACTGTAGAAGATTGTAGCTCCATTTTGTGCAAGCCGAGGAGTCCTCGAGCTTGAGGAGCTTAGGTAGAATGATCCTACCAATTTTTGTTATTTTTAGATTCTGTTTGATTAGTTGACCACAGTCTTGTGCTGGAAGGTCACAAAAGAATTTCAACTCAAAGTTTTAAGTGCACAACATATTCATCAAAGGAAAGCTTTGGATAAAGTTAACCTCAGAGCTATTGGAGTTTGGGGTTTGCAGAAGCACGTGAAGTGCACAAGGAAGAAGAAGAAGCTTGGAGCACAACACACGATACTGAATGTATTACCACTAGAATGTACAAAGATAACTAACCCATTAGGGCAATAGGCATATATATAAGGGGGGGAGCCTCCTAAAGAGGGAAGAAAGTGCCCCGACGGTCCTAGTGTGTTCACACACATCACTACCTAAATATATCAATAATGCCCCCCTGGGAGTGATGCGGTGAACAAGGAGCTAGCACTTATGTATAAGGAAGTGCCAAGCTATGGGGAATCAATCCACAAAATGAAGTAAGCTTGAAGCTTTGTGGAAAGCGTCAAACTCTTCCCTAGGCAGAGCCATCATGAAAAGGTCTGCAATGTTCTCCTGCGTGGGCACATATGCCAAGCTGATCTCTCAAACAGAGAACCCCTCCTTGAAATAATGCTTATGCACCTCAATGTGCTTAGTTTGAGCATGGAACCTAGGGTTCCTCGTGATTGCCAATGTGCTCTAACTATCAGTGAAGATGGTGGTGGCAAAAGACTGACCAACACCCAAATCAACCATAAGGCATCTTAGCCACACACATACTCAATAGTCGCTATGAAAGCTGCCCTATACTCAACATCACAATGAGAAGTGGCCACATTAGGGTGCTTCTTGCGCAACCAAGATATACATGAGCTACCAAGCATGAAGCAAAAGCCATTAGTGGACACACGAGTGTCATAGCAACCTGCCCAGTCAGAGTCAGCGAAAGCATGTAAATCTAGTGGTAGTGATCCCCCCTTGGGATAAAACACTCCATGTAGCCGGGTACCACTCAAGTAGCTAAAGATGCGCTTTACTGCCTGCCAATAATTGACACCTAGGCAATGCATAAACTTGCTCATTTGTGAGACAATAAGCTGAATATATGGCTGAGTAATGCATAAGTAAATCAAGCATCCAATGGTCTGCTGATAGAGAACAACATCAAATGCATCTCCAACATCATGAAGACTCAATCGTAAACCTGTCTCCATAGGAGTGGTAATAAGTTTGCAGTCTTCAAGGCCAAAACACTACAATAATGTGTCAATATATTTCGTTTGACACAAAGCCATTCCACTATCAACTTGCATAAAATGAATGCCCAAACAATGATGCGAATGCCCCAAATCAAACATCTCAAATGAGGCATGAAAATCAACCTTAAAATCAGCAATATGCTTCTCATGAGGAACAATGAGCAGCATGTCATCAACATACACAACAATCATTAGAAGCACATCATTAGCATGCTTAACATATAAAGTGCTCTCAATTGTAATGTTCTCAAAACCATCTGCAATCAGATAGGCATGAATCTTTTCATACCAAGCACGTGATGCTTGCTTTAAGCCATATAATGGCTTCTTTAACTTGCACACCTGGCTTTCATGCCCTTTCTACACAAAGCCAGTGGGCTGAAAAACATACACCTCTTCATGCAAGTCACCATTCAAAAATGTAGTTTTAATGTGCAACTGATGTACATTCCAACCATGATGAGCTGAAAGTGCATAGATGCTACAAACAGTAGTCATTTGGCATGTAGGAGCAAAGGTTTCACCAAAGTCAATGCCTCTGTCCTATGCATAACCCTTTTGTCACTCCAGTACAATGGTGAGTACCAATGCGATGAGTTTCACCTCGTAATTGTCAATCCATGAAGAGGGTAGGCCGATGTGAAGATCGAGAGCAAATGAAGTGCACGAAGGTGATGGTGAGAAATGCCAATGCATACACACACATACACACATGCACCAGGAAAGTGGCAATGGATATTAATGGAAGGAAAGAAAGGAACTCATATTCATCACTAACTAATTAAAATAGCTCTTACTACTCAATAGTCACTAGTTTCAATGGTACGAGTTTTTTCCTAGTTTATAGTTTCACATCTAGTGATCGGCATAGTTAAAAAATAGGTTCTACATCTAATTTGAGGTACCTAACGGCTTCCAAAAATCATGAAAATTGGTATGAGTTACCTACTTAGACTCCTCAAGCACTTGATTTTATAACTTCTATTAACTTGAAAGATGCATATCCAGGTTTTGAAGAGCTAATCCTTCATCTTGTCATAGAAGAGCTTAGCTTTGGTGGCCCCAAAGGAAAGGACAACCACAACCAAATGTTATATGCAGTTCATGGTAAAGGAAGGAACTCAAGAGGAGGCTCAAGAGGAAACGGAAGAGGTTACAAAAAATCCAACTACAATCAAAACAATTCGGAAGACATCAAGGATGCATCAAATTCCAACACACAAGGAAGAGGTCGAGGTAGAAGTAGAGGAAGAGGCCGAGGCTCCTACAATTCTCATAAAGGTATAACATGCTATCATTGTGGTAAAGTAGGACACTATGCTAGTGATTGTTGGCTAAAGAATGGAAGACCAAATGGAGGCAATCAAAGGAGCCAAAGCAACTATGCAAGCATCTCAAGTGAAGGAAGCAAGGACACACTACTTGTAATGAGACATGAGTATAGAAGCTCTTGTGAAGATGACAAAAAATGGTACATTGGTTCAGATTGTAGTAACCATATGTCATGCAAAGGAAGTCTGTTCACTAATCTACAGGTACCAAGTGGAAAAGGATGTGTTGAAATAGGTGATGATAATCAACACATGATTGAAAATATTGGAGATATAAGGCTTGGAGATACAAGCAGAGCAAAGGTACTATCTAATGTTCTTCATGTTCTGACAATTTCAAAGAACTTGATTTTAGTAGGACAAATGGTAGAGAAGGGTTATCATGTCATATTCAATGAGAATGGGTGCCTCATAAAGAATTTAAATGAAGGCTTCAAGGTCATTGCTCGAGGTAGAAGAGAAGGAAGGATGTTCACTTTGGATGTCCAGCATCCACATGGAAAGATCATGTACATTCAATGTGGGAACAAGAAGATTCTAGAGCTTGACTTATGGCACAAAAGAATAGGACACAACAACATTCCAAAGATGAAGGACATGAGCAAGCATGAGGTGGTAAGAGGTCTTCCAAAATTTAATAGCATTGGACTACAAGATTTATGTGAAGCTTGTCAACTAGGAAAACAAATAAGGCAACCATTCAAGAGGAGCAATTATGTGGCCCCAAATGTCTTCACCTTCATACATACAGATGGATGGGGACCAACCCAAGAGGCATCAATGGCTGGTAATAGATTTTTTCTCACATTCATTGATGATCACTCAAGAAAGGTATGGATATTTTGTATGAAGCAAAAATCAGATGTGTTTTCTATATTCAAAATGTTCAAAGTTGAAGTTGAAAAAGAAACAGGAAGGTCTATCAAAACCTTAAGGTCCAATGGTGGAGGAGAATACTTCTCCAAAGAATTTTCAGATTTTCTACAAGAGAATGGGATCAAAAGGCAGTTACTTGTAGGTATACACCACAACAAAATGGAGTAGCTGAGAGGAAAAATAGGCAAATTGCTAAAATTGCAAGATGCATGCTCAACGAGATGAAGCAATAAAAGCTTATACAACTGAAGGTATGCTTTAATGATTTTATACTATCTTTTGACGTGTAAGTCTTCTTATTGCCATCTCATCATACAAATCGGTTGGATGTGCCAACATTGATAGACTTCAAATTGATAAAAACATAGAAGCTAGGCTATATGAAGAAGATATGAACTTTATGTTTTAAGAATTGTTTGACCATACTTTTAATGATGTTGCAATGTTAATGCATCCAATTGAATTATGAATGTTCAAAGCAAGATTATGATTTCCTAGAAAAACAAAAATTGTATCGATCTTTAGTCTATTGAGATTTTGAATGTCATACCAAAGTGATAGCATTCTTAGATGTGTGAAAGCATTTACAATTACAACTCAATCATCATCATAATTCCGATCCCTAAGCATAGCTTCCAATCAGCAGCATAATTCGGATCTCTAAGCATAGTTTCTAACGATTGAATCTAAGCATTATAAGGATTAAAATTTTGCTATTAAGTATTTCATGAATTTACGAAACAAAATTTGCTTGGGTGCATTAAATTAAATATTTAACATATATAGCTCTGAACACTTTTTACACTCTATGCCAAAGAAAAGATTTCTTTTTCTGATAAAGGAGTCTTCGAATAAGATAAAGCTAAATATAACTATTTTAGAAGTCTTCGATTTAGTCTTCAAATTTATTTTTTTACGTGCATCCACTTGTATCCACACCCTCATGCTTCTTCACCTGCTCGAGCAAACACAACCACATTAAAACCTTCTCGACATTTAAAACATTAAAAATCCATTTAACCTTCCATGATTTCATAAAATACAACAGAAACTGATGAAGCATTTCGGAGATATAAGCCAGAGCATCCCGCGGTTATGGAAGCAATAAGGATTTATGAGCTGAAGGACCCAGAGGTCCTAGGGAAAATAGTATACTTAGATGATACTTCCAAAAGGGTGTATAAAGTCAGAACATGATCGTTATGCATATACATGGGGAGGAGAACTATTTTTTTCACTAATGAGTCCACATGTGTCTAAGGACAATTCGGGTATCGACACATCTCAAGGACACACAGAGAAGAACAAGGAAGGACCAGAGGATAATTTCATCAATCTCACAGGGAGAGAAAGAACCACTACCAAAGGTGGGAGAGCAGATAGAGAACAAACTAGGAGCCATAGAGCTCAAAGGGGTAGGGACGGCTTTCCCCTACCAAGGACTAGAGACCACCCTAGGACTTTGAGGCCCACTCAACTAGTGAAGGCTATGAAGAATTGCTTTGATGGATCCAGAGATCCCTATGAGCATGTAGATGAATTCAAACAGGTGTTAAAGGCTGAACAAGTCAAAGACATGTTCACAAAATGTAATACCTTTAGACTCACTCTGAAGGGTGATGTGTTGGATTGGTTTTGACCATTGCACCAACACCGATTTAGAGACATCCACCATATGATGGAGGACTTCATTACAGATTTTTCCAAGAGTGGAATCATGCACAACACATCATCATTGATACACACGTTCAAACAAACACCTCAAGAGACAGTAAGGATGGTTGGACATAGATTCAGATGCTACATAAAGTGATGCCCCCATTGGAACTACCCACTCAAGCTAAGCTGATAGCTTTGTTCATGGAGGGCCTATTGAGTGCTAAACTTAGGTCATATGTATTCCTGAAGGAACCAAGGACCTTGGATCAATGCTTGCACATCTATGTAGACATAGAGGATAATCTAGGGGAAGAGCTAGAACTCTCTAAGGTGCACAAAGATTTGGACAACACAACAGAGGCCTCATCTAGATATTCCAATTCTATAGAGGACTTAGTAGAACAAGTGGCCAAAAGATTGGGAGTCTCTAGTAAGTCTGGCATCAAATTAGCCCCCCCTCAAAGGTGTTTCACTTGTGGAGGTGATCACATGGCAAATATGTGTCCAAACATGATGCAACCCATAGAAAACTCCAATGGCCTATACTATACCATAGAGTGAAGGTACACTAACCACATGGCTCAAGATTGTCCATATAATAAACAGGTGGTTAGATAGAGTTATCCTCAACCATATCAGCTAGGTAGATACCAAGGGCAGTTCCAGCCACAACAATACTATCGTGTCCCCCCTCATTATCAAGTTCCATATCAAGCATAGCCTAGACCCCAACCTGTCCTAGGACAACAACCTCCATCCCCACCAACATAGTCTCTGTGAAGTATGCCACTCTGGAAGAGAATTCAAATAGGGCATTAGTACCTACAACCCCTTTGATCACAGAAAATGACTCTAATGTGAATAGTTTTGACTCTACCCATGTAGACAGCCCACCCGCATACTATACGGAGTCATCGAGAAACCTAGATCCATATTATGAAAGTCCTTTATATGAGCCAAATTGGGAACATGATTACACTCAGGTCATGTACACCAACCCCAATCAGCGACCACAGGCTAAACAACCAAGACCCCGGGGACCTAAAGGACCATGTTTCAAGTGTCAAGGAGACCATTACATATGTGACTCCCTACTAGCCACACCCGTTGTGCAACCACAACATTTCAATATTCAAGGATTTTGTCTTGGATATGGGAAGGATCACTTTATAAGAGATTGCCCTAAGAACCCCGCTAATACACCCATGAAAGTGACCCCCATCAATGTGATAGGAATAGTGCAACACACAGAAGGTTCGATACCCCAGTACATACCCATCCAAGCAGTAACTAGAGCCCAAGCACAAAGGCAGATGCAACTAGAGACCCCCGACAGAATAGATAAAGCCAGTGATGTAGGAGAACCAATCGAAAAGAAGATGAGAACTTGAAAAGAGTCAAGAGAGTGACATAGGAGAAAATGAAGCAAAACGTTTAATGAGTTAGAGGAAAGCCTGAGGGAAACTAGAGCCAAGATTTTAGAGCTGGCATCACAAGAAGCTAAACCGAATGTGGTAACCCCAAAGCTAGGATTAATATTATTAGACCCCATCCCAGAAAACCTCGACATGATGCTCAAAGATTATCAAGCTAGGATACAAGAAGGACCACAGGTAGGAGAATCTAGCAAGAACTACCCTAGAGCCGACTTGGAAATAGAGAGAACCAAACTGTGCATGAAAATGGTAGAATTAGCCCAAGCAATGTTTGAGGCATCCGAGTATCTCAATTGGGGAGTTATGGCTAAACATGACCTACATTTCCAAGGATTACTCGAAAGGTTAGAGAAACTAGCATCGTACACAACAAAAGTTAGCTCTAACACCCAAACTAGCCTAGAGGACCCCTTAGAGACAACTCTATTTGAAAGGGCTAGGTCGGACTTAGAAAATCATCAAATGGGATAAATGGATTCACATGCCATCTTCAGAGAGATTCAAGAGGAAAGATGGATGTAGGAACAGGAAACACGACCACCTATACCAAAGATTGATGACCCAAGAGAACAGTTCCCCGTCGACATCCCATCTATCTATGGAGATCAAGTGGAGGATAGGTCCAGTGAGCACACGAGTTTTGAATCTAACTCCTTGCAAGAGTTACCTCACTTCACGGGACCTTGGGAAGATAGATCAATCCAAGTGAGAGCACCCACTATTCTAGTTAGGGGAGAAGACTCAGTTCTTTGTAGAAACACAGAATCCATTAAGAACACCAGAGCTCAATGCCATTTGACTTTGGAGGAGCTATTGAAAATCAAACCAGAACTATGGAAACATGTAGCTAACTAGTCCCCAGAGATAGCTACAACTTCCTCTAGACTAGGAGCATGAGGAAAGGTACCTAGAATACCCATAGACAAAGTGGGAGATGTGAGTGAAGGAGAGGAAGGTAATGCTTATTTTCCTATCACTTACAAAGGTTACATTACCAAAGCCATCTTAGACACAGGTGCAGTAGTAGCTATTGCTACCACTTCTTTATGGAAGCATGGGGGTAAATCAGCCCTTAGACCTACGAGGATGAAGTTGTAGATGGCTGACGAGCACATAAAAAGACCCGTAGGACTACTAGAAGATATTACCATGTCTAGTTGCGGGTAGAATTTGATCACACTTTTGCGATATGTGATTTTGGGAAGAATGAAGCATATGAAATGCTTCTTGGTAGACCTTTCATGTGACAATTGCAAGTGGTATAAGATTAGGGAACCAACTCTTTGTACTTGCAACACCTAGGCGTGACCACAAAAGTGAACCTGATGGACTACTCACAGAGGGATGTACCACCCTTGCAACGGAATATTGTACATAGGAGCCAAGATGAGGAGGAATCGATACATTCCTTAGCATCAAAACCATTATGGCTGCATGAGGATATACACCTATGGATGTGTAAAGTTGTAGCAAAAGAGGAGGAGAGAGCAAAAGCAAGAACATCAAGAACATGACAAATCTCTAGATCTATTGAAGATCCATTGTATGCTCCAATAGTGTTTTCGGACGAGGAATTCGAGCCCTATGGCTGGCAGAGATTCTTGCGACAATGAACATAACAATTAACAAAGAACAATGTGTTGAGAGTTCCATGCTCCACCCTTTTGTCCAAACCTAGATTCACTCTCATGCAAGCACATATATCCCACATGCAAGGGGATTCTCCCAAACTCCATATAAGCAAGGCCTCCCTTCACTCCACACAAGCCATTCCACTCTAGCTCATTGCCAAGAGTGTGCTTCCATACCTCATGTGGTCTCCATGCTCATAGAGCATCCTATGTAAGTCACTTCCATTTCTATTTTGATTCATTCATCATGTTTTATTATCTATTGTTCCTTCCTCCTTAGTTTGTTAGATGTGTGCATGTGGGTAGAGAAGGAGTAGTCCTTTTTCATTTCAACATGGTATCAGAGCATAGGTTAAATATTTCTCTTTTTGAGTTTTGTTTTTGTTATCTTCATCATTAGCATGTTTTTCTTTGTTAATCCCTCCCTCCCTTCCATGTTTTCTTCAATAAGAGTGCTTCTAAGCACTATTCCATTTTTTGTTTATCATAATCAATCCTTATCATTGCTTAGTATTCTGTGATGGTAGCATATTGTTCATTACATTTATTTTTCCTCTCCCTCCATGTCATGTTCTTCATAACGTATATAATTCAACTGCTCTTGAGAACTCTGAATAGAGGAGCAGTCAAGCTGATGCCTTCAAGCTGCAAAACTGCCTTCTTTCTGCTCTAGAACATCAGAAGACAAACTGGCGGCAATGATTGTAGCCCTGAAATGCTATGGATTGAAGAGTTTTCCGATGGAGAACAATAAATCGGAAGCACTAGATTTCATATCTTCAGCCAAGGCTATGGCAGAGGCACCTAACTATTTACACGATTTCGGAAAAGAAAGGTGACTTCACCACGTGACAGAATGGCAAAGCGAGATACGACTAAGACATCAGATACCTAGCAAGCACCTCTGCTATGTTCTTAGAGATCTCTGAACAACAAGGTAGAACTATGGTTCTTAGAGCAAACACTGCACAACCAAGCTTCGGACTTCGATAAGATGCTCTCTCTTTTGAAACTGCTGGGAGGATTGCATGTGCTAAGAAAAGCAATAGCCACAAATGCAAATGTCTTGGCAAGAGAATACAACAACCCCATGAATTCACCATCCACCTCCAATGATCACATTCAGAGGGTACTACACAAGCCACTCCTTCGGCTCCTCCATTCGCCCCAGATTTTGAGTTTGCCTCCACAAGTGAATTGGTCGGAGCTCCTTCTTTTGATTTTGAGACCTTCTTACAAACAACACAGCTGTCTGATGTGGATTTCTTTTCCGACACTGAAGGTCCAGGAGCATCATACCATAGAGGATGTCCACATCGAGAAGAACGACGGGTACATTGGGATGATGAAGAACACAAACACAAGTTGAAAACACCCATGAACAAGAGGAGGAACATGAGCATGTATCAGAGGAAGATGAAGAGGAAGCCCGTGCATACACTGCAAAGATCAAATGGTTATACGAGATGATCAAACAAGTACAAAAGAGGCACAAGTTGTCGGAAGAGGCAAATAGAGCAATTGTGAACTAGATGCTCCAAGCAGATGATGTGGATTCTCACTTTATTCAATCTTTAAATCTTCTGGCAGAAACTTGTGGAATTGTAGAAGCATTGCGGACTCTTATACATTGCTCCCCACTCAATATGACCAACGGAGACTGGACACTCGATCACGAAGGGGTAAGATGATTCATGTTGAAGTATCCTCCCCAATCTCTACCACAGCTCAAGAAGAAGTTCAAATGACCAACCCCATAGACACTGGTGCCGTTGATGAAAGCACATAGATACTATCTCCACCATCATCCCCCATCCATCCTACCCAAACCCTCACCACTAGCATCTTTGAACAGCCAGCATTCATCTTCTGTGATCCTACATCATGCACTACCCTTTTTTCATACTTCCCTTTCCTTACCTCCACCATTTCTATCCAATTTTTCGAACCCCAAATAGGTCATCCTATCACTCAACAAACCATAATAGGTAGCCCCTCTTCTCTACCAACCTTGGGACATCCACTCACCTCTACCCAACCATTGAAACCATCATTTCCCTTCACTACAACATTCTCTCTTTCCCAACCATGACCCACCGTGCCCTCCTCAACCTCCTCAGAATCGATACCAACCACTCTTTCCCCACTTTGGGTAGACTTTGTAAATATTATGCAACGAATTGGTGATTATAGTAAAAACCCCCTTCCTCACCCCACCTCACCCATGTTCACGCCCACCATAGACTCACCACCAACCATTCTAGGATTCGTGATTCACACATCACACACAATCACATCTGATCCCATGGACATTTCACCATCCACAAAACCACCCACCACCACTATCATCTCAACATCACCTCTTTTCACTTCACTCAGATCACCACTTACACCCACTGCAAGCACAACATCCACCATTCCCTTCCCCATTTCCCGACCAAATGCATTTTTCACCACTGACTCTACATCCACTTCATTTAGTCATGCACTAGATACCATGTTCGAATGTGCAACACAACTGACATAGGAATATCAATTTCTAGAAGAGTGCAATAAAGAGCTATGTGATCTTTCTACCCACCTCCAAGCACGTGTTGATGCTTTGGAGTTGAGTAATACTGAATTGCAACAAGCATGTACATCACTCAAGCAATCTTATGATGAGATTAAGGCCAAATATATAGAAACAAGTAAGGCAACCAGGGAGCAACTTAGAGATCAACTAGCCTGCAATACTTGACTATAGAGAAATATGGCATTACGTCGATGACACCTAACAGCTGCCCAAGAAGAGAACAGAAGATTACAACAGCAAAATCAAGAAAATCTCAAAGCGGCCATCGAGAACACTCCAAGGGCATCCCTAGATCTTGCTAAATTCCAGGCTATTCCCTCAGAAAATATCCAACAGATATTGGAAAATTATGCGAACCTCTTGCAAGCGCATGACCAACTTGCAGACCAAGTGAAGGAACTACAAAGACAACCAGTGTCTACACCACATATGTCAGAACCTAGAGATACGGTTAGCGTCACTACATCACCACAACCAGAATCATCAACGGACAATGAGCTACTTGAGCTATGGCAACATATCACTGAGTTAAAAATGAAATTATTACAATATGAACAACCACCATCTCCACCCGATCAACCTTCAGAAGAAGAGACAGTTACCATTCTAGTCGAAGAGACCTTCGAAGACAATTATGAACCTCAACCTCTCCCAAGAGGCAGAGTCATAGATGAAGGACGAGACACATATGAGGAACCCCCTCCCACATGGATGAAACAAGTAGAAGAGATGGGTCGAACCCACGATGATTGCATAGTCGCTCAAATGCTTTCCATGAAAGCTATTGAGGAGACCGTACTTCAATTAAAATATTTCAAGAACTTGGCTTCTAGACGACTAATAACCAGCTTGGAATTACAGTATAAGTACTTTGTGCTATTGGCATATTACAACGCTGAGATCAAACGAACCACCAATAAGTATCCTTCCTTTGCAACACAATTCCAATTGGAGGACATCTGTGAAGCAGCATGACAAGGTGCCATCTTCCAACCCACCTAGCACCAAAAGCTACTAGAGACTTATCCAGAAATGCTCCGGACATGGGACCATGCCCCCATGCACTTAAAGTATAACCCGTGATTTGGGCTAGTGCAATGAAGGCGATCATGGAAAGCCTTTGCCATCAAAGTTCAGAATAATGCTAATTGCAAAGAATGGCTAAACTAGCCATCCATTTCTCCACCAAGAGGCACACCAACTGTTTCATACATGATGGCTACCATCAGACATTGGCTACCACGACAGCATCCCATGCCCAATGTCGCTGCTCAGATGATGCTAAAGATCCTGGACATGATGCAAATAGTACTAAAGACTTTCTGCAATGTGCGTGACATCCAAGCTTCTATCCCAGGATTTACAAATGGTAATTATGACTTACTCTATGACATGAGCACCACTCGTAGTATTCGGGTTGCTCATGCCTGGCATGCGAGGATCAGATATCTCCCAGCCTGTTATAAACAAACATTTGAAGATATGTTTACCACTTGTTTTTGGGAATATCACTCTGAAGTGTCTGCACCATGGCCAACCCATCTTTTACAGCTCTTTGTGTGCGAACATATTATGTATTCAGATCATTAAACAACACCGCAATCTGACATTCCAAGTGCGATTACTTGGGATGCTCTTCAAAGAGATCTAGCCAGGGGACTAAGAATCAGAGAACACGAGCTATCCACAGACATAGTCCAATACTACATCAATCACCTCATGGAGCAAAGGTCTATCAGAGACGACATATGCTAGGGGGGAAGAGTGTTGGTATCTTGGAAGAATCAAGTATGGGTATACACGCAAATCTAGCATTTAGGCAACCAATCAATTTTTTTCAATCCTCAAATTAGTTTAAAAGTGATTTTCATCACTAAAAACCATTGTAAATACCATTTCACATTTTGGTAGCTCCATTTTGTGGAAGCCGAGGAGTCCTCGAGCTTGAGGAGCATTAGAAGTATCTACCTACGAAGTTTCCTAATTTTTAGACTCCGTTTGAGCCCTGAAATAAGCCCTAGAACCTAATTTTTAATTAGGCTAGACACTAGGTCTAGAGAGGGCCACTAGCTAGTCAAAGACTATAAAAGGAGCTAGAGAGCTCATTTTTAGGGAGAACTAATGGAGATTTGAATTAAAGAAGATCTCTTGTAATTGTCTTTTGATCTGAATCAAAGCTTCCATTGTCTCAATCTTTGTTCTACCTATGTGCGTGTGTGTGTATGTGTGTGCATGCTTGTGTGCTTCTCCATCACCACTTGTGCACATCACTTTCTCGAGGTCTTCATACCATCCTCATTTCTTCTCGGATTGACATTAAAGGAGGTGCTACTCACCAGTGAGCTACAATATCATTGGCAATAATCTAATGCACAATGAGAGGGTAGTGATTGAGCTATAAAGTGAGCTCTCAAATCACATAAGATCCCTCTCTATTGCTTTCCAATGTTGGGCTTCTACATGAGTCTTTTGATCCACTTTTTATAGTTGAGTTTGGAGTCAATCTTGAATTCAAACTCAAATGTCCTCCTAAAAGTAAATCCTAAACTATAGAATATATTCTCTTATCAATCATCTACCAAATAAATTGAGATTTGATGCTTCCTAAGTCTACATGGAAGTAAGGCACTTTTACAAAGGTAAAAGGTAGTTGATTTTACAAGAGATTGATCATCTATGACTCCATGAGATGTATGCTAATCATGCAAGTATGTGGGCTTGGATTCTTTTGCACCAACAACTCCCCCTCAAGCCTAACATGCTTGGTCTTTATTCTTCCTTTATCTCCTGCAAACCAATCATCAATGTGAACCTGTTCATCTTAGTTCCATCTAAGGACTTTGTGAGTATATCTACACATTCCAATTGAGTTGCTACATATTAAACTTGATTGTTCTTGCTAAGCAATTTTGCCCTTACATAATCATAGTGCACTTCAATGTGCTTAGTCTTTGCATGGTATACATGATTAGTAGCCAAATGAAGTGAACTAGTGTTGTCTCCAAAAATCATTGGAGTGTAAGAATGTAACCCCAACTCTGTGTAGAGTTGATTGAGCTGCATAGCCTCTTGTGTCGTATTTGCTAAACCTCTATATTCTGCCTCTACAGATGATAAATCCATAGTTGGTTGCTTTTTAGATGACCATGATATTAGCTTTGAACCTGTGAAAGATAAGTATCTTGAGGTGCACCTCCTATCATCCTTGGAGCCAACCTAATCTGCATCAGAATATATCTTTATGTCCAAGTTAGAAGTGAATGGGTAAAGTAGCCCTTCATTTATAGTACCCTTTTAATACTTTAGTACCCTCTTGGCAGCTTCCATGTGAGGCTTTCTTGGCGCATGCATAAATTGGCTTAATGTACTTACTTTTTAAGCAGTGTCTACTCTTTTTAGGGTTGCATAGTTGAGACTCCCAACAAGTTTTGGTAACCTATAATATCCTCAAGAAGTTCTCCTTCATGAGAACTAAGCTTATGATTGAGTTCCATGGGTAAACTTGCAATTTTGGTGTTTTTCATATTCAATTTTCTTAACATATCATGAATATACTTTGTCTTAGTAATGAACACATCAGAATCTGTATACACAAGTTGTAAGCCAATAAACCAAGATCACTGATTTTAAACTCTTCCATTAGTTTAGCCTTAACCTTCTTGATACCATTAGCATCATTCCTTGTAATGATAATGTCATCCACATAGGGACATAAGTAAATAACTTTTGAGTTCATCTTCTTTATGAATAAAGAAGAATTTGCTTTGCTAGCAACAAATCCTTGATCCTGCAAATAAGTAACAAGCCTATGGTTCCAAGCTCTAGGGGCTTGCTTTAGGCCATATAGTGCCTTCCTTAGCTTGCATAGAAAACCTAGTTTATCCTTATCTTCATACCCTAGTGGTTGAGCCATGTATACTTCTTCTGAGATCCATTCATTTAGGAATGCATTCTTAACATCTAGCTGATATAAGTTCCAATTTTTGGAAGCAACAACACTTACCAAAACTCTAATGGTTGGCATCTCAGCCACAAGTGGAAAAGTTTCATCATAGTCCACTCCATGGGTTTGACAAAAACCCTTTGCCACTAACCTTGCCTTGTACCAATTTATAGAACCATCTGAATTTTTGTTGATTTTATATATCCACCTATATCCTATTACCTTCATGCTTGGCTTCTTGGGAACCAAATCGCAAGTATTGTTTTCCTGAAGTGTGTCAGCTTCTTCTTGCATGGCTTCTCTCCATTCTTTCTTTACATTGGATTCTTCAAATCAAGTAGATTCTTCTTCCATAGAGTCTTTAGTGATGTACATAGAATGCTTGGTGACTAGTGATGTGTCATAGCCATACCTTGTTGGTTTTTTATTCTCCTTTTGAGATCTTGTGAGTGCTTGGTTGGAGGACTCTGGAATGCCTTCCGATTACTTGAACTCGGTCTTGCCCCTTGACTTCCAAGCCTTGAATTAAATTTTCTCTTCATCCTCTAAATTGACATCTTTTGGTACTTGTTGTTCTTCTTGAGTAAGAGTTGGAAAATCACTTTCCAAATCATAAGGTAGCTTGATATTCCTGCAATCATCTTCAAACCATGAATTATTTTCATCAAATACTACATCCCAACTAACTATAAATCCTTTGTTAGTGGGATTGTATACCCTATATCCCTTCTGGTTTTTGTGATAACCAATGAATATACACTTTTCAACTTTAGGATCAAGAATCCCTCTAATATGTGAGGGTATATGTGCATAAGCAATGCACCCAAAGATTTTGCAATGGTCCAATGAGGGTCTCCTACCTTTCCAAGCCTCATAGGGTGTCATTCCATCCAAGGATTTGGATGGGAGCCTCCTAACTAAGTATGTGGCTGTGGAAATAGCCTCTGCCCATAGGTAATTGGGTAGTTTCTTCTCATTCCACATTGATCTTATAGCCTCTACTATCAATTTGTTCCTCCTCTCTGCTACTAAATTTAGTTCAGGAGTATATCTTGTTGTGACCTCTCTCTTTGTACCTCTATCCTGTAAGAATGAATCAAGTTCATGTGAAAAATACTCACCATCTCCATCCGATCTGATCCTCTTCAAGCTTATACTTGTTTGGTTCTCAACCAATGCCAAATAATTTTTAAAACATGTAAACACTTCATCCTTATGCTTCATGAAATAAAGAATTTTCCATCTACTATAATCATCTATAGATGAAACATAGTACCTTGAACCAGAGATTGACGGCTCTTTGCTAGGACCTCACACATGAGTGTGCAGAAGCTCCAAGTAGTCTTCATACATGTACCCCTTTCTGTTGAATGGTTGCCTGTGAGCTTTGCCAAATTGGCATGCTCCACATTTGTATACCATGTGTTGCTTGGACACATTTGGTATGCCAAGCACACTTTGATTGCTACATATTTGCTTTAGTGTTCCTTATCCTATATGACCTAGCCTTTTATGCCATATCTCTAGTTTAGATAGTGTTTGATCTTTATAATTGAAGAGTGCAATGTTTCTGGTGTCTTGAATCTCAAATGTAAAGGGTCTACCAGATTTCTCACCTTTTGCAATCTTCATGAAGCCTTATTGAGGGTCTTGCAGATATGCTCCATGTCTTGTGAATCTGACATGTAAGCCTTTCTTAACAATCTGTCCAACATTGATTAGGTTTTTTGTTATAGTTGGCACATACAAAACTTTACTTAAGAGGTTCATGTTACCATCAGAAGCCTTGACATTTCCAGTTTTGTTAACAGAGTGTCGAGTGTCATCACTTGTCTACACTTCATGCTTCCCTTCGGGTTCTTCAAGATCAGATAAGAATGCTACATTTCCAGCCACATGATCGGAACAACCAGAATCAATATAGAAGAGATGCTCATCATCTTTACCTTGCTTGGATGTCATATTCATGGTGAGTAGAGAATCCTGTTAGTCTTCTATGTAGTTGTTATAATCTCTTCTTCCTCTGAAACCTCCTTGATAATTGTTGTTGTTGTAGCCTTGGTTGTAGTTGTGATTGTAATTGCTTCCTCCATTGTTGAACCTCCCTCTTGATTGTCCATAGCTCCCTCTATGGAAGCATCTTCCCCTTTGATTCCTTGTGTTCTTGAAGCATTCTTTTGTGGTGTGATTGGTTAGGCCACAAATGTTGCAAGGTGGAGTGTTGTAGGATCTCCCCCTGCCTTGCTTTCCTCCTCTGCCCCTTTTGTTGAGATATGAAGCTCAACATGTGATGATCTAGGATGACACATATCTGTTTTTTGTTTCGCTGACATGTATAGTGGTCACACTAGTATATGTCAGGGATACTTCATTGAGCTGGACTAGATTTATCTACTGAGAGTGATGACACATTTGTTTCTTGCCATCTTACTCGTTTGCAGACATTAGGTTTTTCCTTATGTACTGGTCTTTATATATTTCTCTTGTTGTATTCTTGTTTTTTAGGTCATTCTTGTACATTCCTTTTTATGTAATAGAAGAAGAAGAAGAAGAAGAAGAAGAAGAAGATCATTCTTCCTTGCCTCAATCTGAGTGTGTGCTTCTCTTTGATTGTGAGAGTGTGTGTGTGAGTTCTCTTCCTTATCTCCTTCCTCGTGACATGGTATCAGAGCCAGCATGGCTGTAGAGAGCTCGTGGAGAACGCGACGGTGAAGAGTACGTGGCAAGGTATGGAGAAAATGTGATTCACAAACGACCTCTATTCGGTACAAAAATCGACGTGAAGGTAGAAGATCTCAAAATATTTTTGTGAGATGGGTCGTGTTGAGATATCAAGCTCAACATGTGATGATCCAGGATGACACGTACCCGTTTTTTGTTCCTCTGACATGTATAGTGGTCATGCCGGTATATGTCAGGGATACTTCATTGAGCTTTATTAGATTTATCTATGGAGAGTGATGGCACATTTGTTTCTTGAGAGCTCACTCATTCGCGGACATTAGGTTTTTCCTTATGAACTGATCTTTATATACTGCAATTGTTGTATTCTTGGTTTTAGGTCATTCTTGTACATTCCTTTTTATGTAATAGAAGAAGAAGAAGAAGAAGAAGAAGAAGAAGAAGAAGAAGAAGAAGAAGATCATTCTTCCTTGCCTCAAATCTGTGTGTGTGCTTCTCCTTGAGAGAGTGTGTGTGTGTGTGAGCTCTCTTCCTTATCTCCTTACTCATGACATGGTATCAGATCCAGCGTGGCTGTAGAGAGCTCGTCGAGAAGGCGACGGTGAAGACTACGCAGCAAGGCATGGAAAAGATGCGATTTCACAAACAGCCTCCGTTTGCTATGAAAATCGGCGTGAAGGTAGAAGACCTCAAAATATTTTCGAGAGTTATCCCTGTAGGGTCACTTGTTTTTGTCAGATCGAGGTTTCTGAGCCATCTCAACCTCCATTTCGAGCCTGCAAGGTGGGGTGCACAGAAAACCCAAGTTAGTTTCAGAAACTATAACTTGTGTTGTGATTCCAGATCCAGAATTTCAAGCGATTCCATGTATTGTTGATACATGAAAAATATGTTTTTTTGAGATTGAATTGTCACGTCATATTGCGACAATGTTCAAGCAGAAGTGCTGCTTGTAGTGGTTTGCAATGTTGTGTATTGTTGCAGAAATGGCAAACACAGATGGAATGAGTCAACTAATGAGCGATAAGCTAGACAAGAACAACTTCCATGCTTGGAGATTCAGAATGATGAATTTCTTGATGGGAAAAGGCTACTGGAAGTACACCAAAGGAGAGAACGAAAATGCTTCGCAGTTACGAGAGAGGAATTGAACTGCAGAACAGATAAGAGCATATGAGGAATGGAATCAAGGAGCATGAAAGGTAATGTATTGGCTATCTATTACCATATAGGATAGCTGCATACCTTGGAGAAAAAGAGCATGTCGGTAAGAGACTATACCCTGAAAATCAAAAGCATATGTGAGTCACTTGCATCTATTGGCGTGAATGTAGATGTTGATGATAAGGTGGAAGTGTGCCTTCGTGGTTTAGGAGCTGCATATAAGCAATTCAGAACTTCCATATAGACGAGGGAAAATATTCTGAATTTTGCTGATCTGGTATCTATGCTGATTATTGAAGAAAAGAATCTTGGTGAGCATTCAAACTCCCAAGGAAAGCCGAGTTCTGAGCAGGTATTCTACTCTGGCAGAGGAAGAGGTAGAGGTAGAGGTTTTGGAAGTGGAAGAGGAAATAGTAACCAAGACCAAGGTCAACAACAGAATCATGCAGGAGGAAGAGGACAATTTCGAGGCAGGGGGAGCCAAAGAGGCTGTAGAAATTTCCAAAGAAATGATTCACGTAATGGCAGTAAAATATGTTGGAATTATGTTAAACCTGGACACTTTGAATGTGATTGCAGGTTAAAGAATCAAAATAATAGAAGGCAGCAAAACAACTATGCATCCATAAGTGCATATGATTATGAGAAGATGTTTATGGTTCAACATCACATACTGAAAACGATATCTGCTAGTATCTCAAAATTGAATGATAATGTCTGGTATGTTGATTCAGGTGCTTCAAATCACATGACTAGTCATGCACAATGGTTAAGTAGTTTGCAGAAAATGCCAGTTCCTGGATATGTTGAAACAGGTGAACAGGTGATGATACATCGCATCCTATTGAGCATACAGGAAACATAGCATTGTCTATGGAGGATGGGAAGGTAAAACATCTTGCTAATGTGCTTCATGTTCCAAATATAACAAAGAATATGATTTTTGTTGGACAAATAATTGACCAGGGATTACAAGTTAGGCTCAATGTTGATGGATTATATGTAGAAGAGTACAAGCGGGATGGACAATTGGTTGCCAAAGGAAATAAAGTGGGTAGGATGTTCACCTTAAATGTGAAGATTCCTGAAATGAATGCTGATGGATTATATGTAGAAGAGTACAAGCGGGATGGACAATTGGTTGCCAAAGGAAATAAAGTGGGTAGGATGTTCACCTTAAATGTGAAGGTAAAACATCTTGCTAATGTGCTTCATGTTCCAAATATAACAAAGAATATGATTTTTGTTGGACAAATAATTGACAAGGGATTACAAGTTAGGCTCATGTTTGCAAAAGGTGTAGGAGTTATTGCAGATATAGAGATGTGGCACAAACAGATTGGACATGCAAACTTGCAAAGGCTGAAACTGATGCAGTCAAAGGAGATTGTCCATGGACTACCAAATTTCAAAGTTGCAAAAATGCAAAAGGTATGTGCAACATGTCAATTTGGTAAACAGTCAAGAGCATCATTTCCACATGACAAGCATGTTAGTGAGAATGTACTAGAAGTAGTACATACAGATGTTTGGGGTCCATCAAAGACCTGTCGCGAGGAAGGAGATAAGGAAGAGAGCTCACACACACACTCTCACTCTCAAGGAGAAGCACACACATAGATTGAGTCAAGGAAGAATGATCTTCTTCTTCTTCTTCTATTACATAAAAAGGAATGTACAAGAATGACCTAAAAACAAGAATACAATAAGTGCAATATATAAAGATCAGTACATAAGGAAAAACCTAATGTCCGTGAGTGAGTGAGCTGGCAAGAAACAAATGTGCCATCACTCTCGGTAGATAAATCTCATAAAGCTCAATGAAGTATCCCTGACATATACCGGCATGACCACTATACATGTCAGAGAAACGAAAAACTGGTATGTGTCATCCTGGATCATCACATGTTGAGCTTGATGTCTCAACACTCCCCCTCGAGCTCAATGCCATATCGTGTAATCCAAGCATCTCCTGAAACGTCTTCAACTTCTCATCTCCAAGTGCTTTGGTGAAAATATCAGCAGCCTGCTCATCTATTCTCACATAAACAAGATCAATATCACCTACTAATACCTTCTCTCTAATGAAGTGATAATGTACCTCAATATGCTTTGTTCTAGCATGGAAAACAAGGTTCCATGCTAACTGTATGCTACTAAGGTTATCACAATAGATAGTGATAGGCTTTTGCACTTCCACACCTAAATCTGCAAGTAACATCTCTAGCCATGATGCCTCACATGCTGCCATTGCAGCACCTCTATACTCAGCCTCTGTACTCGACAAAGCAATAGTGGGTTGCTTCTTACTGCTCCATGTAATAGCTGCACCTCCAAGTGAGAAAAGAAAGCCACTAGTAGATCTTCTATCCAGAGTACTACCAACCCAATCTGCATCGGTGTATCCATGAAAGTGCAAATGTACACTAGCTTCATAAAACAATGCATAATCCAAAGTAGCACTCACATAACGTGGAGTGCACCTCAGAGCATCCAAATGTGGCTTCATGAGAACCTGCATAAACTGACTTTCAAGTCCAACAGTATAACTTAGATCAGGCCTTGTAATTGTGAGATATATAAGACTTCCCACAATTTTCCTGTACATAGTAACATTTTCCAATGCTTCACCTGATGTAGTATCCAATTTCAAATTCTGATCTAATGGCATAGAAATTGGCTTACAATCAGCCATACCATACTTTTGCAGCATATTCAAGGCATATTGCCTTTGTGACATCCATATACCTATTTCTGTATGTATAAACTCAATGGCCAAGAAATAACGCAGCACACCAAGATCTTTCATGTCAAATTCCTGCATAAGAAGTTTCTTTACCTCTTTGATGCTTTCTTCATTATCACCACCTACAATCAGGTCATCAACACAAATAGCCACAATAGTGATGCCACATCAGCCTTCCTTGCATATAGTGAGTGATCTGCATCACACATAGAGAACCAAATGCTGGTTAAGTAATCAGCAATCCCTGCATGCCATGCACGAGGGGCTTGCTTCAGCCCATACAAAGCCTTTTGCAACCTGCAAACATATTTTGGATGCTTTGAATCTTCATATCCTTGTGGCTGGTCCATATATACTTCTTCCTGTAACTCACCATGTAGGAAAGCATTCTTCACATCCATCTGATGCAAAGTCCATCCTTTTGCTGTAGCTAATGCAACAAGTGTTCTGATAGTAGACATTTTAGCTATAGGGTTGAATGTTTCCTCATAATCAATGCCATATGTATGTGCATAACCTTTAGCTACCAATCCTGCTTTATACCTGCTTATGCTACCATCAGCATTATGCTTTACCTTGTAAACCCATTTGTAGCCTATGGGTTTCTTTCCTTGTGGCAATGGAACCAACTTCCATGTATCATTTCCATAAAGTGCAACCATCTCCTCATCCATAGCTTTTTCTCAATCTGCATTACCAATTGCATCTTCAAAACAAGAAGGTTCAACATCTTGTATTACCTTTGTCATGTAAGCACAATGGCAAGCCATGTAACTATCATATGTCAATCGTTGTGCTGAATTACGCATCCCCCCAGATCTTCTTGGTCCTGGGTCACTTCTCCTTGTATCATCTGCATGTGCCCTTCTTACTCCTTGAGTCTTCACAGAGGGCAATCCAAGTTCCTCATCAAGACTGTTTTCTGAACCACTTGAATCTCCATCAATATCTTCAAAACCTCCACATGTTTTACTACTAGTAGAAAGCTTTTCTTTACCTTTCTTGGATGTATTTGATGAATTTGCTGGACTGAAATTTCCACGCAATCTTCCACTCCATGGATTTGAGTTGGAACTATTGCTTGCTGATGCATCTGGTCCACTCAAAACTTGAGATTCTGCACTTGATTTTTCAGCATTTTCTTTGTCATTTGGTTCAAGATTCAGTCCTTCTTTGGCATCTGCATAGAAGCTTGAAATTTCATCAAATACCACATCTCTTCTCACCTTCACCTGTCGTGTGAGTGGGTTATAACATTTGTATCCCTTTTGCTCAAGGGAGTATCCAATAAAGACACATTTTTCTGCTTTCGGATCAAGCTTCATCCTCAACTCATCTGGAACATGTACATATGCAATACAGCCAAAAACTTTCAGATGTGATAAGTTTTGCTTTTTACTTGTAAACTTCTCTTCAGGTGTAACTTGATGTATAGCAATAGTCGGAGTTTTGTTCATAATCTATACAGTAGTATGCACAACTTTTGCCCAATAACAATGAGGCATATTCTTCTCAGCCATCAAGGCTCTTGCTATTTCTGCAATATGTCTATTTTTGCATTCAACAACACCATTCTGTTGTGGTGTGTACCTGCATGAAAACTTACGTCAAATTCCATGATTTTTTAGAAAACTATTGAACTCATTTGACATGTATTCACCTCCTCCATCAGATCTTAATGTCTGAATGTACTTCCTTGTCTGCTTTTCCACCATAGCTTTAAAATTCTGGAAGTGAGTGTACACCTCGCTCTACTCTTTCATGAAATATGCCCATACTTTGCGTGTATGGTCATCAATGAAAGTAACCTAAAACCTGCAACCGCCCATAGATGTGGTCTTTGCTAGACCCCAAACATCTGTATGTACTACTTTTAGTACATTCTCACTAACATGCTTGTCATGTGGAAATGATGCTCTTGATTGTTTACCAAATTGACATGCTGCACATACCTTTTGCATTTCTGCAACTTTGAAATTTGGTAGTCCATGGACAATCTCCTTTGACACCATCAGTTTCAGCCTTTGCAAGTTTGCATGTCCAATCTGTTTGTGCCATATCTTTATATCTGCAATAACTCCTGCACCTTTTGCAAACATGGCTGCATTCATTTCAGGAATCTTCACATTTAAGGTGAACATCCTACCCACTTTGTTTCCTTTGGCAACCAATCGTCCATCTTGCTTGTACTCTTCTACATATAATCCATCAGCATTGAACCTGACTTGTAATCCCTGGTCAACCATTTGTCCAACAAAAACTAGATTCTTTGTTATATTTGGAACATGCAACACATCAGCAAGATGTTTTACCTTCTCGTCCTCCATAGACAATGCTATGTTTCCTATATGCTCAATGGGATGCAATGTATCATCACCTGTTTCAACATATCCGGGAACTGGCATTTTCTATAAACTACTAAACCATTCTGCATGACTGATCACGTGATTTGAAGCACCTGAATCAACATACCAGACATTATCATTCGATTTTGAAACACCAGCAAACATCGCATTCATCATGTGATGTTGAACCATAAACAACTTCTCAGAATCATATGCTCTTGTGGATGCATAGTTGTTTTGCTGCCTTCTGTTATTTTGATTCTTCAACCTGCAATCACGTTCAAAGTGTCCAGGTTTACCACAATTCCAGCATCCTTTACTATCATTACCTCAATCATTTCTTTGGAATTTTCTACGACCTCTTTGGCTCCCCCTACCTCGAAACTATCCTCTTCCTCCTGCATGATTCTGTTGTTGACCTTGGTCTTGGTTACTGTTTCCTCTTCCACTTCCAAAACCTCTACCTCTACCTCTTCCTCTGCCAGAGTAGAATACCTGCTCAGAATTGGGCTTTCCTTGGGAGTTTGAATCCTCACCAAGTTTCTTTTCTTCAATAATCATCATAGATACCAGATCAGCAAAATTCAGAATATTTTCCCTAGTCTGTATGGAAGTTCTGAACTACTTATATGCAACTCCTAAACCACGAAGGCACACTTCCACCTTATCATCATCATCTACATTCACGCCAATAGATGCAAGTGACTTACATATGCTTTTGATTTTTAGAGTGTAGTCACTTACCGACATGCTCTTCTTTTCCAATGTATGCAGCTCATTCTTGAGTTGCAATTTCTGTGCCTTTGTATTAGTCTCATACAAAGTGACCAAACTGTTCCAAGCCTCTTTTGGAGTCTTGGCATCCTGTATGTGTCCAATCATGCTATCCTGTATGCCAACAGATAGCCAATAAATTACCTTTCGTGCTCCTTGATTCCATTCCTCATATGCTCTTAACTGGTCTACAGTCCGATTCCTTTCTCGTAACTGCGGAGCATTTTCATTCTCTCCTTCAATGTACTTCCAGTAGCCTTTTCCCATCAAGAAATTTTTCATTCTAAATCTCCAAGCATGGGAGTTGTTCTTTTCCAGCTTATCGCTCATAAGCTGACTCATCCCATCTGCATTTGCCATTTCTACAACAATTCACAACACTGGAAAACACTACAAGCATCACTTCTGCTTGAACACTGTCGGACTAAGACGTGACAGTTCGATCTCAAAAAAACACAATTTTTGTGTATCAACAGTACACACAATCGCCTGGTTTTTCTGTGGGCCCCACCTTGCGGGCTCGAAACGGAGGTTGAGATGACTTCGAAACTTTGATATGACAAAAACAAGTGACCCTAAAGGGATAACTCTCGAAAATATTTTGAGGTCTTCTACCTTCACGCCGATTTTTGTAGCAAACGGAGACCATTTGTGAAATCGCATTTTCTCCACGCCTTGCCGCGTAGTCTTCACCGTCGCCTTCTCCACGAGCTCTCTACAGCCATGCTGGCTCTGATACCATGTCACGAGGAAGGAGATAAGGAAGAGAGCTCATGCACACACTATCACTCTCAAGGAGAAGCACACACACAGATTGAGGCAAGGAAGAATGATCTTCTTTTTCTTCTTCTATTACATAAAAAGGAATGTACAAGAATGACCTAAAAACAAGAATACAACAAGTGCAATATATAAAGATCAGTACATAAGGAAAAACCTAATGTCCGCGAATGAGTGAGCTAGCAAGAAACAAATGTGCCATCACTCTTGGTAGATAAATCTAATAAAGCTCAATGAAGTATCCCTGACATATATCGGCATGACCACTACACATGTCAGAGAAAAGAAAAACTGGTACGTGTCATCCTAGATCATCACATGTTGAGCTTGATATCTCAACAAGACCACATCTATGGGCGGTTGCAGGTTTTATGTTTCTTTGATTGATGACCATACACACAAAGTATGGGTGTATTTCATGAAAGAGAAGAGCGAGGTGTTGACTAACTTCCATAATTTTAAAGTTATGGTGGAAAAGCAGATAGGGAAGTACATTCACACATTAAGAGGTGATGGAGGAGGTGAATACATGTCGAATGAGTTCAATAGGTTTCTAAAAAATCATGGAATTTGGCATTAGTTTTCATGCAGGTACACACCACAATAGAATGGCGTTGTTGAACGCAAAAATATACATATTGCAGAAATAGCAAGAGCCTTGATGGCTGAGAAGAATATGCCTCATTGTTATCAGGCAGAAGCTATGCATATTGTTGTATACATCATGAACAGAACTCCTACTGATGCTGTACATCAAGTTACACCTGAAGAGAAGTTTAAAGGTAAAAAGCCAAACTTATCACGTCTGAAAGTTTTTGGCTGTATTGCATATGTACATGTTCCAGATGAATTGAGGACGAAGCTTGATCCAAAAGCAGAAACCTGTGTCTTCATTGGATACTCCCTTGAGCAAAAGGGATATAAATGTTATAACCCATTCACATGATAGGTAAACATGAGCAGAGATGTGGTATTTGATGAAATGTCAAGCTTCTATGCAGATGCCAAAGAAGGACTAAGTCTTGAACCAAATTATAAAGAAAATGCTGAAAAATGAAGTGTAGAATCTCACGTTTTGAGTGGACCGGATGCATCACCAAGCAATAGTTCGAACTCAAATCCATGGAGTGGAAGATTATGTGGAAATTTCAATCGAGCAAATTCATCAAATAAAGCCAAGAAAGGTAAAGAAAGGCTTTCTGCTGGTCATAAAACATGTGTAGGTTTTGAAGATGTTGATGGAGATTCAAGCGGTTCAGAAAAGATTCTTGATGAGGAACTCGGATTGCCCTTTGTGAAGACTCCAAGAGTAAGAAAGGCACATGCAAATGATACAAGGAGAAGTGACTTGGGCCCAAGAAGATCTGGGAGGATGCGGAATTCAGTGCAACGATTGACATATGATGGTTACATGGCTGGTCATTATGCCTACATGACAAAGGTAATACAAGATGCAGAACCTTCTTGCTTTGAAGATGCAATTGGAATTGCAGATTGGGAAAAAGCTATGGATGAGCAGATGGTTGTTCTTTATGGAAATGATACATGGAAGCTGGTTCCATTTCCATAAGGAAAGAAACACATAGGCTGTAAATGGGTTTACAAGGTAAAGCATAATGCTGATGGTAGCATAAGCATGTATAAAGCAAGATTGGTAGCTAAAGGATATGCACATACATATGGCATTGATTATGAGGAAACATTCAGCCCTGTAGCTAAAATGTCTACTGTCAGGACACTTGCTGCATTAGCTATAGCAAAAGGATGGACTTTGCATCAGATGGATGTGAAGAATTCTTTCCTACATGGTGAGTTACAGGAAGAAGCATATATGGACCAACCACAAGGATATGAAGATTCAAAGCATCCAGAATATGTTTGTAGGTTGCAAAAGGTTTTGTATGGGCTAAAGCAAGCCCCTCGTGCATGGCATGCAAGGATTGCTAATTACTTAACTAGCATTGGGTTTTCTATGTGTGATGCAGATCACTCACTATATGCAAGGAAGGCTGATGATGGCATCACTATTCTGGCTATTTATGTTGATGACTTGATATAGGTAGTGATAATGAAGGAAGCATCAAAGAGGTAAAGCAGCTTCTTATGCAAGAATTCAACATGAAAGATCTTGGTGTGCTATGCTATTTCTTGGGCATTGAGTTTATACATACAAAAACAGGTATATGGCTGTCACAAAGGCAATATGCCTTGAATATGCTGCAAAAGTATGGTATGGTTGATTGTAGGCCAATTTCTATGCCATTAGATCAGAATTTGAAATTGGATACTACATCAGGTGAAGCATTGGAAAATGCTACTATGTATAGGAAAATTGTGGGAAGTCTTATATATCTCACAATTACAAGGCCTTATCTAAGTTATAGTATTGGACTTGAAAGTCAGTTTATGCAGGTTCCCAAGAATGTTGGTGTAAATCACAAGCCTACACATTTGGCTTGAAAGATATCATTGAAGTCTATACATACAGGAAGAAGCATAGGAACATATGCTAGTGGTTAATTACCATTTTACTTCATTGTAAAACTCAAAATGACTTGGAATCTCTTGTAACCACCTACCAAAAGGATTCGTGGAAAAATTAGTTGTTTGATTGAAAGAAAATCTCCAAGCATTTAGGAGCTTGATCATAGGGAGCCAAAAGTTTGAATTTGAATTCAAATTTTTATTCATCTCTTATAAAAATGGACATGAAAAGTCGCGGGTGAGAGAGAGCACTCCCGAGCCTAGCATTACTGATTTTTGAGTGTGTGTGAGGTCTACACTCAAGCCCACACCTCTCTATACCATTTTGCAATGACATTCATGCCAATGGAGTTGTATACAAATGTTCATTAATACATACATTCATATTGTCCATCTCTGAGTTCTCTGTTGGTCTACTCAAAAGTCTGTCAACTTGTCAAGGGCATATCTCGGTCAATTCTTCACCCAATTTAGTGCTTCAAAGCTTGTTGGATTCAGCTTGAAGTAATATACATGCTATCAAAGTTTGAAGACATTCTATTCAGCCATTTGGGAGAAATCCGCATCGAGGTGATCTTTGGTTATTTTCTGCTACAGTCCTAAAAAGTCGGGGGTATAGCTTAACTTGCTAAATTCATTTGTCTTAGCATAGTTTATCATTTTACATCATTCCACTTGGAATAGGTAGCTTACTAAGCTAATTAGATACCCCTAAAAGGAATTTTTCCAATTCCTATTGTGTTGGCCATACTGAGCAAAATATCTAGCAGGTATCAAGACATAAATAGAAGGTTTTCTTGAGTTTGTGACTTCCAAAGTTATCTGTTTTGATTCAATCATTACGCACATCATCTCCAAAGTACATAGGACATTTTATGGTGTCATTTGAAAGTTAAGGAGGTCTAGTTATCAACTCTGAAGCAAAAGAGGGCTGGTATAAAGCAGGTTTAGCAGTACCTACTTAGTCTCTTGGAGCATCCATCCATGTTTCCCAACAGTGGTATCAGAGCAAACTAAGGTAAAATGGGAGATGGTTTTCCTTCTTTCATTGATAAATTGGACAGGAACAACTATCAAGCATGGTCTCTAAGGATGGAGACCTACCTATAAGGAAGAAGTCTCTATGGATACATCTCAGGAGATGAGGAATTGCCCTCATTCAAAACAAGAGGATTACCAACCAAGGAAGAACATGAAAGGCTCAACACATGGTGTGCTAAGGATGCATTGACAAGGTGTTATTTACTCAACTCTATATCTGATTTTCTTTTGCCACATATTAGAAATTGTAAGACATCCCAAGAGACTTGGGAAACCTTGTCATCATATTTTTCCTCCAAAACAAGGGCTAGGAAAAATCAATTGTGGATTGAATTCACAACATTAAGGAAGCAACCTAAGCAAGCTGTTTCAGAATTTGTGACCAAGATTAAAGATGTAGCAGATCAGTTAGCAAGCATAGGAGAAGAGATTGAAGAAGAACAAATTGTAAGGCAAGTGATCAATGGGATCAAGGCTGAGGACAAATGGGAAAGCTTCACCACAGCTATGGATCTTTACATCGACATGCACACTCCAGATCTTACAATTCTCATGGGACAATTATTTACTCATGAAGCAAAGCTCAACAAAAATGGAGACACATCCAAAGGTAATAACTCTTCTGCCCTATACACTGATAAGAAGTCTAAAGATAAAGGCAAAAGCAAGAAGGTGGAAGATGAAGGCTCTACTTCTCAAGCCAACTATGCAGGGAGAGGTAGATCTTCAAGAGGAAGGGGCAGAGGAGGTAGGCAAGGTAGGGGGAGATCTTATAACTCCTCACCATGCAACATTTGTGGTCTATCAAATCATACTACAGATGAGTGTTTCAATAATTACAAGAATCAGAGAGGAAGAGGATATCAAAGAGGTGGCTAATCACAGTCAAGAGGTAGATTCAACCATCACCAAGGCTACAACAATAACTACAACAACAACTACAACAATAATTACAATGGCAACTACCAAGGAGGATCCAAATCTAGGAAGGATTACAACAACTACACAGAGGAGCAGGATGACTCTCTTCTAATCATGAACATGACTTCAAAATCAGGTACAAATGATGACCACCTATTCTACATTGACTCAGGATGTTCAAATCATGTGGTTGGCAATGTAGCATTACTCTCTGATCTTGAGGAACCAAAAGGTAAGCATCAAGTCCAAACAGGTGATGACACAAAGCATTCTGTAGTTAAAGTTGGAAATGTTAAGACTTGTGATGGAAATCAGAATTTGTTGAGCAAGGTACTCTATTACCAACTATTACCAAAAATTTGATGAGTGTTGGTCAGATTGTGGAGAAAGGTTTGCAGGTCAGATTCAACCAATATGGAGCATATGTGGAGGATCCAAGACATGGGTTCAAGAGGATTGCTAAAGGAGAAAAATCAGGTAGACTTTTCACTCTTGAGTTAGAAGATACAAAGAACATTGCACTATACAATTATAAAGATCAGACACTTTCAAAGCTTGAGATTTGGCACAAAAGGTTAGGGCACATAGGAGAAAGAACCTTGAAACAAATGTGCAGGGACCAATGTGTGCTTGGGATACCTAATGTATCCAAGCAACATATGATTTATAAGTGTGGTGCTTGTCAATTTGGGAAGTCTCATAGGCTACCCTTCTCCAAGAAAGGATACATGCATGAAGACTACCTAGAGCTTGTACACACAAATGTATGGGGACCAAGCAAAGACCCCTCTATCTCAGGATCAAGGTACTATGTGTCTTCATTGATGATTATAGCAGATGGACTGTATTGTACTTCATGAGGCACAAGGATGAGGTATTTAATTGCTTTAAAAAATATCTTGCATTAGTTGAAAACTAGACAGGAAGGAATTTGAAGAGGCTAAGGTCAAATGGAGGAGAGTAGTACTTCTCCAATGAATTTGAAAACTTCTTGCAGGAAAGAGGCATCAAAAGAGAGATAACCACAAGGTATTCTCCTGAACAGAATGGGGTAGCTGAGAGAAGAAATAGATTAATTGTTGAGACAACTAGATCTATGCTTAATGAGAAAAGGTTACCTAACTATCTATGGGCAGAGAGTGTTTCCACTGCCACTTACCTCATAAACAGGTTACCATCTAAGTCTCTTGATGGCATGACACCGTATGAAGCATGGCATGGTAAGAGATCCTCACTTGACAATTGCAAAATATTTGGATGTGTAGCATATGTACACATTCCTTCACAGAGTAAGAGGTAAGCTAGACCCAAAGGCTGAAAAATGCATCTTTATTGGGTATGATTTAAATAAAAAAGGTTACAGGTTTTATAATCCTATCAATAAGGGATTCATGGTAAGCAGAGATGTTTTCTTTGATGAAAATGATTCTTGGTATGAGAATGAATGTAGGAAGGTCAAATTACCCTATGATTTGGAAGAGGAATTTCCAAGTCTTACAAAGGAGGAACCTACTCACAATGAAGCCTCAAGTTCAGATGATGAAGATACTATCAACCTTGAAGAATTCAAAGCATGGAAGTCCAAAGGCAAAATGAAGATGAAGAAGCTTGAAGTCATACCTGAATCTTCAACTCAACCATTTAGAAGATCACAAAGAGAAAGCAAGAAACCTATCGGATATGGGTATGATACATCTCTTGTTACTAAACATTCTGTTTATCTTGCCAAAGATTTGTCAAATGAAGAACCAGGGTCATATGAAGAAGCAATAACCAAATCAGAATGGAAAGAAGCTATGGATGAGGAGATTGAAGCACTCAAGGAGAGTGACACATGGGAGTTAGTACCTAAGAAGGACTCAATGAAGGTAATAGGATCCAGATGGATCTATAAGCTTAAAAGAAATTCTGATGGCACAATCAATAGGTACAAAGCCAGATTGGTAGCCAAGGGCTTTGCACAAACCCAAGGCATTGACTATGAGGAGACATTCTCACCTGTGGCCAAGATGCCAACCATCAGAGTGTTGGTAAGTGTGGCTGCATCAAAAAATTGGAATATGTACCAATTGGATGTCAAGAATGCTTTCTTGAATGGATGGATTTCAGAGGAGGTATACATGTCGCAACCTCCTAGCTATGAGGACCCTAAGAAGGTAACATATGTTTGCAAATTGAAAAAGGCTTTATATGGATTGAAGCAGGCACCTAGGGCATGGAATCACAGGTTAACTACATACCTCCAAAACCAAGGATTTGTCATGAGCAAGGCAGATACTTCTCTGTTCATTAAGAGAAGTAATTCAAAGGTAATATACCTTTGTGTTTATGTTGATGACATCATCATTATAGGTAATGATGTCAATGGAATCAGATATATCAAAAGTCAAATGATGAAGGAGTTCAAGATCAATGATCTTGGTCTATTGAAGTATTTTTTGGGACTTGAATTAGTCTACACTAATTCAGGGATATACATCATTCAGAAAAAATACATGTAGGATATGCTGAAGAAGTTTCACTTGCAGGATGCCAAAGTAGCAAGCACTCCAATGGAGGTAAACCTAAAACTAAGTGCCCATGAAGGTGATGAAGTCAAAGACATTACAGGTTATCAAAGTATGGTGGGTAGTTTGAACTATGCTACCTTAACAAGGATAGATATTGCATATGGAGTTAGTGTGCTAAGTCAATTTATGCACAAGCCAAGGATACCTCACTTAGAGGCTGCCAAGAGAATCCTGAAGTATCTCAAGGGTACACAGAACCATGGTTTGTATTGCCCTTAAACTTCAGTATTGATATCAAAATTTATTCAGATGCAGATTGGGCAGGATGCAAGGATGATAGGAGGAGCACTTCTGGATATATTTCTTTTGCAGGTGACAAACCAATTTCATGGTCTTCAAAGAAGCAACCTAATATTGCTTTGTCTTCCACAGAGGCAAAGTATAGAGGACTGGCTAATGCCACACAAGAAGCAATATGGACTAAGCTTTTGTATACAGAATTGGGATTATATACTAGGTCACCAATTGTCTTTGGAGATAATACAAGTTCTCTTCACCTTGCAGCTAATCCTATTTATCATGCTAGGACCAAACACATAGAGGTCCATTACCATTATGTGAGAGAGAAGTTGATAAGCAAGGACATTCAACTTACCTATGTATCAACCAACATGCAATGTGCAGATTTGTTGACTAAAGCCTTGGATGGAACCAAACTTTGCAGGTTCAAATCCATGATTGGATTGCAGGATGTACTTGAAGATTGAAGATGAAGACTTAAGCCAAAATGTTTGGCTTGAAGGGGAGATGTTGGTGTAAATCACAAGCCTACACATTTGGCTTGAAAGATATCATTGAAGTCTATACATACATGAAGAAGCATAGGAACATATGCTAGTGGTTAATTAACATTTTACTTTATTGTAAAAGTCAAAATGACTTGGAATCTCTTGTAACCACCTATCAAAATGATTCGTGGAAAAATTAGTTGTTTGATTGAAAGAATATCTCCAAGCATTTAGGAGCTTGATCATAGGGAGCCAAAAGTTTGAATTTGAATTCAAATTTTTATTCATCTCTTATAAAAATGGACATGAAAAGTCGCGGGTGAGAGAGAGCACTCCCGAGCCTAGCATTACTGATTTTTGAGTGTGTGTGAGGTCTACGCCCAATCCCACACCTCTCTATACCATTTGGCAATGACATTCATGCCAATGGAGTTGTATACAAATGTTCATTAATACATACATTCATATTGTCCATCTCTGAGTTCTCTGTTGGTCTACTCAAAAGTCTGTCAACTTGTCAAGGGCATATCTCGGTCAATTCTTCACCAAATTCAGTGATCCAAAGCTTGTTGGATTTAGCTGAAAGTAATCTACAGGCTTCAAAGTTTGAAAACATTCTATTCAACCATTTTGGAGAAATCTGCGTCGAGGTGATCTCTGGTTATTTTCTGCTACAGTCCTAAAAAGTCGGGGGTATAACTTAACTTGCTAAATTGATTTCTCTTAGCATAGTTTATCATTTTACATCATTCCACTTGGAATAGGTAGCTTACTAAGCTAATTAAATATACCCCTAAAAGGAATGTTTCCAATTCCTACTGTGATGGTCATACTGAACAAAATATCCAGCATGTATCAAGACATAAATAGAAGGTTTTCTTGAGTTTGTGACTTCCAAAGTTATCTGTTTTGATTCAATCATTACACACATCATCTCCATAGTATATAGGACATTTTATGGTGTCATTTGAAAGTTAAGGAGGTATAGTTATCAACTCTGAAGCAAAAGAGGTCTGGTACAAAGCAGGTTTAGCAGTACCTACTCAGTCTCTTGGAGCATCCATCCATCTTTCCCAACAAAGAAGCCACATTTGGATACTCTGAGGCGCACTCTACATTATATGAGTGCTACTTTGGATTATGCATTGTTTTATGAGGCTGGTCTAGATTTGCAGATTTATAGATACACGGATGCAGATTGGGCTAGTAGCATTTGAGATAGAAGATCTACTAGTGGTTTTCTATTCTCACTTGGGAGTGCAGCTATTAGAAGGAGCAGCAAGAAGCAACCCACTCTTGCTTTGTCGAGTACAGAGGTTGAGTATAGAGGTGCTGCAATAGCAGCATGTGAGGCATCATGGCTAGAAATGCTACTTGCAGATTTAGGTGTAAAAGTGGGAAAGCCCATCACTATTTATTGTGATAATCTTAGCAGCATACAGTTAGCACGGAATCCTGTTTTTCATGCTAGAACAAAGCCTATCGAGGTACATTATCACTTCATCAGAGAGAAGGTATTAGTAGGTGATATTGATCTTGTTTATGTGAGAACATATGAGCAGGTGGCTGATATTTTCACCTTGGAGCTGAGAAGTTGAAGAAGTTACAAGAGATGCTTGGAATACAAGATATGGTGTTGAGCTTGAGGGGGAGTGTTGCTATAGCACAATGGTGAGAACCACGTTGTCGCGGGGTTCTCAAAAAGAAGGGTGAGAATAAAGTGGTGTCTATCTTGGAAGAGGTTTAAAGATGAATCTTGAAGGTGCAAAAACAACTCATATACACATCCAAAGGCTGTTTCATATTTTAGAGCTTTCAATAGTTCAAAGACATGTTGCAGATGGAAGACCGGAACAAGCCGGGTCATTGATGTATGGTAACTTTCACCTCTGGCTTGTTGTTCTTATGAAAGATCTAATCATTGGCACTTGTGAGCATATGTGGCGAAACTAATTCGAGTAGTTCTAGGAAATCATTGGAATGTAGAGTCCATAAGCTACAAATTCCGGGTTCCTATGCATTGGGTTAACAATATAAGAGCTACAATTATTTTCGTTAGCATCATGTCATTCAATTCACATATGAATTTATAAAAGCTTCAAAGAACCATAACATAAAGCTTTACATAACAAGTAAAAGAGGATTACACTATGACAATCACAGCCTCATTTTACTTTGCAGCTCTTCGTGAGTTTCTAGTTAACAGCGAATGACACTACTTCTAAGAATAGGCAAAAAGGAAGTATCGCATGCAAGTCAGGAATAGTGTAGCATGAAATTAGTAGACATTCTTTCCTGAATCAATAATCCATAAAATCTGCCTATTTTTCACTATGTCTTATTTAAGATTTTCCTTTCCTTAGGCCATACTAAAAAAAACATATACGAAGGAGGAGCTTTACAGTAGCAGGTAAAAAGGATCAGGTCTTTAAATAGGTTCAACTCCACAATATGTTTGCAATAGATTCGCTAAAGAAATTCAGACTGTCTGGTCATATATCTCTGTCGGATCCTGATATCATGTGCAGTCAGAAACTTCCAGAAATACACATCGGAGTCTAGCCTTTGACATTAAAAGGTTTTTGTATTTCCTTCACATCGGTATAAGCGAACAGAGGTGTTACTTTGAATATCTCAAAGGTAATCATAAAAGGTAGCGCTTACTCGTTTTAAATGGCAAACACGCATGCGAACATACATGCTTAGCAATGTACTTGTGGCCTGTTACACGCATCTAAATTGAATAGATTCATATGATGATTTGAAATGAAGGAGGAGGATTTAGCTACAGCAAAACCCAAGTATTACCGAATAAAGAAACTGAGAGAAGGCCATAGGATTTAGCAGATAAAAGTTTAGCTTTGTCCTGTCAATGCGACAACAGGAGTAGAGTGCAAAAAAAAACCCGAAAATGCCAATGGTTTGGCTAGACATTAGTCATTATGTAGGCAAAGAACTGATAGACTTGGAGCTCTGATCAGGCATACTATCATATTAGTAATATGCACGAGACTCTAATTGAGTTTTAGCACATCGAAATTCGAGTAGCTTCAATTAAAAAAAAAGAGTAGACTTAAAAGAAATGGGGAACGAGAAACAGCAAGAATGGAACTTTCATCTTTTGACATTTTTAAACTCCTTTTGAACTTATGCCAAATATTCATATGAAGGTTTAAGTGTATTAGAACTGTGCGTGGACCTGAAACTAAATTGTATGGAGCGATTGAGCTATATTATAAATCATTGACGAAAACATCAGGCATTTTAGCTAAACCAGTTCCGTGTACAGATTTCTTCCTAAATTCTGAGTTTATTTAATGTTCTCCACATGAAATACTCACAATCACATTAGTCTGATAAACTACAATAGCGTCGTTAGAAGTTAAACCAAAAGCTATGAAAACCTCTCACGAGATGACTGGCCTGTGTCAATCGAAACATAAGGAAGAGATTGTGAAGCTTTAGACTTTACAATATTCCTATAAACACTGCACAAGGGGGGAAAGAAAATTTGTTTATTTGAAAAAAAAATCATATGACATAGAGCCTAGCTTATACATAAACCTTCACAGAAAGTGGTGAAAGTTCAATGTCTGAGTGAACTGTTGAGTGTAATGGGGAAATTCAGAATTTAAAACAGAAGTAAGCTAGAAAGCAAAAATGCGCAAAATCTAGAGGGAAACAAACTCGTTCACGTATAATAAACTATGCTCATAATATGAACATGTTGAAAGACTACAGACCATGAAGATATTTATACACTTACATGCATGATATCGACTTGCCCTTCCTGCCACTTAAGTTCAAAGAGTTCATCGATCATAAAATTTGAGGTTTCTGCAAGGTCCTTGCGCACATCCATACTTATTCCCTTCCTCCTTAAAACTCCACTGATTTATTGTTCCTTCCTAACAAGTATTCGCTGTGGTCAGATAATCAGAATCTCCCGCTTCACCTTGTAAGGATAGCCTTGAGTTTCTTTTACAGAGAACAATCATTGTCTGTCTCTGCATTGATTGGCCTCTCCACATATGTATCCTCCTTTGCTAAAGCTTGCCGAAAAAAAACCTCCCCTAGAGACTTCTCCAACTGTCAAGCCTCCGTTTCTTCCTCTCTGTACTTGTGCTCTCTATCACCCTTATTGCCCTTACAAGTCTTCTTCGACGTCCTCGCTGTTGTTTTCCTTTTCCTTTTCTGTACTGGTTCTCCAGTTAATGATACCTCTCTCTGAAACTCTATTGCCTCCCTCAAAACTGCAGCGCAGCTTCCCTTTTGACAATCTAAAAACTGCCCAGAAATCCTACTCGAGAGGAAAAAAAAAGTCCCCCATCGTTTTTGCATGCTCCCTTCATCCTTCCATCTATGGAATCGTACCTCCCAGAAGAAACGCACGTAGTTCCTTGCTATCTTAGAAATTATGCACTTACATATATTTTGTTTGCATTCACATACATGCAAAAGTGTGTTCACACGCACATTTTCCCATGCAAATATGTATACAGTAGATACTCACAATCATATATATTTCAAGCACACATACATGAACATACATTTATGCACATGCATATCTATCTATGCACATTTATGATTCTCGTAAATTCAAACTAAATATTTATTTTCAGGTTCAAGTGATCATTCAAGGAGTGAATCAACGATTACTTGCCTTCGAAGAAGACGAACTCAACTGAAATATACCACACGTAAATATACAATTGAGAATTCCTTCACGGACGATTTGGTTGCTTTCATCTTGTTTGTGGTCCTCCTCTTCGGATCTTGACCACATCCACCCCCTCTGAACCTGTGCATCCTCCGGATGTGCCAATCCTGCATACATAACATCAAACACAAGCAAGGATCAAGTAGTCATAGCATATAAACAAGACTTAAAGAAAATTTTAACTTGATGCGTGAAATCTGAAAACACATTGAACTTGGCATACATTAAGAGAAGAGGGTAGACAAAAACATCTCATACAACATATCAGAACACACTAATGCACTTAGACTAGAAATCATATGAGTAAATCGAAAACTTCTTAGCTCTCTCGTTAACTCGACCCGGTCAGATCTAGTAGCCTATCCGAAGCATTTGCATATACCAGTCTTTACTAACTCGATTTATGAAACTCGCTTCTGGCTTCCCTATTGATCTTCCATCATCTGAACCCCATCAGATCTTTTCTTATTTTTCTCTTATTTTTGATCTATTTTTCTTTATTTTCATTCTTTGACCCAGCTCAACCTTCATATTTTTGTTTATATTTTTATTTATTCTTTTTCTACACATCGGCCTATGCCAAAATCGGATGCGACTCGTGGACCTGACCACCCGGACAGGTTTAGGCCACCCATCTACCGACCCGACATAGCGCACGATGCACAATGTCAGCCTCATACGAAATCAATATCAGCTCGTGGCTCTAACCGCCCGGTCAGAGTGACTCCACCCGCCTATCAACCCGTATGAGCGCATAACAACATGTAGGTCAGGCCATACGACACAACTAGCGTCAGCTCGTGGCCCTGATCACCCGACCAGGGTAGTTCCACCCGCCTACTAGCTCATCGCAGCACCCAACAACACATACACATACACATAGATAGCTGGCTGGTATAAGAATTCTTTTCTCAAGATATAATCTGTCTGAAGATTAGGTCAGATGAGAGATCAAGAGTAGAAGTCGAAGTGTCTCACTCATCAAGTGTTTGTAAACACTACTATATACAGATATTTAGTCAAGGTCTTCCCTTCACCTTCCTAGGTCTTGCTCTCGAAAGTTCTAGTCCATCTTCTAATCTTACTCATATAATCCTAGTCCTTATACATTACATGTAATCTAATTAGTGGCACAAGATTTTTGTTCTACTTAATTTTCTTATTTATATGTTTCTATATGCATTATATGCTTAATCATGCAGTCTTTTTATATACACATATACAAGAGAGAAGAAAAAACTGAAGTGATAATATCTCACCAGTATGAAGTCAGAAGCCGCTTGAGCTTGTCGCCTTTAATCATTCTTTCTTTAGAAAAAACTTGAACTTGGTCATCCTGCATAAATCAGAGGCTTATTTCACACGAATCTATATAAAAACAATTATTCAAAAAGGAAAATATTACCTGGCTTTATTTATATACATTGATATTTATTTTCTTGCCGATCTCCGAGGATCTTCCCTGACTTTATTCTTCATAAGAAAAAACCTAACTTGATTCAAAATAAACATTATTTACACATATCTTTAATATAACCTTTTTAATTTATCTTTAAGACGTCTCACCCCCTTCACGTTCCCTATGGAACAAGGCAAGCTGTTGTAAGAGTTCCGCATATTCTGCTAAGTCACGACTATATACAAGAAGTGCTGTTGGGTCCACTTCCATATATGACTCACGGTCATCCGAAGGATCATCTTCTCCATATGTTCGTGCCCTTCGATATCTGAGTATACTTCTTTCATTTGATGATGATATCAAGGTCTCCCTAGTGATACGATCTTTAACAAACTCTTCTATAGGAATTCTTTCTTCATTTTCAGGTGTAGGGAGCAAGTAAGTTGATATGAAAGAACTATCTAAGGTTCTTCCTTCAGGCACACTCCTTGACGTCTCTCTAAATCTTTCAGGAATGCTACCCTCAGGAATGGATGTATCATTGGAATCTTCACTGTCCATTCCAGATCCTAAGATAGTAAAACAGTCCAATCAAACCTAAAAGACTTCCTATTAATAATCTGATCACAAATCTCCGTCAGTACCCTGTAAAAAATGAAAATTAGTATTAATAGAATGTCATGAATAAGTAAAACACATACATTTACTTTATTTGCTACTTTATTTATTTATTACATCTAGACGGGTTCATATCTTGTTATTTGTCTACATGGTTTTTATTATATACATACTTATATATACATGTTTATATATATATGTATACCATCTCACGATATAATTTATTTTAATTATTTTCCTTATTGATGTCTTTCTCTTCATCATCTCCACTTCCTTCCTCTTCACTTTCCTCTTCTTCGTCTTCATTTATTATCGTCTCATAATTCTCATTCTCTCTTCTTTTAAAGAGCTTAACTCTTTTTCCAGCAATTAAATCCTTTAACTTGGTCCCATCTAATTCTCTAAGTGAGTATGTTCCATTATCAAAAACTTTACATACTACATAGGGACCAAACCATCTCTTAACCAGTTTTCTTCGAGCCTCATATTGAGTATTCAATGAGCTATCATAAACAAGTACCCAGTCTCCTTCCTTCAACCTTTTTGGCCTTAACCTGTGGGACTTGTCAAATGCAATTTTATTTTTCTCTCTAGAAGCTCTAAGCTTAAATGCAGCTTCTTCTACCAGATTTTTTCCTCTTTCTAGTTGAAGAATCCGCACTGCTAGAAGATCTTCTCTTGACACCTCATCTTCCCAAGGCAAGGAAGTCCATGCTAAAGCATGTGATTCCGTCGGCAAAATAGGTTTTTGACAATACATCAGTTCTGCTGGCATATATCCAGTAGTTCTAGTGTATGTCATCCTGTCTGCCCAAAGGGCAAAGGGAAGGTAATTTGGCCAATTCTTTATTTTCCCCTCACAAGCCTTAGCCAAAGCTTTAATAATTGGTGGATGACCACGCTCAATTTTTCCATTAGCTTCAGGATTGTAAGCAGTGGTGAGTGATAATCGAATTCCATATTTTTTAAAGAAGTCTTTAGCTTCCTGAGCATCAAGCTCACCTTTATCGGCAACTATTTTCTCCACATAACCAAATCTACTAAACACATCTTCTAATAGAAACTTGCATACATTGCTTGTAGTTTTCGTCCTTAGAGCTCTTCCTTCAACATGATTTGTTAGGTCTTCTCTTGCTAATACAATATACCTCATCTGATGCACCCCTAATGGCATTGTAACTAAATCAACAACCCACTTATAGTGAATATTAAGAGGATATGTTGGATGTAATTCATCTCTGTGTCTAACATTGGAGTACATCTGGCAAGGTGTACAAGTGGCTACGTAATTTTGGGTATCCACATACATCCCAGGCCACCAATATCTTTCCCTTATCTTTTCATAAGTTCCTTGAAAGCCTTTATGACCGGCCCATAGTGAGCTATGCATTTCACGCATAATCCTTCCTCTCGATTCTTCACAACCTACAACTCGCTGGGGCATCTTACCCATTCCAATCCTTCGTTTCCAGAGTAATCCATCTTTCAGGAAATAATTGCTTGACTTTCTTCGAATGGTACAAAATTTTTCTTTGCTCCAACTAAGATCAGGACACTTCATACTTAAATATCTCCCGATTTCCTTCCACTCATTTTCATATTCGTCTTCATTAAATCTTTCTGTTATTCCTATTTGAATCTTGTAAGGTTCTTCTCCTATCAATCTGTTATCTTTCCTTCTTCCTAAGCTATTTTGAACTTCTTTTGAAGACTCAGTACAAATTCCAAGCCTTTCATTTTGACGCTTAGGCTCTTTTCTATTTAGTCCAGTAGATGCTTCATTTAGGCTTAGATTATGTACATGTGAAGCATAAAAGTCCAGACCTATCTCTTCATCATTAGAAGTCATCGAATCTTCATTTTCATATATAGCTCGTGATAGCATATCAGCCACCACATTATTCCTTCCAGCTATATGAACAAACTCAGGGTTTAGCGACTTAATATATGCTATCCATCTTAACATGGCAATATCTGCAGTGGAACAATTCACGATCATTCCCAACAATGGTAAACAATCTGTTTCTACTACCACATTTGCCCCAATCAGATATTCTTTATCATTTTTTAGCGCAGTCACTATTCCCCAAAGCTCTCGCTTAATTTGAGGGTAACCTCTCTGGCGAACATTTAGAACTTTAGCTCCGAAACGAATTGCATATCTTTTTCCTTCATCATCCTCTTGGCCAATCGCCCAACCTATACCTGTCGGACTTGTATCTATGGTGATATAAATTTCTTTATTATCAGTATAATCAGCCTTTCTAAGCAATGGAGCTTCTGCAAGTGCTTTCTTTAATTTTCTCACAGCTTGAGTATGGATATCTTTCCATTGAAATCTTTGCCCTTTCCTAAGCAATTGATAAAGTGGGTCAGCAATATGGGCAAAATGAGGAATCCATACAACATAGAAAACACATGCCCCAAGAAATCTCCTCACTTCAGTGATCGAGGAGCAGACCTCTTTCATTTGCTGAATGGCATCTACTTTCTTTGGACATGGCTTCCTTCCTTTAGGTCCACATAAACTTCCTACAATTAAAACCTCTTGCACTCCAAATACTGATTTTTCACCAGACAATGTCAAATGAACCTCTTCCAGCCGATTGAGAATGGATTCACAATCAGTTATGTGCTTTTTAACAAAATTCCTACATCCATCCTCATCAAGAGTCTCGTCTCTATCTCTTTCTTCACAGCCTTTAATAGGAACATCATCAATGAATGGCATAGTCAGATGTGGAATAAAATCCCTAAGAACTTTATGCATACCATTCATCATATGTGCCACCGAGTTCGTGGCACCTTGCGGCAAAGTGCACATGCGCACAAGCCCAAGTGGCGTCCTCATAGTCGTCAAATCGCGGCTTTCGAGAGCTAGCTGGAATTGATCATATCCAGAGTGTAAATCTCCCATTGAATAAATAGATCTTCTTGCAAAAGCTTCTGCATATTCGTCTACAATAGGCCCAGTTCCCATATTTCTAATTGTCACTTTATTCACTGGCTGTAGATCTTGGATAAATCTTAATGACCCATTCTTTTTTGGTACAGTAAACCAACGGTTAGAATAAGGAGCACTTGATGGCTCAAGAATCCCCATTCTAATCTTATCATTCAACAGATCAGCTAGCTTTGAAATATGAGCTTTTGGTACTGGAATTGGTCTGAGATTCCAAGGTACATGCGGTATTGTGAAAATTATCATAGGTGTCACCACAGATGGATCTACACATCCAATTTCTTGGGCATTGAAAGAAAAAGCTTTTCCATGCTTAAATAACATATGAGAGAATACATTCTTCTCTTTTTCGCTGAGGAAACCATCTTTCCCTAATTGAATTTGCTCGAGTGTTTCTTTAGTGAATTTATGGCCTATTTTTCTCTTATCTCTGAGAGGTGGCTGAGATTTTACATCATCCATAAGTTTATTACTATCTTCAGGAAGCGGAACTGCAACTGGCTTTATCTTTTTATCAATTGTTTTATATTTTGTTTCAACGAAGACTTCCTTACCCGTTTCATCTTGCTCAAACTTTGCTATTTCTTTATACATGGAAATAGAGTGCGTTTGAATCACATAATCACTCCTTTTTCCTTGAATTAACTCTTGCAGATCAAACAATGTGTCTGCAAAAGATATCTCATCAAAGACTCCAGAGATTTCCTCGTCGAAGTTAAGCACTCTACATCCATGAAAGTTTCTTTGAAGATCTGCTATGTATTGTTTTTCCCACCTTTTTAACTCAGAAAAAACACGAAACTGAAATGAATTTGTCGAAGAAAGTGCTATAAAACTTGATATAAACATATTTACATTCGGGATCTTTTCACTTTTCAAGCTTTCATAGTCCCGACTTATGAAAGCTTCCTTTAAAAACTTTGATCCTCGAAATCTTCAGGAATAGGTCTTGTCCGAAGAGAAGTTCTATTCCTGATATGATCTACACATACCGTCATGAATTGAACTGCCTTTTTTCCATCCTTACTACGGATTCGCGCATAAGCCGATCCATCTTCTAAGACTCTTGTTTCCATTCTTAAGGCAGTAATATATGGCTGCCCTAGAATCAATGAGTAACTAGAATGATCTTGTACGAAAAAATTTTGATAATCACTGACATCTCCAATTGTAACTAGAACCTGCGGGCATGCACCAAACAACTCACCTGGCATCGAGTTCGCAGCCTTAATTCTCCAACCAGGCTGCATGTCTATTGGCCATTTCCCCTTCATATAGAGATCTTTGGACATCAAGTTAACTTCAGATCCATGATCAATAAGAGCGACAACTGGAGTGCTAATTTTCTCTAATCTCACCAACGTCTCAGTTGTGGCTCGAGCCCAATGATCTTTAGTGTAATAACTCGAAGGAGTTATGTCGGAAGGATTCTTCTCCAAGGATATTTCCTCATGCATGCACGGTTGAACATTAGTCTCAATTGGTTTAAGTATATTTTTTAGCTCTTGAACTTGCGCTTGCACAGTATGAACAGGAGTCTCTTCATCCATTCTTTCAATCTCTTGCATGTCAGCTATTGGTTGTCGTTTTCTTCTTAAGAGGTCAATTATTACTTCTAGAAATTCTCTTTTTGCTATTCCCAGTAACTCACCGAGTGTAAATTCAATTACACTATCGAGCACTCTTTTCTCGAGAACTTGTTTAAGATTTGTGGCTTGCTCTATGTGCGATTTTAGCATATATGAGGGGTTTCTCACTCTTCCTTGTCCTTTTTTCACAGGTTGCATCTCTTGATCTTGAGGAGGAATATTATCGTGGGTAGGGACTGGCATCTCAGCAGAAGTTGGAATCTGAACTTGAGTCGGAATTTTATTTGGTTGGATTATTGTTGGTTGTGATGGTGGATCTATTTGAGTGGGTTGGTTTGTTTGTGTTGGATAGTTTTGGTTTGGTATTTGAGGCTGTTCATGTGAAGCTTCTACTTGACGCCTAGTTCTTCTTTTCTCCTCTTCACCCTCATTGGTTCTTCTTCGTTTCTCTTCCACTACTGCTTCATGCTCTACCGAAGAGCATAGGTATGTAACAACCGAGAGAGTATCTACAGGATCATCCCATCCACTTACCCCTCGGATTTCATTACTAGCTGTTTTTAAAATTTCATGATGCATCTTCCCGCGGTCTAAGGACTTTATTACTTTAGACCACGGTTCTAAATCATTATTTTCGTCAACTACCTGACATGCATACGTATGCGATGTTGAAGCAACGTTTTCACATGTGCCAGGGAAGAATATTCTCATTCCTCCCCGACCAAAATTAATGTTTACTTTTTCTCCAATCTTAGAGTCATATATCATCTTTTCCTTAACGAATACCAAATTTTTTGCTAATGCTTCTTTGAAGCTCTCACATGAGTATCTGTTATGCTCCAAAGAGTCACACCAAATACATCTTTTAATTTCTGGAGCTTTTGGGTTTTTAGGTGCCGGTGCTTGTAAAGATTGAGATTCAATCATCTGCTTCATACTTTGAATCGTAAGGTCACTAAATTCTTTAAACATATCTTCCATTGTATTAGTGGGCACAACATCCTTTGGTGTTGGTAGGTTTACCTAAGGGTTCTCTACAGGTTGCTGAACAGCCTGAGCTTGTTCTTCTTGCATATCATCATGCCAGCTCTGCATGAACTTAGACAAAGTTCTTTGCTTTTCTACATATCCTCTAACAGCTTCATCTACATTACCCCAGTCTTCGGTAAGACCAGACTCAGTTCCTATCTGTTGTAATTGTGGAAAAATTTCTTCTCGGGCTTTCGAATCTATAGCCCGGAGAAACAAGGATACCTTTTCTTGATCTATAGCCCTCCTATCATAATCAGATAAGTCTGCAAATTGCTGATCAAACTCCCTTTTTATATCTAGAATGGATTGATCTTTTGGTTTATGTATCCACTTTAGAAATGTGGATCTAGTCACTTTATCTTCGTCATCCAGTGCAAACATCCTTGTGAGTACCATCTTGTATTGTGACCATCTTATTTGCCCTTCTATAACTAGTCGAGGTGCATCCACAACTAGTCGGTCACGCAAATGTAATTCTGAAACGTATACAAAATTGTCTATTAATTCTTGGTCACTTAATGGTGTTAGACCCGTACCAAGATATCGTGCCTCCAATTCATATTCCTTGCAAAAACGAGTAACATTTTTACCACTGAAATATCCACTTCTTCTGACTACTCGCTCATGAAATGCCTGGATGGCACTCCGTCTTTTCTCGTCCTACTGAAAGCACAGAAGTTGGGTTATAACATCCATCGTTGCGTCGCCCATAAATGGTCAAGCACAATGAGCTCACTCAACCGCACCACTCTTTAAACTAGGATCAGGATCTCTACACTCTCCTCCTTTCACGTCGGGTTCACCAGGTATGTCGCGGGGTTCTCAAAAAGAAGGGTGAGAATAAAGTGGTGTCTATCTTGGAAGAGGTTTAAAGATGAATCTTGAAGGTGCAAAAACAACTCATATACACATCCAAAGGCTGTTTCATATTTTAGAGCTTTCAATAGTTCAAAGACATGTTGCAGATGGAAGACCGGAACAAGCCGGGTCATTGATGTATGGTAACTTTCACCTCTGGCTTGTTGTTCTTATGAAAGATCTAATCATTGGCACTTGTGAGCATATGTGGCGAAACTAATTCGAGTAGTTCTAGGAAATCATTGGAATGTAGAGTCCATAAGCTACAAATTCCGGGTTCCTATGCATTGGGTTAACAATATAAGAGCTACAATTATTTTCGTTAGCATCATGTCATTCAATTCACATATGAATTTATAAAAGCTTCAAAGAACCATAACATAAAGCTTTACATAACAAGTAAAAGAGGATTACACTATGACAATCACAGCCTCATTTTACTTTGCAGCTCTTCGTGAGTTTCTAGTTAACAGCGAATGACACTACTTCTAAGAATAGGCAAAAAGGAAGTATCGCATGCAAGTCAGGAATAGTGTAGCATGAAATTAGTAGACATTCTTTCCTGAATCAATAATCCATAAAATCTGCCTATTTTTCACTATGTCTTATTTAAGATTTTCCTTTCCTTAGGCCATACTAAAAAAAACATATACGAAGGAGGAGCTTTACAGTAGCAGGTAAAAAGGATCAGGTCTTTAAATAGGTTCAACTCCACAATATGTTTGCAATAGATTCGCTAAAGAAATTCAGACTGTCTGGTCATATATCTCTGTCGGATCCTGATATCATGTGCAGTCAGAAACTTCCAGAAATACACATCGGAGTCTAGCCTTTGACATTAAAAGGTTTTTGTATTTCCTTCACATCGGTATAAGCGAACAGAGGTGTTACTTTGAATATCTCAAAGGTAATCATAAAAGGTAGCGCTTACTCGTTTTAAATGGCAAACACGCATGCGAACATACATGCTTAGCAATGTACTTGTGGCCTGTTACACGCATCTAAATTGAATAGATTCATATGATGATTTGAAATGAAGGAGGAGGATTTAGCTACAGCAAAACCCAAGTATTACCGAATAAAGAAACTGAGAGAAGGCCATAGGATTTAGCAGATAAAAGTTTAGCTTTGTCCTGTCAATGCGACAACAGGAGTAGAGTGCAAAAAAAAAACCCGAAAATGCCAATGGTTTGGCTAGACATTAGTCATTATGTAGGCAAAGAACTGATAGACTTGGAGCTCTGATCAGGCATACTATCATATTAGTAATATGCACGAGACTCTAATTGAGTTTTAGCACATCGAAATTCGAGTAGCTTCAATTAAAAAAAAAGAGTAGACTTAAAAGAAATGGGGAACGAGAAACAGCAAGAATGGAACTTTCATCTTTTGACATTTTTAAACTCCTTTTGAACTTATGCCAAATATTCATATGAAGGTTTAAGTGTATTAGAACTGTGCGTGGACCTGAAACTAAATTGTATGGAGCGATTGAGCTATATTATAAATCATTGACGAAAACATCAGGCATTTTAGCTAAACCAGTTCCGTGTACAGATTTCTTCCTAAATTCTGAGTTTATTTAATGTTCTCCACATGAAATACTCACAATCACATTAGTCTGATAAACTACAATAGCGTCGTTAGAAGTTAAACCAAAAGCTATGAAAACCTCTCACGAGATGACTGGCCTGTGTCAATCGAAACATAAGGAAGAGATTGTGAAGCTTTAGACTTTACAATATTCCTATAAACACTGCACAAGGGGGGAAAGAAAATTTGTTTATTTGAAAAAAAAATCATATGACATAGAGCCTAGCTTATACATAAACCTTCACAGAAAGTGGTGAAAGTTCAATGTCTGAGTGAACTGTTGAGTGTAATGGGGAAATTCAGAATTTAAAACAGAAGTAAGCTAGAAAGCAAAAATGCGCAAAATCTAGAGGGAAACAAACTCGTTCACGTATAATAAACTATGCTCATAATATGAACATGTTGAAAGACTACAGACCATGAAGATATTTATACACTTACATGCATGATATCGACTTGCCCTTCCTGCCACTTAAGTTCAAAGAGTTCAGCGATCATAAAATTTGAGGTTTCTGCAAGGTCCTTGCGCACATCCATACTTATTCCCTTCCTCCTTAAAACTCCACTGATTTATTGTTCCTTCCTAACGAGTATTCGCTGTGGTCAGATAATCAGAATCTCCCGCTTCACCTTGTAAGGATAGCCTTGAGTTTCTTTTACAGAGAACAATCATTGTCTGTCTCTGCATTGATTGGCCTCTCCACATATGTATCCTCCTTTGCTAAAGCTTGCCGAAAAAAAACCTCCCCTAGAGACTTCTCCAACTGTCAAGCCTCCGTTTCTTCCTCTCTGTACTTGTGCTCTCTATCACCCTTATTGCCCTTACAAGTCTTCTTCGACGTCCTCGCTGTTGTTTTCCTTTTCCTTTTCTGTACTGGTTCTCCAGTTAATGATACCTCTCTCTGAAACTCTATTGCCTCCCTCAAAACTGCAGCGCAGCTTCCCTTTTGACAATCTAAAAACTGCCCAGAAATCCTACTCGAGAGGAAAAAAAAAGTCCCCCATCGTTTTTGCATGCTCCCTTCATCCTTCCATCTATGGAATCGTACCTCCCAGAAGAAACGCACGTAGTTCCTTGCTATCTTAGAAATTATGCACTTACATATATTTTGTTTGCATTCACATACATGCAAAAGTGTGTTCACACGCACATTTTCCCATGCAAATATGTATACAGTAGATACTTACAATCATATATATTTCAAGCACACATACATGAACATACATTTATGCACATGCATATCTATCTATGCACATTTATGATTCTCGTAAATTCAAACTAAATATTTATTTTCAGGTTCAAGTGATCATTCAAGGAGTGAATCAACGATTACTTGCCTTCGAAGAAGATGAACTCAACTGAAATATACCACACGTAAATATACAATTGAGAATTCCTTCACGGACGATTTGGTTGCTTTCATCTTGTTTGTGGTCCTCCTCTTCGGATCTTGACCACAACGTTAAGAAGCTCCACCTCCTTAATTTCAATCTGCGGAAGAGATAGGAGTGATATGAAGATTGTGAATGTGAGATGAAGTGAGAGTGAAGGTGAGAAGCATAGAGATGCACACACACATACACACACACTACGAAGAGACAAGCAAGACACAATGGAAGGTGAGAAATCAACTCTATTGCTCAAGAACACTCTTACAAGCTCAAAATAGCTCTAAGCTCTTCTCTACTCAAACAAGCCAACCTCAAAAATGAGCTCTCTAGCTCTTTTTATAGATTCTAGACTAGTTTTGACCGGTTTCACATCGTGGCCGGCATAGTTAAAAAATAGGTCCTAGATGCTATTTGAAAGGGTAAACGGTGTCTAAAAATAACCAAAATTGCTACGCTGATTCTACCTAAGCTCCTCAAGCTTGAGGACTCCTCGGCTTGCACAAAATGGAGTTATAAATTACAAAAAGGGTTTTTTCTATGTTACATATGGTACAAAAGTGATGAAAATCACTGTTGGAGGTTTTCAAAAGTATTTAGAAAATATAATTCTATGCCTCTGGCTATTGCCAACACCCCCCTCCCTCTGGCTTCTGTCATCCTCGACAGAACCTTGTTGTGAGGTCTGCCGGATGTAATTCTGGAGTAGTTCCTGAGCGAGGGTGTGTTCTGATATGCGAATTCCTTGGGCCAGATCTGCCTCGAGTTTCTCCCAATCAATGGGTTGCGGTTCATCTGATGGCGGGAGTTGATAATGTGTGGAATATATCATCTCTTCATAGGCAAATAATTGTAAGAGGTGTGTGGGCCTGCTGATGAACACTTCTGAATGGTATTCCCAGAAATCGATTGTGAACATTTCTTCGAAGGTTTGCTTGTAGCACGCCGGTAGGTATTTGATTCTGCAATGCCAGGCATAGCACACCCGTAGCGATGGTGTTGTACTCATATCATATGCGAGATCTAGATTACCATGCTCGAAGCCCGGGGTGTTTACATGCGGTGCCTTGACGCGTCTGAAGACTTTAAAAACCATCTACATCATGTCAAATATCTTGACAGTCATGTGCGCTGCTATATCATCCATATGTTTTAAGCGTGGGAGCCAGTGGCGAATCGTTGCCATCATGTATCCGACTGTAGGTGGTCCAGTGGGTGGCCTGAAGTATGGGTAGTTTAGCCAATCCAGGCATTGCTTGTTGTTCTGTATTTTAATGGCAAATGCCTTCCAAGAACGGCGACGTGGCACTGGTCCCCAACATGGGTTGTATCTTAAGTGTAGTGGTGCCTTGGCCCATGTACTCATCATATCTGGATAATTCTGTAAGAGATCCTTGCGCCAATCTCGTTGATAGATTTCTCCTTGCTGTGCGTCTGTTGGAAAATCGTCAGGCTCAAACTGAGTAGCGTGAGAGGGTTTCTTGCCTGTTTCTTTCTCTATGGCCAACTGATATTCCGCCATTAACATAAAATACGGTTTGTACTGTAACTCATGCCCTGATATGTATCTGTGAGGGGCCAAATGAGCAAAGTAGGGTGACTGTAAAATTCTTTCTTCAATCATTGCCATGGCATGTAGCTGCGCTTCTACCCGTGCTGAGTGGGTTGTTCCAAGTTCTTCAATCATCTTCATCCATGCGGGAGTTGGAAGTTCGAAAGTCGTCTGGCCTTCAATCGTGACTCGTCCGCCTGGGATGGGTTGGGGTTCATATGCTTCTTCAAAGGCTTCCTCCACCGGAATAGTGACTGTTTCTTCCTCTGCTGGTAGTTCCGGTGGGGAGTCTGGCCTGGGGGTGCTTCATATACAGCTATATGTGATTGAAGAGTTGATACCTGGGCCCGTAATACATTGAGTTCCTCTAGGATGTCAGGGGATGGTTCCGTAGGGGGTGGTAGTCCTTGTGGTATTGGTGCTCTTAGTTGCAATGTCTTGTGTTCCTCCTTGAGCTTCTGAAACTCCTCGTTCATGCTGTCGTATTCGTCTAACAATCTGACATGATCATCTAACAACAGTTTCATAGATTTTGAGGGCACGACCTTAAAGCGACTCGGGCTCAACGGTTGGTCTGGTTGATCTAGAGCCTCTAAATTCTCTCTGTTTTGTTCCTGTAAACACGGATTCTCTTCTTTCGCTGCTGCTAGGTGTCTTCTAAGTAAGCCCATGTTCCTAGTGAGCATTGCATTGCGAATAGTATGTGCCCTTAACAAGTTATCGATATCCGTGACAGCTTCTTTCATCTTTTCTTCACTTTCTACTTCTAGTTTATGATATGCCTCTCGTAGCTCTTGGTAGCGGGTGTTCAATGAGGCATTCTCGATGGATAGTGAATTGAGCTGCGATTGTAGATCATTCGTTGTCTTCTGCAGCTGCTGATAACTAGTTCCGAGAGATGTGAACTCATCTCTTACTTGAGTCATACACGTGAACATCTATCGAAATGCTATGTCTATGGTGTGTGATAATATTAGTGATGGAATGAATGCAGTTGCGGTGTATGTGGGTGTTGATGCAAAGGGTAAGGGAAATGGGGATGGGAATGTGGATGCAGTGGTGACCGTGGAAAAACTTGAGGTGCCTAAATATGGTGGTGCCATGAATGAAGTGAGTGGCGGTGCGGTGGGCGGTGATATATCCTTGTCGCTAGATGTGGTGTCCAGTGGTGTGCAACATCCATTGATTACCTTCTTTCTTTCCCATCTATGTTGGGCTAAGTAGAGCTGATCAATTATCCAGCTAGCCAGATCAACTGTTTGTGGTGCAGTACATGCTAAATATAAACCAAACCATATACATTTGTGGGGCATGGTGAATCTATCCTGAGCGGGGAAAGCGAAATGCTGCATACATATCCTTAATGGCTTAGAGAGCTCAGGTGTGATCGCTGAAATATCTTCCCACTTAGTAACATCTCCACATTTCATTGGCTCTGGAACCAGCCTTTCTTGTTATGTTGGAGTGTGCGTACCATGGATCTTGATTGTAGTGCGAATCAGATCTTTAGAAAGGTAAAACCTCTTATATGGCGGATCATTTACTAATGACGGCAAGATGAATGTTCCTGGTAGATCTTTGTTCTCCGAAGCTGTCAAAGTGGTGATTAAGTAAAAACATCTGTAGAAGTCAGGTTTAGGCAACGGATCACTGAAATATTCTGTAAAGCCTGCTCTTGCCCAAACATGTGTTAAGTCTTCTGTGTTCTGTAGTCCTTCGAACTCTCTTGAGAAAAATTGGTACTTGGCCCAAGTATGGTGATCAAACGCCAAATTGGCCTCAATGATGAAATCTGCATCTGCCAATGGTCCTGCTAGTCCTTGAAACCAGTGAGAATTGCGATGAATCTTCTCAGTGTATCCCCTAGGAGGATCGTCAATTGGCATGGGCCCTGGAAATCCTTGAAATTCTAGTGGTTGAGCCGTAGGATGGGGCTCCGCTAGTAGTTCTCCGATATTGGCTATGGGTACACTGGGGCCAGCTTCTGATGGTCCTTCTGCCTGCATGATGAATGATGCGAATGCATAGTAGATCTGCTACATAAGATTAACACATTAGTATGGAAATTAATTATGATCCCATTAAAGTGAGACCGCAATCCCTTTCTATAACCGATGTGTAACCCGTGTAGCCAAGTGTTGTGATGTGGTTTATGGAATGATTGTTGCAAAACTAATGCAAGTCTCTAGACACCTACATGCTTCAGATGATGCATACATTTCTTGATGAGGTGTTATTACAAGTGATGGTGGGTTATAGTGTGTGGATTTGTACAAGGTTCAGTCATGAATGAGTGATTACAAGGTTGTAGATTAGTCGGGGTGGGAGTTATGTTAGACAATGGGTTAGGAGAAGACTTCTGGATACGTTTCAATATCCACTTCCTAAGAGTTTCTGAGCGGGTGGAATGTTTCTTCTGAGGGACAAAAGTTGAGATCGGATGTAGTGGGGTTAAAGGGTGAAGAGATTTCTAAGGGTTATATATTACATGGCTTGAGGGTTGAGCTATAACACATTGTTTGGGTACCCAAATCTGCGTGGGTGTGGGTCGGTTCATAAGGTACTTCTTGGCGATCCAAATTTGTCGACTATTTGTACTCGTAGAAGAAGGTTGAAAAGGCTTTGGACATTGCTTCTGCTTCTGCTGAGGCTTCTTCTGAGCTTCGTCTGCGTTGTTGAAATTTGTCGATGGTTTCTGTTCTTTTGGCACCCATATTTTTCTTGTGTGGCTTGTTCTGTGGTGTTGATACTGCAGCTTTCTTCCTTGTGTAGTCTGATATTGTCGTCGGTCTGGGTTCCTTCGTCGTGGTTGACTCCTTAGTGGTTGAGGCTGAGAGGTTGGATGGACACTCTGCTTTGGAAAAGAAGGGAGGTCCAACACTTGCGAAACCTGCCCATTAGGAAATGCTCCATTTTGTATCTTTAATATAGGCCAGTCTGCAGTAAGTGTGGAAGGATGGGCACCACAGGGTGTTTTGCCCATGTGGACGCTGATGAAGTCCACCTGAACGCTATTCGTCCTCATCTATCTTGCAATTGTCCCCATTTGTCCGCTGATTGTGCCCATTTGGCCGTTAATGGTCCCCATTTGTCCAAGCGGTTGGGCGGTTGCCCCTTCTAATTTGCAGGAAGCCCAAGGGAAAATCTCTTGACGTCCTTCTGATTGACAATTTTCCATCGCCAAGCCCGCGTGGGTTGGTGTAGACGTAACGTGACTCATCTGACCAAAGATCTTCCGGTCTTCCTTCGCATGTTGTTCATATGGTCTAGGGTTACTTCCCTAATCTTCTAAAGGTTAGATCTCACAGTGTAGTGTAAAGTTTTTGATGACTGATAGCTCATTTTGAAGCTACTACCTTCAAATACAATCCACTAAAAGATCTTTGCAAAAGAGGTCGTGTACTCAGAGAACTAAGTCTAACAGTGAAGGTATGTCAAATGAATGAAGTCATTTTTCAAATTTCAGACATAGTTCAAATGTTGAAGTGATATCAGAAGATTCTGAAGTTATTACTTGAAATTTTTGCTTGGAATGTGTTAGTTAGCATTATCAAGAACTTCTATTAGCAAATAATCAAAATAATTTACAAGAATCAAGCTAATACAGATCAGATTTGAAACTAGAAAAAAGGTGCAGATTTCTGGAAAGTGAATTTTTGGATTTCACTAAGTTTAGTAATAAAGGTTTCAAATTTAGAGTGTTGCTAAGCTAATTGTTGGCAGTAGCCAGAGGCATAGAAGACGTGGAAGCATGTAAAGGCAGAGCAGGGAGTCAGTCGAATCAAGTTTTCAAAGATTTATGTTTTATAAATACTCTTCAAAACCTCCAACAATGATTTTTATCACTATTGTAACATATGTAATATAGAAAAACCCTTTTCTTAATTTCTTGCTCCATTTTGTGCAAGCCGAGGAGTCCTCGAGCTTGAGAAGCTTAGGTAGAATGAGCGTATCAATTTTGGTTATTTTTAGACACCGTTTACCCCTTCAAATAGCACTTAGGACCTATTTTTTAACTATGCCGGTCACTAGATGTGAAACCGGTCAAAACTAGTCTAGAATTTATAAAAAGGGCTAGAGAGCTCATTTTTGAGGTTAGCTTGTGTGAGTAGAAAAGAGCTTAGAGCTATTTTGAGCTTGTAAGAGTGTTCTTGAGTAATAGAGTTGATTTCTCACCTTCCATTGTGTCTTGCTTGTCTCTTCGTAGTGTGTGTGTATGTGTGTGTGCATCTCTATGCTTCTCACCTTCACTCTCACTTCATCTCACATTCACGATCTTCATATCACTCCTATCTCTTCCGCGGATTGACATTAAGGAGGTGGAGCTTCTTAACATGGTTCTCACCATTGTGCTAGAGCAACACCAAATTTGGCGCCGTTGCCGGGGATCGAGTCTAGGACGAATGTGTGATGGTAAGAATATAGCAAGAAGTGGCGTTGGAAGGTAAAAAATTCAGTTTTTGTTGTTGTTTTTAGTTAGTTTTTAGTGTTTTTCACCTCCCCCACACTCCATCTTCATCACCGCATCATCATCTCCAACTCCAAAAAAATCAAAAAATTCACCATATCCACCCATTCTCCTCATTTCCCCTCATTTGTGCATGTACAAGAGAGAGAGAGAGCTTTTGTGCTTGTGTGTACTTGTGTGTTTTTGAGTTTTCTTGCAGGTACAAAGCTCCAGTGCATCAGGAAGGCTGCAAAAAGGTAAGAAAATCACTTTTTGTCAGAAATTGCCAACTGTGTCAGACCATCGCGATGGTCTGCCAAGTTCGGAATTTGAGGTAAGCGAGTTCATGGGCGTGTAGGCGACCCTTGCGCCTCTAGGAATCCATTGCTGCATTTCAAAAATTCACACTTTGGTGGACCATCGCGATTGGCTCAGACCATCGTGATTGTGTCACACCATCGCGATTGGCTCACACCATCGCGACGGCTCGGCCGGACCATCGCGATGGTCTCACGCCATCGCGACGGTTCACTTGAACCATCGCGACGGTCCTTGACAATCGCGACGATCCCGTCGACCCCACGCCATCGCGATTGGCCCATGCCATTGCCTCGATAGTGCCACGTGGCAAGTTAGACCATCGTGATTGCTCACTAGCCACGCCATCGCGACGAGACCCTTACACCATCGCGACAGCTCAAAATTTGGACCATCGCGATTGGCTCACGCCATCACATCTGTGACCATCGCGACAGTTCACTTCGGACCATCGTGACGGTTCACGTCGACCGTTGACTGACGCCATCACGATTGTTCACTCAATCGGACCATCGCGACACCTCCCCCCGACCATCGCGATTGCTCGCATTTAGACCATCGTGACGGTTCGCCTAGACCATCGCGACGGTCCCAGACCATCGCGATCATCTCAGACCATCGCGATTGCTCACCCCAAACGGAAATTTTAGGGTTTCAATTTTTGGCCAATTTTGGGGCTATTTTTGGGTGATTAGACTCATAGGAGACCCCTTAGCTCATATTTGAAGAAAAACCTATTAGTGAGCTTTTACCCCCGAGGGCCTGAACGGTCATATCTTTTCCATCCGAAGTCCGTTTTTTGAGCTTTATAGCTCGTTAGAAAGCTTTATAGCTCGTTGACCATCTGTGGGACTAGGAAAGAAAGGGGGCCTTGGGAAGAAAATTTTTGCCAAAAGTTAAGGGACTTAAAAGTGTATAAACTTAGGTGCTTGATCATCCATTGTGATATTGGTCTAATATTGGATTTTTCGAGGTCTAGCAAAGGCAATCAAGGGCAACCAAAGCAAGGTAGTGAAGGGCATAAAGCTTGGGAAGCGCGGCTTCTTGGGCATCAGAGCAACCAGAAAAGCTGACTCGAGGTTGGAAGATTACTCAACCCCCTCAGTCAATTTTTTGCGTAGGATAAACGTTAGCATTGTGGATTCAAGACGATAGGAATGCCTCAAGTTCAAGAGACTAAATTTATCAAGTCTAAGACTAAAGATAAGGGTGTGTGATACGAAAACCTAAAGGAAAGAACCTAAGTCTGACGGAACGAGAACTCAAAGTACCATAGAAAGTCGAATTCCTGATGCATACATTAAGACAAGAATCTAAAGAAATTTAAAAAGAATCAAGAAAGTAATAACAAAGAATCATTGACGATCTGAGCGTGTACTGAGTGTGCAAGGAAGGAAATTCATGAACCTTAGATCGGGCAAACATATAGGTAAGTCAGACCGACGAAGCCTGAGATCATCAGAGGCAAGTGTAGGAACTACTGCACGATCGTGGGCTCAACAATTGAACACTAGTTATCCCTATGAGAGATCGGATACTAGCGAATGAGAAATGGCATTTAGCACTGAAAGACCAGAAGTAGGGTAGAATGTAGCTTACTTGGAAAAGCCTGAAGGACCCTATAGGACTCAATTGGAGTTTCTTCGAACCAACCGATTAGGTGCCCGCATCTATGAGGATGGTTTGAGAAGACAAGTGGTGCAAATGCATAACCCCGATCAACCCATTGGATTGGAACGTCCAGTGATGAAATTCGAGAGAGACGCGTACATAGACAAGGAAGGAACGATGTATATCTTAAGTACGCAGCCAAATAATACCAATGAATTTGGCGTGATTCAGTTAGAGACGGAAGCGAGATCTCAAGGAAAAGAACCATTGGAGGAACCTAGAACACCTAGAGGGAAATCTGTACTGACACGAGTACTAGTTCCAGATTGGACCCCTCAGGACAACAGAAGCATAGAGTTGTTTGTAAATAAAGAAACTGACGAAGCATTTTGGAGATACAGAATGGAACAACCTAGCGAGGTTGGCTCCATCATAATCTACAAGTTCAAGGACCCGGATACACCTGGAAAGGTTGTATACCTGGATGAAACTTCAGAAAGAGTCTTTGTGGTACCAGACCACGCTAGAAATACATACACATGGAGAGGTGAATTGGTATTCCCTCCATCACGAACAAACATAAACGCGAGCCAACAAGGGGCAGGAACATCCTCAGCCCATGGTAATCAAAGAGAGAAAAACAAAGATAGACCGGAAGTAAGTTTCAATCATCCCATAGGGAGAGATAGAACAACCACGGACACTAATAGAGCGGATAGACAAAGGGAACATGGAATACCAGGTGGTAGAGATGATTTTCCTCTACCTAGACCACGCAAACACGCAAGAATATTGAGACCCACTCAATTAGTAAAATCAATGAAAATTTTTTTGGATGGGACAGGAGATCCCTACGATCACGTCACAGAATTCAAGCAAGTACTAAGAGCAGAACAAGTCAAAGACATGTTCACGCAATATAATGCATTTGGACTAACGTTAAAGAACACAGCTTTAACTTGGTTCCAACCTTTGCAACAGAGGCAATTTAGAGACATCCATCACTTTTTAGAGTCATTCATCATTGAATTCTCTAAAAGTGGGATCAGACATGACACGTCTTCATTGATTCATAGTTTCAAACAGACCCCTCAGGAAAAAGTTAGACTCGCAGGACGTAGGTTTAGATAAGATGTTGAAATATGTCCAATGCAAGAGTTACCCTCACAGGCCAAGCAAGTGTCATTGTTTCTAGACAGCTTGTTGAGCTCTAAACTACGCTCCTATGTGTACTTAAAAGAACCCAGAACGCTAGAGGAGTGTGTAAGAATATGTATAGACATTGAGGACAACTTAGGAGACGAGTTGGAACTCTCAAAGGTCTATAAGGACTCAGATTGTTCTTCTCTAGCATCCACAAAATTGTCTAGCTCGATAGAGGATCTAGCAGAAAAAGTGGCCCAGAAACTAGGAGTTTCTAGTAAACAGATGCCTGTAAATAAGCGTTGTTACGCCTGTGGTGGTGATCATATGGCAAATGTGTGTCCCAATGCAACACAAACACAAGCCAACCCTAGTGGTCAATACTGTACAATTGAGAGAAGATACACGAATCATACGGCTCAGGACTGCCCATATAACAAACAGGCAGTGAGACAGAACTACCCGCAAGCATACGCACAGCCAGGTAGGTATCAAGGCCAATACAATGCTTAGCCTTATTACTATAGGCCTCCTCAGAACTACCCGTATCAGGCACAACAAAGACCTCAACCTGTCTTAGCTCAGCAGCCACCCCCACCAGCGAATGTCATCTATGTGAAATACGTTGCTGCAGAAGAGAACCTAAGTAGGGCCTTAGTGCCTTCTTCACCCTTGATCACAGAGAGTGACCCGAAATCAAACAGTTTTGACTCTACTCATATAGATAGTCCACCTGCTTATTACACGGAGTCACCAGAACACGTAGATACATATCGTTATGATAGTCCACCAGTGGAACCTAGTTGGGAGCCCGACTATGCTAATGTGATGTACACAAACCCGAATCCACGGCCCCAATTGAGACAGCAAAGACCACAGGGCCCTAGAGGACCATGCTTTAGGTGCCAAGGAGATCATTTCATAAAGGATTGCCCACATCCTCCAATAGCAGGACAATCTCAATATTACAACATACAAGGCTTTTGTGCCGACTGGGGCAAAGAACACATAATCAAAGATTGTCCTAAGAACCCAGTTAACGCTTCAAATGTGACACCGATCAACGTGATAGGTATTGTACACAAGGTAGATGGATCCAACCCTACATACATGCCTATTCAAGCTATAACAAGAGCCCAGGCGCTCTTACAGAACCAACAACTTAATCAGGAGAAAGTAGCCGGGAGTAGTGAAGTTGCAGAATCTAGGAGTAAAAAGACAAAATCTTGAAAAGATTCCAGAGAAAGAATTAAGAGAAAATGGAGTAAAAGGATAACTGAGTTGGAAGGAAGTCTCAAGGAGTCGAGAGCCAAAATCCTAGAATTGACTTCACAGGAGTTGAATCAAGAGAACCCAACTCAGAAATCAGGATCAGTTTTAGCGGAACCCATACCAGAAAATCTAGACATGATGTTTCGTGCATATCAGGCTAGAATAAAAGAAGGACCGCAGGTAGCTGAAATGAGTAAAAACTACCCACGAGCTGATCTAGAAATTGAGAGGACTAAACTTTGTATGAAGATGGTAGAATTAGCACAAGCTTTGTTCGAAGCCTCTAGATATCTTAATTGGAATAACATGGCAAAACCTGAACTACACTTTCAAGGTCTAATGGAGAGGCTAGAATACTTGATAGAAAGCAAAGAGAAAAAGGATCAGTATAGGAATCCTATCATCCCAGAGGCACAGGAAAGAAATGCACCATCCCTGTCTCAAGTACCCAATACAGAGAATCAAGACAATCTGTCTTCCATACATAGATACTCACATGAATTTTTGAGAGAAATCCAAGAAGAGAAGTGGAGAAGAGAACAAGGAACCCATCCTCCTATTCAAGAAATAGACGACTTGCAGGAACAATTTCCCCAAGACATCCCCTCTATTTACGATGATGTAGAGGAGGAACAACTGAGCGAACATACAGGTTTTGAATCTAATTCTTTGCAAGAATTACCTCAGTTCACAGGACCTTGGGAAGCAAAGTCTATTAGTATGAGAGCACCCATGATCATAGTGAGGAATGAAGAATCAGTGATCCCTAGAAACACGGAAGTGATAAAGAACACCAAAGTTCAATGTAATCTCACTCTAGAGGAGTTGTTAAAGGTAAAACCGGAACTGTGGAAGCACGTAGCAAATCAATTCCCTGAGCTTGCTACTACTCCCTCACAGTTAGGATCACATAAGAAGGTACTAGAGATACCTGTAGAAAAGATAGGAGATGTAAGTGAAGGAGAGGAAGGTAACACTTATCTTCCAATAACCCATCATGGCTACACCACGAAAGCCATCTTAGATTCCAGAGCCGGAGTAGCCATCCCTACCACCGCTTTATGGAAACGTTGGGGTAAGCCAGCACTCAAAACCACCAGGATGAAGCTACAAATGGCTGACGGACACATAGAAAAACCATTAGGCTTACTAGAAGGCATATCTCTCACCACTTGTGGTGTGGAGTTTGAGCATACCTTTGCCATTTGTGATTTTGCAAAAAATCATGCTTATGAGATGATATTGGGACGACCATTCATGCGTCAGTTGCAAATTGTACAAGATTGGGGAATTAATTCTTTGTACTTGCAACATTTAGGAGTGACTACTAAAGTCAATCTTAAAGACTATTCACATCGAGATGTACCCCCAATACAATGGAATACCATCCATAAGACACCAGTAGAAACAGAATGAGTACACTCTTTAGAGTCAGACCCCTCATGGTTACACGAGGACACTCACTTATGGATGTGTAAAGTAGCAAAACAAGAGGAAGAACGGTTAGATGCAAGGACCTTAGGTGCAGAACAACATCCACGAACCCTTCAAGACCCAGCTTACGCACCAGTAGTATTCCCAGATGAAGCGTTTGAACCCCATGGTTGGGCAGAAATCCTAGCAACCATGGATGTAGCCATCAATGAAGAACAATGGACACCCCACTGTGACGAGGATGGCTATGACATTTCAGTTTTCACGATAGAGCCAATCATGTGTGATTCAATTTTAGAAGAATGTGAACCTAGCACTGATGCATTTGAGGATGCAAGTGATTTCGATTTAGAGTCAATTATCATGGACCCACCCTTTGCATCAGAAGAAGAATATTTTTACGAAGTAGAAACTCACCCTCAGAGGCACGAAGAAATCATGAATGAGGTGAGGATAGCTACACAAGTGACTAGCAAGAGTGAAGGGAAGAAAAGAAAGAAGAAAGAAACCATGCCAGAAGAAGAAGAATCTTTGTTTGAGGTTCCCGAGAACTTCAAGAAATATGAAATAGAAGATAGAAGAATAATGGTACGAATGCCAAACAGAAAAGCTGATGTTGGAGAGGTATATGATAACCGAGAGAAAACCAAGAAAATCATAGTAGCCATAGAAGGAGAAGAAGAAAAGTGTACATACATAGGGCATGATTTGACGAATGAAGAAGAAGAAGAATTAGTTGCCCTATTGCGCGAATATAGAGATGTGTTTGCTTGGAGTTACAAAGATTTGAAAGGAGTAGATCAAGACATATGTTCTCATAGAATCCCTATGACTCCAGATGCAAAACCGACAAAACAAAAACCATACACGTACAATGATAACTACGCTGCGAAGATTAGAGGAGATAGATCGCTTGATAGAAGCAGGATTCATTTACGAAATTGAGCATACCGAATGGGTATCCCCCATTGTGGTAGTGCCCAAGAAGAATGGAAAATTGCGTGTGTGTATTAACCTTAAAAAGTTAATGCAACCATGATTAGAGATAGTTATCCTCTTCCTATCACGGAACACCTATTGGAAAGAGTTGCGGGCAAGGAAGTTTACAACTTTCTTGATGGATTCTCAGGCTATAATCAAGTAGCCATTGCTCCAGAAGACCAACACAAGACGGCTTTTACCACTGAATGGGGCATATTTGCATTTCGTGTGATGCCTTTTGGCTTAACAAATGCACCCGCTACTTTCCAGCGACTCATGTGTCATGTATTTAAGGAATTCTTACGCAAGAATTTGGAAGTTTATGTCGATGACTTATGTGCACATTCAAATGTAGACAGACGCATATCCTAGAGTTAATGCAAGTATTTGACAAATGTCGAGAATATCAGGTTTGTTTGAACCCCGAAAAGTGCGTGTTCATGGTCAGACAAGGCAAAATTTTAGGACACATTGTGTCAAAGAATGGAATTTCTACAGACGAAGAAAAGGTGAAAGTAATTGCAGAATTACCTAGACCAACTAATGTAAAAGAAGTACAGGCATTTATGGGCCATTGCGTTTATTATAGGAGATTCATACACATGTATGCAATCATAGCCAAGCCATTGTACTCTCTTTTGACTCATTTTGAATGGACAGATGAATGCGAGAATTCATTCAATGAACTCAAACGATGTTTGTGCTCAACACCTATATTGACAACCCCAGATTGGAGCAAGCCATTCCATGTACATGTGGATGCATCCAATTATGCCATAGGATGTGTTTTAGCACAACCCACGAATGAAGGAAATATAGATCTCCCCATAGCTTACGCGAGCAGACAGTTGAACGCAGCAGAAAGAAATTACACCACTACGGAACGAGAAGGATTAGGAATGATCTACACGATAAAGAAATTCAGACATTATTTGTTGGCAAATAAGTTCAAGTTCTTTACAGATCATCAAGCACTATTGTACTTAGTCAATAAGCCATGTAACACAGGACGACTAATACGTTGGTTTCTATTACTCATGGAGTACGATTTTGAAGTGGTAGTCAGGAAAGGAAAGACACATCTTAGAGCTGACCACCTTTCAAGATTAACCACAGGAGAAGCTCCTCAAGGAATAGTGGATGATTTACCAGATGCATATTTGTTTAACCTTGAGATAGCACCAGAATGGGCTAAGTCGATAGTCCCTATTCTCACGTATGGACCCAAGAATCCTAGGATAAGGATCAAGGAAGGAGAGATTACCAAGTCTCAGAGATACCAAATCATAGCAGGAAGCATATATAAACAGGATAATCAAAAGATTCTTGCTTGTTGTGTAGATGAATCCGAACATGCAAATTGGTTGCAATTAGCACACATAGGTGCATTAAAGCAACATCATTCAAAACATCGAACATTACAGACTCTACATAGACTAGGAGTATATTGGCCTACGATGGAAGCAGATGTCTACAAGTTATGTAAAGAATGCCATGTTTGTTGTGAAAGACCACCAATAGAACATGCTACATTATATCACATGTCTCTCACACCAGACTGGAGTGAACCTTTAGTGACGTACTTGAGGACGAAAACATTCCCTCAAGGAATGACTTTAGCACGACAACGAAGTCTAGAACAAGAAGCTCAGGACTATTCACTTATTGGCGATAATCTATACAAACGAGGACGAGACGGATACCTAAGACAATGTGTTCATGAAAGCGATTATCTGAACATACTAGAGACTGCACACCAAGGTGTTGCAGGAGGTCACTTTGGACCAGATAGGATAATCAAAGCCATCCTCTTTGCACGATTATGGTGGCCCACTCTTCACATGGATGCACATACCTATGTAAAGAGATGTGATGTGTGCCAAAGAACTCAATTTCCTACTCGCAGAGATGAAATGCCATTGAAACCCATGATGGGCGGACTTGCATTTTCTAAGTGGGGTATAGACTTTGTAGGACCCATTAACCCCCCTGCAAAAGGTACACATGCGGAATACATTATTGTTGCCATAGATTATCTCACCAAATGGGTAGAGGCAAAAGCCACGAAAAAGAATGATGCACACACGACTGCAAAATTCTTATTTAAAAATGTCTTTACGAGATATGGATTGCCTATAGAGTTAGTGAGCGATCGAGGAACTCACTTTCTAAACCAAGTCATTGAATATTTGTTACAGGATTTTATCGTGATTCACAAGAAATCCGCACCATATCATCCTCAGGCCAATGGTCAGGCTGAAAGCACTAACAAGATCCTTTGTAAGGTACTGACGAAACGCGTGAACAACAAACGTTCAGATTGGGACAAACAGTTACACCACGCTGTTTGGGCATATCGAGTGGCCTACAAGACCGTACTCAATGCAACTCCCTTTCAGATGGTTTTTGGTCAGAATGCTGTGCTTCCTTTGGACTTCTTGATACTGACCCTTAAGGTTGCACAAGAACATCAATGGACCGGCCATGAATTATCAACGAGAATAATGGACTTGGAACAATTAGGATAAACCAGGCTAAAAGCAGCAGCAGGAATATACGCGGCAAAGAAGCGACAGAAAGCATATTTTGATGCACATGTGAAAGATAAAGGCTTGAAAGAAGGAGATTTAGTTCTAGTATATACGCTGAAACAGCACGCACGAAAGTTAGAAAAGCGAGGTTATGGACCTATGATCATCAACAGACTCTCGACAAGTGGAGCAATACAATTAGCCACTTTAGAAGGAGATATAATGCCTAATTACATTAGTGGCTGTAGAGTCAGGCTATACCAAGAACCTCTTACTAAGGATATGCTTAGACGACTCACCTTGGCAAAGAAGCGTAAGGAGGAAGAAAATAGAATACGAGTTGAAGCTCAGGCAGAAGCTATAGAACGCATTAAGCGCATGAAGTTAAGAAGACAAAGACTAGGGAGAGAACATTATAATCATCTGGAAACATCACCCATATATCCCATGGCCATGTGTCAAGTAAAGTCAACCACTCATCCTAGCATAGTGGACAGGAGACCATTCATTACAGTCAGGCTAGAGCACGGCAACCCTTGCCAAGAGCTCAGGGATTTAATTGATTCAGGTGCTGCGACTAGTGCGATTAGATGGTCCCACTATAAGGATTCAGGAATAGAAATGCAGCCAATTGAGGCATACCTCATAGGGCTAGGAGGCATGGAAACCCCTTGCATGGGTGAGGTGGATCTTCCTATCCTCATAAACGAAGTGACCTTGACAGTGAAACTACTAGTGTGCCATGACGACGACTTGATAGAACCCCTAATGCTTGGCCAAGACTGGCTATACGATCACTCAGTGGACCTAAATCTTAGACAAGGCTCCTTGCAGATTGGAACCTTAGATCAGAAGCGAGTGATACTGCTTGACTTCCCTAATGGCATTCCGACTGAGGTTTGTAGCCATAGACCCTATGAAATGCATGCGACGGAATACCGGAAGATCTTTGGTCAGATCAATCACGTTACGTCTACACCAACCCACGCAGGCTTGGCGATGGACAATGGTCAATCAGAAGGACGTCAGGAGATTTTCCCTTGGGCTTCCTGCAAATTAGAAGGGGCAATTACCCAGCCGCTTGGTCAAATGGACACAATCAGCGGTCAGGTGGGCTACATCAGCGGGCACATGGGCAAAACACCCTGCGGTGCCCATCCTTTCACACTTACTACGGACTGGCCTAGATCAAAAGTACAAAACGGAGCACTTCCTAATGGGCAGGTTTCGCAAGTGTTGGACCTCCCTTCTTTTCCAAAGTAGAGTGTCCATCCGACCTCTCAACCTCAACCACAAAAGAGTCAACCACGACGAAGGAACCCAGACCGACGACAACATCAGAGGACATAAGGAAGAAAGCTACAGTCTCAGTATCACACAGCAAGAGGCACAAGACAAATATGGGTGCCAAAGGACAGAAATCACCAATAGATTTCAACAACGCAGACATTGATAAGAAGAAGTCAAGGCAGAAGCAGAATCAGTATCCAACATCCCCTCGACCTTCTTCTACAAGTTCGACCATTCGACAAATTTGGATCGCCAAGAAGTACCTAACGAATCGACCCACACCCACGCAAATTTGGGTACCCAAACCATGTACTATAGCTCAACCCTCAAGCCATGTAAAATATACCCCTCGAAAATCTTTTCAGCCCTCCATACCACCAAATTTGATATCATCTTTTGTCCCTCCGCAGAGACCTATCACCTGATCACAAACTCTTAGGAAGTGGATACCGAAACGTATCCAGAAGTCTTCTCCTAACCCTTTGTCTAACATAACTACCACCCCAACTAATCTACAACCTTGTAATAACTCATTCATAACTGAACCTTGTATAAATCCACACACTATAACCCAACATCACTTGTAATAACACCTCATCAAAGAACTGCATGCAATATCTGAAAACATATAGGTGTCTAGAGACCTGCACTAGTTCTGCAAGAAGCATTGCATCAATCACATCACAACACTTGGCTACATGGGTTACACATCGGCTATGGAAAGGGATTGCGGTCTCACCTTAATGGGATCATAATTAATTTCCATACTAATGTGCTAATCTTTTGTAGCAGATCTTTTCCATTAGCACGACAATCATCATGCAAACCGAAGAAGGACCATCAGAAGCAGGCCCCAGCGCACCTGTAGCACCTATCGGTGTTTTACTCGCAGAGTCCCATCCGACAGCTCCACCGCCAGAATTCCAAGGATTCCCAGGACCCATGCCTATCGACGATCCTCCTCGAGGCTATACTGAGAAGATTCATCATAATTCTCACTAGTTTCAAGGGCTAGCAGGACCCTTGGCAGATGCTGAGTTTATATTTGAGGCTAATTTGACTTTTGATGACCGTACATGGGGAAAATATCAGTTCTTCTTAAGAGAGTTCGAAGGGCTACAGAACACACAAGACTTAACACATGTTTGGGCAAGAGCCGGCTTCACAGAGTATTTCAGTGACCCTTTGCCTAAACCTGACTTCTACGGATGCTATTACCTAATCACCACTTTGATAGCTTCGGAGAACAAGGATCTGCCAGGCACCTTCATCTTGCCATCTTTAGTGAACGATCCACCATATAAAAGATTTTATCTTTCTAAAGATCTGATTCGAGCTGCCATCAAGATTCATGGAACCCACATGCCCACAGAGCGAGAAAGGTTAGTTCCTGACCCTATGAAACGTGGGGACGTCACTAAGTGGGAGGAGATTTCAGCGATCAGGATAGATTCACAATGCCTCACAAGCGCATATGGTTTGGTTTGTATTTATCATGTATGGGACCCCAGACAGTTGATCTAGCTAGCTGGATCATTGATCAGATGTATTTAGCACAACACAGATGGGAAAGAAAGAAGGTCATCAATGGATGTTGCGCCCTCACGCACATTGTATATATGTGTTTGGCCTACGATTTACCTATCAAGCGAGCAATGACAAGTGAGGAGTTGAAAGCGTTTAAAGGAACCACAAAGAAAGCTAGGAAGGCTAGCAAAGGAAGAGTAGGAAAGAAAATGAGAGGAACTATCCCCTGCCTTCAAGTGCTAGAATCACCCTCACCACAACCATCTCCAGATCAGTCTCCGACAGAAGCCACTCCCACAGTACAACCTATTCGTATACGGTTATCAAGACCAGTTGTAACGAAGGGCACTACCAGCACAGTCGCTACTCAAGCATCCACAGTCCCAGGACCTACCACCGCTACAGCAAAAGTTCCCACCACTATCGGTGCGGAAGCCTTCTCTTTCCCGATACCCCATTTAGAAACAGAACAAGCAAGCACCACATTTGATTTTGAGATGCAGGACGTATTTTCAAGTGAATTTCAGTTTTCAGAAGGCCAGACCTTCTCTCAGGAATATGAAAGGCCCAACTACCCTACCACACCGCGAGATCAACCACAAGGACAAATAGTGTCTAGCTCTAAAGAGGAAAGAACAGAGACAGATGAAGACGACGGCGATGACGAAGCCAGTCAGGGAACTCATGAATCCCAAGAACATGTGCAAACAAACGAACAAGGAAAACAAACGGACACCCAAGGTGACACGAGCACACACGAAGAAGAAACCTTCGAAGCAGCAGCTTATACACTGGCCATTAAAAAGTTATATCGTACTATGGAAAAGGTTTGGGCACGCAAGAAGTTGACTGATGAAGAGAGCCAAACCCTCATAGAACAAGAGCTTGTCTCGGGCGGGTTCGAAGAAGTATACATCAGAGGTTTCACAGAGCTTGTCAAATCAGTTGGACCCACTTTAGCCTTAAGATATTTGCAGAGAAAACCGCTACCGCAGTATGGCCCCCATAGAATCCGCTTACTAACCAAACCGGGTGAATACATTCGGGTATCCATCGACGGTCAGTCTTCAGAACAGGCCAGGGAAGCACGTCTTGTCCCTGAAGGCTCTTTGGCAGAAGAAGCCATCCTCGTAGATTCCCCACCCCGTGCTACTACTGTACATACCTCCACAGTTACGGAAGTACCTGTCACCCCAAATGCTCCTCCTTCACCTCCCATCCATCCAGCCTCCCCTATTCACCCCCCTTCTCCCAGAACAACATCCTCCTTCTCGGGTGGAGTAGAAGAAGTCGTCCTTACTCCCATTCATCCCACAATTCTCGCACCCACTCAACCTAGTCTACCCCCTAACACATCCACCTTTCTATCCAACCCATTTCTCCATCCATCTTTTCCATCCTTCCCCACACCTCCAAGACCCCTTTTCCCATTCCCACCTCCATTAACCTCCTCCCCAGTCTCACCTTCCCGACCCATCGTAACCCCTCTTTCCCATTTCCACCAAGCCGTCCAAGACAACCCCTCTGTAAATTACTCCTCAACCTTTGTAAATCCTGTATTTACACCTACACACTTACCCACGATCACACCACTATTCACAGTCACCGCACTCGACACCACATCTAGCGATATGGATATATCACCACCCACCGCACCACCACTCACTTCATTCACGGCACAACCATACATAAGCACACCACAATTTTCCACAATCACCACAACATCCACTTTCCCACCCCCTTTTCCCTTACCCCTTGCATCAACACCCACTCACACTGCAACTGCATCTGCATCTGCACTTAGCACATCACTAATCTTATTACCCACCATCAATGCAGCATATCAACAGATGTTTACATGTATGACTCAAGTGCGCAATGAGTTTACATCTTTAGGAACGAATTATCAAGCGCTGCAAAAGACAACGAATGATCTACAATCGCAGCTTAACTCATTGTCTATTGAGAATGCCTCACTGAACACCCGATATCAAGAACTAGGCGAGGCTTATCACAAGCTAGAACTAGAAAGTGAAGAGAAAGCCAAAGAGGCCACTGTTGATCTTGACAATTTGTTAAGGGCCCAGACAGTTCGCAATGCGACGCTTACACAGAACATGGGCTTACTCAGAAGACACCTAGCAGCAGCAAAGGAAGAGAACCAGCGGCTACAAGAGCAGAATAGAGAAAATTTAGAAGCTGCTCTCGATCACCCAGACCAACCTTTAAGTCCTAGCCAGTTCAAAGCAGTGCCCTCCGAATCAATGAAAATGTTGCTCGATGATCACATCAGATTGCTCGATGAATACGATCGAATGAACGAAGAATATCAGAAGCTAAAAGAAGATCATAAGCTATTCCAGCTCAAAGCACCTGCAACACAAGGACTACCAGCAACACAAGGACTACCAGCAACACAAGGATTACCAGCTCCTGCGGACCCTTCTCCTGACATCCTAGAGGAACTCAACGCATTACGGGCCTAGGTATCAACTCTTGAATCAAGGATAGCTATATACGAAACACCACCAAGGCCGGATTCCCCACCAGAGCTCCTAGCCGATGAAGAAAATGTAACCATTCCGGTGGAGGAAACCTTTGAAGAAGCCTACGAGCCACAACCCATCCCAGGCGGACGAGTCACGGCTGAAGGCCAGATGACTTATGAACTTCCAACCCCCGCATGGATGAAGACAGTTGAAGAGCTTGGAACCACCCACTCAGCACGAGTAGAGGCACAGCTGCACGGAATGGCAATGATTGAGGAAAGAATTTTACAGTCTCCCTACTTCGCTCACTTGGCCCCTCGCAGATACATATCAGGGCATGAGCTACAGTACAAACCGTATTTTATGCTAATGGCCGAGTATCAGTTGGCCATAGAGAAAAAAAGAGGCAAGAAACCATCTCACGCTACTTAGTTTGAGCCTGATGATTTGCCACTGGATGGGCAGCAAGGCGAGATTTATCAACCAGAGTGGCGTAAAGATCTTTTACAAGAATATCCTGAGATGATGAGTACTTGGGTAAAGGCACCACTACATTTGAAATACAACCCATGTTGGGGACCAGTGCCACGTCGCTGCTCCTGGACAGCATTTGCCATTAAAGTACAAAACAACAAGCAGTGCCAGGATTAGTTAAATTACCCATATTTCAAGCCACCCATAGAACTACCGGGATACATGATGGCCACCATTCATCACTAGCTCCCTCGCTTGAAACACATGGACGATATAGCAGCACACATGACTGTCAAAATCTTTGACATGATGCAGATGGTTTTCAAAGTCTTCTGTCGTGTAAAGGCACCTCATGTAAACACCCCGGGCTTCGAGCATGGCAATCTAGATCTTGCATACGATATGAGTACAACACCATCGCTATGGGTGTGTTATGCCTGGCATTGCAGAATTAAATATTTACCGGCGTGCTACAAGCAGACTTTCAAAGAGATGTTCACAACCGGTTTCTGGGAATACCATTCAGAAGTGTTCATCAACAGGCCCACACATTTGCTTCAATTATTTGCCTGCAAACAGATGGTTTATTCCACACATTATCGACTCCCACCACCTGATGAACCACAACCAATTGATTGGGAGAAACTCGAGGCAGATTTGGCCCGAGGCATTCAAATATCAGAACACACCCTCGCTCAGGAACTACTACAGAACTACATCCGATAGACCGCACAACAAGGTTCTGTCGAGGACGATAGAAGCGAGAGGGAGGGGGGTGTTGGCAGTAGCCAGAGGCATAGAAGACGCGGAAGCATGTAAAGGTAGAGTAGGGAGTCAGTCGAATCAAGTTTTCAAAGATTTATGTTTTATAAATACTCTTCAAAACCTCCAACAATGATTTTTATCACTATTGTAACATATGTAATATAGAAAAACCCTTTTCTTGATTTCTTGCTCCATTTTGTGCAAGCCAAGGAGTCCTCGAGCTTGAGGAGCTTACCTAGAATGAGCGTATCAATTTTGGTTATTTTTAGACACCGTTTACCCCTTCAACTAGCACTTAGGACTTATTTTTTAACTATGCCGATCACTAGATGTGAAACCGGTCAAAACTAGTCTAGAATCTATAAAAAGGGCTAGAGAGCTCATTTTTGAGGTTAGCTTGTGTGAGTAGGAAAGAGCTTAGAGCTATTTTGAGCTTGTAAGAGTGTTCTTGAGTAATAGAGTTGATTTCTCACCTTCCATTGTGTCTTGCTTGTCTCTTCGTAGTGTGTGTGTATGTGTGTGTGCATCTCTATGCTTCTCACCTTCACTCTCACTTCATCTCACATTCACGATCTTCATATCACTCCCATCTCTTCCGCGGATTGACATTAAGGAGGTGGAGCTTCTTAATGTGGTTCTCACCATTGTGCTAGAGCAACACTAATGATGGTTATGGAGGAATTCTAATATCACTTTAGCTTAGTTCTTGTGGTGTTACATACACCATACAAGTGGTATCAAAGTAGAAAGGTCCTCAAGTGTGAAAGGAGATGCAGATACAAGAGGAGATGAAGAGTTTTTCATTAAAAAGTTGAAAGATGAGGTGTTCAAAAACAAAAGGCATCAGAGGAGCACTTTGAAGTTATTCTCAAGGGTAAAGATCTACAGAAGGTAACAAACTTTAACCTTATACTCACAGGTTGCAACAGAAGCAAGAAGACTATGGCAGATCATGTATCTATTGACAAATTGGACAGAGACAATTATCGTGCTTAGGTAATGAGGATGGAAGCCTTACTTAGGAGTAAGGATCTAATGATATATGTGATAGGTGAAAAAGATAAGCCTACATTTGAAGATGATATTCAACCAAGGAAAGAGGAATTGGCAGCTTTGAAGTTATGGCAGAAGAAAGATTGAAGTGCAAGGGCTTATATATACAACACTATCACATATCATTTGTTACCACATATCAAAGGTTTAGAAATAGCTGAAGACATCTAGAATGCTTTGGAAGATCATTTCCAAAACGCTACTAAAGCTAGGAAGGCTATCTTATGGTCAGAGTTTACCACATTTAAGAAGAAGCAAAGTCAGAGCATTAGTGATTATGTAACTACGATGAAGGACTTGGCAGATAGCCTTGGATCTATTGATGAAGATATTGAAGATCAAAGGTTGATAGCACAATTGCTTGCAGGATTTGCAACGGAACTTTCATTAAACCATTTTGTACCCAATTTGAATCAATTGCTTGGATGGATGCTTACATTTGAGCAAGATTTAAAGTCAGATGGAGATAAAGGACATCGTTCTGCTATGTATGTAAAGAATAAGAAGAAAGGTGATAAAGGTAAAGCAAAGGATGAAGAAGAGTTGACTACTCAAGCAAATTATGCAAGAGGAAGAAGTATTGGCAGAGGTAAAGGTAGAGGAAATGGAAGAGGAAAAGGTAATCAGAATAGTAACAAGAAGACATGTTGGATTTGTGGATTGAGCAATCATCTAGCTTATGATTGTTGGCATAACCAACAAGGATCAAATTAGAATCAAAGAAATAATGGAAATGGAAGAGGTGGAAGGTTTCATAATCAATTCTGAAGAGGAAGACAAAATTCAAGAGGAAATTTTGGTAGAGGTGGTTGAAGAAATTGGAATGAGGATCAATCTTATAACATTACCTATTACAACTATGCAAATGATACACAGAATGACAATCATACAACATTGATGATGACTTCAATAAGTGCATCAAAAAAGGAGGATCTCAAGGTATTTTATATTGACTCTAGTCGTTCAAATCATTTGTCAGGTAACATAGAATTGCTATTAGAATTGGAAGAAGGTATTTCAAGTCATACAATACAAACAGGTGGTAATACAAAACATAATGTGCATTTAGTTGGAAAAGTGAAGTGCAAGAGTGGAGTGGATTCGCTAACAAATGTCTATAACAAAGAATCTAATTAGTGTGGGACTAATATAAGAGAAGGGTTTTCAAGTTAGATTTACAACTGAAGTAGTATTTGTTGAAGATCCAGAGAATGGATACAATCAAATTGTCTATGGTAAGAAGGAAGGTAGACTTTTTACTCTTAAAGTGCAATGGAATGTTGATCAAGCCTTGATCACACATGATAATGAAGTTCTTACAGAGTTAGACCTTTGGCGTAAGAGGTTAGGGCATTTCAATGAAAAAGGAATTAAAAACATGGTGGAGAATCAATCTATAATAGGGCTATCAAATGTGAAGAGCCAACGTATGATCTACAAATGTGAGGCTTGTGAGATGGGAAAGGCACACATGTTATCATTTCAAAGTAAAGCTTTCAAACATGATGGAATGCTAGAGCGCATACATACAGATGTATGGGGACCAACAAAAGAAGGATCAATCAATGATTCTAGGTATTATGTTCATTTTATTGATGATGCTACAAGGTGGATAACCATTTATGTTTTGAAGGAGAGATCAGAAGTGTTTGGAGCCTTCAAACACTTTCATGCATATGCAGAGAGAGTTACAGGGAAAAAGCTCAAGAGGCTAAGGTTTGATGGAGGGGGAGAATACTTCTCCTAAGAATTCTGTGATTATCTTTGGAATGTAGGTATCAAGAGAGAAATAATTTGCAGGTATACACCTCAACAAAATGGGGTGGCAGAAAGGACGAATAGAACCTTGGTTGACTTTGCTAGAGCAATGTTAAAGGAAAATAATAGTCCTAATTATCTTTGGGTTGAGGCTGTAAATATAGCTACATATCTTGTCAATAGACTACCATGTGTATATCTAAATGGAATGACCCCTTATGGAGCTTGGTGGGGTAAGAAACCAACGCTTGATCATTGTAAGGTGTTTGTATCAATTGCCTATGCTTATGTACCATCACAACTCAGACATAAACTTGAAGAAAAGGCTAAAAAATATGTGTTTATTGGATATGATGAAAAGGAGATGGGTTATAGGCTATGGAGTCCTCTAACCAAACAATTTATGGTTTTGAGAGATGTCACATTTGATGAACAGAAGAGTTGGTATGCAGATAAAGAATGTAATCTTGAAACATTTAAAGAAGAGGTAAGAAGAAGTGAAAGAGGTAAATCACACATGTAGGTAGATGGAGATGAAGATCATATGCAAGCAAGCACATCTAGGGTTGGATCATCTAGGAGAAATGAAGATGGACCTAGATTTGATGAAGAAGTATATTCAGATACACATCAAGAGTGTGAACCAAGAAGGTCAGCCAGATTAAGGAGACAACCAACAAGGTATTCCTATGATACTTCTTATTTGACCCAGAAAAATTATGCTTACATGGTTAAGGAAGATGAAGAACGTCAAAGTTATGATGAAGCAAAGGGTAAGAAATAATGGGAAGAAGCAATGAAGGAAGATTTCAATGCACTTGAAGAAAACAAGACTTGGGAACTTGTTCCAAAATCTAATGGTAAGAAAGTGATTGGAAATAAATGGGTTTACAAAGTTAAGAAACTTGCAGATGGAAGAATAGCCAAATACAAAGCTAGATTGGTGGTCAAAGACTCATGGCATAGATTATGATGAGACATTCAGTCCTATAGGAAAGATGTCAACCATAAGGACAATCATTGCTATTGCAGCATCAAAAGGATGGGCATTGAGTCAATTGGATATAAAGAATGCATTTTTAAATGGGTATATATCACATGAAGTCTACATGGAGCAACCTCAAGTGTTTGCAGATTACAAGTCTCCAAATTATGTTTACAGATTGAGGAGAGCACTTTACGTATTAAAGCAAGCTCCAAGAGCTTGGAGTTATAGACTTATGAAGTATCTTAATGATCTTGGATATCAAAGTTCAAAGGCATATGCAAGTTTACTTATCAAAAGAACAGATGAAGCTATGATCTACATTTGTATTTTGTACATGATATTATAATCACAGGTACTTCAAATGAAGGAATCAAGGAGGTGAAGAGATTACTTGAAAAGGAATTCAAGATCAGTGATCTAGCAAAATTATCATATTTTCTTGGAATGGAAATCACTTATGCAGATCCTGGCATATATGTATCACAAGAGAGGTATCTTCTAAATCTAGTGTAGATGTCTAGCATGGAGAATTGCAGAGAGGCATCAACACCACTTGAGGTCAATCATAAACTTAGTAAGAATGATTGTGCAGAGTTCAATGATATGAGGAAGTATCAATCTATAGTGGGAAATTTGATTTATGCTACACTAACAAGACCTGATCTTAGTTATGCAATGGGAGTTGGTTCACAATTCATGCATTGTCCAAAGGGCAGGTCAAAGAGTTCTTAGATACATCAAAGGAACTTTGAAAGAAGGATTATTTTATCTTTTTACATCATATATAAAGTTGAGAGCATATAGTGACTCAGATTGGGCACGAAGTCAAGATGACAGAAGGTCAACACATGGGTATATGATATACATAGGAGATAAACTTGTGAGTTGGTGTTCAAAGAAGCAACATACAGTGGCTTTATCATCAACTGAAGCTGAGTACAAAGGACTTGTGGAAGTAGCTAAAGAACTGACATGGATGCATACCTTGTTCAAAAGCTTGGACATTGATCAAGGCATACCTATCATACATGGAGATAATATGAGTTCATTGTATCTTGCAAAAAATCCTATATTTCATGCAAGAATAAAGCACATAGAGATTCAATATCATTTTCTGAGAGAAAAGGTAATGAAGAAGGAGCTTCAAGTGGTAAAGACTTCTACAAAACATCAAATTACAGATATTATGACAAAGAGCTTGGATGGAGTGAAGACAAGTAGATTCAAAGAAATGGTAGGAATAAAAGAGAAGAAGGATATACGAAGAAGAAAAAGAATGTCAATTAGTGATTAAGGGGGCATTTTTGTTGGAGTTAGACGTCTGCGGAAGCACGCGAACAGCACAAGGAAGAAGAAGAAGCTTGGAGCACAACACACAAGACTGAATGTATTACTAGAGAATGTACAAAGATAAGTAGCCCATTAGGGCAATCGGCGTATATACAAGCCGGGGGAAAAAAACCTCCTAAAGAGGGAAAAAAGTGCCCCGGCGGTCCTAGAGTGTTCACACACATCACTACCTAAATATATCAACAAATCCCCCCTGGGAGTGATGCGGTGAACAAGGAGCTGGCACTCATGTATAAGGAAGTGCCAAGCTATGTGGAAATCACTCCACAAAAGGAAGTAAGCCCAAAGCTTTGCGGAAAGCTTCAAACTTCTCCCTAGGCAGAGCCTTCGTGAAAAGGTCTGCAATGTTCTCCTGCGTGGGCACATATGCCAAGCTGATCTCCCCAGCAGAGAACCTCTCCCTGACATAGTGATAATGCACCTCAATGTGCTTAGTGCGAGCATGGAACACAGGGTTCCTCGCAACTGCCAATGCGCTCTGACTGTCAGTGAAGATGGTGGTGGCAGAAGACTGGCCAACACCCAAATCAGCCATAAGGCGTCTGAGCCACACACACTCAACAGTCGCTGTGAAAGCTGCCCTATACTCAGCCTCACAATTGGAAGTGGCCACAGTAGGCTGCTTCTTGCTCAACCAAGATATACATGAGCTACCAAGCATGAAGCAAAAACCACTGGTGGACACACGAGTGTCATAGCAACCAGTCCAATCTGAGTCAGAAAAAGCATGCAAATCTGGCGGTAGTGATCCCCCCTTGGGATAAAACAACCCAAGTAGCCGAGTACCACTCAAGTAGCGAAAGATGCGCTTAACCGCTTTCCAATGCGTGACTCCTGGGCAATGCATAAACCTGCTCATCTGTGAGACAGCAAACTGAATATCTGGCCGAGTAATGCATAAGTAAATCAAGCATCCAACGGCCTGCTGATAGAGAACAGCATCAAATGCATCTCCAGCATCATGAAGACTCAATCGTAAACCTGTCTCCATAGGAGTGGCAATAGGCTTACAGTCTTCAAGGCCAAAACGCTGCAATAATGTGTCAATATATTTCGTTTGACACAAAGCCATTCCACCATCAACTTGCATAAACTGAATGCCCAAATAGTGATGCAAATGCCCCAAATCAGACATCTCAAATGAGGCATGCAAATCAGCCTTGAAATCAGCAATATGCTTCTCAAGAGGACCAGTGAGCAGCATGTCGTCTACATAGACAACAATGATCAGAAGCACATCATTAGCACGCTTAACATATAAGGTGCTTTCAGTTTGACTGTTCTCAAAACCATGTGCAATCAGATAGGCATGTATTTTCTCATACCAAGCACGTGGTGCTTGCTTTAAACCATATAACGCCTTCTTTAACCTGCACACCTGGTTTTCATGCCCTTTCTGCACAAAGCCACGGGGCTGAAAAACATACACTTCTTCATGCAAGTCACCATTCAGAAATGCTGTTTTAATGTCCAACTGATGTACATTCCAACCATGATGGGCTGCAAGTGCACAAATGCTCCGAACAGTAGTCATACGGCATGTAGGTGCAAAGGTCTCATCAAAATCAATGCCTCTTTCCTGCGCATAACCCTTTGCAACAAGCCTAGCCTTATACCTGTCAACTGTACCATCAGGTTTACGCTTCAGCTTGTATACCCACTTAGTGCCAATGGCCTTCTTGCCAGGAGGCAAGTCACATAAAGACCATGTACCATTCTTCATTATAGCATCATATTCAGATTGCATAGCAGCCATCCAATTTTCTGAATTTTGTGCTTCATCAAAAGAAATAGGCTCATTCTCATCACAGAGACTAGATGCAGCCATAGCATAGCAATCTGATGCAAAGGAGGTACTATGAGAGCCTGAACGAGTACGATATGACAAAGGTGCATCTAATTTGCTGTCACGCAAAGTCTGCACCAGCCATTTTGGCATAGTTTTTGCCTGTTCAATATCAACTCTCTCATCAACAAGTGCATCATGTAAATCTTCATCAGAAATGGAATGATCTGCATCATCATATGAAACCTGCAAAGGCTGAGAAGTTGCCTCATTAGGACCAGCGCTAGCCTGTCCACCTGTAAAAAGAGGCATCAAAGTATCATACATGTCTTTGGAGCTAACAGATGTCTCCTTAGTACATGAAAGCAATGGCTGAATAGCATCTTCCACAAAGACAACATCACAGCTAACCAGAATGCGTTTAGTCTGTGGATGATACAGACGATAGCCTTTACTTTCAGAACTGTACCCAACAAAAATACATTTTACTGCCTTATCATCCAATTTTCTGCGATGTTGTTCAGGCACTAATGCATATGCCAAACAACCAAAAACACGCAAATGAGCAACAGATGGCTTGCGGTCATGCCAAGCCTCATATGGAGTGATGGACTGCAACGCTTTGGTGGGACACCTGTTCAGTACATATGCTGCACACATGACAGCCTCAAGCCAGAAACTATGTGGTAAAGCCTGACTTTTGACCATGCACCTCGCCATCTCCATGAGTGACCTGTTCTTTCGTTCAGCAACTCCATTCTGTTGAGGTGTATACGGCACTGTACACTGGTGTTTTATCCCACGTTCAGCCAGAAATGCATTAAAATCTGAAGACATATATTCCCCCCCTCGATCAGAACGGAGGGTGCCCATTTTACATGCTGACAATTTTCAGCCAAAACCAAAAACTGTTTGAAGCACATGAACACTTCGGACTTTGCTCTGAGTGGATATACCCATGCATGCCTGGAAAAATCATCAATGAAAGTCACGAAGTAAAGGTAATTTCCAAAAGAGGGTGTCTGCATAGGACCACAGACATCACTATGTACAAGCTGCAATTTCTGCATAGCCCGAACTGAACCATCTTTTGGAAAGGAAGAACGCTGCATTTTGCCCAAAAATTCACAAACATGTTTTCCAGGTGCCTCAAGTTTGGGCAAAGAGGACACCATTTCAGATTTCTGCAGGCGTAACAAACTAGCAAAATTCAGATGACCAAAGCGTGCATGCCAAAGCTTTGCATCTGACATAGCCTGAGAATCATGAACTGCACATGCCGAATCATTCACAGATCTTTCATAGTCTATGAGCTTATACAGCCCACGACATAAAATGCCAGAAGCAATAATCACATCGCCATTTGAGAGATCATGGACTGTACACCTGTCATCAACGAATTTCACAACCAAGCCAATCTTGGCTAATGCAGAAACTGATAACAGGTTCTTTTCGATCCCTGGCACAAATAAAGCATCTGACAAAGTGAAAGAACTACCATCAGCAGTAGTCAGAATGATCTTACCAACTCCCATAACAGGATAAGAGGAGTTATTGGCGCATGTGACAGTATTCCCTGTAGGGGCAGGCTCGAGTGAAGAGAAGAAACTGCGCTGCGAGGTAATATGTTTGGTCGCCCCACTGTCAAAGTACCAAACATCTGAGTCTACTGCAGACATGCACTGATCATGAGAAGATGGGTCAAAACTGCAGACAGTAGTAAACGCCCATTCTTCTTCCTGCACAAGATTTGCAGACTCTGTTTTTGGTGTAGAGGCCTCTGCAACAACCATTCCAACCTCTTTCTTCTTTGCTTCTAGATTTATGCGTTTGAGTCTAGGATATGTAGACCATATGTATATAATTCAATTTGAGTTAAAAACATATGAAAGAACTTGATTTTGTAAGTCTTAAGTGAGTAGAGAAAAAGTTGGGTTTTTCTGAGAGAGATGTTGAGGAAAAACTAAGATTAGGAGAGTTTTCCATGGCTATGAGTAGAATGAAACCAAGTCATTTTGTACACATCTTCTCCAATAGATATCACATGTTTGTGTAGAAGGATTTGATCTAATTCATCATGTGTAGAGAATTCTAAGTGTTTTCATTTTAGTGTAAAAGTTACTTGACAGTTACGAGTTTTTTGGTGCATTTTTCTCTAATCTTCTAAAGCCCAGATCTCACAATATAGTGTAACTTTTTTCATGAGTGAGAGCTCATTTTGATTCTACTACCATGTTCTTAGATAACTAAGTCTAATAGTGAAGGTATGTCAAATCGATGAAGTCATTTTTCATATTTCATACATAGTTCAAATGTTGAAGTGAATTCAAAAGATTTTGAAGTTATTACTTTAAATTTTTGCTTGGAATGTGCTACTTAGCATTAGAAAGAACTTCTATTAGCAAATGAGCAAAAGAATTTACAAGAATCAAGCTAATATAGATCAGATTTGAAGCTAGAAGAAAAGGCATAGATTTTTGGAAAGTGAATTTTTGGATTTCACTAAGTTTAGTAATAAAGGTTTCAAATTTAGAGTGTTGCTAAGCTAATGATGGTTATGGAGGAATTCTAATATCACTTTAGCTTAGTTCTTGTGGTGTTACATACACCAAAAAGTGGTATCAGAGTAGAAAGGTCCTCAAGAGTGAAAGGAGATGTAGATACAAGAGGAGTTGAAGAGTTCTTCATTGAAAAGGTGAAAGTTGAGGTGTTCAACAAAAAAAGGCATCAGAGCACTTTGAAGTTATTCTCAAGGGTAAAAGATATACAAAAAGTAACATACTTTAACCTTATATGCATAGGTTGCAACAGAAGCAAGAAGACTATGGCAAATAATGTATCTATTGACAAATTGGACAGAGACAATTATCCTGCTTGGGTAATGAGGATGGAAGCCTTACTTATGAGTAAGGATCCAATGATATATGTGATAGGTGAAGAAGAGAAACCTACATTTGAAGATGATAGTCAACCAAGGAAAGAGGAATTGGAAGCTTTGAATCTATGGTAGAAGAAAGATGCAAGGCAAGGGCTTATCTATACAACACTATCATAGATCATTTGTTACCACATATTAGAGGTTTACAAAGAGTTGAAGACATCTGTTATTCTTTGGAAGATCATTTCCAAAACACTACTAAAGCTAGAAAGGCTAGCTTATGGTCAGAGTTTACCACACTTAAGAAGAAGCAAAGTTAGAGCATTAGTGATTATGTCACTAAGATGAAGGACTTGGCAGATAGCCTTGGATCTATTGATGAAGATATTGAAGATCATAGGTTGATAGCAAAATTGCTTGCAACATTGAGAGGAGATGAAAGGTGGAAACCTTTTTTATTTTCAATTGAACTTTCATTAAACCATTTTGTCCTAGAATTGAATCAATTGCTTGGACTGATCCTTACATTTGAGCAAGATTTAAAGTCAGATGGAGATAAAGGACATACTTCTGCTATGTATGTAAAGAATAAGAAGAAAGGTGATAAAGGTAAAGCAAAGGATGAAGAAGTGTTGACTAGTCAAGCAAATTAGACAAGAGGAAGAAGTATTTGTAAAGGTAAAGGTAGAGGTAATCAAAGCAATAACAAGAAGACATGCTAGATTTGTGGATTGAGCAATCATCTACCTTATGATTTTTGGCATAACCAACAAGGATCAAACCATAATCAAAGAAATAATGGCAGAGGAAGAGGTGGAAGGTTTCAGAATCAATTCCAAGAAGGAAGACAAAATTCAATAGGAAATTTTGATAGAGGTGGTGGAAGAAATTGGAATGAGAATCAGTCTTATAACACTACCTATTACAACTATGCAAATGATACAAATAATGACAATCATACAACATTGATGATGAATTAAATAAGTGCATCAGAAAAGGAGGATCTCAAGGTATTTTATATTGACTTTGGTTGTTCAAATCATTTGTCAGGTAACATAGAATTGCTATTAGAATTGGAAGAAGGTATTTCAAGTCATATAGTACAAACAGGTGATAATACAAAACATAATGTACATTCACTTGGAGAAGTGAAGTGCAGGAGTGGAGCTGATTTGCTAACAAATGTCTTGTATGTCCTAACAATAACAAAGAATCTGATTAATGCATGACAAATATAAGAGAAGGGTTTTCAAGTTAGATTTATAAATGAAGGAGTATTTGTTGAAGATCCAAAGAATGGATACAATCAAATTGTTGTATATTATGGAATCATGGAAGGTTAAATGGATTTTTAATGTTTTAAATGTCCAAAAGGTTTTAATGTGGTTGTGTTTGATCTAGCATGTTAAGAAGCATGAGGTCGTGGATACAAGTGGATGCGCATAAATAAATAAATTCGAAGACTAAATCAAAGACTTCTAGAATAGTTATATTTAGGTTTATCTTGTTGTAAAAGTAGTGGTTTCCTTTAGAAAGCGATGCCTTTTGTAAATAAAGTAGTTTTTCCTAAAAGACGCTTCTAAAAGCGACGACGCTCATGTAACTTCTATTTTGAGGACGTAATAGAAAAAACCTATAAATACGTGTACTCTAAGAGACTCGTCCATCAGAGTACACGGGGGGAGATTGCACCCAATATCGCGTCGATTGTTTCTCTGTTACTGATTCCTATTTTGTCTTCTTTCTACCTCCGTGTGTGTGCACTGAAGGTCCTGATGACAGTGGTATCGAATCCTGGCACGTATCACTCTAGAGGAGATTGTTTGCCGAGGGGATTGTTTGCATTTTCTTTTTGCGATCCGCATCCGCTCTGTTCGCGATTCGAATCTGAATCCGAATCCGTGTCCACTTCTGCTTTGGCTTCAGTTTCTGTCTCTGTCTCAGTTTCAGTTTCTGTTTCAGTTCCAGTTCCAGAACGAGAACTTTCATTTACACCTTCGTTTACATGGCATTGACTAAGGCAAAGAACTTAGGCAATAACTTAGGCAATACATTGGCAACATTGGCACCCAAGGCTCCCTTGGCGACTGTTGGCTATGCGCGAGCCAATTTTAATTTTGAGTGGCAATAGAGAGTTTTAGATTCCCTAAGGTAGGAGGATTTGAACCCACAACCTCCTACTTACAAGGGAAGTACTTTAACCACTACTCCATCTCTTTGAGTTATCACTCTATCTCCCTTTTTTCATATTTACATCAACTTTCACCTCCCTCTTCATTTTACAATTCCCAAGTTCAGCTCACACATGTCGAAGCGCCTGCCGATTTTCCTAGGGGAGTGCATCACAAAAAAAGGCATAAATTTCACTATATAACTCGGATTTTAGCATATAATATATTATTGGAAAGCTCCCGGAATAAGCTTTTTAGCTAACCTATTAGATTGAGAATCCAACATAGTTTGAAAGAGGGATTTTGTTCTCTAGATATAGACCCTACAACAATGGAGGATTTTGGCAATTCACCTTTACCTGGGGTCTCACTCGAGCAACAATTAGAGGTTATGCGACAAGAACTTCAAGCAACTCAATAAGTTGTACAAGAGCGCAATGCTATGCTCCAGCAAGTACAAAATGATGATCGTAGCTTAATTAGAGTGGTGAAAGTGATTATCACTGCACAAGAAGAAGGTGCAAGTTCCAAGATAGGTGCTAAGAACTTTCAATTCTCTAGATTCGATGGACAAAAGGATGGCCAATTTGTCCTGTCATGGCTCTCTCAATTCGACAATTTCTACTTCGATGAGTCATATTCAGAAAATGAGAAAGTCAAATTTGCTACCAATTATTTGGTAGGAAGAGCTCAGCTATGGTGGAATGTTTTACGGAATAGTACCAATTAACCTACCACGTGGGACACATTTCAGGCAAAAATTAAGGAGTCTTTCCTTCCTTCCCAGTTTTGTCCACATGCGCGTCATGCATGGACAACTTTTGGATGGAGAGAAGGAAATAATGTATCCATTTATACTGAACGTTTTTGGCAATGTCTTTTATTATTTCGTTCACTTGAGCAGGTTCTTGAAGCAAGTTTGCAACGAAAATATGAAGATGGCTTCGAGATGGGAATCCAAGCAAAGCTCCATACCCTCCAACCTACAACCTTGTATGAAGCTATCTCTTTCACGCATGATCCTGAAAAGGAGTTCCAATCTATCACCAAAACACTTCGCTTACACAAATTCATCAATGTGAACCACCCGTCAAAGCCAATTTTCCTTTTAAACATCCTTTTACTACATTCGCTTCATCTATTTTCTAATGCCCTCCTCAATCCCATTTAATACCATCCAACAAATCAACCCTTGGCCAACCTCACAAACCTACCACTCTTCAAAATACGATGATGAATGCTCAACAAAAATGACCCCATATAACTTGTTGGAATGGTGGAATGGTACACAACATGGAGGTTGTTCCTACTGACAGTGGACCTAACTGGTGTGAAGAAGTATTAGAGCAAGAACTAAGTACCTCCGGTAATAGAATTTCTCACCATTCTCTTCTCTGCATGCATGTCACCATTAATGGCATAGTAGTAAATGTTTTACACAACGATGGTAGCTCGCATGATTTTATTTCTCATAAGATAGTTAAAAATATTAACATTACTACTCATCCTTCTATGTATAAGGTTAAGGCTGTGTTTTTAGAAGATGTGTTCACATGAGTATGAGGATTTCTAATAGCAACATGTTAGCATTCTATGCTAATTCTGTAAGTATGTGATCTTTCACACACACATCTGATTTAGGGTCTTCCATAGCCTAAAATCAGATTAGGATTTGTTGATTATAAGTTTTCAACTGATCTTTCCTCTTTCTCTCTCTCGTATACACTCTTTTATGACCTATTAGTTCATACATCTCAATGAATATTCTTGTAAATTCTGTACATTCACTCATCCATGTATTTTTGTTCACATAGAGTGGTTGAGAGTTTTGACTCCCACATTGTAATTTGACATTTGTATATATGATAGTGTGAGTAAGTAGTGGCTTACGTAACACTGTACACATGTTGTTTAATCTTTCCTTATCTTTGTCTCATCATTTGTATGATTAAATGTGGTATGTTCAAGTTTTGTCAATATTCGAAGATCGCTGAAATCTATGTTGTAGATCTTGGACCTATGGAACTATGGACCTATGGTATTAGTTATGGGCCTACTAAATTTCCAACATTTGGTATCAGAGCATGCAGGCTCTCAAATTCCCAAGTTCCCATACGTCGAGGTTTACAACATATGATTTAAGAGCATCTTCTAACATTTGACATACACACATAATCTAGATGATTAGAGATTTGAGAATTAGACAATTCAGTCACATGTTTATTCATCAGTGTGGAGTATGAAGTTGATGATCTGTTAGCAGCCAAATACTTTTGAAGAGTAAAGATACTTTACAGAAGTATTGTTTGAAGACCAAGACTTGATGAAGAGACGACTACTTCAAATTCAAGGAAAAAAATGGTTTGGAGAAGATGTAGGAACCAGATCAACATCAGATCACAGGTGTTTGTTTCTACTATCAGATTTTCATTTGCAGGTCATATCTTAGAAGAGCAATTATGAAGAGATTTGAAGGATTAAAGAAGTGCTTTTATACACTCTCATTATTTTGAAAGTAAAAGCATTGGCTACATCAAAATAGGTATCTAGAGGTTGTTCTTGACAGTTTTGATAGATCTCTTTCATGGCAAGAAAGCTCATCTAAGAAGAAAAAAATTTGGAGATGAGATGAGTTTTTTTTTCATCCAACCTTGTGTTGTAAGGTGGTTGGAAGTTTTTTTATCACATTGTGTACCTAGAGAGGTAATTCAGCATTTAGCCAAAAGGTTGGTGAATTCAGTCATATCAGTCACATTTGAAGTAGAGTTTCGATTTAGAGATATAAGGAGATGGTAAAACATGATTCTATGTTCACTTCCATTTATATACCATGTTTGTTTTGTCTCTTACTCTTAGCACTAGAGGAAGAGAAAAAATCATTTGAAGAAGTTAAGAGTGCTTGCTACTTCAAGATGAAGAGAACAAAAGGTATGGAAGAGAAGTTTGAAGATGTTCACATCATCAGGTGGAAGAAAGATGCAGAAGAAGAAAGTCCAACGTTTTCCAAAGGGAAAGTAAGAGTTCGTTTTCTCTTATATTTTCCATATAACTTTCCTACTTTATCCTCTACATCCAAAGACAAGTCTATGAGAACATCTTGTGTGAAGAAGAAGCAGTTTCTTGTTTTTTACTATATTTGTTCATGTTTTAGTAGTTTTTGACAAAGAATTACATTAAGAGAAAGAAAAAGAGTAGATATATGTTTTGACTCATATGTGTATGAGTTATGTTTTAGTTGAAGCTTTTGAGCAGGCAGCTTATATGTTCCCTCAAAGAATTCTTGGAGTATCAATTCAGAGCTACTTGGTATATGACAAGTTGCAGAGAAGTATATTTCTTCTTTATCTAACTCTTGAGGTATAAGAATATTTGTAGCAGATGTTGGAGACTTGAAGTGAGGTTTTTGTTTGGAAAAGGTACCTCATATTCTGTATATTCAGTATATCCACAAAATTTAGAGTTTTTCAAGATAAAAATTCAAAAAAATCTGTACTTTATAAATTTTAGTATTTTGAAAAAATTAAGAATTTTAGAATTTGCAAGAAAATTATGAAATTTTAGTATTCTCAAAAAAATTCAGAAATTTTAGTATTTTGAGAAAATTTAGAAAATTCAAGAAAATTCAGATTTTTATGAAGTACAAGTTAGATGAAGAATCTACCTTCTATGATTGTCTAGATTTTTGTATACATGCTTGTATTAAAAAAAGTTGTTCCATCAAATCCTATCACTTGATTGAGAAGTGGAGTTAGCCAAAAGAAAGTCAAGCAGGTACTATCACATTTCACCCAGGTAGAATATGAAGATATGAAGTATCAACTTGCAACTTTTGGGGTTCTCAAGGTGAGAGTTTGTCCACTTAAGTTTCTACTAGGAGTTGCAGATTCTTGGGAAGGATTTGGTTAAAGAAAAGTTTTACAACTTTATGTGAGAAGCATGGACACTTAGAGACATTCAGGTAGCAAATTAAACATTCAGTCATGAAGGTTTGATTCTACACAAGTATTTTGTTAGAGAGATCTTGATAGATCTTGAATGGTCTTGAAGATCTTGGGTATTTATGAGTCAATTGTCTATCGTTTGTTTGAAAATTCTTAGCATTGGAAGAAGTAAGTCAAAGATTCAGATTCTACCAGATTTGTGTAGCAGAGAAAAAGAAGAAGATACTTGTATGTTATAGAAGATTATGGATCCTAAAATTTTGTTTCAAATACAGGTATTGATCACTGAAGATCAGATTTATTGAAAGAAGGAAGACGTTCCATATTTCATAAAATCTGATATAATTTGAAGAATTTTGGATACTAGTGTTAAATCATCCAGGGTGGTGATGAAACATGAAGACTTATTTTCAGCCATATGTAAAAGAATGCAAAGTCTATTAAACTTTTATTGTTTAATCTATTATCAAATTTTGGGTAAATGGGATGGTTAGGGTCTGTAAACGGAGGCCCCGTTTATATTTTCCCAATCTACATATTCGGCATGTACTACTTCAACCAAATATGACGCGTTGAGTTAGATTATCTTCTGCCACCAGAATGCTGACACACATCACATTGCTGCACATACTGGGTTACATCACGGTACATCGTAGGCCACCATAAACCACTCTGTAGGATCTTCCGGTGTGTTAGGTCAACCGCAAAATGTCCTCCGGTTAGGGCAGAATGGGCCATTGTAATTACTGAAGCGATTTCATGTGGGGGAACACATCTTACTAACACGCCTGAGTGATCCATATAATATAATTGCCCTACAATTAGCCAAAATCGTTGACTATACATGGCTAGTCTTCGTCGAGCAACTGAAGAGGTCGTACCAGGTGGACATCCACTGGTCAAGAACAGAAGCAAGGTGTCACAGTAAGAGGAGGGTACCAACGACCCCTGCTGATTATCCTGTACCATCTCTACTGCATAAATAGCAGGTGTTGTATCATCAACTCCTTCCGGAAGTTCACTAGAATCCAACCGAGAGAGAAAGTCAGCAAGCGATTGTGTTGAACCTGGTCGATGTACGATGGAATAATCAAACTCTTGAAGCAACAATACCCAGCGTGCTAACCGTCCTCCCAGATGCTGTTGGCGCACAAGGTACGCCAATGCTGCATGATCCATGTGGAAGGTGAAGCGTCATCCCAGCAAATAATGTCGAAATATCTTCACCGAATACACTAATCCAAGACATTCCCATTCAGTAACTGAGTAATTGCGCTTTGCCAGAGCTAATCTATGACTCGCATAATACACTGGATGGAACCACTTCTCCGTTTGCTGCATCAGCACGGTGCCAATGGCAATGTCGGAAGCATCCACAAAGACGTGAAATGGAAGTTCCCAATTCAATGCTTGGAGAATAGGTGCCTACATTAACAACAATTTCAAGCAGTGAAAAGAAAACTGACAGGCTTCGGTCCATTCAAATTGGTGAGGAGTACAATTATGAGTCAATTGAGTGGCATAGCCACATGAGCAAGCCACCGCAAGTGTCGTCCATGCCACCAGATTTGGCCCAAGAAGCGCATCACTTCCTTGGGTGTCTAAGGATCAAGTGCCTCCAAAACTGCCTTCACTTTATCTGGATCAACTTGAATTCCCTGTTTTGAGATGATATGTCCTAATAACTTTCTACAGGATACAGAGAATACAGATTTATTGGGGTTTAAACACAAGCGGTATTCCAGACACTTCAAGAAACAGCACCGCAAATGGTACAAACTCACCGAAGTATCACCCGATAAGGAGAAGTCATCCAAGTAAATTCCCATGAATGTGGTGAGATAAGGAGAGAAAATTTCCTGCATACAATGCTGAAACGTACTCGGAGCATTTCGTAGACCAAACCACATCACTCTACATGCATAAATGCCCCAATTAGTCATAAATGTGGTCTTTGGAATGTCCTGCTCCGCCATTCGTACTTGATTATAACCACTGTATCCATCCAAAAAGGAATACATCTCACGGCCGGCCACATCATCTAACATTGTATCCGGGAACGACAGCGGAAATGGATCAGGTACGGTTGCGGCATTTAATTTCCGATAGTCCACGCATATTTGTAATTGCTTATTCTTCTTCGGGACTATGAGAATGGGGGAAATCCACTCTGCATGCTCGATAGGCACAATAAACCCAACCTTCAACACTCGATCAAGTTCTGCTTTGACCTGTGCCGCATAGTGAGGATTCATTCTGTAACTGGGTTGTTTGATAGGCCGAGCATCTGGTTTCAGCATAACCTAATGTTGATAGATATGTGGGTCCAACCCCTTCATATCCCGATAATCCCATGCGAATACATCAAAGAACTCTCGTAGTAACTGTAGCAAATTATCTTGAAAGGTCTCTGATAAGCCCGCCTTGATTTTCACTGGACGCGGATTGGCTTCATCACCTAAGTTGCAGGTAACCAACTGATCTTTCGGTATGTAGAACAACCGAGGCATCTCCAAATCGTCTCCTGATTGGAGTAATTGTTGGAGTATTGTATCATCCAAGGTCTGTGCTGTACTTGATTCGTGCTCACCGATCAGTGGTACCACCGTACAGGCTGCGAGACTCTAGTTATCAACCACCATTTGTACATCCACAGTGCCGAGTGCCATCAGATCCTTATTGGCTTCAAGAAAAGCTTCCTCCTCATCATCTGAATTATACAGGTTCGGCTACATAAGGTCGTGAATGCAAGTCACAAGGCTTCATGTCATCCAACGGAACAACGTATTTACAGTTGTTATTCTTAAAAATCAATTCATGCACTGACCAATCCTGAACTACCTTCGCTTGCTTCAAACATGGACATCCAAAGAGCAGGTTACTGTCAAGGCTGGATTCGGGTAATTCCAGAACAACAAAGGTCATTTTAAATATAGCCCCTTGAAGAGTAATAGGAATATCAAGTACTAATCCCACCGCATAAACTCGGGATTCATAAGCCATTCGCACAAAAAATTGGACCGGTTCATTTGTGTCCAACCCATCCATTGATAGAGTGCTCTTCTTGCAATGTTTACACCGAAACCACCATCAATTAACACTTGAGTGTTTTTATGATTCTTATACCAGACTGTAATCAAGGGTATTGTATGATCCACTGTCGGATCAAGTTTCGGCTGGATTGTGGCTGTCGAAGGAGCACATGAAGGTCCTGGACTAACCTGTTGCTAGAACTATTGGCGCACTCTAGGGCCCAAAGCCAATAATTGTCCCAAGGGCAATGTTATTGATGCCTTGGACAAGACATCCCACACCAAATCAGTCTTGGCTGTTTCCGGTAGGGACTCCGGTACTGTATGAGTCAAATTTTGCCCTTATGGTACTTCCGACGGTATGTTGTGATGCGTCATCGGAACTGGGTCAGGAAACACAATTTGTTCCTGTGTCGCCCACTTGCTTGCTCTTGTAAACACCTTTTGTTGTTCATGAATTCCTAGTTCAAAGATCTCTACAGCTGGCTATAATTACTTTCCTGAGCGTGTTTGCACCACTACTGCTTGTGTGTCTACTACTAAAATGTACACCATATTCGCCATCGGATGTTGTCGTTCCTTTTTCTTTTTGTCATACTCAGTCGCATTTCCACCGAGTTTGTCCAAAAAGTTGACCGTCCTCCTTGATAATTCTTGTATCCCTGGTACGGGGTATTCCTCATCTGCGGTGGTACATAATGACTGGCTGGTTGCTCTTGTTCTTGGATGATAGCATTGACCACCGCTCTACTCTGTACCTTTGTGTTATAGGGACAAGTCTCCGTAGTATGGTCCGTAGTGTGGCAAATAGCACAATACATCTGATTCAGAGTGCATGCTGAGCTGCTGTGCCCTGGATTTTTGCATTTAGTACAGTAAATCTGTTTCAGAGGATCCTCGTTGGATTGTTGTTAAAAGGACTTCCGTCAAGTCTCTTTTAATCTCTTGCAGGTCCTTGGGGATGGTAGGGGTCTGATAATATAGAGGCCCTTTAAATTGATTTTCCTAAATTAAATAACTCCTTATACAGTACTTATCTCTCAAAGACAACAGTCTACGCGATGCAATTACTGTCTCCGATTACGATTATCATTACACTAAACTTATCGCACGAGTTAATCAAATACAACAAACTTATTACTGTGAATATGCTTTTACTCTGTTAACACTTAATACTTCAATTCAACGAGCAAATATACTCAAAATATCTACAAACTCTGCACACAGCATCTCTGACGTCATCGCCCAGACAGACAGTCTGCACACAGCATCTCCGGCATCGTCGCCCAGACAGACAGTCTGGCAAACCCGTCTCTCTACTGCTGAAGAACACCGTAATGCCCTTTCATTAATGGATAAAAAATTACATCTCTTCGTCACGCCCTTTCGGTGCGTGCGACTATGGAAATTAAAATTACATTATTCCCATCCGGCGGCCTAACAATTGCCTAGACGCCTTCAACCACTCTAGATCTTCAGTGAATCAACCCACTTTATTTTTTAATTGTAACACCATAGCAATTACGGCATCCAAAGTCATTCCACCCACACACCGTATGATCATAATCTGTTTCAATTGGGGCTTTAATCCGTTGATGAACCACTGAGTGATAACATCATCTGGTACATTAGCATGCACTAGTGGTAACTGCCATAAATGAGTCCGAAATAACGTGGCATAATCCTGTACATTCTGGTGCGGCTTTTGCCTATTATTCTGTAGATAATAAAAAATTTCTATTGGGTTTTCCTTTAATCGAAACCATTGCAGAAAGGCATCCTTCACATCATCATACTGTCGGAAGTGGTTCAAATCGTATTCCGTTAACCCAGGAGCAGCTTCATTAACCAAAGTTGATTGTAACACGATGGCTTTATAAGTAGGGTCTACTGGGTAATTCAAAAGTGCATAATTAATTTCAAATGTCTGCACATGCGCATCGGGATCATCTCCTTTTTGTGTATGTCACTCCGGCTAGCATCGGACATGGTGGAACAATCTATTGCTGATGTTGTTGCTGTTGTTGTTGTTGCTGTTGTTGTTATTGTTGTTGTTGTTGCTGTTGTTGATGGGAGCTACTCATGTTGCCTGAAATTTGGGGATGGACTTCTTGATGTCCCTGGACCGTATGATCACTTTGCCAACTTTTCGGTCCAAAAATGTCTCTGAACCGATTACTTAACTCAAAATCTAGAAGTCCTTTCTCAACCTTAGTATTAAAATTGGCTAGACTTGCACCTTAAAACGGTGAATGCAATAAATTCCTACCGAACAGAATCGCAATATCATCAAAAACCACCGAATTGTCATCGGGGGGCACCGAATTGTCATCGGACAATATCAAATTGTCATCGAAAATCACCGAATTATCTCTAGACAATGCTGAGTTGTCATCGAACAACATCGAAATACCACTAGGAACTAACATACTGTCTTCAAAATGTATCGGACTGTCACCGAAACACACCGGATTATCACTGCATTCTGCTAAACTGCTTCTGCACAACACTGAACTGCCACCGGAATTGCCACTTGCTTGTTGAATTGAACCTTCTGCCACTAAACTTAATTGTTCTTCACTTCTACCACCAGAGGGTGACCCTAACAGATTTGGAACTGCCCAGGGATGTGGATCACTTCCATATTTGGGATAAGATTCACCGGAACCTGTTACTGGCATATATCAAAGGATTCTTCTTCAAGCCTTAACCTTCTTCTTCACCTGACTACTCCATTTCCCACAGACGGCGCCAATGTTAAACTTTTATTGTTTAATCTATTATCTAATTCTGGGTTCTTGGGATGGTTAGGGGTCTGTAAACACAGGCCTTGTTTATATTTTCCCAATCTACAGATTCAACATGTACTATTTGACCCAAATCTATCACATTGAGTTAGATTATCTTCTCCCTACTAGTTTGAATATGTTTTACAACACACTTCAATACCATACAGTTAACTGTGTACTTCTTCACTTATCGTATTAACCCGTTAACTTTAATACTTCATTAAGGCTTAACTAATTATTAAGCTTAATCAACCGAATGGACAAAGTACTCAGACTACACAGGATTTCAGCAACGTTGCGCTCCACTTCAGGCTCTTCGCCTAGACGAAGAGTCTGGCGACACACACCTCTGCTTCACGTGCGACTCTTCCTTGATTAGTTCGTAAAAGGTTACAACTATTGTGCTACGCCCTTTCGGTATTCATGCAACTTTTTAGGGTTATATTATAGAAATTATGAGTTCCTTTCTGGCGGCTCACAAGTCATACCTACAAGTGTATTCCTATAGGCTATATGAGGTATTCCTATATTTCCTTTCTCAGTTTCTCTTTATGTTCCAGCTTTGAAAGAAGAAGAAAAAAGAAGAATGTCTGGGGAAAGTTGTTGTTAGGTGTTCATGTTCAGGAGAAAGTTCCTGAATTCTATTAAAGAGAAATTTGATATTTCAGAGAGGTATGTTTCAGAGGCGCACATATATATGTTTATACCAGACTCTGAAGGAAGGAAACAGATATGAAAGAAGTATGAAGGACTTACAGAAAGAACAAGGGTGTAGATAAGATGACATCATAGATATGAAATTTTGATGAGACTCATGGGTTGAGTTGAGTTGAGTTGAGTACAGTCAGAGATGAGTCCTAGGATTCAGTTCCTCATTTTGTTTAGTGTATCTACATGACACACCAGAAGTACATTGAGAAACCTTCTGTAAGGTAAATGCAAATATCTGGATCCTAGTATATGTTTACAGATTTGAAAAGATAGGAGATAGTAGCTTTAGTGTCAGTTCATGCCACATATGTTGTCAAGCAGTGATTGCTTGATGTATACACTATTCGATATCTAGTTTGCATATTTTCTCAGGTATTATGGTTCATATTCAGCAAGTTCAGTTTTTGGAAGTTTGACAAAAGTCAAATTCAGTTTTGAAGAAGACTTTTGAAGATAAAGATTGAAGGGCAATTCGGGAGTACAAGTTTGAAATTTATGTTAGTTTGTAGATGAATGAAGTTGTATATCCAGTTTAGTTTGTACAAATATGACATTGCAGGGGGGGATTGTTGGAAAACAATGTCGCATCAGTCCAAAATCCATTTAGGGTAGAAACCATAATTTTGGTACTTAGTCATTTTTGGTGCTAAAATGGGTAAAATGTTTATGAACCTATCTTGTAGAGCTTGAAGAGAGCTTTCTAATGGTATATGACATGCAATACAAAGAGATCAAAAGGTATGGAAGAGAAGTTTAAAGATGTTGACATCATCAAGTGGAAGAAAGATGCAGAAGAAGAAAGTCCAACATTTTCCATAGGGAAAGTAAGACTTCCTTTTCTCTTATATTTTCCATATAACTTTCCTACTTTATCCTCCACATCCAGAGACAAGTCTACAACAACATCTTATGTGAAGAAGAAGTAGTTTCTTGTTTTGCACTATACTTGGTCATGTTTTAGTAGTTTTTGACAAAGAATTACATTGAGAGAAATAAAAACAGCAGATATATGTTTTGACTCATATGTGTATGAGTTATGTTTTAGTTGAAGCTTTTGAGTAGGGAGCTTATACGTTCCCTCAAAGAATTCTTGGAGTATCAATACAGAGCTACTTGGTATATGAAAAGTTGCAAAGAAGTATATTTCTTCTTTATCTAACTCTTGAGGTATAAGAGTATTTGTAGTAGATGTTGGAGACTTGAAGTGGGGTTTTTGTTTGGAAAAGGTACTTGATATTCTGTATATTCATTATATCCAAAAAATTCAGAGTTTTTAGGATAAAAAGTCAAAAAAATCTATATTTTCATAATTTCAATGTTTTCAAAAAATTAAGAATTTTAGAATTTGCAAGAAAATTATGAAATTTTTAGTATTTTTAGAAAACTCAGTATTTTCAAAAAATTTCAAAAATTTCATTATTTTGAGAAAATTCAAAAAATTAAGAAAAATTTAGATTTTTGTGAAGTACAAGTAAGATGAAGAATCTACTTTCTATGATTGTCTAGATTTTTGTATACATGCTTGTATTCAAAAAAGGTGTTCCTTCAAATCCTATCACTTGATTGAGAAGTGGAGTTAGCCAAAAGAAAGTCAATCAAGTACTATCACATTTCACTCGGGTAGAATATGAAGATATGAAGTATCAACTTGCAACTTTTGGAGTTCTCAAGGTGAGAGTTTGTCCACTTATGTTTCAAGTAGTAGTTGTAGATTCTTGGGAAGGATTTGGTCAAAGAAAAGTTTTACAACTTTATGTGAGAAGCATGAACACTTAGAGACATTCAGGTAGCAAATTAAACATTCATTCATGAAGGTTTGATTCTACACAGGTATTTTGTTAGAGATATCTTGATAGATCTTGAATGGTCTTGAAGATCTTGGGTATTTATGAGTCAATTGTCTATCCTTTGTTTGAAAAATTCTTAGCATTGGAAGAAGTAAGTCAAAGATTCAGATTCTATCAGATTTGTGTAGTAGAGAAAAAGAAGAAGATACTTGCTATGTTATAGAAGATTATGGATCCTAAAATTTTGTTTCAGATACTAGTATTCATCATTGAAGATCAGATTTATTGAAAGAAGGAAGATGTTTTAGATTTGATGAAGTCTGATATAATTTGAAGATTTCTGGATACTAGTGTTAAATCCTCCAGGGGGTGATGAAACATGAAGACGTATTTTCAGCCATATATAAAAGAATGCAGAGTCATACCTACAAGTGTATTCCTATAGGCTATATCAGGTATTCCATTATTTCCTTTATCAGTTTTTCTTTATGTTCCAGCTTTGAAAGAAGGAGAAAGAAGGACAATGTCTGGAGAAAGTTCCTGTTAGGTGTTCTTGTTCAGGAGAAAGTTCCTGAATTCTATTAAAGAGAAATTTGATATTTCAGAGAGGTATGTTTCAGAGGTGCGCACATATATGTTTATACTAGACTCTGAAGGAAGGAAACAAATATGAAAGAGTCATGAAGAACTTACAAAAAGAGCAAGGATGTAGATAAGATGACATCATAGATATGAAATTTTGGTGAGACTCATGGGTTGAGTTGTGTTGTGTTGAGTACAGTCAGAGATGAACCAGCTAGTGTTCATAATACACTAAGTTGTGAGTTGTCAGTCACAAGTCCCAGGATTCAGTTCTTGATTTTGTTTAGTGTATCTACATGACACAACAGAAGTACATTGAGAAACCTTTTGCAAGGTAAATGCAAATATGTGGATCCTAGTGTATGTTTACATATTTGAGGAGACAAGAGATAGCAGCTTAAGTGTCAGTTCATGCTACATACATTATTAAGGAGTGATTGCTTAATGTATACACTATTAGATATCTAATTTGCATATTTTCTCAGCTATTATGGTTCATATTCAGTTTGAGGTTTGAAGTTTGAAGAAAGTCAAATTTAGTTTTGAAGAAGACTTTTGAAGATAAAGATTAAAGGGTAGTTCGGGAGTACAAGTTTGAAGTTTATGTGAGTTTGCAGATGAACGAAGTTGTATATCCAGTTTAGTTTCTACCAATATGACATTGAGGGGGGGATTGTTGGAAAACAATGTCACATCAGTCAAGAATCCATTTAGGGCAAAACCCTAATTTTGGTACTTAGTCATTTTTGGCCCAAAAATGGCTAAAATTTTTATGAACCTATCTTGTATAGCTTGAAGAGAGCTTTCTAATGGTATATGACATGCAGTCATTAGAGATCTGATTTGGGAGAAAACCTTGTAAGAAAATAGTTATGCAATATAATACAAGAGCAATAGCAGAGAAGATAACAGATATAGGATAATCTCAACAATTTTCTAGTAATAGCAAGTACAAAGATGATGGCATTCTCCACCCATGTGCTCTCAAGGTAGAGCTTAAATGGTGATCTGGACAACTCTAGATAGGGAGATACAAGGTAGAGGTATGCTGGCTCAATTCAATGTCTTAGTGTAGAAGTCATGTATATATAGGATCATGGGTGGCCTTCCGTGGATGGCTATACATGGGTGGTAGAGCGTGGGCGGCCATTGCCTGTGTAATTGTCATACATGGCTTAGAATGCTTGAACCAACCTAACAAATATAAATGATTTCTGACTCCGGACCCACAATTGGGGACCTTGGTAACTCCCTTTCGTTACAATACCTTACATGGTCATATTAATCCAACATGCAAGTTAGGATTCCCATCAATTGGGTAATGCACGCTTGACTTCTCCTCATAATGGGGGCCTTACAAATGTGTATACAATCATGAGGGGTAGACATTGACCATATACTAACAAACCTTAACCCTAATTTTCTGTTGATTTAAGGTTTGACCTTATATGATAGCTCTCGGCATGAGGATCATAAAAATGTTGTCAGACCATTCATCAGGTAATCAGGAGTGTGAAAAAGCAGGTCAAGAAGTTATATTTAAAGTTAGCTAATGCAACTTTAAAAATTAAGCAAACTCACTTAAAATAAAACGATCCAAAATTTAAAATCAACGATGATGAGTTTTTTGTATGAAAAAATATTTTTTTTGCTCTAGCTTTAATTTTATCACTAGAAGTCCTTGGAGAGCTATATAAACAGTGCCTTGGGTCACTTTTGAGTCATCCTACACCAATTTGCAATGCCAGTTTTGGTCCCTCATTAGAGGTGCTGCTCTAGCACACATGAGGCAGCCATGGTGCAATCTAGGAGCATGTTGAGGAGCCGTTATGGAGTACTTCTTGGAGGAGTGTGCTCACACTCTTGCTTATGGAGAGGACTTACCCATCAGCAGCTTGATGGTGTGGATCAGCCATCTACATAATGTATTTGAAGATTGTCTTCTACGTGAAGATTTTGGTGTACTTCAAAGACATTGGATGGAGGTTAACATAAGATTTGCATCTTATGTTAAGAATTCAGGTACATATTCTCTTTATGCACATAGGTACTACTTGGAGTTTATGGAGGCAGTGGCATCCATATCTGGAGGAGTCCTATTCAGCATATCTAAAGGAGAATCAGTACATGCATGCTACATGCATTTGGATGAGGTGTTAGAGAAGATGTGTTCACATGAATATGAGGATTTCTGATAGCAACATGTTAGCATTCTATGCTAATTCTATAAGTATGTGATCTTTCACACACACATCTGATTTAGGATCTTCCATAGCCTAAAATTAGATTAGGGTTTGCTGATTATCAGTTTTCAATTGGTCTTTCCTCTTTCTGTCTCTCATATGCACTCTTCTACAACCTATTAGGTCATACATCTCATACATATTTAGATTTCCGTCCCTACATCTGAATATTCTTGTAAATTTTGTACATTCACTTATCCATCTATTTTTGTTCACATAGAGTGGTTGAGAGTTTTGACTCCCACATTGTAATTTGACATTTGTATATATGATAATGTGAGTAAGCCCTGGCTTACGTAACACTTTACACATGTTTTCTAATCTTTCTCTATCTTTGTCTCATCATTTGTATGATTAAATGTAGTATGTTCAAGTTTTGTCAATATTGGAAAATTGCTGAAATCCGTGTTGTAGATCCTCAACCTATGGAACTATGGACCTGTGGTATTAGTTATGGGCCTACTAAATTTCCAATAGGGCACTGGCTGAGGTGTATGCCTAGTTTTTTGACTGGTCATCCCTACAAGTGGGTCGAACTAGAGTTGTCTTTTGACTCCTACAACTGCTTCTATGAGGATCAATGCTCCTAGTATTTTGCCCACCATCCTTGCTTTTGTTGCACCTATTCCGCCTTCCTCCTCTTCAGTTTCTAGATTATAATCCTGTTATGCTTCATACCAATTGTAAAATTCAGAAGATGACTCCACGTTATCCGCTTGTGCTTGCACTCTTGTGTAGTAAACTTTACTAAATCTTACTCTTCTTCCCATCATGCATTTATTGCTTCTTTAGCAAATGTAGTAGGATCGCCAAATATGTTGGGGTTCAACAACACATAACTACTGACTCAAACAATTTACTCTCATGAACAAACCCTAGCATATAAGCCTTCTCACATAAAACTCAATTACTCAGGTATCGAATTTCAGTTTCTACCACACTCAAATAACTATAATGCAAGTATAGAACATTTATCTTCAAAATAGGAAACAATGCACGCATGTGCAAAATGAATGAGAAAGAAATCCTTCATGCATGTATCTGAAGTATAGAAAGTTAGACTGACAAAAGAGCAATACGACTTCTACTTAATTGAACGCATCAAGTCTGATCACTTTCAGCTTGCGCAATTACAAGAATCTAGGAGTTGAAAATATAGAGAGTACACTCATAACCTTAAAAGAGAATGTTAAAGTAAAAGGTGTGAATGTATGTATGACTTAGATAAAAGCCAAATTATGATTAGAGTGATAGAATACTCAATGAAAGTGCAAGTGTATCCATATGGAGTGATTTGGATCACCAAAACTCACCCAAGGAAATGCATGGACAAAGGACAAGAAGTGGAGAGGTGAGAGAAGATGCAAGGGTAGGTAAAGAAACACAAACTCCCATGCACATATCTCTACATATAGAAGTAATTTGAATGTGAAAATTTGTGGAGATGACAAGGATATGGTCTAAATGCATATGTTGGTCATTCTCTCACCAGTAATATTAGAAGGGCCCCCGCTAGTATGCTAAAAAGCACATATGTATTCTAGCTGCATACATTTTCTATACATAGCCACTTTGTGAAGGTGATATCTCTCTATGTACTTATCCATTTAATGCATATAATATCTTGTTGGAAATATTATCCCTCATTATATCTATTCTATAACTATCTCTACTAGTTGAGTCTCCAATATTGATTGAGAACCTTTCTTGTGAACCTCAGTTTTAACATGAGTTGATAGGTAGTCTATCTTTAGATGGTTGGTTGCCTAATCATATGAACTCCAAATGGAATGATATTTAGATTGTTAGAAAGCTAAATATTTCGAATATGCAAAGAAGAATTGCATATTCCTTGAATCTTTGAGTTTTGATTGATTTAGGTTTTACTAAGCATGTGTCTAACAAGGTAATTTCGAGAAGCGTTTCTCTAACTTCCACTGCATATATTGGAGAGAAATCTCTCCATATTTGGTATCAGATATTTGGTATAGATCAATGGCATTGAAGATCATGGTTGTGCACAAAATAGATCTTGAAGAAGATGTAGAGATGGCAAAGGAAATCTTGGAGGTATGAGCCTAACGAGTGTGCAACATTCATGCCATTGGAAAGCTATGGAGATGAAGCCTTTATATGTAAGATAATTTTGATGCTTTATGTTATTTGAAGTCATAAAATCTCCTACCCTACTCTCCCTACATATGGTTGATCGTTGAATATTTCTATAAGTGATACTGATCACTTGGATGAAGCCTTATGGGTAGCCTATACAAGAAGATGAAGATTCAAGCAAAGAATCTTGGATGAGCAACTACATATAGTTGTATATGAGTATTGTATGCATGCTTTTGATATTGCATTCAATTGAATGAATTGCAAGCTTATATTATGTACATGGATGAAATTTAAGCTTATGGATAGAATTATGTGCTTATGCATTGAAGATGCTTATGTATGCACGCTTGTGAAGTTTATGCTCAAGATGAATGACAATTTTGGCCATCCATGCTTAGGCTGAGTATACATTGAACTTAGAGTTGATGATTGATTTCCAACATGAAAGAATCTATGCATGTGTGGTCAATGAGAATATATACACTTTTTTTATGATGTTTGGATGAGTGTTAGGTTGTTTTATAAAGTTTATACAAGCTGAATATTTTGAGGTTTATATAGCCATATGATTTGGCATAAAGTGGGTTGAATATATGCTCAAATCATTGGTGATTTGAATACATGCTTATGTAGATTGGTTGGCATGATATTGAAGCATTAAATTTTGGTCATGTTCAACCATAGATAAGCTGAATTATATATGTTTGGATGCCAAAAAGATTGGTAAGATGCAAGGCTGCTATGTATGAAGTTTGTGGATGTATCTTGTTGTGGATAAAACCTGAGGTAAAATTGAAAAATCAAATCTATATGCTCATATTATGATGACTAAATGTGTTTGATTCTTGAGTTGAGATAGTGAAAGTCAATTGAAAACTCCTATTGTAAATTCCAAGGAAAAAAGTGAGCAAAGCTTGGATGATGTGAGGACACAAGGCTTGGGGCCAAAGTGAAGGAAGGAGCCCAAGCTACAAATTTGTCAAACACCTAAAGTTTGAACACTTGAAGATTAGAGCCAAAGTTGAAGGTGATCAAATCAAGGATGTCCATAAGAAGAATATTGAAAAGTGCAAGGAGTAGAAGACTCCAAAGCAAGGCTACCATAAAGTTTTGAAGATTCAACGAGGACTTGACATCACTCTCCAAGGTTCAAGAAGCACACACAAGTGCCGAAATAGAAGGAAGGGTCACCCATGAGAAGTGTGATATAAAGAAGGTAAAGAATTCTGTTTCCAATGATAAGGGTTGAAGAAAATCCACATTGTGTGGTGGTAAGTTCCAAGCAAAGATGAAGTGAAGATCTAATCAAAGGTTGAGGATAGTAAGACCACTAAAGAGAGTGGAAAGCCTATGTAAAGGCAAGTAAGACTGTCCTAAGAGGAATGAAAAGCCTATGTAAAGGCAAGTAAGACCATCCCAAGAGGAATGACAAGCGTATGTAAAGGCAAGTAAGACCATCCGAAGAGGAATGGGAAGCCTTGTTATGTGCAAGAAGCACCGAAGACCAAGTGAAGGTCCAACAAAAGTTTGAAGCTAGTAATGAGTGGACAACATATGTAGAGTCAAGTAAGACCATCCCAAGAGGAGTGGCAAGCCTATGTAAAGGCAAGTAAGACGATCCCCTGAGGAATGGCAATATTTCTTAGGTGCAAGAGGCACCATTGTTCACATTGAAGATTTCTTGTGTTTTTTTGTATGTGATGAAGAAAGCTTGGAAGATATAGAAGCTATGAATGCTTCACATGAAGAGGAACTCATGAAAGATTTCATGTATGATCAGCCCATTGTTGATTTTGCAGGTATACAATTGTATTTATCTATTTATTGTAAGTTCAAAAGAAAGCTAGGGCTTGAAAATATAGAGAGTACACTGGTAATCTTAAAGAAGATTGTTAAAGTAAAAAGTGAAAATGTATCTATGGCTTAGATAAAAGCCAAATTATGATTAGAGTGATGGAAACTCAAAAAAAGTGCAACTTTATCCATATGGAGTGATTTGGATCACCAAAAGTCACCCACAAAAATGGAAGGACAAAGGACATGAAGTGGAAAGTAAAGAGGTGAGAGAAGATGCAAGGTGTCATATTAGGGATGCACCCCTCCTTGGGTGAGGTGGCACTCATGCCACTTGGCATCAATTTGGGTTTATATTATATGCTAGAAGAACTAGATATTATTATCTCTTATGATAGTTAAGAGGAAACTCTTGAGAGAGTCGCAAGAGGAGAGATTAGAGCTCGGCGGTCAGGTGGTCAAACAAACAGATCATCTCTGTGTGTAGCTCATGCGAGCCGTTGGAGTCCGATTAGCAGTAGCATAAAAGAAGAACTTGACCATGGGAAGAAAATGTCATATTAGGGATGCACCCCTCCTTGGGTGAGGTGGCACTCATGCCACTTGGCATCAATTTGGGTTTATATTATATGGTAGAAGAACTAGATATTATTATCTCTTATGATAGTTAAGAGGAAACTCTTAAGAGAGTCGCAAGAGGAGAGATTAGAGCTCGGCGGTCGGGTGGTCGAACAAACAGATCATCTCTGTGTGTAGTTCGCACGAGCGGCTGGAGTCCAATTGGTAGTAGCATAAAAGAAGAACTTGACCATGACACTAATAAAAGAAGAACTTGACCATGACACTGGTATCAGAGTGAGGATGATGACCACGGCCTTCGCACACTGCACGAATGGAACCCAGGTCGTAGCTAAGAGAGCCATTCGTCATAACCAAGGTGCCATGATGTTGATGTATATATGGATCGACTCACAATTATATAGATTGAACTCACACTTCATCTCATGCTCATGAGCTTGGGCTCCCCTTGCTATATATAAAAGGGTGCTGAAGCAAATGAAAGAGGAGAAGGATGTTTGAGCATGACGCTTTTTCGTTTTGGAGCCACAACTTTCAAAAGGAAGGAGTCAAAGAGTAAATTCAAATGGGAACTGAGAATAGATAGGAGAGATGTAGATGGGATGACCAACCGCATATGAAGAGTCCACGAACAAAGAGCAGCCTTTCCATGACTTGTCCAATGTCTTGGTTCCAAATTGAAAGAGCCTAGAGCTTCACATTAATCACAGGTATTATTATTTCAATGTTGAAAGGTTCTGCATTTGCGAGAAGCTACGAAAGCTTTAGGGGCCAAGTTTTTGGAGAGAAATCACATGTATGGAGATTATGAGATATGTAATCTCACCTTGAGTCAAGGATTCCCTCAAAATACAATAAAGGGTAAGCTTTAGATACCTCCAAAGTAGCCATTTTGGGAAGGGAAAAAGAAGAGGTATTTTTCATAAATTGGTAGTAAAGACCATGCGTGGTTGTAGTCTAAAGTATTGAACTCCATGTAAGATCAAGAAATCCAAAAGATACCTCAGTTTGATGGGAGTTTGAAGCTCCACAAAACTCCCTTCCATCACAGTTTGATAAAAAATTTCAGCACCTAAATCTAAGAAATTCCCATTTTGGAAGAGGGAAAAAGAGGTGCACTAATTATGGATGGATGGGAATAGTTATATATACTGAGAATATGGTGTATGAATTACCATGGAGAAGAGAAAATCCAAGAAAAATCCACATTTGGAATGGATTAGAAGCTTGCTAAGAGCTCCCATTTAAGTTTTTGCATAAAAGCAAAAATCTTGATTTAGGCCTCTTTTGGGGAGCAAATTAGCATGCATGAAGGGAGGATTTGGAAAGTTGAAAAATAGGCCAAAGCATCTTCATATGTTTCTCTCTGAGATTATGGAGAGAATTTTAGGATTTGCATGATGGAAGAATGCTTTTGGGCACCTCAAAATCACATTTTTACACTTTTTCCAGCCCCTCCAACAGCCCACTAGTTTGGCATGTCCCGCTTGGAATGCCCATATCATGGGACAGAAAACTCCAAATTGGATGTGCGATGGCTTTCGAAGGGTACAAGGTCTAATTTCAGTTTATGAAAAGAAATTTTGGAAAACATGTATTTGTGCAAGTCTATACTGTTGATATATTTAGGTAGTGATGTGTGTGAACACTCTAGGACCGCCGGGGCACTTTTTTCCCTCTTTAGGAGGTTTTTTTCCCACGGCTTGTATATACGCCTATTGCCCTAATGGGCTACTTATCTTTGTACATTCTCTAGTAATACATTCAGTCTTGTGTGTTGTGCTCCAAGCTTCTTCTTCTTCCTTGTGCTGTTCGCGTGCTTCCGCAGACGTCCAACTCCAACAATTGGTATCAGAGCAGGTCGTTGCTTCTTCTAGGGCGCCGTCGACACTCCTCCGTTTGCAGTCTCAGATTCGCACAAAATTTGGTGAGCATACTCAGGGTGTTTCCGAGATCAAAACAGCTTTGCTATGTGGTGCCGAAATCGCGATCTGAGCTCGTTTCGGCCTCCGAACGCACTATCGCAGTGCTTGTGCAGGCTATTTCGTCCTTTTGTGCCAAAGGTATATACCAGTTTCTGTTCGACGGTTTAAGCATCTCGAAGTCTGCTACAGGTCTAGCAGAACTCGTCTGGGCAGTTCTGTTCAACTTTTTGAGATACAATCAATTTTCTGCATCAAGGTATTTTAGTCACCGACCATGGCTGAAAGCAGTGATGTATTCCGTATGTTGGCTGTTGAGGATAAGTTGGATAGTACCAACTACCCATTATGGGCTTATATGATGCGACATGTACTGGTTGCAAAAGGATTGTGGAACATGGTGCACGGTGTTGAAAGACGTCCTGTTACACCTGTAACGACAGGTACTACAAATACAGGTGTTGGAGCTGATGAAGATGGTGTCGAAGATGATATTCCGCAGATTCCTGTTCGTGCTGCTGTTTCTGTTGCACCTACTGCAGAGCAGATTCGTTGGGATGGCAGAGATGCCCAGGCACATGCATTGATAGCTTTGTCTGTCAAACGTGCCATTATTCCTCATATTCGCTCTTGCAGAACAGCAAAGGATGCTTGGGATACACTTACCACTTTGTACCAGGCTAGGAATGAGGCTCGTGTTGCTTACCTCCGAAAACAGTTGGAGAGTGAGCACATGAATGAAGGTGATTCGATGGACAGTTTTCTTACAAAGATCAAAGACCTGAAGGAACAATTGATTTCTGCTGATGAGGTTATACCAGATAGCTCACTTGTGCAGACCGTTCTGAATGGCCTTCCTGATTCATATCAGAGTTTTGCCTCTACTCTTCGATTGATGATGAAAGGCAATCCGAATGCCTTGTCATTTGAGAAATTAGTCTCTGTTCTGTTGCAGGAAGATCAGTCCAGGCAGAACAGGTCCATTATGCGTGTTGCAGATCAAGCTTTCCTGGCTAGTCAGAAGGGCAAAGGAAAATGGAGCTCTTCTACTAGTAAGCAGAAATCTGCAAATGCTGCACAATCAAAGAACCAGGATAAAGATGAGAAGAAATCAGAAAAGCTGAAATTGTTCTGCAAGTACTGTAAAGGCAATGATCATATCATAAAGAACTGTCCAAAACTGGCTGCTAAAGAGGCAAAGAAGAAAGAGGCTGGAATGGTTGTTGCAGAGGCCTCTACACCAAAAACAGAGTCTGCAAATCTTGTGCAGGAACTGCAGTTTTGACCCATCTTCTCCTGATCAGTGCATGTCTGCAGTAGACTCAGATGTTTGGTACTTTGACAGTGGGGCGACCAAACATATTACCTCGCAGCGTAGTTTCTTCTCTTCACTTGAGCCTGCTCCTACAGGGAATACTGTCACATGCGCCAATAACTCCTCTTATCCTGTTATGGGAGTTGGTAAGATCATTCTGACTACTGCTGATGGTAGTTCTTTCACTTTGTCAGATGCTTTATTTGTGCCAGGGATCAAAAAGAATCTGTTATCAGTTTCTGCATTAGCCAAGATTGGCTTGGTTGTGAAATTTGTTGATGACAGGTGTACATTCCATGATCTCTCAAATGGCGATGTGATTATTGCTTCTGGCATTTTATGTCGTGGGCTGTATAAGCTCATAGACTATGAAAGATCTGTGAATGATTCGGCATGTGCAGTTCATGATTCTCAGGCTATGTCAGATGCAAAGCTTTGGCATGCACGCTTTGGTCATCTGAATTTTGCTAGTTTGTTACGCCTGCAGAAATCTGAAATGGTGTCCTCTTTGCCCAAACTTGAGGCACCTGGAAAACATGTTTGTGAAGGCTGTATTTTGGGCAAAATGCAGCGTTCTTCCTTTCCAAAAGATGGTTCAGTTCGGGCTACGCAGAAATTGCAGCTTGTACATAGTGATGTCTGTGGTCCTATGCAGACACCCTCTTTTGGAAATTACCTTTACTTCGTGACTTTCATTGATGATTTTTCCAAGCATGCATGGGTATATCCACTCAAAGCAAAGTCCGAAGTGTTCATGTGCTTCAAACAGTTTTTGGTTTTAGCTGAAAATCTGTCAGCATGTAAAATGGGCACCCTCCGTTCTGATCGAGGGGGGGAATATATGTCTTCAGATTTTAATGCATTTCTGGCTGAACGTGGGATAAAACACCAGTGTACAGTGCCGTATACACCTCAACAGAATGGAGTTGCTGAACGAAAGAACATGTCACTCATGGAGATGGCGAGGTGCATGGTCAAAAGTCAGGCTTTACCACATAGTTTCTGGCTTGAGGCTGTCATGTGTGCAGCATATGTACTGAACAGGTGTCCCACTAAAGCGTTGCAGTCTATCACTCCATATGAGGCTTGGCATGACCGCAAGCCATCTGTTGCTCATCTGCGTGTTTTTGGTTGTTTGGCATATGCATTAGTGCCTGAACAACATCGCAGAAAATTGGATGATAAGGCAGTAAAATGTATTTTTGTTGGGTACAGTTCTGAAAGTAAAGGCTATCGTCTGTATCATCCACAGACTAAACGCATTCTGGTTAGCCGTGATGTTGTCTTTGTGGAAGATGCTATTCAGCCATTGCTTTCATGTACTAAGGAGACATCTGTTAGCTCCAAAGACATGTATGATACTTTGATGCCTCTTTTTACAGGTGGACAGGCTAGCGCTGGTCCTAATGAGGCAACTTCTCAGCCTTTGCAGGTTTCATATGATGATGCAGATCATTCCATTTCTGATGCAGATTTACATGATGCACTTGTTGATGAGAGAGCTGATATTGAACAGGCAAAAACTATGCCAAAATGGCTGGTGCAGACTTTGCGTGACAGCAAATTAGATGCACCTTTGTCATATCGTACTCGTTCAGGCTCTCATAGTACCTCCTTTGCATCAGATTGCTATGCTATGGCTGCATCTAGTCTCTGTGATGAGAATGAGCCTGTTTCTTTTGATGAAGCACAAAATTCAGAAAATTGGATGGCTGCTATGCAATCTGAATATGATGCTATAATGAAGAATGGTACATGGTCTTTATGTGACTTGCCTCCTGGCAAGAAGGCCATTGGCACTAAGTGGGTATACAAGCTGAAGCGTAAACCTGATGGTACAATTGACAGGTATAAGGCTAGGCTTGTTGCAAAGGGTTATGCGCAGGAAAGAGGCATTGATTTTGATGAGACCTTTGCACCTACATGCCATATGACTACTGTTCGGAGCATTTGTGCACTTGCAGCCCATCATGGTTGGAATGTACATCAGTTGGACATTAAAACAGCATTTCTGAATGGTGACTTGCATGAAGAAGTGTATGTTTTTCAGCCCCGTGGCTTTGTGCAGAAAGGGCATGAAAACCAGGTGTGCAGGTTAAAGAAGGCGTTATATGGTTTAAAGCAAGCACCACGTGCTTGGTATGAGAAAATACATGCCTATCTGATTGCACATGGTTTTGAGAATAGTCCAACTGAAAGCACCTTATATGTTAAGCGTGCTAATGATGTGCTTCTGATCATTGTTGTCTATGTAGACGACATGCTACTCACTGGTCCTCTTGAGAAGCATATTGCTGATTTCAAGGCTGATTTGCATGCCTCATTTGAGATGTCTGATTTGGGGCATTTGCATCACTATTTGGGCATTCAGTTTATGCAAGTTGATGGTGGAATGGCTTTGTGTCAAACGAAATATATTGACACATTATTGCAGGGTTTTGGCCTTGAAGACTGTAAGCCTATTGCCACTCCTATGGAGACAGGTTTACGATTGAGTCTTCATGATGCTGGAGATGCATTTGATGCTGTTCTCTATCAGCAGGCCGTTGGATGCTTGATTTACTTATGCATTACTCGGCCAGATATTCAGTTTGCTGTCTCACAGATGAGCAGGTTTATGCATTGCCCAGGAGTCACGCATTGGAAAGCGGTTAAGCGCATCTTTCGCTACTTGAGTGGTACTCGGCTACTTGGGTTGTTTTATCCCAAGGGGGGATCACTACCGCCAGATTTGCATGCTTTTTCTCACTCAGATTGGGCTGGTTGCTATGACACTCGTGTGTCCACCAGTGGTTTTTGCTTCATGCTTGGTAGCTCATGTATATCTTGGTTGAGTAAGAAGCAGCCTACTGTGGCCACTTCCAGTTGTGAGGCTGAGTATAGGGCAGCTTTCACAACGACTGTTGAGTGTGTGTGGCTCAGACGCCTTATGGCTGATTTGGGTGTTGGCCAGTCTTCTGCCACCACCATCTTCACTGACAGTCAGAGCGCATTGGCAGTTGCGAGGAACCCTGTGTTCCATGCTCGCACTAAGCACATTGAGGTGCATTATCACTATGTCAGGGAGAGGTTCTCTGCTGGGGAGATCAGCTTGGCATATGTGCCCACGCAGGAGAACATTGCAGACCTTTTCACGAAGGCTCTGCCTAGGGAGAAGTTTGAAGCTTTCCGCAAAGCTTTGGGCTTACTTCCTTTTGTGGAGTGATTTCCAAATAGCTCAGCACTTCCTTATACATGAGTGCCAGCTCCTTGTTCACCGCATCACTTCCAGGGGGGATTTGTTGATATATTTAGGTAGTGATGTGTGTGAACACTCTAGGACCACCGGGGCACTTTTTTCCCTCTTTAGGAGGTTTTTTTCCCCCGGCTTGTATATACGCCTATTGCCCTAATGGGCTACTTATCTTTGTACATTCTCTAGTAATACATTCAGTCTTGTGTGTTGTGCTCCAAGCTTCTTCTTCTTCCTTGTGCTGTTCGCGTGCTTCCGCAGACGTCTAACTCCAACATATACAGCTCTGCAAAGTCTGAACAGTTTTTGGTGACTACCTTCCGGGAGCCATATCTTTCAAATCGGGAAGGCGATTTGAGTAATTTTACTTGGAGCTCTTTGCACATGCTATATAATTCAGTTTATGAACATTTGTAGGTCCTAAAGTGGTTTTTGCAGGTCTAAAGAAGGATTACTCATGCATTTTTTGACTAAATTTGCATTATTTTAGTAATCATCTGACCATGCTTTATGTTTTGGGGTGTGCTCCGATGTTTTCAGACACTTCAAAGTTTATGTTAGGACCTAAGGAGGAAGGTGCAGAGGTCTCGAAGCTTGTCGAGAACCATTGGATGCATGCAATTCCTAAATCAAATTATTCAGGGACGTATGCTTTATGCTTCAGGCATTTTACTTTATGTTATGGCATGTTCTCTATGTACATGCATAGATTGGATTGCATACATCAAATGTTGATCATTGTTTAAATTCTAAAAGTATGGATCAATAGGTGAGAAGTACACTTTTTGATTGTTTGCAGGAAAGAGGATTGCAGAAAGTACATGACTATGCAACACAGAGAATTGTTGCTAGCAATTGCTCTTATGTTTTTGCAGGTTATGGAATTCATATATGAGTTTATGGCGTGCATGCCATGGGCCTGTCAAGCCCTATGTTATTGGGTGGCCTATGTGCCACTGAGCTATTGGTTAAATTTTTTTTGGGATTCCATTTCCTGGGGAAATGCTGTCGAAAATTTTCCCCCCTCATGGTGTTATATACGCACTTGCCTTTAAGTAAGAATGTTATGGCATGGTAACATGCCCTTTTTGCAAACTTCAATAAGGTGTAGGCATGTTTCTAAGCATGTATTTGATGGACTTAGTACCATCATAGATTTATACATAAGGGAAATTCACTAGCAATAGGATCCCTACATATAATCCTTTTGGGATTAGACTATAGGATTGCTAAAGGAAGGAGCTACACCTTCACCATTAGTAATGTGCACAAGCAATCCTATAGCTTATAGGAAGTTGCATAGAGCCACGAGAGATACAGTTTGATAATCTCCAAGTTAGTGAAGATTTACTTATCTTCACAAGAGTCTCACATGATGATTGGGAGACTATGGGGTATTATCAGGAATACCCAAAGAGTGACTAGTTTCACTCATGCAGATCACTTGAGCAAGTAGTGAAGCACTTTTGCTACACTAATAAGGAAACCAATAAGATGGGATCACAAAGATGGGTTTCATGAGACAGCATTGACAGGTGTTTATGTGATTTTAGTGATGGTTAGGAAGGCCATAGGTATGGCACTAGCTCTATAGTATAGAGCATAGATCCCTAAGTCAGGTATAGTTGGGGTACCCAATACATATATATGTATATCGGGATCTACAAAGAGGTAATCAGACTTTGTCTTGGTACCTAAGAACAAGTTGGTTTGGAATAGAAAGGGATATCCATTGTCACATATTGACTAGAACCAAACTAACTAGTTCGAGGACATGGGACTCATTTGAGTCCACTGGCATGATTTTAGGATATGGGATTCATGAGAGTCCACCTATATATTCCATTACATATATATGGAATATATATTCAGTTTAGTGTAGGTATGACACCGTGAATTGGAAGAAGTTTTCACGGGTATGAGATGGTGGAAATGACTTCCCTTTGAGCACTCTTCTTCTATCGCCTGGGAGAAAAGGACTCATCATTCATGGCGTCATGTCTCACTAGATCAGAGGAGAGCTCTTAGTAGACATCTCCTTAGGATGGGATTTATCCTTCATAGTTTGGGGAAGATTTATTCTTCCAGTAGAGAATGTGATAGGTGATTTCATCACCATGGATATCACATAATCATTTCGAGTTTTTTAGGAAGGATAATTCCACTAGTTAATGGGATCGTATAGATCCATGCATAGAGTATGGTTGGCAGAGATAGTTTTTTTACTATGGATACACATGTGTTTATGGTAGCATGTCATATCATTGTGGACCATTTTAGCAGAGGGTTTTGACTCTTATTAGGAATTTATTTCCTCCACTCTTCACTACATACACCTTCATTAGTTATGGGAGATTTGTTCTCCATCTTTATAGTTATGTCTGTAATGAAGGATTATTTGGTATGGAGAGCTTATAGATGTGTTCTCAGTTATGGATGAGTGGAGCAAATGGATTCAAAGGAGTCTCGTCCAAAGGGAAAAGGAAAGTGGAATAGATTCCACTACCAGAGCTCTTTTCCTTAGATGAGATTAGAGAGAGAGTTTCACTTTCTCACTTTTAGGTTATCTAGATAGAAGTGGCACTCTTCTATCAAAGACAAGAGGGAGATCAGTTAATCATGAGGGTTAGATTGAGTCTCACATGGAGACTCTAGAGAGGAGAAATTATGTTACTCCAGTGATGGTGTATGACTACATGAGATGATCTAGTTATTGACATTAGTTAGAGTGGGAGTAGAGTTATGACTCTTCTCTTTAGAGTTTATAGGAGATATAGATATATCTAACCTATTAGGGTACCAAACTCTTATTTGGTGTTACATCATGAGTATGATGAGTAAACATCAGTTAGGAGGATGGGTACTTAAGGATTATCTGAATCTCAAAGGGAATGCTTTTTGCATTCATATGGCAATCTACAGGGAAGAGAAATATTAGAGTTTGCACAAGTGACAATAGATGCTCTTCCAATAGAACTTAGTCCAAAAGTAATGGATGAAAAACCATGAACTTCTTGGTTGGTGAAATGTAGAGATTGCATTTTACTACCGTGAGCTAAATGATGGATTTGCATAGTTCACAAGGTAGTTAGGCTAAACTATTACTTGTGATTACCCTCAAGGTTGGGAAGACCTAGAGTGGTATGAGGGCAATCTATCATTTAGTCTTAGATGGGTTTTGAATCACTTGTTATGGGACTTTGTTCTATATTTTAGAGGATTATATGGTTTATTATCTCCATTATGGTACGGTTAAGCTTATAAGTTTGGAACTTTTACACTTGCTTTACATATTATTAATCCATAGAGGATACATCATATGGCCTTAGGTCATTTGGATGATGTTGTATGTCATGGGAGTGTTAATTTGGAAGTTGAGTGTATAGGGGAGATAGTAAGCACCACTCAGACGGTTTCCCACCTTTGAGATGATCTCATATGAGACTTCTTAAGGGGAAGGATATGGGGAAACAACACACAGAGATGACCATATACATTGAGTACATGGGGTTCAGGGGAGTCTGAGCACTTTCTTCTACCATTACGGGCATTTCATTTAAATTTTCGAGGACAAAAATGTTTTCAAGGGGAAGGAAATGTCATATTAGGGATGCATCCCTCCTTGGGTGAGGTGGCACTCATGCCACTTGGCATCAATTTGGGTTTATATTATATGGTAGAAGAATTAGATATTATTATCTCTTATGATAGTTAAGAGGAAACTCTTGAAAGAGTCGCAAGAGGAGAGATTAGAGCTCAGCGGTTGGGTGGTCGAACAAACAGATCATCTCTGTGTGTAGCTCGCGCGAGCAGCTGGACTCCGATTGGCAGTAGCATAAAAGAAGAACTTGACCATGACACTAATAAAAGAAGAAATTGACCATGGCACAAGGGTAGGTGAAGAGACACAAACTCCCATGCACATATATCTATATGTAGAAGTCACTTGAACGTGAAAATGTGTGGAGACAATAAGGAGATGGTATAGAAGCATATGCTTGTTATTCTCTCACCAATGGATATCTGAAGGGCTCCCATTTGTATGCTACAAGGCACATAGGTATTCCAAATGCATACATTTTTTGTACATAGCCACTTTGTGAAGGTGATATCTCTTTGAAATATTTCAATGACGATGCGGCACAATGTGCTCTCCTTCTTGAGAGCTCCACAATGATATCCTCGGATTAGAAAACTGATCTTCAAGCACCACACACGGTGCTTCGCACTGAGGCTACAAGATACATAGAAAAACATAGCACATAGGTAGCACGAACATAGACTTTATGCTTGATATGATTTGATTTATGTTCATTTGTAGTCATATGTGTAGATTTATGAACACCTCTTGTAGAAGAGTATATTTTATCTCTTGTAATTGTGAAAGAAAGAATGGATTAAGCCATCCATGATGTAAAAAGGAAATTTGTGGCTTTGACTACCTAAAACCATGAATCCATCAACTGAGAGAATATCTCCTAATTGTTAGCATCACTTTTAGGTGAAGTTATTTGAATTAAAATTCAAAAACTACCTCCAAAAGTAGCTATAAAAAGAGCAAGAAGGAGGTCACCGTTAGAGAGCTTGATTCGTGCCCACTTCATGTTCATTTGTAGAGATTGAAGAGCTTGCTCCATAGCTCTATCATTCTAGACTACCCCCATTTGCAAGTATTCATCTTCACATTGCATCCACCATCTCTCTTTACAGTGGTATTAGAGCATAGTCAATCAACTTTATTTGCACCATATATCACGTAGTAGAATAGAAAAGCTTTCTCATTCTAGCTACTTACCCATGTTATCTTTCTCTCATTTTGCATTTTGTGAGCATTTTCAATATGGAAAGCAAAATAGGAATGTGTACAAAATGCACATGCACACTTCAACTCAGCCTTTAGATCTCTTTCATACAGATGTGTGTGGTCCTATACCCACAAGTTCATTAGGAGGTTCTGTTTATTTTTTCACTTTCATAGATGATGCTACTAGAAAATTCTGGGTATAACCTATCAAAGCAAAGGATGAGGTATTCCCTACTTTCAGAAAATGGCTTGCTACAATTGAGACTACAAAAGGAACTCAGCTTAAGGCTTACATTCAGATAATGGGGTTGAGTATACCTCACATGAATTCAACCTTTTCTGTCAGTCTAGAGGAATTCATAGAGAGTTTACAACTCCTTATATGCCAGTACAGAGTGGTGTAGTTGAAAGGATGAATAGAACTATTCAGGATAGAGTAGTTTCTATGATGCATCATGCAAACCTTTCAAAAGGCTTTTGGGAAAAAGTAGTATTGAATAAAGTTCACGTGATTAACCTTTCACCTAGTATTGTCAAAGGTTTGAAAGTGGCACGAGAGTTATGGACAAGGAAGCCACCATATTATGATCATCTTTGAGTTTTTGGGTGTGATGCATATGTTTGTATACCCAAGAATCTTAGAGAATAGTAAGTCAAAGAAATGCATTTTTCTTGTATATGGTCGAGAAGGACAATTTGGATATTGCTTATGGGATCTTGAAACACAATCAGTAATCAAAAGCAGTGATGTCGTTTTCAATGAGTCTAAAATGTATAAACAACCCATTAAGGAGGTTGAAGTGAGAAAAGTGGTTTTTGAGGATACTAGTCCTCCAGTTAGCATGCATAAAAATGCTGCACATAGGGATGTTCAAGAGAATGTCCAATCAGATCAGTCTACAAATGTTCCTGTTCAACAACCATTGAGACGCTCTACACATGTCTCACATCCACCTAATAGATATGTTTGAGGTTTGGATCGTAGTGAGCCTTCTTGCTACAAAGAGATCCTAGTGAGGCTTCTTGCTACAAAGAGGCTATGTAGACAATGGATCATGTCAAGTGGGAGCATGTCATGAAGATGAGTTGGATTGTATTCTTAAGAATGGTACTTGGGATTTAGTACCTTTGCCAAAGGGCAAGAAAGATTTACCATGTAAATGGGTATATAAGCTGAAATTCACATAAGATAGTGCTTCTCCAAAGTATAAAGCACGACTTGTTGCAAAGGGTTTTAAGCAACAACATGGTGTTGATTTCAAGGAAATCTTCTCTTCAATGGTCAACATTGTTGACGACATGATTGCTCCTACTTCATCTACATTTGTATCCGCATAAGTGCATCTCCATTTTGTATCCAGGAGGCACTCCATTTCTAGTCTATTTCCATTTCATTTCCATTACATTTCCTTTGTATTTGGGTACCTTGCCATTTGCTTCTACCAGTTGTATTCATTCTCCTTTCAGGGGAATTATCCCACATGACATGTATTTTGGAGAGCCCCTCACAAATCTATATAAGGAGGGCCTCTCCCCCATTTGTATTTGGTTAGAAGCTTGAGGAGCCTACTCCATGCTCTTGGCAAGCTCATTTCTAATCCACATGAGTTTACCCATTTCATGGTCTACTCATTTTGTGTCTTATACATTCTTTGTTTTGTGAGAGTACTTTTATGTTTCATTTTGCTTCCGCATGCGTACTCTCTACATGGTATCAGAGCTTCAGGTGGAGGTCTTGATGGTTCTTTTGGTGGTGATTTTGGAGGTGATGATGGTGTGTGTTGCAACATTCTTTTGGTGGTGAAGGTTTCATCATCATCTTCATGCTTTGATAGCATTTTGAATGTCATTTGCCCTCCCACCCACCCTCTCTATCACTCTTTCCCACCCTCCCACCCTTGCTTGTTATGCTTGTGGACGTGCTTCATGGTCTTCCATAAGTTGTGACATATCTCAGTTTTATATAGTGTTTATAAACAATCTTCTTTAATCATCTTATATGGTAACTTTGGGGTGAAATATCGAGGTCATCTCTGTTTTTCCCAACAGCAAAGTGCATACGCTCTATCATAGGATGTCTGACAATTTTTTGTGGATGTATTTGTGATTGCACCTTCAACTATAGTCTCTAGTCCTCTGAAGCATCAGGGTTCTTGCGGCACTATAGCATCCAGATTGATAGAGCTAACACTGACCACAACTTGCCATAACTGCGGTGTTGAGCAGACCCCTATTAAGTTCGATTGTTCTGTGATCACCGTCTCTCAGCTCATGCAGCTTCCAAGCTCATCCCTTCAGTGTGTACAATGTGCCTCATCTCTGTAAGCTGAAAGCGCAAACGAGGGAGACTTTTGTCCACTGTTGTGGGAATCAATCATTGTCTATCATCTTGCATTACTCATCTCATCACTCCGTGTTCTATTACCCATCATTCCCGCCATCTTCGTGCCTGGTGGAGTGCCCTACTCACTGCTCAGACAACCAGCTCAACTACCTATTTCATGTGGCTTTCGACCGTGAGTCCGGTTCAGGAAATACATTGTTTTGTCCACAGTCGATTGCTGCAGCTTGCCATGACAACACCACAAATCGCCCAAAACATTGCGTTCTTTCAGTCCTTCCTCTCTGAGTAATGAAGCTCCAAACACATCCTTCCTCTGTGTATGGCACAATTCTTCTTTGACTCTACTAATGCTCTTGCTGCTAGTGGATCCTCCGAAAAGGTCACAGAGTTAGAAGTGCCTCAACCAAAACTGTATCAAAGAGAGAGACTGAGCAACTCCGCCATCTCTTGTTTGTAGTAGAGAGAGAAATGGAGAGAACGAGAGCACAAGGGAGAATGGCTCTCTGAGCACGAGTGATCTCTAAGGTCTCTGTGTGAGCCACCTTGCCAGAGCGCTGCTCTTCATTAGTCTAATAACACCTTTGACTGCAACCGTCATCTCAGCACAAGCACATCAGTAAGCAGAGCTAGGATGGTTGGCGGTATGTGAAAGAGGTAGTAGATCGAAGCAACCTTGTGCCACCGAGAAAGACAGAGCGAGAGGAGCGACAGAGAGATTCAATCATCTGCGCCTTCACCTTGTGCACAATGACAATTGGAGCGCCAACAGACTGAACAATGTTCCATTCTATATTAGCACTTCATGTGGATTTTTGCACACCTGCAGGGGAGAGCTATGCCATTCATGAGGATTTGGTGTGCTTTTGAAGGGAGAGACGTAATCCACTGCATAGATTTGCAGGTACACGACTGCTGGCAGCTCAATTTTGGGCACCCCCTCCCTACGATAGCGCGCAGGCAGCCATAATTTTTTTCTGGAAGGGAACATTGATGATCACGTGGAACTATCATGTGATTGATTGTCTTCTCCGAAGTTAGTGCTCAGTAGTTATAGCATAATTTTGGTGCAACTTTACGTATCTTCTCTGACACATAGAAAGAGACAAGGAGCCACACCATATGTATGGCTTTGGGGCCCGTTCCCACACCATCAAAAATTAATTTGCATGTGATAAATGAAAATGTGGCTATATCTTATACAACTACATCCATCACCATAGTCATCATATTGATAACATGCCAATCGGATTTCTTTTTAGCAAAAGCTAAATCATGGATCATCAAGGCTACTTTATCCGACCACATTTCACCTTCTCTCCCTCGAGAAATTATCCCTCAATCTCTCATTAATATTCCTTTGGATGTATCATTTTGAAGCAAGTTTCCCGTGATCGTGATGACTCATTTGGAAAATAGGTTGTAATACTAAATACACACATTGTATTGTTTCCAAGGATTCAACACTTTAGATTTGTGCCACCCCATACACATTGAAATCAATTATATTGTATTCATCAAGAGCACCAACCCCACTTTGGCACACTTTGGCATTAAGTGCCTTTCCTTGTAAACCCAAGCACTATAAGAAGAAGGATATTGTGTGTGTGTGCACCCTTGTGGGTTGAAGGCTAATCTAAGCCCACCCACAAGCTCTCTCCAAGTGTCTAAGCCTCCTCTAAGGCTCTATTGGTGTACAATGGGCTAATCTAAGCCGCTTCCTCTCGCGTCGACTTTTCGTGGTGTTTTGCAAGAGAAGGGCTACTCTAAGCCCCCCCCCCCTCCCCAAGCATTTTCAGTGTGGTCCATTTCAAGCGTTGCAATTATTTTGAAGCAGCATCTTTGGCAAGAGATTTTGGTAGTGTTTCTAAACACTTGATACTCAAAGCTTTGTAATGACCAAAAGTGAAGGTAACTCATCATCTATGGCTAACTTCTTACCCTCTTTTACCCCTATTTTTATGCCTAAGGATGAACGCTTCAATGGACAAAATTACAATCTATGGAAAGATGTCATGCGCGCATATCTCTACACGAATCTTCTTCATGAGGTAGTAGACGGATCAGATCTTGAACCCGATAGGCATACCAACTTAGACAATTGGCATGTGTGGAATGTCAAGGACAAACGAGCTTTAGGTTAGCTGTTCCTTGCCTATGACGAACTGACAAAAGGACATATCACGACCTGTAAGATATCCCAGGATGCTTGGGATACATTAGCAGCTTTGTATGAAGACAAAACCCCTTCAAAAATATATGCATTAGAGGTCGAGTTTCATAACTTGACCATTCGGCCACACGACACAATTACCAAGGTCATAGCGCAATTCGAGGACTACCAGCGTAAATTAGCACTTTGTGGTAGGTAGATCTCTAGTGAAGATATGGCCATCAGACTTCTCAACAAGTTACCCAAGTCATATGAGACATTTGTCATAACTTTGTATAATCGCGGCCAAGTCTTATCTTGGGAAGAGGTCGGTCGACTTTTGCTCCTCCACGACTCGCGAGCCAAATTGACTTCCTCACAAGAGTTAGCCATGAAGGCCAAAGGACCATTCCATAAGGGCAAAACCACAAGTCATCAAGATAGCAATGGATCTAAGCAAGGATCACATAATTCATCTAAGAAGTTCACCTATACTTTTTTGTGGAAAATCAGGACACTTAGAAAAGTTTTGCTACAAAAAGAAACAATCATCGAAGGCTTCTACGTCTAGGCAAGCATCCAAAGGCTCCCAACATAGATCCCGCTGCTCGAGTGAGGAACTCTTCATCTTCACAGAAGCCAATGCACTAGTTACTTCTAGCTCCCCCCATGAGTGGATTTCCGATAGCGGAGCTACCTCCCATATGTGCAAAGACAAGGACTCCTTTCAGGAACTCGAAGAGCATACGGGAGAAGTCTATCTCGGCAACAACAAGAGTTTACCCATCGAAGGAAAAGGGAAAGTTCAAATTTCCAACTATCAGGGGGAATGCAAGTCTTTATCCAATGTTCTCTTTGTTCCAAATTTATGTATGAATCTACTTTCCGTCAAGGCCATTACAGATCAGGACAAACAAGTATGGTTTGATAACACCTCAGTTAAGGTAGTTGATCCCCATACAAAGGATTTCATTGCTCAAGGAATTGAAGTAAAGGGCCTCTACAAGCTATCTTGCTTTGTATCCAAAGAATCAACCTCAAGTTTGTGGCATCAACGATTTGGCCACACTTCTTACTTATCAAAAATCTCTTTATCCCAACTTGTGAAGGGATTGCCAAACATTGGGCAACTTACTGATGTGTGCCAAGCTTGCACCCAAGGCAAGCAACATAGGGCCCCAGTTCCCAAGGAATCTTCAAAACGAGCGAGGAACCCACTAGCCCTCATCCACATGGACTTATGTGGACCTATGAATACCCCATCCTTGAGTGGATCCCTCTACTTTTATCTTCTAGTAGATGACCACTCTCGCTATATTTGGGTATACTTTTTGAAGTCAAAGGCAGACACATTTTCTAAGTGATGAAAAATTATGCCAAGATCTATGCCTTGGTCACCACCTTAGTCATAAGCCTTCAAGAAAGCCTTGGATGGGTGGGCGGGTGCTTGCTTCACTTGCACAAAAGGAACAAAGATTTTACACCAAAATGCTATGATACTAGTGAAATATTTCAATGATGATGCACCACAGTGTGCTCTCGTTCTCAAGAGCTCCACAATGATATCCTTAGAGTAGAAAACCAAGTTGCAAGCACCACACATGGTACTCCAGACAGAGGCTATATAATACATAGAAAAACACAGTACACAAGGAGCACGAACACAGACTTCTGAGATGTTACAAATGCAGTTGGACATACAGTATGTGGCTGACTAGGCCACTATATGTTTTATTAAAGAACATATACATAAGTGTCCAATGGCTATTTGGCTTTCACATGGACACTAATGGGAACACTCTCTAGTACTTACCCATTTAATGCGTATCATATCCTATTGGAAGGATTATCTTTCATATTTTTTTGATGTAAATATCTCTCCTAGTTAAGTTTGCAGTAGTGACTAGGAGAACATTTCTTGTGAACCTCATTTTTTTATTTAACTTGAGTTGAGAGGCATTCTATATTTAGATAGTTAGTTGCCTAATCATATGAAATCCAAATGGAGTGATTTTTAGCTTTTTTTAAGTTACTAATGTCTATTGTGTGTGGACCAAATTTCAAAGTCATTAAATTTTTAAGTTCTGATTGAATCAGGTTTTAGTAAGCATGTGTTTAACAAGGCAGTTTCTAGAAGAGATTCTGTAACTTCTACTTTGTATATTCGAGTGAAATTTCTCTACATTGGGTACTTGATATCTTTTTTTGATGTGGCTTCTCTCACCATCATGTTTCCTTCATCATTTTAAACTTCATTACCATCCTCATCCAACTCTACCATTGTTTCTTTGTCTTTATTAATTGATTGTGCTTCATAGCTTGATGATGAACTCCCCCTCCATGCTAAGTTCATGCTTAAACTATCTTCATTGATGGAACTCTTTGCTATGGTTAACTCAGTCAATTTATCCTTCATCATCTCCATGCTTTTTTTTTCTTTGTATTCCTACATACAATCATATTTCTTATACCAAGTTAGTAGGTAGCTCATTAAAGGCTACATCACTTGATATCTGCAAGTCCTTTGTGTTTGGGTTGAAGAACTTGTAACCTTTATGATCATTTGAACCTTCTAGAAACAAACTTTTTTCCACCTTTAGTTGTAGCTTGTGCCTCAATTTTCTTGGCACATGTACATAACAGGTAAGATCCAAATATTTTGCACTATAAAGGATCATGTTAAGCTTGATATGGTTCCACGCCATGGATCCCTAGGGTGGGTGCTCTGTTCATAAGGTGCACAAATATATCTTTTGCATCGCTCCAAAACATGTTAGGTACATTCATCTTGTTAAGCATTGCTCTAGCAATCTCCACAATGTATCTACTCTTTCTCTCTATTGCCCTATTTTTTCGGGGTGTGTAATTGCATGTTACTTCCCTCTTGATGCTTTGATCCCATTAAAAATCTTAAAAGTCATTGCAAAAATATTCTCCCCCTCCATGAAACCTTAGTGTCTTGATGTATGAATCTGTCTCCTTCTCTACCATAATCTTGAATGCTTTAAAACATGTAAACACATCTCATTTGTGTTTTATGAAATAAGCCCAAACCATCCTTGCGCAATCATCTATATGAGTGGCAAAGTACTTGTTTTCTCCAATGGACTGATCTTTGGTTGGCCTCCATACATTTGTATGTATCAACTCTAATGGATGATTTGTATGTATCAACTCTAATGGATGTTGGCTTATGTAGCCACTCTTCTTGAATGGAAGCCTTGTTTGCTTCCCTAATTGACAAGATTTAGATAAATGCTTCATACCTTGTCCTTGGAAGTTGGATAGCCCTTCAACTAGTCTCTGAATTCCATTTCCTTCATTCTTTGTTTGTTGATGTGGCCTATCCTCTTCTGTCATAAGTCCAACTCTTAAATCTGCTTGTTGCCATATGAATGGAATGAGACTTTACCTCTAAAGTGAAGAGTGTCCATTGCTTTCTTACTCTTTCTATGACTTTGTACCCTTGCTTAGGATTCTCCACAAAGCATCCACCTTTGTTGAACCTTATTTGATACCATCTTTCAACAATTTTTACTGCATATTGTTGGAGTTTGAGGTGTGGGAAATCACGTGAACAACACAACGAAGAAGAAGAAGCTTGGAGCACAACACACAATAGTGAATGTATTACTAAGAGAATGTACAAAAGATAACTTACCCATTAGGTTTATAGGCATATATACAAGCCGAGGGAAAAAACTCTTAAAGAGGGAAAAAAGTGCCCCGACAGTCCGAGTGTGTTCATACACATCACTACCTAAATATATCAACAAATCCCCCCTAGGAGGGATGCACTAAATGGGGATGTGGCACTCATGTATAAAGAAGTGCCAAACTATGTGGAATCAATCCACAAAAGGAAGTAAGCCCCGATTAGTTTCTTATGCTATAAAAAGAGGAGAAAAGTCATGATCTTGTGGGAAGTCCAAGAGAGGCATATGTGTATCTCTATGCTGCTGTAGTTTTGTATGCAGAGATTGTAGAGCTTGTATCTCCCTCATTATATATCCAAATTACATGTTTGATAGCTCATTTGAATGCTCTTACTCTGTACTTGCGTGCTGTAAATTTTCATAATCATTGGATTTGTGAGCTGAGAGTAGTACTCTCTGCAAGTAGTGTGTGTTCTCTCGTTTCACCTCTGCTGAAGGTCTCCATTAAACCGCAAACTTGCAGAGGTCATATCTCCTTGTGTATTGATCCAAATTGAGTGTTCTTTGGCTCATTAGAAAGCTCTTGGTGTCTGGTATATGTGGTTAAAAGAGTTTTAGAAAATTGTAATTCATTACAGAATAGTAAGCTCTGCAAGCATGACTGGTTTTCTGTAATGAAGTTTGTGAGAAGGTCAACTTGTTCCTATGGGGTTCCACGTACTTCTTGCTATATTTTGGAGGTCAATAAACTCCAACATTGGTATCAGAGCAAGGAATTGAAGCTTGGAGAAGGTTATAATACCTTGATGAAGAATTCAAAGCTATTGGAGAAGAGGTTCATCATCGACACTACACAAAGGTAGAAGGAGATAACAAGGAAGCATCTCAAGCAACATCCAAGCAAAGAAAGGTGCATAAACTTTATAACAAAGGTAAATCTCATACTTATTCTTATCACAAATATGCAAAAGGAGGGTTAAAGGAGGAAGGTTATTATTTACACAATGGGCAATCAACATGCACAAATAGAGAAGCTTGATAAGAACAACTATCAAGCATGGCGATTTAGAATCACAACATACTTGCAAGGTAGAGGCTTGTATGGTTTGATTGATGGAACGAATATCAAAACTATATTACTAGAGGATCCAAATCAACAACAATTGAGGGAGTTTAGACTTTGGAATGAAAGAGACAAAAGGGTTATATTCATTTTATCACAAAATATTCAAGATTCAATGGTAGGACACATACAAGATCTAGACACAAGTAGAGATGTTTGGCTTGCATTGGAAAGGTTGTATGCTACAGGTACAAGAGCAAGGAAGATTCAACTCAAAAATGAGTTGAATAACATAAAGAAAGATACAAGGACATCGGTCAATGATTACTTGTTGAAGGTTAAAGAGATTGCATATCAACTAGGATCAATTCAAGCTCATGTGGAGGACGACGACTTGGTTGCACATACTCTCAACGGACTCAAAGATGATGAGAGATGGAAACCATTCATTACTTCAGTTTATGTTAGAGGAGAATTACCAGACTTTGATCAACTTGTTGTTCTCATGGTCGCGGAGGAGATGAATCTAAATGGCTCTACTTCAAATAAAAAAGGATCTCAAGGACAAGCTCTTTATGTAGGATCATCAAGAGGTGGAAATAGAGGAAGAAGAGGTTCAAATAGAGGTCGAGGAAGAAGGAGTGATGATCAAGGGACTTCAAGTGGCTTCTTCAACACAAGAGGAAGAGGAAGATCAAGCGCTAGAGGTACGAGAGGCTACTACAACTACAATCAAAGACAAAGGAGTGAAGATAACAACAATTGCTATATATGTGGAAGGTATGGACACTATGCCAAAGATTGTTATCAAAATGAAAATAATCAAGGTGGTAATCGAAGAGGAGGCTATTCAAGAAGAGGTAAACAAGGAAATTATGCAATTGAAGGTAAAAGTGATGATTATGATTCTCTTCTTATGATGAATGTAGAAACTAAGATGAATTTCAATAGTGATGTATGGTATGTAGATAGTGGCTGCTCTAATCATATGTCACATGATGCTTCATGGTTTTCTAATATGCATAATCCTTCATGTAAAGGTCATGTTGAAACAGGAGATGATACAACACATAAGATTATGCAGGTTGGAGATGTTTTTATGCAGGATAAGAGCAAGACAAATTGCTTGAACGATGTACTTTATGTGCCAACAATCCCTAAGAATTTGATGTCAGTTGGTCAAATGGTAGAAAAAGGTTTGCAAATGAGATTTAATCATGCAGGTTGCTTCATTGAGGATCCAAAGCAAAGGAGGTTAATTGCTAGAGGTAAAAAACAAGGTAGATTGTTTACATTCAAGGTAAACCCAAATCATACAAACTATTTCTCTTATGGTATGCATCGAATAGGAGAGCTTGATCTATGGCACAAAAGGATTGGACACATGAATGTACACAGGTTAAAGGAGCTATCAAAGAAGAGGATTGTTGAAGGATTACCTGATCTTACTAAGCAACATATGGTGCATCTATGTGAAGCATGTCAAATGGGTAAGCAGAGTAGACAGCCTTTCAAGCATTCAAGCTATGTAAGTAGTGGATTGCTAGAACTTATACACACGGACGTATGGGGTCCTACTAAAGAGGCATCCTTGGCTGGTAATAAGTACTATGTATCATTCATTGATGATCATAGTAGAATGACATTTGTGTATTTCATTAAACATAAGAGTGAAGTCTTTGATTGTTTCAAAAATTTTAAATCATTTGTCGAGAAGCAAACAGGAAGATATGCTAAGAAGCTAAGATCCGATGGAGGGGGAGAGTATTTCTCTCAAGCTTTTACTGATTTTTTGTATGATGAAGGTATCAAAAGAGAAGTTACATGCAGGTATACTCCACAACAAAATGGAGTTGCAGAAAGAAGAAATAGAATCATAGCAGAAGCATCTAGAAGCATGCTAAATGATATGTGTTTGCCTAATACTTTTTGGGCTGAAGCTGTTAGCACAAGTGTGTACATTATGAATAGAGTACCTACTGCTGGAGTTCATCATTTGACACCATATGAGGTATGACATGGAAGGAAACCAAGTGTAAGTCATTTGAAAGTATTTGGTTGTGTATGTTATGTACATGTACCTAGTGAAGTGAGATCAAAACTTGATGTGAAATAAGAAAAGTGTATATTTATTGGTTATGCAGATACTCAAAGAGGATATAGATGTTATAATCCTCATACCAATAAGGTGGTTGTTTCAAGAGATGTAAATTTTGATGAATCACTTTCATGGTATGTAGATAAGAAAAGTTTGCAGGTCATAAATGAAGATGAAGAAGATACAGGTGAAGGAGATGAGTGCTTACCTCAGCCCACAAGAAGTTTAAGTGATGAGAAAAGCGGTTTGGATGAAGAAAGAGAGCTACCTTTCAATGGAAGATTGAGGCAAGATTCACCTCCTAGTGTTAAAAGTATAGGTAAACTCAAACTTGTTGAAGTTAATGATGAAGGAGAGGAAATTAGTGATGTATGTGACTATGGAGAATCATCAAAGGTTCGTAATAAGAAAGGAAGAGCATCTATGTTGGAGGTAAGAAGAACTTCAAGAGTAAGCAACCTCAAAGGTATATGTATGAATCTTTCATGAATACTCATTATGCTTTAATGACAAAAGTTGAGCAGGAAAATGAACCCACATGTTATGATGAGGCAAAAGGAGATGAAAAGTGGGAGAAAGCAATGAGCGAAGAAATAGAAGCACTACAGGATAACAAGACTTGGAATTTAGTTCCAAAGACACCAAAGCAAAAGGTAATTGGTTGCAAGTGGGTTTTTAAGATTAAAAGAAATAGTGATGGTAGTGTGTCAAGATATAAGGCTAGACTTGTAGCAAAAGGATATAATCAAACTCAAGGATTGGACTATGAGGAGACATTTAGTCCAGTAGCAAACATGGCAACGGTGAGAACTTTGTTGGCTTTAGCTGCAAGTAAAATGTGGAATATATATCAACTCGATATAAAGAATGCCTTTCTTAATGGTGAGTTAAATGAAGAAGTGTATATGTCACAACCATATGGTTATGTGGATGCAAAATGTCATAATCATGTATGCAGGTTAAAGAAGGCATTGTATGGTCTTAAGCAGGCACCAAGGGCATGGAATGCAAGGTTGGTAAAGTATCTTATGCTGCAAGGATACACAGCGAGTCATGCTGATCCTTCACTTTATGTAAAACATGTAGATGGCATGTGTGTCTATGTATGCATTTATGTGGATGACTTGTTGATTACAGGGAATGATGCAAAAGCAATTGATGAGATAAAAGGTTATTTGGGAAAGGAATTTAAAATTTCAGATCTTGGTTTGCTTAGATACTTTCTTGGGATTGAAATTGTGTATGGCGATGAAGGTATGTGGTTGATACAGAGAAATTATATATGTGATATGTTGAAAAGGTTTGGTATGCAGGAATGTAAATTTGTTTCTACTCCAATGGAATGTAATGTAAAGCTGAGTGCAAAGGAAGGTGATGAGTTGCATGATATGAATGTGTATAGATCCATGGTAGGATCTTTGATTTATGCAACAAAAACTAGACCTGATATATGCTATGCAGTGGGAGTATTGTCACAGTTTATGCATGAACCTAGAGTACCTCATATGCATGCAACAAAAAGAGTGCTTAGGTATTTGAAAGGTACCATGAACGAAGGATTATTTTATAGTCATGATGCTGATCTAAGTCTTAAAGTCTTTAGTGATGTAGATTGGGCTGGAAGCAAAGATGACAGAAGATCCACAAGTGGATATGTGGTAATAGCAGGAAACAAGACATTAACATGGAGTTCAAAGAAACAGCCTACAATTGCTTTATCTTCTACAGAGGCTGAGTATAGAAGTTTAGCATTGGCTACTACTGAAGTTATGTGGTTTAAAAAGTTGTTTCATGACTTGAATGTGTAGGTTGATGTACCACTGATATATGGGGATAACTTGAGTAGCATTCATATGACCTCAAATCCTATCTTTCATGCTAGAACAAAGCATATAGAGGTTCACTATCATTATGTTCGAGAGAAGGCCATAAACAATGAAGTACAAGTTTCTTTTGTGGGAACAAAGGATCAAGTTGCATATATCTTCACCAAATCCTTGGATGGACCGAAACTTCAAAGATTCAACTATATTCTTGGCATGAAGGAAATACCCTTTGAAACTTGAAGGGGAGAATGTTGCGAACATTTGTTTTATGTAGGGTACAAGTTTCAAATTATGTAAATACCTTTGGGAAGTCTTCAAATACTTCAAGAAGGCTCATATTATTCATAAAAGATAGCAAAAATACCACGTGAGTTCTAGAACATGGTGAGTCAAATTAGTGAGTCACAAGGGAGCTGCAGTGGTGTCCTAGTGGAAGGTCGATGTGGCTAGTTCTCAAAGTCCATCAATACTTTGCTTATTTGAGCACTTGAGTCATGTAATACCTCCACCCAAGTGTCTACCACGAATTTAGATGTATTAGGAAGGTTTTAGATTAGTTTCTCATGCTATAAAAAGAGGAGAAACGTTGTGATCTTGTGGGAAGTCCAAGAGAGGCATATGTGTATCTCTATGCTGCTGTAGTTTTGTATGCCGAGATTGCCGAGATTGCAGAGCTTGTCTCTCCCTCATTATATATCTAAATTACATGTTTGATAGCTCATTTGAAAGCTCGTACTATCTGCTTTCTTCCTGTAAATTTTCATAATCATTGGATTTGTGAGGTGAGAGCAGTACTCTCTGCAAGTAGTGTGTGTTCTCTGGTTTCACCTCTGCTGAAGGTCTCCATTAAACCTCAAACTTGCAGAGGTCATATCTCCTTGTGTATTTATCCAAACTGCGTGTTCTTTGGCTCATTGGAAAGCTCTTGGTGTCTAGTATATGTGGTTAAAACAATTTTAGAAAATTCTAATCCATTAGAGAATAGTAAGCTCTGCAAGCATGACTAGTTTTCTATCATGAAGTTTGTGAGAAGGTCAACTTGTTCCTAGGGGGTTCCACCTACTTCTTGCTATATTTTGGAGGTCAATAAACTCCAACAATAAGAACCTAAAATTGCACAAATGAATGAATAGGATGGCCAAGACTTTCTTCCAAGCTATTTCTTATATAATGCTCTAAAAGTTGGTGTAGAATTTGAATTCACATCATGCCTCCGAAATCCCCCACTTTTCTCAATCAAGGTAGATGGAATCTTGAGCTGAAAAACTCGTGGGAAAGTGGTTGTAGACTTTACCAAAAAGTGGAGTGATATGGAACTTGAGTTAATCCTTGGTTCACACACATGAGCTTGTACATTTCTAACATGTCCCCTCAAACTCAAGTGTAAGTCTCCATTGATCTCCTTCATGTTGAGGTTGATCTTGAACTTCTCCAACTTGCTTGCATCCATGTATTTAGTCATGATATCTACTAGCTGCTCCTTTGTGTTGATTTAATTGATGTATACTTAATTTGCAAGTACTTTCTCTCTCATGAACTAATAATGTATCTCTATGTGCTTGCTTCTTGCATGGAACATAGGTTTTTTTTTCTATATGAATGTTTGATATGTTATCTCCAAATAGAGTAAACATTTTGACCTCCACATGCAAGATTTTGAAGAGCTTCTTGAGCCACATGATCTCAAATGTAGCAAGTGCTAAGGCTCATACTTAGGCTTAGTAGATGATAATACAACTCCAGGTTACTTCTTGGACATTCATGAGATGACTCTTTGACCTAGCATGAACACATAGCCAGATGTGCCCCTTGTGTCCTCATTTGAACCAACCCAATCAACATCACTAAAACCTTGAGGTTGTAATTCATCTCCATAACGATAGTACAACCCTTGGTTGATCATGTGCTTGATGTACCTACACACTCTCTTGGTTGAATTCATATGAACATCAATTGGTGAACTCAAAAATTGAGAAAGAACTCCTACAACATAACACAAGTCAGGCATTGTGGTGGTAGCATGATTAAGGCTTCCAATTTTGCTTCTATATGCTAAAATATCTTCAAGATACTACCCTTCACCTGCACATAACTTAGCATTTGCATCCAGAGGCTGTGTGAGTGGCTTACATCCACTCATACCATACTTATAAAGTACATCTAGAAAGTATTTCCTTTCAGCTAGGTAAATGTTGACATTGTAGTATCACAACTCATACTTGTCAAACCAGGAAGCATCTCATGAGACCCAAATGTTTGCGTAGAAGCACTTAGCAGACGTAATGGTGCTTTGTCAACGTATGATTAACAACGGTATCAACAAGAAGATACAACATAAGCATCGCGAATGATGCACCTAATCGTAATCACAAGCATAATAACGACGTAATCATACATCAACGTGTCACAAGCGTTAGACAAGAAGAGACCAAGCACGCATACACATCATGACGACGAGAGAGCAAGAGTCTATCTACAAACTAGCATAATCTCATTACTTCTCAAAAAGCTCCCCAAAAGAAGAGGTGGAGACCTCTTTATATACAAAATGGCAAAAAAGCATGCTATGTGGGATTTCTCAACTGAAAGGAGAATGAATCCCACTTATTCTCTAGTGTGGCACTCACACACACCTATACAAGAGTGTTTTATTAACTGAATGAAAGGTAGAAAAAGGTACAAATGATGATGAAAAAAAGAGTGGATCCAAGAAATATATATTTTATCTTCAACACTCCCCCCCTCCTTGACTTTGTCGTCCTCGACAAAGCATTTGCAAGTATGGAGCTTTTGTGGAAGAGTGTGTAGGAGTTCCTTTTGATTTGCATGATCCGTATACCATTGGACTGTTTTGCTTTGTTGCTTTTCTTCATCTTGCTTTTTGTTTGGAGCCGAGTGCTTTAACTTGGTTCTTTTGCCTCATATAGATGGGAATGAATATGCTAGAATGCCTCTTTTTTTTTCTTTTTTAATGGATGGATGATGTATGAGCATGAAATGATAAAAATGTAGATGATAGATACAAATAGATGAACTTAATTCATCTCTTCTTAGTCCATATGCATGAGTGGGGACTAAGGGTGCATGGGCGGAAAACAAAAAAGTGTCTATGCACGGCCTTGTAATGTGACCCTATCTTATGCATACTCTAAAAATGCATACAAAAAAAACAATGGTGCAAAAATGATGGATCTTGAGCAAAGTGCTCAAGGGTTTGGTGATGATGAGGCTTTCTCCAAATGTCCAACTCCAAGAGCCGCTTCGTTTCCATCAACCATTTGAAATGGATGATACCTTTGTCCACCAACCTGAAACAAGAAAAATGAAAAGCAAATTTTTGAAATCTATGTACATGTGCCCTCTTTGTGCCTGGGTTAAACTAAGTGTGCCTAATGCTTGGCCTTTGGATGAGGCCCTATTTATGTGCATACTTGGTGTGCATCTTAAACATATGCTGTGCATTGGGCAAGGTTGGGTCCGACACCCATGGATGCTGCACGAAGAGGTTTTAGGCCGCCAATATGTCTTCGCTTTGTTGGTCTTAGCCTTGAGGTTTCTCCTTGGATCTTTCCTAAGTGTTGCCTTTATTGCTTTGGATCCCTTTGTCAAAAGTGGTCGTTCTTCATGATAAGGCATTGTGAATCTAGACCATAGACTATGAAGTCTAGTGTGAGAGGGTTGAGTTTGTATAAGAGCTTTCTTTGGTACCCATATCATAGTGCGATTTGGTTGGGCTCTAAGTAAGTTCTTGTCCACCCAAATTTGCTTTACATTACAAGGGAAATGTGACTTCTTCTTCTTGGCATAAGGGTCTTTTGAGCCTTCTATATGAGTCTTTAGGAATAACTCATCTTTACAAGGGGAATTCTGTTGGAGTTTATTGATCTCCAAAGTACAGCTAGAAGTAGGTGAAACCCAACAGGACCTAGTTGACTTTTTCACAAACTTGTATGCACAGACCAATTTTCTTGCAGAGCAAATTTCTCTTTACTCACTTGGAATTTTCCAAAACGGTTTCACACACATAAACTAGACTCTAAGAGCTTTCCAACAAGATATAGAACACCTCAAATGGATAAATACACAATGAGCTATGACCTCTGCAATATGCAGCTTTAATGGAGACCTTGAAACAGAGATGAACCTGAGGACACACATCACTTGCAGAGACTACTGCTCTTAACTCACAACTCCAATGACTTTGAAACTTTCCAGAATACAAGTAGACATAAAGAGCTTTCTAACAAGCCAAAGAACACATGATTTGGATACATACACAAGGATATATGACCTCTGCAAGTTTGAGGTTTAATGGAGACCTTCAGCAGGGATAAAAAACAGAGAACACACACTACTTGCAGAGAGTATTGCTCTCAGCTCACACATCCAATGATTATGAAAATTTCCAGGAAGAAAGTAGACAGTAAGAGCTTTCCAATGCGCTATCAAACATGTAATTTGGATATATAATGAGGGAGATACAAGCTCTGCAATCTCTGCATACAAAACTACAGCAGTGTAGAGATACACATATGACTCTCTTGGACATCCCACAAGATCACGACTTTTCTCCTCTTTTTATAGCATGGGAAACTAATCTAAAACCTTCCTAATACATCTAAATTCGTGGTAGACACTTGGATGGAGGTATTACATGACTCAAGTGCTCAAATAAGCAAAGTATTGATGGACTTTGAGAACTAGCCACATCGACCTTCCACTAGGACATCACTGAAGCTCCCTTGTGACTCACTAATTTGACTCACCATGTTCTAGAAATCACGTGGTATTTTTGCTACATTTTATGAATAATATGAGCCTTCTTGAAGTATTTGAAGACTTCCCAAAGGTATTTACATAATTTGAAACTTGTACCCTACATAAAACAAATGTTCGCAACATTCTCCCCCTCAAGTTTCAAAGGGTATTTCCTTCATGCCAAGAATATAGTTGAAGCTTTGAAGCTTTGGTCCATCCAAGGATTTGGTGAAGATATCTGCAACTTGATCCTTTGTTCTAACAAAAGAAACCTGCACTTCATTGTTCATGGCCTTCTCTCGAACATAATGATAGTGAACCTCTATATGCTTTGTTCTAGCATGAAAAATAGGATTTGAGGTCATATGAATGCTGCTCAAGTTATCCCCATATATCAGTGGTACATCAACCTGCACATTCAAGTCATGAAACAACTTTTTAAACCACATAACCTCAGTAGTAGCCAATGCTAAACCTCTATACTCAGCCTCTGTAGAAGATAAAGCAACTGTAGGCTGTTTCTTTGAACTCCATGTTAATGTCTTGTTTCCTGCTATTACCACATATCCACTTGTGGATCTTCTGTCATCTTTGCTTCCAGCCCAATCTGCATCACTAAAGACTTTAAGAGTTAGATCAGCATCATGACTATAAAATAATCCTTCATTCATGGTACCTTTCAAATACCTAAGCACTCTTTTCGCTGCATGCATATGAGGTACTCTAGGTTCAAGCATAAACTGTGACAATACTCCCACTGCATAACATATATCAGGTCTAGTTTTTGTTGCATAAATCAAAGATCCTACCATGGATCTATATACATTCATATCATGCAACTCATCACCTTCCTTTGCGCTTAGCTTTACATTACATTCCATTGGAGTAGAAACAAATTTACATTCCTGCATACCAAACCTTTTCAGCATATCACATATATACTTTCTTTGTATCAACCACATACCTTCATCGCTATACACAATTTCAATCCCAAGAAAGTATCTGAGCAAACCAAGATCTGAAATTTTAAATTCTTTTCCCAAATTACCTTTTATCTCATCAATTGCTTTTGCATCATTCCCTGTAATCAACAAGTCATCCACATAAATGCATACATAGACACACATGCCATCTACATGTTTTACATAAAGTGAAGGATCAGCATGACTCGCTGTGTATCCTTGCAGCATAAGATACTTTACCAACCTTGCATTCCATGCTCTTGGTGCCTGCTTAAGACCATACAATGCCTTCTTTAACCTGCATACATGATTAGGACATTTTGCATCCACATAACCATCTGGTTGTGACATATACACTTCTTCATTTAACTCACCATTAAGAAAGGCATTCTTTATATCGAGTTGATATATATTCCACCTCTTACTTGCAGCTAAAGCCAACAAAGTTCTCACCGTTGCCATATTTGCTACTGGACTAAATGTTTCCTCATAGCCCACACCTTGAGTTTGATTATATCCTTTTGCTACAAGTCTAGCCTTATATCTAGACACACTACCATCACTATTTCTTTTAATCTTAAAAACCCACTTACAACCAATTACCTTTTGCTTTGGTGTACTTGGAACTAAATTCCAAGTCTCGTTATCATGTAGTGCTTCCATTTCTTCTCTCATTGCTTTCTCCCACTTTTCATCTCCTTTGGCCTCATCATAACATGTGGGTTCATTTTCCTGCTCAACTTTTGTCATAAAAGCATAATGAGTATTCATGAAAGATTCATAAGTATACCTTTGAGGTTGCTTACTTACTCTTGAAGTTCTTCTTACCTCCAATGTAGATGCTCTTCCTTTCTTATTAGGAACCTTTGATGATTCTCCATACTCACATACATCACTAATTTCCTCTCCTTCATCATTAACTTCAACAAGTTTGAGTTTACCTTTACTTTTAACACTTGGAGGTGACTCTTGCCTTAATCTTCCATTGAAAGGTGATCCTCTTTCTTCATCTAAACCACTCCTTTCATCATTTAAACTTCCTGATGGCTGAACTATGCATTCATCTCCTTCAACCACACCTTCTTCATTTTCATCCATGACCTGCAAACAATTCTTATCTGCATACCATGAAAGTGATTCATCAAAGTTTACATCTCTTGACACAACAACCTTATTGGTATGAGGATTATAGCATCTATATCCTCTTTGAGTATCTGCATAACCAATGAATATACATTTTTCTGATTTTGCATCAAGTTTAGATCTCACCTCACTAGGTACATGTACATAACATACACAGCCAAATACTTTCAAATGACTTACACTTGGTTTCCTTCCATGCCATACCTCATATGGTGTCAAATGATGAACTCCAGCAGTCGGAACTCTATTCATAATGTAAACACTTGTGCTAACAGCTTCAGCCCAAAAATAATTAGGTAAACACATATCATTAAGCATGCTTCTAGATGCTTCTGCTATGATTCTGTTTCTTCTTTCTGCGACTCCATTTTGTTGTGGAGTATACCTGCATGTAACTTCTCTTTTGATACCTTCATCATACAAAAAATTAGTAAAAGCTTGAGAGAAATACTCTCCTCCTCCATCGGATCTTAGCTTCTTAATATACCTTCCTGTTTGCTTTTCGACATATGATTTGAACTTCTTGAAACAATCAAAGACCTCACTCTTATGTTTAATAAAATACACAAATGTCATTCTACTATGATCGTCAATGAATGATACATAGTACTTATTACCAACCAAGGATGCCTCTTTAGTAGGTCCCCACACATCTGTGTGTATGAGATCTAGCAAACCATCACTTACATAGCTTGAATGCTTGAAAGGTTGTCTACTCTGCTTACCCATTTGACATGCTTCACAAAGATGCACCATATGTTGCTTAGTAAGATCAGGTAATCCTTCAACAATCCTCTTCTTTGATAGCTCCTTTAACCTGTGTACATTCATGTGTCCAATCCTTTTGTGCCATAGATCAAGCTCTGCTATTCGATGCATACCATAAGAGAAATAGTTTGTATGATTTGGGTTTACCTTGAATGTAAACAATCTACCTTGTTTTTGACCTCTAGCAATTAACCTCCTTTGCTTTGGATCCTCAATGAAGCAACCTGCATGATTAAATCTCACTTGTAGACCTTTTTCTACCATTTGACCAACCGACATCAAATTCTTAGTGATCGTTGGCACATAAAGTACATCCTTCAAGCAATTTTTCTTGCTCTTATCCTGCATAACAACATCTCCAACCTGCATAATCTTATGTGTTGTATCATCTCCTGTTTCAACATGACCTTTACATGACGGATTATGCATATTAGAAAACCATGAAGCATCATGAGACATGTGATTAGAACAACCACTATCTACATACCATACATCGCTATTGCAATTCATCTTAGTTTCTACATTCATCATAAGAAGAGAATCATAATCATCACTTTTACCTTCAACTGCATAATTTCCTTGTTGTTTACCTCTTCTTGAATAGCCTCCTCTTCGATTACCACCTTGATTATTTTCATTTTGATAACAATCTTTGGCATAGTGTCCATACCTTCCACATATATAGCAATTGTTCTTATTATCTTCACTCCTTTGTCTTTGGTTGTAGTTGTAGTAGCCTCTCGTACCTCTAGCGCTTGATCCTCCTCTTCCTCTTGTGTTGAAGAAGCCACTTGAAGTCCTTTGATCATCGCTCCTTCTTCCTCCACCTCTATTTGAACCTCTTCCACCTCTGTTTCCACCTCTTGATGATCCTACATAAAGAGCTTGTCCTTGAGATCCTTTTTGATTTGAAGTAGAACCATTTAGATTCATCTCCTCCGTGACCATGAGGGCAATAAGTTGATCAAAATCTGGTAATTCTCCTCTGACATAAACTGAAGTAATGAAGGGCTTCCATCTCTCATCATCTTTGAGTCCGTTGAGAGTATGTGCAACCAAGTCGTCGTCCTCCACATGAGCTTGAATTGATCCTAGTTGATCTGCAATCTCTTTAACTTTCAATATGTAATCATTGACCGATGTCCTTGTATCTTTCTTTATGTTATTCAACTCATTTTTGAGTTGAATCTTCCTTGCTCTTGTACCTGTAGCATACAACCTTTCCAATGCAAGCCAAACATCTCTACTTGTGTCTAGATCTTGTATGTGTCCTACCATTGAATCTTGAATATTTTGTGATAAAATGAATATAACCCTTTTGTCTCTCTCATTCCAAAGTCTAAACTCCCTCAATTGTTGCTGATTTGGGTCCTCTGGTAATGTGGGTTTGATATCTGTGCCATCAATCAAACCATACAAGCCTCTACCTTGCAAGTATGCTGTGATTCTAAACTTCCATGCTTGATAATTGGTCTTATCAAGCTTCTCTATTTGTGCATGTTGGTCTCCCATAATACAAATGCTAAGCTTCCTCCTTTAAGCCTCCTTTCCAATGTGTGTGATGAGAAGAAATATAATATTTACCTTGTAAATGAGGTATGTGCACCTTTCTTTGCTTGGATGTTGCTTCAGATGCCTCCTTGCAATCTTCTTCTACCTTTGTGTAGTGTTGATGATGAACTGCTTCTTTGATAGCTTCAAATTCTTCGTCAAGGTATGATAACCTTCTCCAAGCCTCCAAGTACTTGCTCTGATACCAATGTTGGAGTTTATTGATCTCCAAAGTACAGCTAGAAGTAGGTGAAACCCAACAGGACCTAGTTGACTTTTTCACAAACTTGTATGCACAGACCAATTTTCTTGCAGAGCAAATTTCTCTTTACTCACTTGGAATTTTCCAAAACGGTTTCACACACATAAACTAGACTCTAAGAGCTTTCCAACAAGATATAGAACACCTCAAATGGATAAATACACAATGAGCTATGACCTCTGCAATATGCAGCTTTAATGGAGACCTTGAAACAGAGATGAACCTGAGGACACACATCACTTGCAGAGACTACTGCTCTTAACTCACAACTCCAATGACTTTGAAACTTTCCAGAATACAAGTAGACATAAAGAGCTTTCTAACAAGCCAAAGAACACATGATTTGGATACATACACAAGGATATATGACCTCTGCAAGTTTGAGGTTTAATGGAGACCTTCAGCAGGGATAAAAAATAGAGAACACACACTACTTGCAGAGAGTATTGCTCTCAGCTCACACATCCAATGATTATGAAAATTTCCAGGAAGAAAGTAGACAGTAAGAGCTTTCCAATGAGCTATCAAACATGTAATTTGGATATATAATGAGGGAGATACAAGCTCTGCAATCTCTGCATACAAAACTACAGCAGTGTAGAGATACACATATGACTCTCTTGGACATCCCACAAGATCACGACTTTTCTCCTCTTTTTATAGCATGGGAAACTAATCTAAAACCTTCCTAATACATCTAAATTCGTGGTAGACACTTGGATGGAGGTATTACATGACTCAAGTGCTCAAATAAGCAAAGTATTGATGGACTTTGAGAACTAGCCACATCGACCTTCCACTAGGACACCACTGAAGCTCCCTTGTGACTCACTAATTTGACTCACCATGTTCTAGAAATCACGTGGTATTTTTGCTACATTTTATGAATAATATGAGCCTTCTTGAAGTATTTGAAGACTTCCCAAAGGTATTTACATAATTTGAAACTTGTACCCTACATAAAACAAATGTTCGCAACAAATTCAACAAAGGCTGAGTTTCTATACATACATCATGCTCATGCAATGGCTCATAAGGTTGTGTGGTTTGAGATCGATCTAGAGATTCATCGATACATGTATCCTTATTACACATAGAATCTCTAGATATACAGATAGGTGATGGATTTTCATGATTGACAATGGATCTGACATCAATTTCCATAGCGTTGTTACACAGTGTTTGCTTATCCTCTTCTCGATAAGCCAAATGTGGCACATCGTTGCCCATGGATTCATGAGAGGAATCCAAATTAAGAGGAAGAGAGGGCCCTTCCACATCCCCCAAACACTTGGAGTCCTTCATTCCTCCATTCACCAAGGTTTCTTGCGACTTACTCAAAGAAAGATTAGCTAAAAAAGCATGAGTGGAAAGACTATTTTGTGGATTAAAAGCACAATCTTTGAATAGGTGATCATATCCACAATCCTTACAATGAGGATAATCATTAAGATTTTCAATGGACACACATGTAGAAGTAGACATAATAGATGGACACGACACTTCAAACTCTTGATGACTTTCAATAAACCTTTGAGTGCCTACGACCAAGTCTTCATCTATACCTTCCATGACAAAAAACGTTTCAAAAAACTCCATACCATTCACTACAATAGGCAACACAACTTGACCCATGCAATCATAATTTTCACCATTCATGAGGATAGATGAATGAGTGGTTAGTTGAATGTTATCCAAAATAATTGTCACTAAATCAATATGAATTAAATTCCACTCACAATTAGGGTTAATATAAGCACTCATATTTCTATGGTCATGACCAATGAATACATTTACAAAAGTGTTGCTATAATCCATAGTCGCAAGTATGGAATCCACCCCTTTAGAAATTCCACCAATTTCCTCTACCCCTTGCAAATTTTTTCTATCTTTTTCACCTCTATCATGTGTGATTAATGCATGCATTTCATCTTTTTCTTCCTTCTTTTGTGCAACCTTTTCCCCCTTCCTTCTTTCTTTTGCCTTTTTCTTTCCCATGTTTTGTTGAAACAATTTTTGGTTTTTTGAAGTGTTTTTTGGTTTTTTTTGTGTGTTTTCGAATGTTTTTTGGATTTTTAATTTTTTTTCGTTTTTATGCAAACAATATCTGAAATAGGGGTTCAACCAAACAAAAATCAATGGAGCATTCATCGTATTTACATTTACCATAGAAACTTAAAGAGACCAAAAATTACATCATAAGGGAGAGGCCCAATCTTTGAGACAAATCTTAAGTTTAATATCATGAGGACAAAATCGGAGTATTAAAGAAAAAAGTTCCAATGATGTTTTGCATTACCCAATGTTGACAATAAAAGAGAATCCATGTGATATTGGACCACCCGAAGTATCACATGCGAAGCTTCAAGGTTTACAAAGTTTCCCTTCAATTGCAACTTAGATTATTGACTTCGGTCCATAATCCAAATAGACATGGGTTTCATCAATCGTCCATTCCTCACATCCCGGTCATCATTACTTCATTTATTTTTTATGACATACCATATCCTCACATGAAATTAGAGAGAGCAAACACATGAACATTCACTTTCATATCAAGCAGGGGAAAGATAAACACCGTTGTACATGAGATGTCCTAGAAAGTCGTAAGACATTCAAAGAGAGTGGTTCATTAGCCTCCATTGTGAACAAGAATTTCCGTGTTCTTACCTTTATTGGTTATTGTTCTCCTAGTTTTTTTTTCTTATTCATCTTTCTCATAAAATTGCTGCTTAGTAAAACCAAGACACTTATGCTCAAATAAGACAAGATGAATATGTGTGCATTTGGTGTTGCCTTCCCCCGCATGATGACAACGTCTATCTGTTGCTATATTTATTAATGCACACAATGCCTTCGTCATCCACGTTCTACTATCAAACAGAATGCACTAAAGATCATAAAAAACAAGTCACATAATTTGCAGCACAAAAGAAAACGACTTGAGGACATTGGGTTAAAACAAATGCATGTACATCAGGCTCGACCCCGCTCTATGAATCTCTTTTGATGGCAGTTAAATGGAGCACTGAGCAGTGTTTCGGTGGCATTTTAGGGGACCTATTTTTAGACCTTAAAATTAAAGAATAGATCGCATTCATGTTCTGGGTATCTTTGAAAGGCGGTGATCAGGCCTCCGACTTAGCCCGACCAATCTCATAAATTACCTGAGCGAATGTCAACATAAGGGCGCCGATAATTGAGGGCCATTTTGGTGCCGACCTAGAAACGAGCTACCGCCATTTTGTTATCCAATGACATATTGACACATCACAAGGCACAAGATGACGGAAAGCAAGGATGCACCGCACGTTGTGGCAGCAGCTTGAACCCAAACACATACACCCCATGTATTTGACTTAAGATCAATTAATTTACGTGCAGGTGTTGAGAAATAAAAGACGTGAAGACAAGGGATGAGAGGATGACCCTGGATGAGCAAGAAAATTCAGAAGAGAGTGCCTAGTGTCTTGGATTCTTTCCAAATTCCAATGTCATAGCAGACTCTTGCCAAATGTGGCTTCAGTAGAGGGCCGAGGCGTGCGATGATTTCTGAAACTTTACCTTTTGTAGTAGTCTTCCAAGGTCACTCCAGGAACGCACAAGATAGATGCAGAAAGTCCCTTGAACTTGTCCAGCAACCTGCATTCTCAAAGGCACCCGATTTTTGGTTATCATGTTCAGTTCCAACACATACATTGTATCAACCTCTCAGTGTGTGGTGAAGTGTTCTGCCTATTTTTTTCAAGTGTCCCTGTCCTTCTTTCACCTCCTAAGTAGTTCAAGCCATAGCTCGGTGGCGATCCTATCTACTTACTACAATGGCATATGAAATTGAGAGTGCAATCATACCGAATTGCACTTCGCATTGACATCTCTTAGGTGCTGTATTTGGTTATCACCTAGATCTATGATACAGCTCTTCTTAAGTTTGGATTATTTGGAGTGGCCAGAACCAAATACTTCGCATATTCCATGGTGCTCAGTATTCATGGAAGCTAAAGTCATATATTGAACATGCCTGCAACAAGCGTTCCATACTGTCATAAGGAGTGATATCCTGCCAGCTCGCCAAACCTTTTGTTCATTCCTATTTCATTCTCATCTTACACCGTATAGGTCTCTCCGATCAATCTGATCATCCTCTCCGAGTCTCGAGATTGAAGCATCCTAGGATCCACAAAGTTATAGGCTGTTCATCATCACTTCATTACTCAGAATGCTCGTCCCTGCTCTTATTATTACATCTCTGTCCCTTTGTTATCTCGTCATAGCAAATCTATAGAGGGTAATGATGAAGCAACCTGAGCGTGCCAAGTATACACCATTCACTTCCCTGTAGTCCCTCAATGGAGACTCAATAGTAGTCTCCTAGTGGATGGATTTCGCGTTGTCGAGGGGAGCTTGACTGTGCCCAAGTTATCGATTTATACAATCTTCAATTAAAGTGAATACTCAGAATTCTCTTCGAGATAGCTCCTGTTCACCAACGACTACCCGCGTCTGTGTCATTACTTCTCTTAGGGCTTCAACTTTACCATTAACCTACCGTAAACTCTGCCACACATGCTTCTGCCTCTTCCTTACCAGAAATAAGCAGATCGTAATCATAGGCCGATTAACCCAGGATTCTCCTAATTCCGCTACAACCATTCCTTACTCCCAAGTCTCAGAACTATAGAAGCGATACGTAATGCCTGAATGAGCATAGGAGAATGCGTGGAGGCCACGCTACCATTTCCGCAGACAATAGAAGCGCGACACCTGGTGATCACTCTTCTTCTGGTAAACTGTGCTCCTGGAAGAGCAATAGCACTTGGTGAAAGGCTATAATCATGAACCCATAGTATTGCATGTGTACCACCCTAATTGAGGACTTTTGAGTTCGAATCTAAAGTAGCAACCCTTTCACTCCCCTCTTCCTCAATCTAACATGAACAGTAGAATGGGGTAACTGAGTACACATCTATTGCACATCTAAGCATTCATAGATATCTGAGTTTCTATCAAGAGCACACAAAGATAGTTGACAAATCAGACTCATGCATATGCATGAGAGATGTAGCAGGCTGTATGCTTCGAGATTCTATTCTAGATTCAGTCTACAAGTTTCTGCGTCCTCCGTAGTGAATTCACTTGCATGCTTGCTTTTAACAATACATGAAATTTGTGACAGTCGCATGCCCACCAATCACTAGCCTTTTCGCCATCGTTTTAGATCAAAGGATGACTTATTTCTGTTCGCGAATGATAAGGAATTAGTAGTCTTACGTGCTGTACAAGGCATAGATCTAGTACGGTGAACGACACACTCAGCAGCTCGACCAGACTACCCTGACTAGACTACAATGGTCATCCTTAATGTTGACGAGGATTCCGAAGAGTATGTGATCACTCAACAATGCACAAACCTGAAGTTCACAGAGACATACCGTACATTTCCAGATTTTTTGCAACATTCTTATTCGACCCCATCTTCCTTCGAAGCTATTGCCATTCTCCTCTTGAAGTTTTCCATTGTTTTTTTGTTGGTGAACCCCTAAAAACTTATTATTCACACATGATAAGGAAAAGAAAATCTTGAAAATCAACAACAAGTAATGTACAAAAGGATCTAATCTACTAGTTTTATCATTTTTCTAACTCGATGGATCACTACACGTGAATGGTTAATCATCCAAGGAGGAGATTCTGACCATCACAAATAGCTCATCCCATACAAGTTATTGTAAATCTTGCAAGCTACAAATGCTCACAAGAGCGTAATGAAATGAAAAACTCAAAAAATCGTCATGAAAAGCTTGCGACACGTCACTTTCATGCCATAAACCATACGTAAGTGACAAGAGAACGCTCCCCGACAACGGCGCCAAAAGTTGTTGACATTGTAGCATCACAACTCATACTTGTCAAACCAGGAAGCATCTCATGAGACCCAAATGTTTGCGTAGAAGCACTCAGCAGACGTAATGGCGCTTTGTCAACGTATGATTAACAACGGTATCAACAAGAACATACAACATAAGCATCGTGAATGATGCACCTAATCGTAATCACAAGCATAATAACGATGTAATCATACATCAACGTGTCACAAGCGTTAGACAAGAAGAGAACAAGCACGCATACACATCATGACGACGAGAGAGCAAGAGTCTATCTACAAACTAGCATAATCTCATTACTTCTCAAAAAGCTCCCCAAAAGAAGAGGTGGAGACCTCTTTATATACAAAATGGCAAAAAAGCATGCTATGTGGGATTTCTCAACTGAAAGGAGAATGAATCCCACTTATTCTCTAGTGTGGCACTCACACACACCTATACAAGAGTGTTTTATTAACTGAATGAAAGGTAGAAAAAGGTACAAATGATGATGAAAAAAAGAGTGGATCCAAGAAATATATATTTTATCTTCAACTGTAAACATCATTTTCTACATAGATAACTTTGATTCCAAGAAACTATTTGAGCACTCCAAGGTCTGAAATCTTGAATTCATTCCCAAGTTTAGCCTTTATCCATTTGATGCTGGATCATCAAGTCATCCACATAAATGCATATGTAGACAATTAATTCTCCTTCCTATTATAATCAATTCATCCACATATGCATATGTAGATAATTAGTTCTTGTTAAAATCAAGTCATCCACATAAATGCACATGTAGACAATAAGTTCTCCTTCCCTCTTGATGTATAGGGAGGAATCAGCATTGTTGGTGCAAGAGAATTCGATCCCACATACTTGGATGATTAACATACATCTCATGGAGTCATAGATGATCAATCCCTTGTAAAATCAATTACCTTTTACCTTTGTAAAAGTGCCTTACTTCCATGTGGAGTTAGGAAGCATCAAATCTCAATTTATTTGGTAGATGATTGATGAGAGAATATATCCTATAGTTTGATATTTACTTTTAGTTCAACATTTGAATTCTAATTCAAGATTGGCTCCAAACTCAACTATAAAAAGTGGATCAAAAGACTCATGTAGAAGCCCCCATTGGAGAGCAATAGAGAGGGATCCTATGTGATTTGAGAGCTCACTTCATAGCCCAATCACTACCATCACATTATTGCCAATGACATTGTTTTCTCATGTGATCTAATACATACATTTTGATTATATATCTACTTCACTTCTCTCCCATAAACTACATCAGTATAGTGATCTTCTCAGAGCTTGTTCTTAGTGTATGATTGGTCATTTGTCATGATTTAAAGCATCATAGATTTAGCACACTGTCTAGTTTATAGCTACAAAATCTCACTATCATTGGTTCTCTCAATCATGAGATATCATCATATCTTTACTCTTTAATCTATACTCTGATGCATCTCGAAAATGTCAAGGAAGTCCTATGATTAGCTAAACATCATACTCAACATGTAGTTCATCTTTTTTATTGAAATTACTCATGATTGGTAGATGTCTAAGTTAATTAGACACCACCAAAAGGAAGTAGGCTAATTGCTATCTGGCTTAGAGCATTGTTCATTATACTGAATAGGTATAGAGACTAAAATAACAAGTCTATGACCTTGGATCAATTTCCTACTCATCTATTTTGGTCCATTGATTAGTGGATCATGTTCCAAAGAATATAGGTGATTATTTATGATCATTAGCAAGCTAAAGATGCCCACTACACTCTCCATCACTTGTTCTTGGCTGGTGTCAAGAAAGTTTTAGCTACACCACTTCATCTCTGAAGACTATCCACCATCTCCTCCAAGAGTGGTATTAGAGCAACAACAAACAAGATGGGGGATGGATTTCCATCATTCATTGAAAAATTGGATAGAAGCAACTACCCAGCATGGTCACTAAGGATGCAAGACTACCTCCAAGGAAGAAGTCTATATGGATATATCTCAAGAGATGAAGAGATGCCAACATTCATGAGGCAAACATCAATCCACAAGGGAAGAACAAGAAAGGTTGACCACATGGTGTGCAAAGGATGCTCTTGCCAGGGCCTGTTATCTACTAAACTCAATATCTGATTTCTTATTACCTCACATTAGGAATTGCAAGACCTCCCAAGAGACTTGGGAAGTACTTTCTTCATACTTCTCATCAAATACAAGAGCTAGGAAGAACAAGCTATGGATGGAGTTTACAACCCTAAAAAAACAACCAAAACATAGTGTAGTTGATTATGTGACCAAGATGAAGGATGTGGTTGATCATCTTGCAAGAATTGGAGAGGAGATAGAAGAATAACACATAGTAAGGTAGATCATAAATGGCATCAAAGATGATGATAAGTGGGAGTCCTTCACCATAGCAATGGAACTTTATATGAATATGCAGATACCTGACCTCAACACCTTGATGGGGCGACTCTTCACCCATGAGACAAAGCGCAACAAGAATGGTGACAAGTCTAGAGGTAACCAATGTTCTTCCCTCCACGCATCTTTCAAAACTTCTTCAGCTTCTCTACTCCAAGTGCTTTAGTGAAAATATCAGCAACCTCCTCATCTGTTCTCACATAAACAAGATCAATATCACTTGTTAATACCTTCTCTCTGATGAAGTGATAATGTACCTCGATATGCTTTGTTCTAGCATGCAAAACAGGATCTCATGCTAACTGTATACTGCTAAGATTATCATAATGGATAATGATAGGCTTTTGCACTTCCACACCTAAATCTGCAAGTAGCACCTCCAGCCATGATGCCTCACATGCTGCCATTGCAGCACCTCTATACTCATCCTCTCTACTCGACAAAGCAACAGTGGGTTGCTTCTGCCTGCTCCATGTAGTAGCTGCACTCCCAAGTGAGAATAGAAAACCAGTAGTAGATCTTCTATCTTGAATGCTACCAACCCAATCTACATCTGTGCATCCATGAACCTGCAAATCTACACCAGCTCCATAAAACAATGCATAACCAAAGTAGCACTCACATAACGTAGAATGCACCTGAGAGCATCCAAATGTGGCTTCCTGGGAACCTGCATAATTTGACTTGCAAGTCCAACAGTGTAGCTAAGATCAGGCCTCGTAATTGTGAGATATATCAAACTTCCCACAATTTTCATGTGCATAGTAGCATTTTCCAATGCTTCACCTGATGTAGTATCTAACTTCAAATTCTAATCTAATGGCATAGAAATTGGCTTACAATCAGCCATACCATACGTTTTTAGCATATTCAAGGCATATTGCTTTTGTGACATCATGTACCTGTTTATATATGTATAAACAAAATGCCCAGATATAGTGCAGCACACCAAGATCTTTCATGTCAACTTCCTGCATAAGAAGTTGCTTTACCTCTTTGATGCTTTCTTCATTATCACCACCTACAATCAAGTCATCAACATAAATAGCCACAATCGTGATGCCATCATCACCCTTCCTTACATACAATGAATGATCTACATCACACATAGAAAACCCAATTGTGTTTAAGTAATCAGCAATCCTTGCATGCCATGCACGAGGAGCTTGCTTCAACCCATACAAAGCCTTTTGCGATGTGAAAACATATTCTCGATGCTTTGAATCTTCATATCCTTGTGGTTGGTCTATGTATACTTCTTCATGTAACTCACCATGTAAGAAAGATGTCTTCACATCCATCTGATGCAGAGTGCATCCTTTTGTTGTAGCTAATGCAACTAGTGTTATGTCAGTAGACATTTTAGCTACAGGGCTGAATGTTTCCTCATAGTCGATGGCATAAGTTTGTACATATCCTTTTCGTACCAAGCGTGCTTTATACCTGCTTATGCTACCATCAACATTGTGCTTTACCTTGTAAACCCACTTGCACCCTATGGGTTTCTTTCCTTGTGGCAACGAAACGAGCTTCCATGTATCATTTCCATAAAGTGCAGCCATCTCTTCATCCATAGCTTTTTCCCAATCTGCACTTCCAATTGCATCTTCAAAACAAGAAGGTTCAACATTTTGTATTACCTTTGTCATGTAGGCACAATGGCGAGCCATGTAACTATCATATGTAAATTGTTGCACTAAATTTCGTATCCTCCCAAATCTTCTTGGTCCTGGGTCACTTCTCCTTGTCTCATCTACATGTGCCTTTCTTACTCCTAGAGTCTTCAGAGAGGGCAATCCAAGTTCCTCATCAAGAATCTTTTTTGAACCGCTTGAATCTCCATCAACATCTTCAAAACTTGTTTTATGACCAGCAGAAAGCTTTTCTTTACTTTCTTGGATGTATTTGATGAATTTGCTGGACTGAAATTTCCACGCAATCTTCCACTCCATGGATTTGAGTTGGAACTATTGCTTGATGATGCATCTGGTCCACTCAAACTTGAGATTTTGCACTTGATTTTTTAGCATTTTCTTTGTCATTTGGTTCAAGATTCAATCCTTCTTTGGCATCTGCATAGAAGCTTGACATTTTGTCAAATACCACATCTCTACTCACCTTCACCTATCATATGAGTGGGTTATAACATTTATATCCCTTTTGCTCAAGGGAGTATCCAATGAAGACACATTTTTTTTGCTTTTGGATCAAGCTTCATCCTCAACTCATCAAGAACATGTACATATGCAATACATCCAAAAACTTTCATATGTGATAAGTTTGGCTTTTTACCTGTGAATTTCTCTTCAGGTGTAACTTGATGTATAGTAGCAGTTGGAGTTCTATTCATGATCTATATAGCCATATGCATAGCTTCTGCCCAATAACAATGAGGCATATTCTTCTCAGCCATCAAGGCTCTTGTTATTTCTACAATATGTCTATTTTTGCATTCAGCAACGCCATTCTATAGTGGCATGTACCTGCATGAAAACTGACATCGAATTCCATGACGTTTTAGAAAATTGTTGAATTCATTTGACATGTATTCACCTCCTCCATCAGATCTTAATGTCTTAATATACTTCCTTGTCTGCTTTTCCACCATAGCTTTAAAATTTTGAAAGTGAGTGAATACCTCACTCTTCTCTTTCATGAAATAGACCTACACTTTTCGTGTATGGTCATCAATGAAAGTAACATAAAACTTGCAACCGCCCATAGATGTGGTCTTTGCAGGACCCAAACATCTATATGTACTATCTAGCACATCCTCACTAACATGCTTATCATGCGGAAATGATGATCTTGACTTTTTACCAAATTCACATGTTGCATATGCTCTTGATTTTTAGAGTGTAGTCACTTACCAACATGCTCTTTTTCTCCAATGTATGCAGCTTTTTCTCGAGTTGCAATTTCTGTGCCTTTGTATTTGTTAAAAATAAAGAAGTAAGCTCGTATATATTTTTGCAAAAAGGATTTTCTTCAAGTAGAAGGAAAATACAAAAATGAAAAATAGAAGCATTTACTTCAGCAAGTAGTGGAGGCCAAAAGAGAATCATTCAAAAGAGAATCAAATCCAAAAGCTAAACTGTAAGAGGAGTGGCTGTCCAAAGTAGTGGAGAAATGATGGAGAAGAGCTCTCAAACTCATCATGAGAGTTTTTGGTCACTTGGCTATAAAAGAGGCACGGGAGGACACTCAAGTATAGAGGAAGAAGGTGTGGAAGCCCCCTTGTAGCTACTTCATTTGTTTTGAGTCATTTCATTCAGTTTACTCTCATAGAGTATGTCTAGCCGCACACCCATTTTTGGGTAGTCTACTTGTGAGAGTCATATCTCTCAATATATGTATCCAATTTTAGTGTTTAAACATTTTTTGGAAAGCTTATCTTGAGTACTTCCTCTGTCTAAAATAGTTTTAGGAAATTCTTTATGCTCTGTGAGTTATTCAGGTTTTAGTGAAGTCCAGTTTTCAGCCTAACTGAGTGGATAGGTAGTCTGTTTTGAATCAAATAGTTGCCAACCCAAATCTACTCCAAATTGAGTGTTTGATATCTCATTTGAAAGCTCTAGGTGTTTAGTTTGAGTGAAAAAAGTTTCAAGTTCATTGGATATTTATGTTGGTACGAGTTTTCATTTGACGGTTCTGCTGTTGGTAAGAGTCTTGATCCTGAGAAGGTCTTCTACACTTTGCGCTGCGATTAGGAGAGGAATTCTCCAACAATTGGTATTAGAGCATTGCAGTTTGAAGATTCAAAGCATTGGAACTGAATTGAAGCAAAGGAGAAGCTACAAATCAAGGGGGAGCTTCGTGAAGTCAAGAAAGAGCGCCACAACATACTTGAGGTAAACTTCAATCTTGGAAGTTTTCAATGGCTGATTTAGGACAACAAGTTGAGAAGTTAGACAAAGATAATTTTCAATCTTGGAGGTATAGAATGATAAATTACCTTAAAGGTAAAGGTTTATGGAGTCTAGTTAGTGGAGACGATCCACAACCGGTGGACATTGAAGATCCCAACATTACTCCGGCACAAAGGAGACAATTTGCTGATTGGGAAGAGAGGAATCGAAGGGTGATGTTCCTCATCTCACAAGTTATTTCTAACACTATGATTGATCATGTGCAAAGCTTAGAAACAGCCAAGGAAGTTTGGGAAGCATTGGAGAAGGTGTATGCTACCTCAACAAGGTCTCGAAGGATGCAACTCAAGAACGAGCTCAACAACATGAGAAAAAGCTCAAACCAAAGCATTAGTGAGTATACATTGAGGATCAAAGAGCTTCGAGATCAACTAGCATCAATTCAATGCAAGATAGAAGAGGAAGACATCGTCCAAACAGCCCTCAATGGCTTGAGAAGTGAAGAAAAGTGGAAGCCCCTCATCACAAACATCCTTTATAGAGATCCTCTACCAACATTCGACGAGATTATACCAAATCTTGTGGCTGAAGAGGTTGCTCAACAAGGAGAAGGCAACAAAGGTAAGGACAGCCATAGTCAAATGTTATATGCAGGAAGAGGTAGAGGAAGGAACTCAAGAGGAGGCTCGAGAGGAAGAGGAAGAAGCTACAACAACACAAATTTCAGCCAACACAACTCGGAGGACAACAATGACAACTCAAATGACAAGACACATAGAAGAGGTCGAGGAAGAAATAGAGGAAGAGGCCGAGGTTCATACAATCCTCATAAAGGTATAACGTGTTATCATTGTGGTAAACTAGGAAATTATGCAAATGATTGTTGGCAAAAGAATGGAAGGCTGAATGGAGGCAACCAAAGGAGCCAAAATAACTATGCGAGTACATCAAGTGAAGGAGACAAGCAAACCATGCTTGCCATGAAGCATGACTACAACAACTCAAGAAGTGATGACCAAAAATGGTTCATAGATTCAGGTTGCAGCAACCATATGACATGCCAAGGAGATTTATTCACAAAGCTACAAGCTCCAAGTGGAAAAGGATGTGTGGAGACCGGCGATGAAACTCAACATGCAATTGAGCATGTTGGAGATATCAAGCTTGGAGATAAGAAGGTATTGGTTGATGTTCTTTATGTTCCTACTATTGCAAAGAATTTGATTTCAGTAGGACAAATGGTAGAGAAAGGATATCATGTTATCTTCAATGAAAAAGGTTGCTTTATAAAGAATCCAAAAGAAGGATTCAAGGTCATTGCTCAAGGAAGGAAAGAAGGAAGGATGTTCACTTTGGACATTCAACAACCGCATGGAAAGGTGATGTATATTCAGTTTGGAAACAAGAGGATTGCTGAAATTGATTTGTGGCACAAAAGGTTTGGACATATCAACATTCCCAAGCTCAAGGACATGAGCAACCATGAAGTGGTAAGAGGTCTTCCAAGCTTCAATGATGCCGGACTACATGAGTTTTGTGAAGCATGCCAACTAGGACAGCAAACTCGACAACCATTCAAGAAAAGCAACTATGTGGCAAGGAATGTCCTCGACTTGATACACATGGATGTATGGGGACCATCACAACAACCATCAATGGCTGGTAATAGATATTTTGTCACTTTTATTGATGATCATTCAAGGAAAGTATGGATGTTTTGCATAAAACAAAAATCAGATGTGTTCTCCATGTTCAAGAGATTTAAAGCACAGGTAGAAAAGGAAACAGGACGCTACATAAAGACCTTGAGGTCCGATGGAGGAGGAGAATATTTCTCCAAAGAATTTTTAGATTTTCTTTATGAAAATGGCATCAAGAGACAATTTACATGTAGGTACACACTTCAACAAAATGGAATAGCTGAAAGGAAAAATCGACATATCACAGAAGTTGCAAGATGCATGCTCAACGAGATGAAGATGCCACTAAACTATTGGGCTGAAGCAACTAGTACGGTCGTTTATTTGATGAACAAGTGCACAACGGCTGGAGTGCATAATCTAACTCCCGAGGAGGTTTATTCCGGTAAGAAACCTGACCTTACACATCTCAAAGTTTTTGGATGTGTGTGTTATGTTCACATCCCTCAAGAACTAAGGACAAAGATGGAGGCAAAGTCCGAAAAATGTATTTTTATTGGATATTCATCGGAGCAAAAGGGATATAGGTGCTACAATCCGGCGACAAAGGAGCTACGAGTCTCACGAGATGTGGTATTTGATGAGCTAAGACCATGGTTTGGAGACAAAGGGAAAGAGAAGATTCTTGAAGAAGATTGTGAAGATGATGGAGGTGCTGTCCAAGAAGAATTTCAGCAAACAAGCACTCAAATGTCAGGTCCAGAAGCTTCTACATCACTTGGAGAAAGCTCAACATGGAAGGGGAGGCTAAGGAGTCATTCCTCATCACCAACATTAGCTTATGAAAGATCTAAAGCTGAAAGTGCTGCCCAAAATAGTGATTCAAATGCAAGTGAAGAAGAGTATGAAGAGGTGATCACACCAAAGGTAAAGTTGAACCGGTTGAAGAAGCAATGTTCAAAAGGAAATGAAAGGAGGTCTTCAAGAGCAAGGTATCCAATTGAAAGGCTGAGCTATGATAGTTTTATTGCAAAGCTTTTGCATATATGACACAGGTGGTCAAAGACAAAGAACCGGATGCATATGAAGAAGCATGTACACAAAAAGAATGGCAAGAAGCTATGCAAGAAGAGATGAAAGCTCTCAAGGAAAATCACACATGGGAGAGTTCCAAAGGCTGAAGGTATGAAGATTGTTCCAAATAAATGGGTGTTTAAAATAAAGAGAAATGCTGATGGTTCTCTAGCAAGGCATAAAGCTAGACTAGTAGCAAAAGGATTCAAGCAAACTCACGGCATCGACTATGAAGAGACTTTCAGCCCGGTTGCAAAGATGGGAACAATTAGAATCTTGATTGCAGTGAGTGCAGCAAGGAGATGGCCATTATATCAACTTGACATAAAACATGCTTTTCTCAATGGTGAACTTCAAGAAGAGGTATACATGAGTCAACCGATTGGATTTGAAGACAAAAAGCATCCAAATTTTGTTTATAGATTGAAGAAAGCTTTGTATGGGCTGAAGCAAGCACCACGTGCTTGGAATCAAAGATTGGTCGAGTACCTCACAAGGTGTGGGTATAGTCCAAGTAATGCAGATCCCTCTCTCTACATGAAGAAAGAAGAAGGCAAGCAGGTATATATTTGCATATACGTTGATGACTTCATCATAACAGGAAGTAGTGTTACAGGAATACAAGAGATCAAAAGGAAACTCGATAAGGAGTTTAAAATTTCAGATCTTGGTGAGCTGAAATACTTTTAGGCATTGAGATAGTCTATGGGAAAGATGGCATTTACTTGATGCAAAGAAAGTACCTATTGGATGTTCTTTTCAGATTTGTAATGAGTGAATGCAAACCACTCACTCAACCTATGGACACAAATGTGAAGCTATGCTCAAATGATGGAGAGAAGTTACATGATGTAACTACATACAGGAGTATTATACGTTTGTTGATCTATGCTACGATCACAAGACCAGATTTGTGTTATATTGTTGGAGTTCTTTCTCAATTTATGCAAGCTCCCACAAGTGAACATTTAAATTCAGCCAAACGAGTGCTAAGATATGTGAAGCACACAGTCAATCATGCTTTGTTTTATAGATATGATGAAGAATTGTAGGTAAAAGGCTTCAGTGATGCTGATTGGGCTGTTTCGAAGGAAGATAGAAGATCCACTTCAGGTTATGTGTTCATGATAGGAAGCAAACCTATCACATGGAGCTTAAAGAAGCAACCTACTGTTGCACTATCATCTACAGAAGTTGAATATAGAGGTTTAGCCTTTGCAACTTGTGAAGCTATGTGGATTAAGAAGCTCTTGGCTGATCTTGATGTGCAAGTGGTGACCATTCCAATTTATGGTGACAACATATCAAGCATTCACTTGACAAACAATCCAATGTTTCATGCACGAAGCAAGCACATAGAAGTGCATTATCATTATGTTCAAAAATTAGTTTTGAGCAAAGATGTGGATATAAAGTTCATTGGAACTAATGACCAGGTTGCAGACATGCTTACAAAGTCCCTAGATGCTTCTAAGCTCAAGAGGTTCAAGGACGACATCAACTTGCAGGATATGGCTGAAGGTGCAAGCTCACATGTGAGCTTGAGGGGGAGTGTTAAAAATAAAGAAGTAAGCTCGTATATATTTTTGCAAAAAGGATTTTCTTCAAGTAGAAGGAAAATACGAAAATGAAAAATAGAAGCATTTACTTCAGCAAGTAGTGGAGGCCAAAAGAGAATCATTCAAAAGAGAATCAAATCCAAAAGCTGAACTGTAAGAGGAGTGGTTGTCCAAAGTAGTGGAGAAATGATGGAGAAGAGCTCTCAAACTCATCATGAGAGTTTTTGGTCACTTGGCTATAAAAGAGGCAAGGGAGGACACTCAAGTATAGAGGAAGAAGGTGTGGAAGCCCCCTTGTAGCTACTTCATTTGTGTTGAGTCATTTCGTTCAGTTTACTCTCATAGAGTATGTCCAGTCGCACACCCATTTTTGGGTAGTCTACGTGTGAGAGTCATATCTCTCAATATATGTATCCAATTTTAGTGTTTAAACATTTTTTGGAAAGCGTATCTTGAGTACTTCCTCTGTCTAAAACCGTTTTATCAAATTCTTTATGCTCTGTGAGTTATTTAGGTTTTAGTGAAGTCCAGTTTTCAGCCTAACTGAGTGGACAGGTAGTCTGTTTTGAATCAAATAGTTGCCAATGCAAATATACTCCAAATTGAGTGTTTGATATTTCATTTGAAAGCTCTAATTGTCTAGTTTGAGTGAAAAAAGTTTCAAGTTCATTGGATATTTCTGTTGGTACCAGTTTTCATTTGAAGGTTCTGCTGTTGGTAAGAGTCTTGATCCTGAGAAGGTCTTCTACACTTTGCGCTGCGATTAGGAGAGGAATTCTCCAACAGTATTGGTCTCGTACAATGTGACCAAACTATTCCAAGCCTCTTTCGGAGTCTTGGCATCCTGTATGTGCCCAATCATGCTATCCTGTATGCTAACAGATAGCCAATACATTACCTTTCGTGCTCCTTGATTCCATTCCTCATATGCTCTTAAGTGTTCTACAGTTTGATTTCTCTCCGGTAACTGCGGAGCATTTTCATTCTCTCCTTCGATGTACTTCCAGTAACCTTTTCCCATCAGAAAAGTTATCATTCTGAATCTCCAAGCATGGAAGTTGTTCTTGTCCAACTTATTGCTCATAAGCTGACTCATTCCATCTGCATTTGCCATTTCTGCAGCAATTCACAACACTGCAAAACACTACAAGCAGCACTTCTGCTTGAACACTATCGCACTATGACGTGATAGTTTGATCTCAGAAAAACACAGTTTTTGTGTATCAACAGTACATAGAATCACTTCAAATTCTAGATTTGGAACATATGAGTGTTGCGGAACACGATGAAAGTTACAATTTCTAAAATTGACCTGGTTTTTCTGTGGGACCTGTCACGAGAGGGATAAGGAAGAGAGCTCACACACACACACACTCTCTCTCTCAAGGAGAAGCACACACATATATTGAGGCAAGGAAGAATGATCTTCTTCTTCTTCTTCTTTTTCTTCTTCTTCTTCTATTACATAAAAAGGAATGTACAAGAATGAACTAAAAACAAGAATACAACAAGTGCAATACATAAAGATCAGTTCATAAGGAAAAACCTAATGTCATCGAGTGACTGAGATGGCATGAAACAAATGTGCCATCACTCTTGGTAGATAAATCTAATAAAGCTCAAGGAAGTATCCGTGACATATACCAGCATGACCACTATACATGTCAAAGAAACAAAAAACTAGTATGTGTCATCCAGGATCATCACATGTTGAGCTTCATATCTCAACACTCCCTGTTGGCAGTAGCCAGAGGCATAGAAGACGCGGAAGCATGTAAAGACAGAGCAGGGAGTCAGTCGAATCAATTTTTCAAAAATTTATATTTTATAAATACTTTTCAAAACCTCCAACAATGATTTTCATCACTTTTGTACCATATGTAACATAGAAAAAACCATTTCTATAATTTATAACTCCATTTTGTGCAAGTCGAGGAGTCCTCGAGCTTGAGGAGCTTAGGTAGAATGAGCGTAGCAATTTTGGTTATTTTTAGACACCATTTACCCTTTCAAATAGCATCTAGGACCTATTTTTTAACTATGCCAGTCACTAGATGTGAAACCGGTCAAAACTAGTCTAGAATCTATAAAAAAAGCTAGAGAGCTCATTTTTGAGCTTGGCTTGTTTGAGTAGAGAAGAGCTTAGAGCTATTTTGAGCTTGTAAGAGTGTTCTTGAGCAATAGAGTTGATTTCTCACCTTCCATTGTGTCTTGCTTGTCTCTTCGTAGTGTGTGTGTATGTGTATGTGCATCTCTATGCTTCTCACCTTCACTCTCACTTCATCTCACATTCACGATCTTCATATCACTCCTATCTCTTTCGCGGATTGACATTAAGGAGATGGAGCTTCTTAACGTGGTTCTCACCATTGTGCTAGAGCAACACCAAATTTGGCGCCGTTGTCGGGGATCGAGTCTAGGACGAATGTGTGATGGTAAGAGTATAGCAAGAAGTGGCGTTGGAAGGTAAACATTTCAGTTTTTGTTGTTGTTTTTAGTTAGTTTTTAGTGTTTGCACCTCCTCCACACTCCATCTTCATCACCGCATCATCATCTTCAACTCCAAAAAAATCAGAAAATTCCACATATCCACCCATTCTCCTCATTTCCCCTCATTTGTGCATGCAAGAGAGAGAGAGAGAGAGTTTTTGTGCTTGCATGTGCTATTGTGTTTTTGAGTTTTCTTGCAGGTACATCACTCTAGAGCATCAGGAAAGCTGCAAAAAGGTAAAATTTCACTTTCTGTCAGAGATCTACCGTAGGTGTCAGACCATCGCGATGGTCTACCAACTTCGACATTTTTTGTATGCGAGTTCACCAAGAGATAGGGGACACTAACACTTGCACGGATCCACAAACGCATTTGCAAAATCATCATTTTGGTGGACCATCGCGATTGGCTCAGACCATCGTGATTGTGTCACACCATCGCGATTGGCTCATGCCATCGCGACGGTCTCACGCCATCGCGATGGTTCACTTGAACCATCGCGACGGTCCTTGATCATCGCGACGATCTCGTCCACCCCACGCCATTGCAATTGGCTCAGGCCATCGTGCCAACGCTGCCACGTGGCAAGCTAGACCATCGCGATTGCTCACTAGTCACGCCATCGCGACTGTCCTAGGTATGCCATCGCGATGACTCAAAATCAGACCATCGCGATTGGCTCATGCCATCGCGACGGTTCGCGTTGACCATTGACTGACTCCATCACGACGGTTCATTTTTGGACCATCGCGATCATTCATTCCAGACCATCGCGATAGTTCACATTCACACCATCGCGATCATCCACTTTCAGACCATCGCGACTGTTCGTTCCTTCGGACCATCGCGATTGTGCCACGCCATCGCGACGGTTCACCTGGACCATCGCGACGGTCCCAGGCCATCGCGATTATCTCAGACTATCGCGATTGTCCACCCCAAACGCAATTTTTAGGGTTTGATTTTTTGATCAGTTTTGGGGCTATTTTTAGCAAATTTTTGGGGTGATTAGACTCATAGGAGACCCTTAGCTCATATTTGGAGAAAAACCTGTTTGTCAGTTTTTACCCCCGAGAGCCTGAACGGTCATATCTTTTTCATCCGAAGTCCGTTTTTTGAGCTAATTTTTAGATAAGCTAATTTGAGGTTGACCTAGTGTGGGACTAGAAAAGCCAGGGGGCAGCACAAAAATTTGGGCAAAAGGGAAAGGACCTTTAAGGGTGTATATACTCAAGTGCTTGATCATCCATTGGTGAAATTTATCTAATATTGGATTTTTCCAGGTCTAGCAAGGGCAATCAAGGGCAAACAAAGCAAGGCAGTGAAGGATGCAAGGCTTGGGAAGCGCGGCTTCTTGGGCATCAGAGCAACCACCAAGGCTGACTTGAGGTTGGAAGATTACTCAACCCCCTCAGTCAATTATTAGCTTAGGCTAAACGGTAGCATTGTGGATTAACGACGATAGGAACGCCTCAAGTGAAAGAGATTTAATTTTTCAAGTCCAAGACTAAAGTAAAGGTGTGTGAGACGAAAACCTAAAGGAAAAGAACTTAGTTCTGATGGAACGAGAACTCAAAAGTACCACAGAAAGTCGATTCCTGACGCTTTCATCTAGACAAGAACTTAAAGACACTTAAAAAGAACCAAGCAATTAAAAACAAGGAACATTGACGATCAAAGAGTGCCGCAAAGTAAATTCATGAACCTTAGATCCGGCAAACATATAGGTAAGTCAGACCGACAAAGCCTTAGATCATCAGAAGCAAGTGTAGGCACTACTGCACGATCGTGGGCTCAACAATTGAATAGTAATTACCCCTACGAGAGCTTAGATACGAGTGAATCGGAAATGGCATTTAGCACAGAAAGACCAGAAGGAGGGTCAAACGTAGCGTATTTAGAAAAACTTGAAGGACCCTATAGAACTCAGTTAGAGTTTCTTCGAACCAACCGCTTAGGTGCTCGCATCTATGAGGATGGTTTGCGAAGACAAGTGGTACAAATGCACAACCCCGATCAACCCATTGGATTGGAACGTCCAGTGGTGAAATTTGAGAGAGATGCATACATAGACAAAGAAGGAACGATGTACATCTTAAGTACTCAGCCAAACAATACAAATGAGTTTGGCGTAATTCAGTTAGAGTCGGAAGCTAAATTCCAAGGAAAAGAACCAGTAGGAGAAGAACCTAGGACACCTAGAGGGAAATCTGTACTGACACGAGTACTAGTTCCAGATTGGACCCCTCAGGATAACAGAAGCATAGAGTTATTCGTGAATAAAGAAACTGATGAAGCATTTTGGAGGTACAGAACAGAACAACCTAGTGAGGTAGGCTCCATCATAATCTACGAATTTAAGGACCTAGATACACCTGGAAAGGTTGTATACCTAGATGAAAGTTCAGAAAGAGTATTTCTGGTACTAGACCACGCTAGAAATACCTACACATGGAGAGGTGATTTAGTATTCCCTCCATCTAGAACAAACGTAAACGCAAGCCAACAAGGGGCAGGAACATCATCCGCCCATGCTAATCAAAGAGAGAAAAATAAAGAGAGACCCGAAGTAAGTTTCAATCATCCCATAGGGAGAGATAGAACCACCATAGACACGGATAGAGTGGAAAGACAAAGAATGCCAGGTGGTAGAGATGATTTTCCTCTACCTAGACCACGTGAACATGCAAGAATATTAAGACCCACTCAACTAGTGAAATCCATGAAAAACTACTTTGATGGGATAGGAGATCCCTATGACCATGTCGCAGAATTCAAGCAAGTGCTACGGGTAGAACAAGTTGAAGATATGTTCACGCAATATAATGTGTTTGGACTAACGTTAAAGAATACAACTTTAACTTGGTTCAAACCATTGCAAAAAAGGCAATTTAGAGACATCCATCACTTTTTAGAGTCATTCATTACTGAATTCTCTAAAAGTGGAATCAGGCACGACACGTCTTTGTTGATTCATAGTTTCAAACAAACCCCTCACAGAAAAGTTAGACTTTCAGGACGTAGGTTTAGACAATATGTTGAAAGATGTCCAATGCAAGAGTTACCCTCACAGGCCAAGCAAGTTTCATTGTTTCTCGATGGCTTGTTGAGCTTTAAACTACGCTCCTATGTGTACTTGAAGGAACCCAGAACGCTAGAGCAATGTGTAAGAATTTGCATAGACATTGAGGACAACTTAGGAGATGAGTTGGAACTCTCAAAGGTCTATAAGGATTCAGATTGTTCATCTCTAGCATCCACAAAATTGTCTAGCTCGATAGAGGACCTAGCAGAAAAAGTGGCCCAGAAACTAGGAGTTTCTAGTAAACAGATGCCTAGGTTAACAAAAAACAAGCGTTGTTACACCTGTGGTGGCAATCACATGGCGAATGGGTGTCCCAATGCACCACAACCGCAAGATAACCCTAATGGCCAATACTGTACAATTGAGAGAAGATATACAAATCACACGGCCCAGGACTACCCATACAACAAACAGGCAGTGAGACAGAACTACCCGCAAGCATACCCGCAGCCAGGTAGGTATCAAGGCCAATACAATGCTCAGCCTCATTGCTATAGGCCTCCACAGAACTACCCTTATCAGGCTCAACAGAGACCTCAACCTGTCTTAGCTCAGCAGCCACCTCCACCAGCGAATGTCATCTCAGTGAAATATGCTGCTGCAGAAGAGAACCTCAATAGGGCTTTAGTTCCCGTTTCACCCTTAATTACTGACAGTTATCCAAACTCAAACGGTTTTGACTCTACTCATGTAGATAGTCCACCCACGTATTACACAGAGTCACCAGAACACGTGGATACATATCATTATGATAGTCCACCAGTGGAACCTAGTTGGGAGCCCAAATACGCTAATGTGATGTGCACAAATCCGAATCCACGGCCCCAAGTAAGACAACAGAGACCACAGGGCCCTAGAGGACCATGCTTTAGGTGCCAAGGAGACCATTTTATAAAGGATTGTCCACATCCTTTGATAGCAGGACAATCACAATACTATAACATACAAGGCTTTTGTGCCGACTGTGGTAAAGAACATACAATCAAAGATTGTCCTAAGAACCCTGCTAATGCTTCAAATGTGACACCCATCAACGTGATAGGTATTGTAAACAACGTAGATGGATCCGACCCTACATACGTGCCTATCCAAGCTATAACCAGAGCCCAGGTGCTCTTACAGAACCAACAACTTAATCATGAGAAAGTAGCTGGAACTAGTGAAGTTGGAGAGTCTAGCAATAAAAAGAAGAAATCTTGGAAAGATTCTAGAGAAAGGATAAAGAGAAAGTGGAGTAAAAGGATAAGAGAATTGGAAGGAAGTCTCAAGGAATCTAGAGCCAAAATCTTAGAATTGACTTCACAGGAGTTGAATCAAGAGAACCCAGCTCAGAAATCAGGATCAGTTTTAGCGGAACCCATACCAGAAAACCTAGACATGTGCGTATCAGGCTAGAATAAAAGAAGGACCTCAAGTAGCAGAAATGAGTAAGAACTACCCTGGAGCAGACTTAGAAATCGAGAGAACTAAGCTTTGCATGAAGATGGTAGAATTAGCACAAGCAATGTTCGAAGCCTCTAGATATCTTAATTGGAATAACATGGCAAAACCGAAATTACACTTTCAAGGACTAATGGAGAGGCTAGAATACTTGATAGATAGCAAAGAGAAAAAGAATCAGCATAGGAACCCTATTGCCTCGGAGACACATGAAAGAAACACACCATCCCTGTCTCAAGTACCCAACACAAAAGGGGAAGACAACCTGTCTTCCATACATAGGTACTCACATGAATTTTTGAGAGAAATCCAAGAAGAGAAGTGGAGAAAAGAACAAGGAACCCATCCTCCTATTCAAGAAATAGATGACTTGCAGGAACAATTTCCCCAAGACATCCCCTCTATTTATGATGATGTAGAGGAAGAACAACTGAGTGAACACACGGGTTTTGAATCCAATTCTTTGCAAGAAATACCTCAGTTCACAGGTGTTGGAAGTGAGGTAGGCCCTTAGGCTCATGTCACAGGTCCATGGTTCCATAGGTCCAGTTATGTACAACATTAATTCCAGCAATCTTATATATTGGCAAAAAACATGAACATATCACAACTTAATCATACAAATGATGAGACAAAGATAGAGAAAGAATAGACGACATGTGTAAGGTGTTATGTAAGCCATCGCTTACTCATAGTATCATATATACCAATGTTCAATGTACAATGTGGGAGCAAAACTCTCAACCACTCTATGTGATGAGAAATAGATGAATGAGTGAATGTACAATGTAACAAACATATTCAGATGTATGGGCAGTAATATGAATATACATGAGATGTGTGACCTTATAGGTTATAGAAGAGTGAATATGAGTGACTGAAAGAGGAAGGATCAGTGTGAAATTGATAGTCAACAAACGCTCATCTGAACTTAGGCTATGGAACACCCTAAGTTAGATACATGTGTGAAAAGATCACATACTTATAAAATAGCATAGAATGCTAACAAGTTTGCTGCAAGAAATCCTCAAACTCATGTGAACACACCTTCTCAAACACCTCATCAAAATATGCATAAAGCATATACGTACTGTTTCTCATGTACCTATGCTGAATAGGACTCCTCCTGATATGAACGCCACTGCCTCCATAAAATTCAAGTAGTACATGTGTGCATAAAGAGAATATGTACCTGAATACTTAACATAAGATGTGAATCTTATGTTAACCACCATCCAATTTCTTTGAAGTAGCCCGACATCTTCTTATAGAAGACAATCTTCAAACTGATATCTTCTTGTAGAAGATAATCTTCAAATACACCATGTAGATGGCACCATCCAATGTCTTTGAAGTAGCCCGACATCTTCTTGTAGAAGACAATCTTCAACCTAATATCTTCCTGTAGAAGACAATATTCAAATACATCATGTAGATGGCTGATCCTCACCATCAAGCTGCTAATGACCAAGTCTTCTTGCCATTAGTCTTCATGTTTCATCACCCCCCTGGATGACTTAACACTAGTATCCAAATTTCTTCAAATATATCAGACTTTATGAAATCTGGAACGTCTTCCTTCATAAATCTGATGTTCAGTGATCAATACCTGTGTCTGAAACAAAATCCCTGAACCCTTTTTATTAGCATTGCAGCTGCTAATAGCTTTCACTGTAAGTCATCAGCTTTCCATATTGTAGAATAAGGTTAGCTGACCCTAACATAACAAAACCTTGCTGAAAGCATTATAGGATTCATAACCTTCTGCAACATAACAAGTATTTCTATCTCTCTGCAACACAAATCTGATAGAATTTGAATCTTTGACTTACTTCTTCCAATGTTAAGAATCTTCATAAACAAAGGATAGACAACTGACTCATAAATACTCAAGATCTCCATGATCATTCAAGATCTATGAACTCTCCTGTGTAGAATCTACTCTCATCAAACCTTCATGTCTAAATGTTTGATTTATTACCTGAATGTCTCTGAGTGTCCATGCTTCTCAAAAAGTTATAAAACTTTTCTTCGAACAAATCCTTCAAGGAATCTACAATTCCTACTTGAAACATAAGTGGACAAACTTCTCACCTTGAGAACTCCAAAAGCTGCAAGTTGATACTTCATAACTTTCATATTTTACCCGGGTGAAATGTGATAGTACCTACTTGATCTTCTTTTGGTTAACTCCACTTTTCAATCAAGTGATAGGATCTGATGGAACACCTTTTTGAATACAAAGCATGTATCCAAAAATCTAGACAATCATAGAAAGTAGATTCTTAAACTGACACGTACATCAACAAGATTATGAATTTTTTGAAGTTTTTTGAAAATACTGAATATGAGGTAACCTTTTCCAAACATAAAACCTCTTCCCAAGTCTTCAACATCTGCTACAAAAAACTCTTTTACCTTAAGAGTTAGATAAAGAAGAAATATACTTCTCTGCAACTTGTCATATACCAAGTAGCTCTGTATTGACAGTCCAAGAATTCTTTGAGGGAACATATAAGCTACCCGCTTAAAAGCTTCAACTAAAACATAACTCATACATATAAGAGTTAAAACATATATCTGCTGCTTTTCTTTCTCTCAATGCAATTCTTTGTCAAATCTACTAAATCATGACCAAGTGTAATGCAAAACAAGAAACTGCTTCTTCTTTAAACAGAATGTTCTCATAGACTTGTCTTTGGGTGTAGAGGATAAAATAGGAAAAGTATATGGAAAATATATGAGATAAGGAAGCCTTACTTTTCTTTTGGAAATGATGGACTTTCTTTTTCTGCATCTTTCTTCCACCTGATGATGTCAACATCTTCACACTTCTCTTCCATACCTTTTGTTCTCTTCATCTTGAAGTAGCAAACACTCTTGACTTCTTCGAATGAACTTTTCTCTTCCTCTAATGCTAAGAGTAAGAGATAAAACAAACAAGGTATTGGGCATTTTTGCATTTCATGTGATGCCTTTTTGGCTTAACAAATGCACCTGCCACTTTCCAGCGACTCATGCGTCATGTTTTCAAGGAATTCTTATGCAAGAATTTGGAAGTCTATGTCTATGACTTATGTGCTCATTCGAATATCAGGCAGACACATATCCCAGAATTAAGGCAAGTATTTGACAAATGTCGAGAATACCAGGTTTGTCTGAACCTAAAAAAATGCGTTTTCATGGTCAGACAAGGCAAAATTCTAGGACACATTGTGTCAAAGAATGGAATTTTGACAGATGAAGAAAAAGTGAAAGTAATTGCAGATCTACCTAGAACAACCAACGTAAAAGAAGTACAGGCATTTATGGGCCATTGTGGTTATTATAGACGATTCATACACATGTATGCAATCATAGGCAAGCCTCTGTACTCTCTTTTGACCAAGTTTGAATGGACAGATGAGTGTGAGAATTCATTTAATGAACTTAAACGACGTTTGTGCTCAGCACCTATATTGACAACCCCGGATTGGAGTAAGTCATTCCATGTACATGTGGATGCATCCAACTATGCCATAGGATGTGTGTTAGCACAACCCACGAATGAAGGTAATATAGATCTCCCCATAGCTTACGCGAGCAAATAGTTGAATGCAGCAGAAGGAAATTACACCACTACGAAACAAGAAGGATTAGGAATGATCTACGCAATAAAGAAATTCAAGCATTATCTGTTGGCAAAGAAGTTCAAGTTCTTTACATATCATCAAGCATTGTTGTACTTAGTCAATAAACCATGTAATACGGGAAGGTTAATACGTTGGTTTCTATTACTCATGGAGTATGATTTTGAAGTAGTAGTCAGGAAAGGAAAGACACATCTCAGAGCTGACCACCTTTCAAGATTAACCTCAGGAGAAGCTCCTCAAGGGATAGCGGATGAATTACCAGATGCATATTTGTTTAACCTTGAGATAGCACCAGAATGGGCTAAGCCTATAGTCCCTATTCTCACATATGGACCTAAGAATCCTAGGATAAGGACCAAGAGATCACCAAGTCATAGAGATATCAAATCATAGTAGGAAGTATATATAAACAAGATAATCAAAAGATTCTTGCTTGTTGTGTAGATGAATCAGAACGTGCAAATTGGTTGAAATTAGCACACGTAGGTGCATTAAAGCAACATCATTCAAAACATCGTACATTGTAGACTCTGCATAGACTAGGAGTATATTGGCCCTCAATGGAAGCAGATGTCTACAAATTGTGTAAAGAATGCCTCTTCTGGTGCGAAAGACCACCTGTAGAACATGCTACATTATATCACGTGTCTCTGACACCAGACTGAGGATGAAAACATTCCCTCAAGGAATGACTTTAGCATGACAACGAAGTCTAGAGCAGGAAGCTCAAGACTATTCACTTATTCGTGATAATCTATACAAATGAGGACGAGATGGATACCTAAGACAATGTGTTCATGAAAGTGATTATTTGAGCATATTAGAGACTGCACACCAAGGTCTTGCAAGAGGTCATTTTGGACCCGATAGGATAATCAAAGCCATCCTCTTTGCAGGATTATGGAGGCCCACTCTTCACATGGATGCACATACCTATGTTAAGAGATGTAATGTGTGCCAAAGAACTCAATTTTCTACTCGTAGAGATGAAATGCCATTGAAACCCATGATAGGAGGACGTGCATTTTCTAAGTGGGGTATAGACTTTGTAGGACCCATTAACCCCCCTGCAAAAGGTACACATGCGGAATACATTATTGTCGCGATAGATTATCTTACCAAATGGGTAGAGGCAAAAGGCATGAAAAAGAATGATGCACACACGACTACAAAATTCTTATTTGAAAATGGCTTTACAAGATATGGATTGCCTATAGAGCTAGTGAGCGATCGAGGAACTCACTTTCTAAACCAGGTCATTGAATATTTGTTACAAGATTTTATGGTGATTCACAAGAAATTCGCACCATATCATCCTCAGGCCAATGGTCAGGTTGAAAGCACTAACAAGATCATTTGTAACGTACTGACGAAACTCGTGAACAACAAACGTTCAGATTGGGACAAACAGTTACACCACGCTGTTTGGGCATATTGAGTGGCCTACAAGACCGCACTCAATGCAACTCCCTTTCATATGGTTTTTGGTCAGAATGTTGTGCTTCCTTTGGACTTCCTGATACCGACCCTTAAGGTTGCACAAGCACATCAGTGGATCGGCCATGAATTATCAACAAGAATAATGGACTTGGAACGATTAGGAGAAACCAGGTAGAAGCAGCAGCAGGCATATACGCAGCAAAGAAGCAAAAAAAAGCATATTTTGATGCACATGTGAAAGATAAAGGCTTGAAAGAAGGAGATTTAGTCCTAGTATATATGCTCAAACAACATGCACGGAAGTTATAAAAGCGAGGTTATGGACCTATGATCATTAACAGACTCTCGACAAGTGGAGCAGTACAATTAGCCACCTTCGAAGGAGATACAATGCCTAATTACATTAGTGGCTGTAGAGTCAGGCTATACCAAGAACCTCTTACTGAGGATATGCTTAAATGACTCATATTGGCAAAGAAGCGTAAGGAGGAAGAAAATAGAATACGAGCTAAAGCTCAGGCAGAATCTATAGAACGCATTAAGTGCATGAAGTTAAGAAGACAAGGACTAGGGAGAGAACATTATAACCATCTGGAAACATCACCCAGATACCCCATGGCCATGTGTCAAGCAAAGTCAAGTACACATCCTAGCATAGTGGACAGGAGACCATTCATTACAATTAGGCTAGAGCACAACAACCCTTGCCAAGAGCTCAGGGCTTTAATTGACTCAGGTGCTGCGACTAGTGCGATTAGATGGTCCCACTATAAGGACTCAGGAATAGAAATGCGGCCAATTGAGGCATACCTCATAGGGCTAGGAGGCATGGAAACCCCTTGTATGGGTGAGGTGGACCTTCCTATCCTCATAAACGAAGTGACTATGACAGCGAAGCTACTAGTGTGCCATGACGAGGACCTGATAGAACCCCTAATCCTTGGCCAAGATTGGCTATACGATCACTCAGTGGACCTAAATCTAAGACAAGGCTCCTTGTAGATTGGAACCTTAGATCAGAAGCGAGTGATACCGCTTGACTTTGAGTAGTTTTTCCTCAACATATCTCTCAGAAAAACCAACTTTTTCTCTACTCACTTAAGACTTACAAAATCAAGTTCTTTCATATGTTTTCAACTCAAATTGACTTACATACATATGTTCTACACACTCCTATACTCAAACTCATAATCTAGAAGTTCTATACCAAGATTAAACTCTAATTTTGCACTATATTACAAGTGTAAATTTGTCCCTTCACTTAGGCTTTATTTTCCGAGTATTTTGATTTCACTTTTCTTTGTCTTTCTTCTTCCTTCATATGCCTTCATGTCTTCATGTCTAATTAGTGAGTGAAAACCCCAACATAGAAGATAGGTAATGTGAAGACATGAGATGGAAATATGAACCTCTTAAGCAAAGTCTTGTATGTCCCAACAATTACCAAAAAATTTAATAAGTGTTGGGAAGATTTTTGAAAAAGGATTGCAAGTTAGATTCAACCAATTTGGAGCATATGTTGAAGACCCAAGGCAAGGGTTTAGAAGGATTGCCAAAGGAGAAAAGACAAGAAGGCTTTTCACTTCTAAAGTGGAAGATACAAAGAACATAGCTTTATTTAGCTATGGATCTCAAACTCTCACAGAGTTGGAGATATGGCCCAAAAGGCTTGCTCACATTGGTGAAAGGACACTCAAAAAAATCTGCAAGGACCAAAGTGTACTTGGTTTGCCTAATATCACAAGGAAACACATGATTTATAAGTGTGAAGCTTGTCAATTCGGCAAGGCTCATAGACAACCTTTCAATAGGAAGGGACATGTGTATCAAAATCTTTTGGATCTAGTGCACACGAATGTGTGGGATCCTAGTGAGGAGCCATCTATATCAAGCTCAAGATATTATGTTTCTTTCAAAGATGATTGTAGCAAGTGGACCATTCTGTTTTTCATGAAGCACAAGCATGAAGTGTTTAATTGCTTTAAGAAGTATGTTGCTCTTGTTGAAAACCATACATGTAGGACTTTGAAATACTCGGATCAGATGGTGGGGTAGAATACTTCTCTTCTGAATTTGATGCCTACTTGCATAAAAGAGGCATTAAAAGGGAAGTCACTACAAGGTATACACCCAAACTCGATGGTATAGGAGAGAGGAGAAACAGAGCTATTGGTGAAGCCACAAGGTCCATGCTCAATGAAAAGGGATTGCCAAACTACCTATGGGTAGAGGTCGTGTCTACAGCCACATATCTCATAAATAGACTTCCATCTAAGTCACTAGATGGAACCACTCCATATGAAGTGTGGAATGGAAGAAGACCTAGTTTAGAGCATTGTAAAATTTTTGGATGCTTAGCTTATGTTCACATTCCTTCTCAAGTAAGAGGGAAATCGGATCCCAAGGCAGAGAAGTGCATATTCACTAGTGACAAACAAAACCAAAAAGGATATAGATTGTACAATCCAACCAATAAAGGATTTTTTGTGAGTACAGCTGTAATTTTTTATGCAAAAAAATCATGGTTTGATGATGACAGGAAAATGAAGGTGCCTTATGACTTTGGATGAAGATTTTCCATCACTTCAACCAAAGGAGCCAAAGCAAATTGAAGAAAGTGATTCGGAGATTGATCTAGAATACTTGGAAAGACGAAAACTATGGAAGAGCAAAGGTAAAGCAAAGATGCAAGATGCTACATATGGACCCGAGAGCTCACATCAACCACTTAGAAGGGCTTCAAGGGAGAAGAAGAAACTAGAGAGGTATGCTTATGATACTTCTTTGGTCATCAAGCACTCAATCTACATTGCAAAGGATTCAACCAATGAAGAACCTACCACATTTGAAGAACCACAAAGGAATAAAGCTTGGAGAGATGCAATGGATGAAGAAATGGAATCCTTGAAGGAGAATGACACTTGGGAGCTTGTACCTAACAAGCCATCCATGAAGGTAATTGGATCTCAATGGATATACAAAATCAAGAGGAATCCAGATAGAAGTATAAATAGACATAAAGCAAGGTTAGTTGCTAAAGGGTTTGCTCAAACCCATGGTATTGAGTATGAGGAGATTTTCTTTCTTGTTGCAAAAATGCCTACAATTAGGATTCTCATTAGTCTTGCTGCATCTAGAAATTGGAAGCTCTATCAACTTGATGTAAAGAATGCTTTCTTAAATGGATGGATTTCTGAGGAAATGTATATGGAACAACCTCCTGGATATGAGGATGCACTGAAAGAACTTGGAGAAGCTTGTCGAAGGTAGAAAATTGCGTTTCAAAGCGACGAAGTTTGGTCAAGCCAACCGGCACAAGACCAGCCCTTGAGCTTATGGAAACTCAAATAGACCTTATAGGCATGCTATAAGTGCAAATAAACACACAATGTACTTTGGATCATCAAGGAGAATGAGTCGATACAAAACAGATAGGTTCGCGGGTCGACTAGCTCAAAAAAGTTACTATCTCTGGAAGAGACAATGAACTTCAAATGCCCATAGCGACCAGCGTGATTACAATTAGAAAACATCCTTTTATGGGAGTGATACACATATGATTGAGTGTATGGAATGCACAAACGTATAAGGAAGAAGCAAAATATGCTATAGGAATGAATGCGACATTCACCGGTGGTACTTCCTATTTTTCAGGAATACGCAGAGATTGACCCCGAGGCAGAAAAACTCAGATGTCTCCCAATGTAAGGAACCAAATGCTATGAAAATGTATAGGCATACACAAGACACATATACCTTTCCAATGAGTCATCTTGCACACAATTTGGAGCTCTGGAGAGAGATCAGCAGCCTCTGCAAGATTACTGTTGGCGAAGAAGATGATGCAGAAAATTGAAGGAGCAAGACAATGATGGTCACAAGTGTATGTATATTGCTTCCATGTAATGTACAAGTGATTTCAAGTCCTTATATAGCCTCTAGGAGTGTTCCACAACTTTTACAAGTTGAATTTGAATTCAAATGAAGGTGGGAATGGTTGTTGGAGGGAATCAATTCACTTTCCTACAATCTAGGAAAAGTGAAGATCTACTTTGATCTACTTTTAGGTGATTGATTGCTTGATTGAATGCAACTTCAACCACCAAAATTTCGTGGGATTTTGGCTCTATATTTCTACCTTTACATGTGTAAAGCTCAAGGGTTTTACAACGGTAAATGAACCATCAAAATTTTCTCAAAAAAATACAATAAATGAGCATATGAAAAAGAACTCTCCAACAGATCTTCTTTCGATGCGATAGCCTTTGATGTATATCAAATCCACCTGAAGCATAGTGTACGCTTGATGTTCCAACAACTCCCCCTCAAGCTAAAGTATGCTTGAGTCTTCATTCTCTGATAGGTTGAATACCTGCCATAACTTTGAATCTACAAAGCTTTATTCCATCAAGTGCCTTCGTCATCATATCTGCTACTTGCTTTTTCAGTAGGAACAAAAGAAATGTCAATCTCCTTTGCCATGAGCTTCTCCCTGATGAAGTGGTAATGGACTTCTATGTGCTTGGTTCTCGCATGGAAAATAGGATTTGCCGCTAGATGCATGTAACTTACATAACTCCAAATATGTGAGGTTTGGAACTCACAAGTCCCAAATCTGTATACAATGCTTTTAACCATATTGCCTCTTGAGTTGCTATGGTCAAGCCTCTGTACTCTGCTTCAGTTGAAGATAAAGCAACTGTTGGTTGCTTCTTGGAACTCCATGACACTAGCTTCAAACCTGCAAATGCTAAGTAACCAGATGTACTTTTTTTGTCATCCTTAGCTCCTGCCCAATCTGCATCTGAATAGATTTTGATATCCAAATCTGAAAAGTCAGGATAGAATATACCTTCGTTGATTGTACCTTTGAGATACTTAAGTACTCTCTTAGCCGCATCCATGTGTGGTCTTCTCGGTGAGTGCATGAACTGACTAAGCACTCCAACACTATATTAGATGTCTACCCTTGTATGAATAGCATATATCAAGCTACCTACCAAGCTTTGATACTCTTTAATGTCTTCAATTTTCTTACCTTCATAAACACTAAGTTTATGATTCATCTCCAAAGGTGTACCTGTAGGTTTAGTGTTCTCCATTTTGAACTTGAGAAGAAGATCCTAAATGTATCTTCTTTGAGTCAAATACATTCCTTCATCTGTATATATCACTTGCATACCTAGGAAATATGTGAGCTCACCTAGGTCACTGATTTTGAACTCCTCTTGCATGTGTCTCTTGATCCTTTGAATGCCATTTAGATCATCACCTGTCACAATAATATCATCTACATATACACATAGATAGATAACCTCATTGTGATCTCTTTTGATGAATAGAGAAGGATATGAGCTGCTAGCTTTGAACCCTTGGTCTTGAAGATATGTAACCAACCAGTAATTCCAAGCTCTAGGAGCTTGTTTCAATCCATACAATGCTTTCTTAAGTCTGCAAACATAAGATGGATAATTAGGGTTTTCAAAACCTGGTGGTTGTGACATGTATACCTCTTCACTTATCCAACCATTTAAGAATGCATTTTTCACATCAAGTTGGAGGAGTCTCCAATTCCTTGCAACAACTACACTTATCAATGTCCTGATTGTAGTCACCTTTGCAACTGGTGAGAATGTTTCCTCATAGTCTATAACATGAGTTTGTGAGCATCCTTTGGCAACTAATCTTGCCTTGTACCTGCAAACCGATTTATCTGATTTTCTTTTAACTTTATATACCCATTTGCAACCAATTACCTTTTGATTCGGCGACATTGGAACCAAATCCCAAGTGTCCATCTCCTTCAATGCATCTATCTCTTCTTTCATGGACTTTTCGCAATTAGGGTTTCCCTTTGCCTCTTCATAGGTTCAGGGTTCCTCTAAAATAGAGTCTTTTGCCAAGTAGATTGAATGCTTCGTAACAAACGTGGAATCATATCCATACCTTTCTGGTTGCTTCTTCTCTCTTGCTGATCTTCTATGTGCTTGTTTGGAGCATTCTCCAACCTCTTGCATCTTTGCTTTGCCTCTTGACTTCCATAGCTTGTAATCCTTTTCTCTTTCATCTTGGTCATCATCTATATCGCTTCGTGGATCCTGGACCTGTGTATCATGCTTGCTTCCTAATTGATGAGAGTCAGAATCAAGATCATATGGTAGTGTCACCTTTTGTTTGTCTTCATCATACCAAGACCTGTGTTCTTCAAACACAACATCTCTACTTGTAGTGAATTTCTTGGTTGAAGGATTGAAGAACCTGTAACCCATCTGAGTTGAATCATATCCAATAAACACTGCCTTTGTTGCCCTTTCATCTAGCTTACCTCTTATTTGTGATGGTACATGAACATAAGCTAAACAACCAAAAACCTTGCAATGTCCTAGACTACGTTTTCCTCCATGCCATGCTTCATAAGGAGTCATACCTTGAAGTGATTTGGATGGTAGTCGATTGACAAGGTACACAACAGTTGAAATAGCTTTTGCCCATAGATAATGTGGCAACTTCTTCTCTTCAAGCATTGTTTGGGCTTATCCAACCAATGTCTTGTTTCTCCTCTCTGCAATTCCATTTAGTTGAGGAGAGTACCTAGTAGTCACTTCCCTTTTGATACCTTTGTCCTGCAAGAACTCATCAAACTCTTTGGAGAAGTATTCTCTCCCTTCATCACATCTGAGCTTCTTTAGTGATCTACATGTATGATTCTCCACATGTGCAAGATACTTCTTGAAGCAATCAAACACTTCATTCTTACTCTTGATAAAGTATAGAACAATCCATCTACTATAATCGTCAATAAATGAGACATAATACCTTGATCCTACCAATGAAGGTTCTTGACTTGGTCCCCATACATCTGTATGTACTAAGTCCAATAAGTTGTTGTGGATGTAGCCTTTGTGGTTGAATGGTTGTCTTTGTGCCTTCCCAATCTGACATGCATCACACCTGTTGATCATGTGTTGCTTTGATATGTTTGGCAGTCCTAGAACACTTTGATCCCTGCATATATCCTTCAAGGTTCTTTCATTCACATGAGAAAGTCTCTTATGCCACACTTCAAGCTCACTTAGGTTTTGAGACCCAAAGTTGAATAGAGCTATGTTCCTGGTTTCTCCTACTTCAAAAGTAAAGAGCCTACGATGCTTCTCACCTCGGGCTATCTTCTTGAAGCCTTGACATGGATCTTCCACAAAAGCTCCATGTTGGGTGAACCTAACTTGCAAGCCTTTTTCAACTATTTGGCCTACACTTATTAGGTTTTTAGTGATAGTGGGTACATAGAGAACCTTACTTAGAATGTTTGTCCTGCCATTGGAAGCTTTGACATTACCAATCTTCTCCACATTGTGCTTCGTGTCATCCCTTGTTTGCACTTCATGTCTATGCTTTGGAATTTCTAAATCAGATAGAAGAGCAATGTTGCCTGCAAGATGATTCGAACATCCTGAATCTATGTAGAACAAATGATCATCTTCTTTACCTTCTTTGTGGCTTAGATTCATAAGAAGCAATGAGTCTTCATGTGGTTGATCTTCTGAATAATTGTTGTAGTCCCTTCTATTATAGCTTCTATTGTTATTGTCGAAGTTGTGTCCACCTCTGCCTCTATTGCTGCCATATCCACCTCTTCCACTTCCTTTCTGGGTCTTCCCATTGAACCAACAATTTTGAGTGGTGTGGTTGGTCTTATCGCATATGGCACAAGGTTGAACATTATGACCTTTGGCTTGTCTTGCTTTGGTCCTTTCTTCTTCCCTTTCCACTTGCTCTTGCTTGCGAAGTTGGCTTGAGAAGTTTCTTCTTCATCTTCTTCCTTCTTCTTGCCTTTCTACTTCTTATCCTTCTTATCTGCATATAGAGCACTAGTTGAATTACCATGATAGGAGTTACCTTCCTTTATGCTATTGTTGGCTTCTTGATTGAAGAGTTTTCCAAGAAAGATGTTGAAGTCTAGAGTTTGCACATCCATAATGAGATCATAAGCCGTCGTGAAGGATTGCCATTGCTTATCACTTCGAATGCCGTTGAGAATTTGCCTCATGATGAACTCTTCTTCAATCAGCTCTCCAATGGAAGCTAACTAATCCGCAACCTCTTTGACCTTGGTAACAAACTCTGTGATGGTTTGTTTAGGCTTCTTCTTCATTTGGTTGAAATCGTTCCAAAGATGATTCTTTCTTGCTTTGGTACTAGCAGAAAAGAAAGTCTCTAGGGCATCCCAAGTCTCTTGAGATGTCTTGCATCCTCTAATATGTGGTAATAGAAAGTGAGAGATAGATTTTAGTATGTACGACCTTTCTTGAGCATCCCTTGCACACCAAAGTGTGAGCTTATCTGTCTCCTCTTGTGTAGGTCCTCCTTTGGATCTTGGAATAGGCATAGCTTCATCACCTGCTACGATTCCATAAAGATTTCTACCTTGAAAATAGGCCTCCATTCTGATTTGCCAAGCCGCGTAGTTGTGTCGATCAAGCTTCTCGATCATTGAGGGAAAGCCGTCACCCATCTTGATCTAGCTCTGATACCACTGAAAGAACTTGGAGAAGCTTGTGGAAGGTAGAAAATTGCGTTTCGAAGCGACGAAGTTTGGTCAAACCAACCTGCACAAGACCAGCCCTTGAGCTTATGGAGACTCATAAATAGACCTTATAGGCATGCTATAAGTGCAAAGAAATGCACTATGTACTTTGGAGCATCAAGGAGAATGAGTCGATACAAAACAGATAGGTTCGCGGGTCGACTAGCTCAAAAAACTTACTTTTTTATGGAAGAGACAATGAACTTCAAATGCCCATAGCAAACAGCGTGATTACAATTAGAAACAATCCTTTTATGGGAGTGATACAAATACGGCTGAGTGTATGGAATGCACAAAAGTATAAGGAATAAGCAAAATATGCTATAGGAATGAATGCGACATTCACCAGTGGTACTTCCTATTTTTCAGGAATACGCAGAGATTGACCCTGGGGCAGAAAAACTCAGACATCTCCCAATTTAAGAAACCAAATGCTGTGAAAATGTATAAGCATAAACTAGACACTTATACCTTTCCAATGAGTCATCTTTCACTCAATTTAGAGCTCTAGAGAGAGAGCAGCAGCCTCTGCAAGATTACTGTTGGCGAAGAAGATGATGCAAAAAATTGAAGGAGCAAGACAATGATGGTCACAAGTGTATGCATATTGCTTCCATGTAATGTAAAAGTGATTTCAAGTCCTTATATAGCCTCTAGGAGTGTTCCACAACTTTTACAAGTTGAATTTGAATTCAAATGAAGGTGGGAATGGTTGTTGGAGGGAATCAATTCACTTTCCTACAATCTAGGAAAAGTGAAGATCTACTTTGATCTACTTTGAGATGATTGATTGCTTGATTGAATGCAACTTCAACCACCAAAAATTTGTGGGATTTTGGCTCTATATTTCTACCTTTACATGTGTAAAGCTCAAGGGTTTTACAACGGTAAATGAACCATCCAAAATTTCTCAAAAAATACAATAAATGAGCATATGAAAAAGAACTCTCCAACGGATATTCTTTCGACGCGATAGCCTTTGATGTAGATCAAATCCACCTCAAGCATAGTGTAAGCTTGATGTTTCAACATGCACATCATCCTAACTATGTATGCAAATTAAAGAAAGCCTTGTATGGATTGAAGCAAGCTCCAAGAGCTTGGAATTTTTTATTGGTGACTTATTTGTAGGACCAAGGATTCAAAGCTAGCAAGGTGGATACCTCTTTGTTAATAAAGAGGAATGGATCTAAAGTGATCTATCTATGTGTGTATGTTGATGATATTATTATCACAGGGAATGATCTTGAAGGAATCAAAGAGGTAAAGAATCAAATGAAGGATGAGTTCAAAATAAGTGATCTTGGACCACTCACTTATTTTCTTGGATTGGAGTTAATCTATGTAGGTTCAAGTATATATATCACACAAAGGAAGTATGTGCATAACATGCTCATCAAGTTCAAGATGAAAAACACCAAGTGTGCAAGCACACCTATGGAGCAAAATCATAAGCTTAGTACTTATGAAGGAGAGCCAATTGAAGACATCACAAGCTATCAAAGCTGGGTTGGAAGTTTGAACTAGTGGATATATGCTATAGTGTTAGCATATTGAGTCAGTTTATGCATAAGCCGAGAAGACCACATATGGAAGTGGTCAAGAGAATCCTCAAGCACCTAAAGGGGACCATGAATGAAGGTTTGTTTTATCCATTTACTTCATATATTGAGCTAAAGACCTACTCAGATGCGGATTGGGCCGGATCTAGAGATGATAGAAGAAGCACATCCGGGTATGTATCAGTTGCAGGTTCAAAAATCATTTCTTGGTCATCCAAGAAGCAACCAACAATGGCATTATCTTCTACCAAAGCCTAATATAGAGATTTGGCTAATGCAACTCAAGAAATAATGTGGTTAAAATCTTTGTATACAGATCTTGGACTTCATTCTTAAACACCTCATGTTTTTTGTGACAACACAAGCTTATTACATCTTGCAGCTAATCTGGTATACCATGCTATAACCAAGCATATTGATGTCCACTACCATTATGTGACGGAGAAGCTAATGAGTAAGGATATTCATCTATCCTATGTCTCTACAGATATGCAATGTGCAGACATGTTGACTAAAGCTCTTGATGCTACAGAATTGAGTAGATTCAAGTTGATGATTGGCTCACAAGAAATCAAGGACAATTGAAGAGTTATTTGGAGGCCAAGCATGTTAAGCTTAAGGGGGAGCTGATGGTGCATTTTACTCAAGCCTACATCCTTGATATGATTTCATTTATGTTCATTCGTAGTCACATGTGTAGACATATGAAGACCTCTTGTAAAATAATATATTTTATCTCTTGTAATTGTGAAAGAAAGAAAGGCTTAAGTCATCCATGATGTAAAAAGGAAATTTGTGGCTATAATTACCTAAAACCAGGAATCCATCAGCTCAGAGAATATCTCCTAATTCTTAGTATCACTTTTAGGTGAAGTTATTTGAATTCAAATTCAAAACTACCTCCGAAAGTAGCTATAAAAAGAGCAAGAGGGAAGTCGCCATTAGAGAGCTTGATTCGTGCCGATTTCATGTTCATTTGTAGAGATTGAAGAGACTTATCCATATTTCTATCATTATACTCCCATTGTGCAAGTATTCATTGCCAATGTGGTTGTAATTATATGTGAATCTATACATTCATCATTTACTTCTTTTTTGTTTTATTCTCTGCTATACTCACTTAGAATATTACCTTCAGAAGCTCATATCTTGGACTATATGTAACCTTTTTCAGAGTTTTAAAGTTCATTCGATTTCTCTTTAAGTATAATGTCACGAAATGTCATGGTCATTGGATTTACTGCTTATGCAAAATCTGTGTTTTTTTGCTCACTAGTCGAATGTCTACAGGGCCCCAAAAATGGTGGGAGTGTTCCAAATTTTGTTGAATCTTGTTCTCAGTACTTAGTTGATCAATTGACATTTTTTAACTTGAATTAGCAAGATATCTAAGTCTATTTTCTATTTCCAAAAGGAAGTTTTCTAATTCCTACCAGGTTCAGAGCATTGTTCATTTTTTCTAGCAGGTGTATGTACAATAGTAGCAAGTTTTGGGAGCTAGTCATTTTGGAACTAGTCTACTTGACTCAAACTTTTGAGATACTTGTTCCAAAACACTTGAGTGCTTTTGCTGTGGATTTAGGAAACTCAAAAGTTCTACTAACCAACTCTGAAGTCTGAGTTGGTTGGTGTGAATCCAATTTTAGTAGCACCAACTCATCTTTGGATTGCATCCACCATCTCTCTACAGATAATGATCCTTGCTTGAGCATGTTTCCTCATACAAATCTTCAAATATGCTAGTTCTTCCCTAGTTGGAAGACTAGGATCTTTAAATTGTGGCTTTTCTTCTTCTCCTATGATATATCCCATCAAACCTTTGCCCATTAATTTAGCTTCCATTCTCATAGACCATGCTGGATACTTTTGTCTATCAAGCTTCTCTATCTAGATGCTTTCTCCCATCCTTCTATTGCCTGTGTTAAGAAATAAGTCTGCAATAGTTAGAGACTATACCTTTTGAGTTGATTCTTAACTTCTTCTGATCATTTTGAATGTCCTTTGTATCTTTCTAAAGTTCTTTTGCAAAAATTTATCCTTCCAATCCCTTCTTTAGGTCCAATATCTTCCTTATCTCTCAACTTAGAAGTTTAGTCCTTAAACACAGAAAACTTTACACGGATCACTAAGAATTGAGCAAAATGTTAATCGACAAGATGCACCATTTCTAATTTAGGAAATATCTTCCTTATCTCTCAACTTAGAAGTCTAGTTCTTAAACATAGAAAACTTTACACAGATCACTTAGAATTGAGCAAAACATTAATCGACGAGATGCAACATTTTTGAGTCTTCAAGAAAGATAACATATGAATGTTCCTATGAGTCATACACATTTTATGAAAAGAACTAGGACATGAAACTTTAACCGTAGCTTTTTTTGCTACTGAATTAAGTCTATATACAAGGATCTCTGATGCACATGATCAACTTGAGAGAAATGTAGATTAGATTGAACTCTAATCCTACAGATTTCACTCGATACCTATCCCATCTATGATAATGAATTCACAAAATTTCTAAAGTCATAATTGACTTATATAGCCACAAATTCATAAGTGGATCATGACAAATACATTTTTACTCACTTGCTTTATTAATTGCCTAACTTATAATACACTAATTATGATCCGCTCAAGTTAATATATGCATAGTCATCTCTCATGCTTTCCTTTTCCATTGCTCTCTTCATTCTTCTTGGTCTTTATCCGTACCAAGATCCTCTTTATCTTTGTCCATAATCTTGCTTGAATCCATTAATCTTCATAAACACCAATTTGTGATTGATTTTCTCCAACAACTCCCTTCAATCACTAATTGTGATTATGCTCTTCTTCTTTATTCTTTCCATCTGTTTGAATCTCTATAGCTCAGGTCCATCTAGACTCTTGGTTAGCATATCTGCTACCTATTCTTTTGTTGGAGTATATGTGTCTTCAATTTCTTTGTCAAGTATCATTTCCCTCAAGAAATGATATTGAATCTCAATAGGTTTAAGCTTGTCATGAAAAACAAGATTAGCTGCCAAGTAAAGTGAACTCATGTTGTCACCATGTATAATTGGAACACCTTATTCAAATCCAAGACTCTTCATCAAATTCTTCATCCATATTACTTATTTTGTTGCTTCTATCATTCCTTTATACTCAACTTCTATGGATGACAAAGCAATTGAATGTTGCTTCTTTCAACACCACGATACTAGCTTATCTCCAATGTAGCATCAGTACCCATGAGTAGATCTTCTCTCATCTATATTACATGCCCAATTTGCATCTCTAAACTCTTTGATTATAGTGTTAGAAGTGAAACCATAGTACAAAACTTCATTAGAAGCTTCTTTGATGTATCGTAGCACTCTTTGTGCTATAATGCAATGAGTTTTCTTTGGATGATGCATAAATTGTGATAAAATACCATCTACATATGAAAGATCATGTCCTCTCAAGGTAGCATAAATCAGACTTCCTACCAAAATTTGATACATATTCATATCTTTGAACTCTTCACCTCCATACCTACTTAAAATATGATTTATCTCTAATGGGGTTGTTGAGGTTCTACAATTTTCCATGTTGAACTTTAATAGAAGATTCTTCAAATACCTTTTTTGTGTAACATACACTCCATGTTGAGTGTAAGTAATTTCCATGCCTAGGAAATAAGATAAATTTCCCAAGTCACTTATCTTTAACTCGCTCTCCACTTGCTTCTTGAGCTTTTGGATTCCATTGGTATCTGTACGTGTTTAGAAAAGAATTTTTAACATCTAATTGGCAATACATCCATTTAGAAAAGAATTTTTAACATCCAATTGTGATATCTTACATCCTTTGCAAGGTGTGATAGCTATCAATAGGCTCCAGACTATGAGTTTCATCATTGTCCACACCTTGTGTTTGAGCACGTCCTTTGACCACTAGTCTAGCTTTATATCTAGAAACCTATCTATCTGCAAATCATTTTGTTTTATACACCCATCTACATCCACTTACCTTTTGATTCTTTGGTTTGGACACCAAGTCCCATGCATCATTCTCAAGTAAAGCATCATGCTCTTCCTTCATTGCCTTTTCTCAATTTGTTTTACCTTTAGCTTCTACATGTGTTGATGGATCTTCATCTATCTTCAATATGTATGCATAATCTTTGGTTGTGATGTAAGAAATGTCATAGCTATAGCTTATAGATTGCTTTCTTTCTCTTGATGAACTTCTTATCTATGCATTCCTTGAAGTCTCTTCCTCATCATGCTCTCGATTGAATCTTGGTATATCTTCATCTCCATCTTTATCATCACTTTCATATTCATATATTTGCATCTTTGATTTTCCTTTCCTTGTCTTCACGAATTCTTCAAAATATAAATGAGTATTGTTTGAACCCGTATACCATGTAATTTTTTCATCAAACATCACATCTTTAGAAACAAGAAATTGTTTTGTAGATGGACTCCACAACATATAACCCAGTTTTTTATCATCATATCCTATGAAGACATAATTTTGTGCTTTAGGTTCTTGCTTATGTCTCAATTGAGATGGAACATAAGTATATGCCAAATGTTTGGAATTGAACTCACAACATCCTAGCTAGGAGTATGATGGGCTAATCGTTAGCCCCAAACGTAATGGATGAGAATTACCTCCTAATCCTCTCTCTTAAGGTATGGTTCAACCATCTCCTGCTAGGATTATGTGACATTCCTTTTTGCTTGGACAGAGCATTGCCCTCAATGCTCACTTGTAGACACTTCTGACTAATCTCTATGTGCATCCACTTTCCATGTATAAGTGCTTCCACCAACCTCAAACTCTAGCACTTGGACCTATTTTGGACCTATCCCACCCTTTCTAGGTGCCCAAATGCCCAAGCACCTTCATCCAAGATAGTTTCACAGCCAAGATCGAGAAGCACCTTTGCATATACCCACAAATTAAAGTGCTTTCACCTCTACCTTGCCCAAGTTCCTCAAGTTGGCTCTGCTACCAATGTTGGGAATTGAACTCACAACCTCCTAGCTAGGAGTATGATGGGCTAACCACTAGCCCCAAAATCCATCGATGAGGATTACTTCCTAATCCTCCCTCTTTTGGTATGGTTCAACCATCCCGTGCTAGGATTATGTGACACCAAACATCCAAAAATTTTGAAATGATCAAGAGTAGGTTTGTTACTCCATGATTCACAAGGGGTTATAATATCGAAAGCTTTACAAGGTAACCTATTTACAAGAATAGGTTGCAATGTTAACAACTTTTGCCGATAAGTAATTAGGGTAATTCTTTTCCTTCATCATGGAACTAGCAAACTCCACAAATATTCTATTCCTTCTTTCTGCAACTCCATTTTGTTGAGGAGAGTACTTGCATGTTACTTCTCTTTTATACCTCCATTCCACAAGTAATCATTAAATCCTTTGGAGAAATACTCTCCCCCTCCATGTGACATCAATCTTTTGAGCTTTTTTCCTTTAATCCTTTCTCCATATGCATGATAATGTTTAAATGTATTAAACACTTCAGATTTGTCCTTGATCACATAAAGTGTGATCCATCTTGTTGCATCATCTACAAATAAAACACAATATCTGGATCCATCAACACCATAATCCTTTGAAGGACCCCACACATCTATATGTATCAATTCAAGCTTGTTTGTATGCATAAATCTTTGCTTATTATATGATTTTTTATGTGTTTTACCTAACTAACAAGCCTGACACTTGTATGTCATATGTTGATCTTGAATATTGGGTAGACCTAGCCCTGATCCATTCTTCACCATGTATTTTATACCTCTTTTATTGAAATGACCTAATCTTTTATGTCATAGGTCCAACTCCGTCATCTTTTGACTTCCATAAGTGAACAAGGCATGTCCTACATTACCTTGTACCTTGAGAGTAAAAAGTCTTCCTTCTTTTTGACCTGCAACAATACTCTTCGATCCTTGATTTGGATCTTCAACATAAACTCCATCATTAGTGAATCTGACCTCATACCCTTTCGCAACAATTTGTCCTACACTGATTAAATTATTTGGAATTGTAGAGACATAGAGCAACTTACTTAGAAGTGTACTTCCATTCTTTGTATTTATTGATCCAATGCTTTCCACTTTGTGTTTCGTATTGTCTCCTATTTGAATTGTATGTTGTTCAAGGCAAAGGATCGAGTATTGGTTCTCGTCATAGAAGAAGAGGAAGCACCTAAACTAGTTAGAAGATTTCATCATGGCAACAATGTTTTTTATCACTAAAACAATGTAATATATGTACATATACTCAATTATCACGAATGCAACTCCATTTTGTGCAAGCCGAGGAGTCGTTGAGCTTGAGGAGTCTAAGTAGAAATGTCACACCAATTTTTGTAATTTTTGGAAGTCGTTAGATAGTTCAAATTAGAGGTAGAACCTACTTTTTAACTATGCTGGTCACTAGATGTGAAACTGGTCAAAACTATAAATAGAGCTAGAGAGCTCATTTTGAGGTTGTTGTTAGTTTATGATTGAACCTATGAGCTAGAGCTATAAGAGCTATTGTAACTAATTGATGATGAATATGAGTATGAGTTCTTTTCTTGCCTTCCATTGATCTCCATCATGACTTTCCTAGTGTGTGTGTGTATGCTCTTTGCATTTCTCACCATCTTCTTCATGCACTTCATTCGCTCTTGATCCTCATATTGGCCTAACCTCTGCGCGGATTGACGATTACGAGGTGAAGCTCCTCATGTTGGTACTTTCCATTGTGCTAGAGTGGTACCAAATTTGGCACCATTGCTGGGGATGAGATCTAGGTTGAGCGTGTGATGGTAAGTGTATTGGAGAAAATCATTGGAAGGTAAAATTTCTTTGTTGTTTTGTTGTTTGTAGTTAGTTTTTACACACTTTTACTCCTCTATTCCTCTAGTATTCCCTATCATTATCTCAAACTCCAAAAAATCACCAAAAATCATTCATATTTCCCTTTTCTCTTTTTTCCCCTCATTTTTGTGTGCACGAGAGTGAGAGAGAGATTTCACAAGTGTATGTTCGTGTTTTTTTGTGCACTAATCTTGCAGGGTACCCTCTCGACATCCCGGTGTCGTCGAGATTTTCTCTCCTCTCTCATTCATGAAGGCCTACAGGAAACACATTCGATGAAGGTAGCCAGAATTCCCTGAGAAGTCCAAGATGCATCAAGGATATCAAAGGGAGTTCACATGCAAACTTTGGAAGAAATCGAGCAAATCCAGGGTAGTAGTCAAAGCTGGTCAAACTTTGGAAATTAGGGCAAAAATTTCAATGTATCCAAATCACATGAAAATTCATATACTTGTAAATCCTATCAAAGGCAGTCTATAACCCGAATTTCACATGAAAATGGATTTTCTAGCACATTGATATGCCATGTGCATTTTGTAAAAAATGTAATTTTTCCACTTAGACCCTACAAAATTTTGTATAGGAATTCTTGTTAGCCATATGGTTTGGCATGTATAAAGACCATATGTGGCTACATATTTGTACAAAGTTTTAAGGCTATCAGAGCTTCCTAGACATCTTAATGCCACCTTCCAAGCTTCCAAATGTAGTCAAACTTGTACAAGGAAGATTCAGATGGGAGTTTTTTTTTGCATATTCCTAAAGGAGGCCTTTCAAAACATAGTCCTACAAACTTTTACTTTCATCAAAGGATATTTGAAGGGTCAAAGGGCACAAAATCCAGTTTTCAAGGTCACCACAGTTTTCTAGAATAAGAAAATTGAAGGCTTGGAGGGCTGCCACATGTCAAAATATGATTGAACCATGTTGTATGGTCAAGAGGAGCTCATATTCAAGGGTGGAGATGCACTGAAACATAAAGGAAGGCGGATCCACGAGTATTTTCATCAAAGAACACTTTTTTGACAGTTAAAAATCAATAATGCAAAGTTTCTCCAAAAATAGTGGCTTATCTTATTGGAATTGATGTCTGCATTGATCGGACGGTCCAGATCATCCCCATATCCAATGATGGAGAATGAAGGCGCCTAAATTTTACTCCTTTACACTAGATTTGATAGAAAGAACAATTCCAAGCCATTGATTTGATTAATCAAATGGTTGTAATCAAAAGTAGTGATCCTAGAGTTGAGAGTTGATTTCTCTAGATCCAAGGGCCCAAATTCATTCAAAAACTATATAAACCCCCCTCCAAACTCCTAGAGCATCATTTTTAGGCATCCATAGGGCTCTTGCTAGCTTAAGGTTTCCTTGAGATGATCACCCTCGGTTGAGCAAGTGAGGATCCAAGGTGGGCTAGTATGAGTATAGTACCTAGTTTCAAATTTAAGTTAGAACTCCAATCTAGGATAGGCTCTTGAAACCAGCATCTCTATATTGAATCACCCTCGGTGGAGCGTGTGAGTGAGTTAAAGCTGGTTTTAATGAGTCTTATACTTCTTTAGTTAGATGTTACGAGCCTAGACATACATAGGGTCAATGAAGTAAAAACTCATCTTCTTACGTGTGACATTCGGTTGAACTGTCATGGTTTGAAGGTGGGAACCGCCTTTGATCAGTAGGCTGCTTAGCTTGACGTATCACGACGATCTTATACATGTATCTTAATTCAAATCCTTTTGATTTATGTCACTTGTCACTTGTCTCTTGTCTCTTGTCTTTCAGTCTCTTAAGTATTTTCACATGTCTTCTATTTTCTTCTATGTGTCAGAAGGCTCCGCAGTAATGCGTTGAACCAGTGAGGATGTTTCATTGAGCTGGTGATTAAACTCTATCATCATAATTCACTTGCATGCATATAATCCATTCATACCCTTACATATTGATTAGTTTTTGAAAGTGTATAAAAAGCTACAATATTGGACCATTCTTCCTTTCGAAACTGATTTATGTGTAAGGATTCCATCTATTCTCTTCATGCATACATATCATCCAAAGAAGACTATGCATATGGATTAGAATTAGGAAGTGTTTAAGACGCTCCTCAATGGACCATTCTTCCTTCCAAATTTGATTCATGTGTATGGTTCTCTTTCATTCTTATCAGTCATGTTCATAAATCTAACTTGCACTCCTACATTCCCATTCCCATAATCATTTCAACATCTCTCTCTTTTCCATACTCAACATTAATTTCACTTTCATGTCCTTAAACCTTCCAACATTCATTAGCTTCATACACCCTGTGTGTGCCACGACCGGACCTGATCCACCCGGATTGCAATCACCTCCACATTTGAACCCGACGTGAAACGCTTCGTGGCATTTGCTTTTGATCTTGTTGGGAGGTTGTGATCCATATCCTTTGTTTCATATTTTTCATCCTCATCATATGATCATCATCAGTCTTGAGTGCTGCACTGGATTTCTCACAGTATCATGCACATCTTCGTCATGAAGTAAACACATTTGTGAGAGATCTAGAGCATCGTGCATCACTTGCTTATTCACATAAGATGGAGGAAGGATTCAAATCCCTTATTGTTGAGAAACAAGGCCAAAGAATAGTCTCTTCTATGTTGAGAGAGAAGGGAAAATTCAATGGCATCAACATCACAAGCCACTTAGATTTGTTTGAAGAGCAAGCTATGATTTTTGGTCTTCCCGAAGATCTTTAACATGTGGTACTTGAGGTGCAAGAAGAGCTTCCATATTATACGGTTGATGATTCTGAAAATTTTGATTTTGAGGGTTTTGAAAAGCTATTTGAGAAGCTTGAGGATACATGTTTTGATACATTTGAGGATTTTGCACATGAGGATTAGGATTTTGCATTGAAGGATTATGCATTGGAGGAACTTGATATGCTTGAGTAGGAGCTACTTGTGGATTTTGATTGGTAGGTATAACATGTTGATTAGGCTCTTGAAAAGACATTGGGCTCATTTGATTTTGGAAAGTTTTGGTATAATTAGATTGTAAAGCATCTATAGTCTTGGCCAAATTGGATTGTGTAGCAATAAGGCTTTCCATTTGCTTAGTCAGAATTTCCACTTGAGATTGTTCAACTACCCTTTTATTTGGCTCTACTTTAAAAACTTGAGTAGGCTCCATCATTTGAGGAATAGGAGTAGAGTCAAAAATCATAGCGTGGGATTGTTCTCTAACTTGCTCCTTAGTTTGTGGAAGGCTAGCTTGAGGAAGACTAGTTTGCTCATAAAGCATGGGTTGTCTTTGATGTCTATGGGCTACAACCTCTGCTACTTTACGCACTTTTTGCCAATTGTCAGTAAGACCATAGTGCTTATCCGGTTCTTCTAATCGCCGTTCAACTTCCCTATGAGTTTCAGGATGAAGAAGCTTAAGAAAATTGATCACAAGATCAAGTTCCAAAGTTATCTTATCCTCATCAGGAAGTTGTTCATAGCATCTAATATACTCATTTTGTAAGTGAGGAATAGAGCTACTAGGCTTTGGTGAATTGATCCATTGTAAGAATCCATCCCGATTATGTTGGCTATAATTTTCAAGATAGAATTCTTTGAGCATCTCCTTTCTAAAATCACTCCAAGGAAGACTATCATATTGAGTGACACGGTTTATGATATAGCTATCAACAATTCGTTCAAAGAATGATACTCCCATCATGGGTTTTAATGGCATTTCATCTCTACGAGTAGGAAATTGAGTTCTTTGGCACACATCACATCTCTTTACATAGGTATGTGCATCCATGTGAAGAGTGGGCCACCATAATCTTGCAAAGAGGATGGCTTTGATTATCCTATTGGGTCCAAAATGACCTCCTGCAACACCTTGGTGTGCAGTCTCTAGTACGCTCAGATAATCGCTTTCATGAACACATTGTCTTAGGTATCCGTCTCTTCCTCTTTTGTATAGATTATCGCCAATAAGTGAATAGTCTTGAGCTTCCTGCTCTAGACTTCATTGTCGTGTTAAAGTCATTCCTTGAGGGAATGTTTTCGTCCTCAAGTAGGTCACTAAAGGTTCACTCCAATCTGGTGTGAGAGACACATGATATAATGTAGCATGTTCTACTAGTGGTCTTTCACAACAAACATGGAATTCTTTACACAACTTGTAGACATCTGCTTCCATCGTAGGCCAATATACTCCTAGTCTATGCAGAGTCTGCAATGTACGATGTTTCGAATGATGTTGCGTTAACGCACCTATGTGTGCTAATTGCAACCAATTTGCATGTTCTGATTCATCTACACAACAAGCAAGAATCTTTTGATTATCCTGTTTATAATCTCTCCATCCCGGATCTTTATCCTAGGATTTTTGGGTCCATCCGTGAGAATAGGGACTATAGGCTTAGCCCATTCTGGTGCTATCTCAAGGTTAAACAAATATGCATCGGGTAACTCATCCACTACTCCTTGAGGAGCTTCTCTGTGGTTAATCTTGAAAGGTGGTCAGCTCTAAGATGTGTCTTTCCTTTCCTGACTACTACTTCAAAATCGTACTCCATGAGTAATAGAAACCAACGTATTAATCGTCCTGTGTTACATGGCTTATTGACTAAATACAATAGGCCTTGATGATCTGTAAAGAACTTGAACTTGTTTGCCAACAAATAATGCCTGAATTTCTTTACTGCGTAGATCATTCCTAATCCTTCTCGTTCCGTCGTGGTGTAATTTCTTTCTGCTGCGTTCAACTGTCTGCTCGCATACGCTATGGGTAGATCTATATTACCTTCATTCGTGGGTTGTGCTAACACACATCCTATGGCATAGTTGGACGCATCCACATGTACATGGAATGGCTTACTCCAATCTGGGGTTGTCAATATGGGTGCTGAGCACAAAGGTCGTTTGAGTTCATTGAATGAATTCTCACACTCGTTTGTCCATTCAAAATGGTTCAAAAGAGAGTACAATGGCTTGGCTATGATTGCATACATGTGTATGAATCGTCTATAATAATCACAATGGCCCAATGCCTGTACTTCTTTTACGTTGTTTGGCCTAGGTAGATCTGCAATCACCTTCACTTTTTCTTCATCTGTCAAAATTCCATTCTTTGACACAATGTGTCCTAGAATTTTACCTTGTCTGACCATGAAAATGCATTTTTCTGGGATCAAACAAACCTGATATTCTCGACATTTGTCAAATATTTGTCTTAATTCTGGGATATGTGTCTGTCTGACATTCGAATGAGCACATAAGTCATCAACATAGACTTCCAAATTCTTGCATAAGAATTCCTTAAAAACATGACACATGAGCCGCTGGAAAGTAGCGGGTGCATTTGTTAAGGCAAAAGGCATTACACGAAATGCAAATATGCCCCATTCAGTGGCAAAAGCCGTCTTGTGTTGATCTTCTGGAGAAATGGCTACTTGATTATAGCCTGAGAATCCATCAAGGAAGCTGTAAACTTCCTTGCCCGCAACTCTTTCCAATAACTGTTCTGTGATAGGAAGAGGATAATTGTCTTTAATTGTGGCGACATTAACTTTTTTAAGGTTAATACACACATGCAATTTTCTATTCTTCTTGGGCACAACCACAATGGGGGATACCCATTCGGTATGCTCAATTTCCTAAATGAATCTTGCTTCTATCAAACGATCTATTTCTTCTTTAATCTTCACAGCGTAGTTATCATTGTACGTGTATGGCTTCTGTTTCGTAGGTTTTGCATCTAGAGTCATAGGGATTCTATGAGAACATATGTCGGGATCTACTCCTTTCAAATCTTTGTAACTCCATGAGAACACATCTCTATATTCGCGCAATAGGGCAACTAATTCTTCTTCTTCTTCATTCGTCAAATCATGCCCAATGTATGTACACTTTTCTTCTTCTCCTTCTATGGCTACTATGATTTTTTTGGTTTTCTCTCGGTTATCATATACTTCTCCCACTTCAACTTTTCTGTTAGGCATTCGTACCATTATTCTTCTATCTTCTATTTCATACTTCTTGAAGTTCTCCGGAACCTCAAACAAAGGTTCTTTTGTTTCTGACATGATTTCTTTCTTCTTTCTTTTCTTTCCTTCACCTTTAGTGGTTACTTGTGTAGCTAACCTCACCTCATTTGTAATTTCTTCATGTTTCTGAGGATGAGTTTCTACTTTGTAGAAATATTCTTCTTCTGATGCAAAAGGTGAGTTCATAATAATTGACTTTAAATCAAAGTCACTTGCATCCTCAAATGCATCAGTGCTAGGTTCACATTCTTCAATAATTGAATCACACATGATTGGCTCTATTGTGAAGACAGAAATGTCATAGCCATCCTCGTCACAGTGGGGTGTCCATTGTTCTTCTTTGATGGCCACATCCATGGTTGCTAGGATTTCTGCCCAACCATGGGGTTCAAACTCTTCATCTGGAAATACTATCGGGGCATAAGCTGGGTCTTGAAGGGTGCGTGGATGTTGTTCTGCACTTAAGGTATTGGCTTCTAACCATTCTTCCTCTTGTTTGGTTACCTTGCACATCCATAAATGAGTGTCCTCGTGTAACCATGAGGGGTCTGACTCCAATGAGTGTAGCGATTTGGTCTCTACCTGTGTCTTATGGATGGTATTCCATTGTATTGGGGGTACGTCTCTATGAGAATAGTCTTTAAGATTGACTTTATTAGTGAGTCCTAAATGTTGCAAGTACAAAGAATTAGTTCCCCAATCTTGTACAATTTGCAATTGACGCATGAATGGTCGTCCTAATATCATCTCATAAGCATGATTTTTTGCAAAGTCACAAATGGCAAAGGTATGCTCAAAGTCTACACCACAAGTGGTGAGAGATATGCCTTCTAGTAAGCCTAATGGTTTTTCTATGTGTCCGTCAGCCATTTGTAGCTTCATCCTGGTAGGTCGTAGTGCTGGCTTACCCCAACGTTTCCATAAAGCGGTGGTAGCAATGGCTACTCTGACTCCGGAATCTAAGATGGCTTTCGTGGTGTAGCCCTGATGGGTTATTGGAAGATAAGTGTTACCTTCCTCTCCTTCACTTACATCTCCGATCTTTTCTACGGGTATCTCTGGTACCTTCTTATGTGATCCTATCTGAGAGGAAGTTGTAGCAAGCTCAGGGAATTGATTTGCTACATGCTTCCACAGTTCTGGTTTTACCTTTAACAACTCCTCTAGAGTGAGATTACACTGTACTTTAGTGTTCTTGATCACTTCCGTGTTTCTAGGGATTACTGATTCTTCATTCCTCACTATTATCGTGGGTGCTCTCATACTAATAGACTTGCTTCCCAAGGTCCTGTGAACTGAGTTAACTCTTGCAAAGAATTGGATTCAAAACCTGTGTGTTCACTCAGTCATTCTTCCTCTACATCATCAATAGAGGGGATGTCTTGGGGAAATTGTTCCTGCAAGTCGTCTATTTCTTGAATAGGAGGATGGGTTCCTTGTTCTCTTCTCCATTTCTCTTCTTGGATTTCTCTCAAAAATTCATGTGAGTACCTATGTATGGAAGAGAGGTTGTCTTCCCCTTCTATGTTTGGCACTTGAGATAGGGATGGTGCATTCCTTTCCTGTGTCTGTGGGACACTAAGATTCCTATGCTGATCCTTTTTCTCTTTGCTTTCTATCAAGTATTCTAGCCTCTCTATTAGACCTTGAAAGTGTAGTTCGGGTTTTGCCATGTTATTCCAATTAAGATATCTAGAGGCTTCAAACAAAGCTTGTGCTAATTCTACCATCTTCATGCAAAGTTTAGTCCTCTCTATTTCTAAGTCTGATCGAGGGTAGTTCTTACTCATTTCAGCTACTTAAGGTCCTTCCTTTATTCTCGCCTGATATGCACGGAACATCATGTATAAGTTTTCTGGTATGGGTTCTGCTAAAACTGATCCTGATTTTTGCGCTAGGTTCTCTTGATTCAATTCTTGTGAAGTCAATTTTAGGATTTTGGCTGTAGATTCCTTGAGACTTCCTTCCAGTTCTGTTATCCTCTTACTCCACTTTCTTTTAATCCTTTCCCTAGAGTCTTTCCAAGATTTTGTCTTTTTACTGCTAGACTCTCCAATTTCACTAGTTTCGGCTGTTTTCTCCTGATTAAGCTGTTGATTCTGTAAGAGCACCTGGGCTCTTGTTATAGCTTGGATAGGCACATATGTAGGGTTGGATCCATCTACATTGTTCACAATACCTATCACGTTGATTGGTGTCACATTTGAAGCATTAACAGGGTTCTTAGGACAATCTTTGATTATGTGCTCTTTGCCACAATCGGCGCAAAAGCCTTGTATGTTATAGTACTGTGACTGTCCTGCTATCGGAGGATGTGGACAATCCTTTATGAAATGATCTCCTTGGCACCTAAAGCATGGTCCTCTAGGGCCTTGTGGTCTCTGTTGTCTTACTTGGGGCCGTGGGTTTGGGTTTGTGTACATCACGTTAGCGTAATCGGGCTCCCAACTAGGTTCCACTAGTGGACTATCATAATGATATGTTTCTACGTGTTCTGGTGACTCTGTGTAATACGAGGGTGGACTATCTACATGAGTAGAGTCAAAACTGTTAGAGTTTGGATCACTCTCTGTGATCAAAGGTGAAGAAGGCACTAAGGCCCTACTTAGGTTCTCTTCTGCAGTAGCGTATTTGACAGAGATGACATTCGCTGGTGGGGGTGGCTGCTGAGCTAAAACAGGTTGAGGTCTCTGTTGTGCCTGATATGGGTAGTTCTGTGGAGGCCTATAGTAATAAGGCTGAGCATTGTATTGGCCTTGATACCTACCTGGCTGTGCGTATACTTGCGGGTAGTTCTGTCTTACTGCTTGTTTGTTGTATGGGCAGTCTTGAGCCGTGTGATTTGTGTATCTTCTCTCAATTGTACAGTATTGGCCACTAGGGTTGGCTTGCGGTTGTGTTGCATTGGGACACACATTTTCCATGTGATCGCCACCACAGGTGTAACAACGCTTGTTCGTTGTTACTCTAGGCATCTGTTTACTAGAAACTCCTAGTTTCTGGGCCACTTTTTCTACTAGATCCTCTATTGAGCTAGACAATTTTGTGGATGCTAGAGATGAACAGTCGGAGTCCTTGTAGACTTTTGAGAGTTCCAACGCGTCTCCTAAGTTGTCCTCAATGTCTATGTCCTATCTTTCTGTAAGCGACAAGAATCGACTTTCCGTGGTACTTTTGAGTTCTCATTCCATCAGACTTAAGTTCTTTCCCGTTAGGTTTTTGTATCACACACCTTTATTTTTAGTCTTAGACTTGATAAATTAATCTCTTGAACTTGATCGTTCCTATCGTCTTTGATCCACAATGCTACTGTTTAGCCTAAGCTAAGAATTGACTGAGGGGGTTGAGTAATCTTCCAACCTCAAGTCAGCCTTTCTGGTTGCTCTCATGCCCAAGAAGCCGCGCTTCCCAAGCTTTATGCCCTTCACTGCCTTGCCTTGAATGCCCTTGATTGCCTTTGCTAGACCTGGAAAAATCCACTTTTAGACCAATATCACAATGGATGATCAAGCACTTGGATATAAATACTTTTAAAGTCCCTTGTCCTTTGCCCAATTATTTTTTTTTTTCAATGCCCCTTGGCTTGCTAGTCCCAAACTAGGTAAAACTCAAATTATCCTCTCTAAAAATCAACTTATCTTTTATGAAAAAATCAGTTGAGGTTACATAGTGCTCGTCACGAGCTTTCTAACGAGCTATAAAGCTCAAAAAACGGACTTCATATGAAAAAGATATGACCCTTCAGGCCCTGGGGGGTGAAAATTCACAAACAGGTTTTTCTTCAAATATGAGCTAAGGGGTCTCCTATGAGTGCAATGATCCAAAAATTTTCAAAAAATAGCCCCAAAATTGTTCAAAAAATCAAACCCTAAAATTTGCGTTTGGGTGAGCAATCGCGATGGTCTAATTTGACACGTGGCACTATCGAGGCGATGGCATGGGCCAATCGTGATGGCGTGGGGTCGACGGGATCGTCGCGATGGTCCAAGTGAACTGTCGCGATGGCTCAAGTGAGCCGTCGCGATGGTGCGAGACCGTCGCGATGGTCCGGCCGAGCCGTCGCGATGGCGTGAGCCAATCGCGATGGTGTGACACAATCGCGATGGTCTGAGCCAATCGCGATGGTCCGCCAAAGCGTGAATTTTGCAAATGCAACAATGGATTCCTACACACGCAAGGGTTGCCTACACGCTTATGAACTCGCCTACCAAAAATACCGAAGTTGGCAGACCATCGCGATGGTTTGACACCTACGGTAGATCCCTGACAGAAAGTGAATTTTTACCTTTTCCAAGCTTTCCTGATGCACTGGAGCTCTATACTTGCAAGAAAACTCAAAAACACACAAGTACACACAAGCACAAAAGCTCTCTCTCTCTTGCACATGCACAAATGAGGGGAAATGAGGAGAATGGGTGGATATGGTGAATTTTCTGATTTTTTTGGAGTTGGAGATGATGATGCGGTGATGAAGATGGAGTTTGGGGGAGGTGAAAAACACTAAAAACTAAGTAAAAACAACAACAAAATCTGAAATTTTTACCTTCCAACGCCACTTCTTGCTATACTCTCTTACCATCACACATTCGTCCTAGACTCGATCCCCGACAACGGCGCCAAATTTGGTGTTGCTCTAGCACAATGGTGAGAACCACGTTAAGAAGCTCCACCTCCTTAATGTCAATCCGTGGAAGAGATAGGAGTGATATGAAGATCGTGAATGTGAGATGAAGTGAGAGTGAAGGTGAGAAGCATATAAATGCACACACACATACACACACACAACGAAGAGACAAGCAAGACACAATGGAAGGTGAGAAATCAACTCTATTGCTCAAGATCTCAATTACAAGCTCAAAGTAGCTCTAAGCTCACACTAACCAACCTCAAAAATGAGCTCTCTAGCTCTTTTTATAGATTCTAGACTAGTTTTGACCGGTTTCACATCTAGTGACCGGCATAGTTTAAAAATAGGTCCTAAGTGCTATTTGAAGGGGTAAACGGTGTCTAAAAATAACCAAAATTGGTATGCTCATTCTACCTAAGCTCCTCAAGCTCGAGGACTCCTCGGCTTACACAAAATGGAACTATGGATTACAAAAAGGGTTTTTCTATGTTACATATGTTACAATAGTGATGAAAATCACTATTGGAGGTTTTTTGAAGAATATGTATAAAACATAATCTTTGAAAAATTGATTCGACTGGCTCCGTGCTCTGTCTTTACATGCTTCTGCGTCTTCTATGCCTCTGGCTGCTGCCAACAATGACATGCACACGTACTACTAGATATATGCCTGCTGAACTCATGTACTGTCAAAAACCATTGTTTCCAATTCAGTCTCATATTTCTGCATGGTCTAATTTGCCTTGGTCTGAAAACATGTCTACGAATGATTTTTTGAGTTTACGCATTAAACAATTAGAACAAGGTAAATTAAGACTTGATGATGCCATTGAAAAATTCAGAGAATCTAGAATGAAGAACAAGCATTATTTTGATAAAACTCGTCGATTGCGTCCTAAGCCAATTGAAGTAGGAGATTGGGTGCTCATTTATGATAGTACATTTGACTCTCAATATGATGCATGCAAAAAGCTCACTCAACGGTGGTTTGGGCCATACATTGTATCAAAAGTCAACAACAATGGTATGTATGCTCTTTGTGAATTAAATGGTGTTGCACTAAAAACTTTGATTGCAGGTAAAAGGATAAAGCTATTCAAGAAACGTGATAATGATGAGTATATTTTGGATGATGACATTGAAGAAGATGACAACAATGAGGCGGATTCATAAACAAGAGTATCCATGTTATAAAAAAATAATAATATAAAAAAAAGTAAAATAAAAAAATGAAAATAAAAAACATAAAAAACATAAAAAAATATCATTAATTTTTCAAGTTCATGTTGCTTTGTTTTTTCATTCTATTTTTTTTTGTTCTTGTTTCATGCATGTTTGTTTTCATTCTTTGCATTGCATTGCATATCCACATCACTTGAGTAAAAAAAAAAAGGGGAAAATGATGATTTCTCTACTTGTGTAAAATTGTATCTTAAGTAGTAACTTATCTACTAAGAAATTGATTATAATCTAGGATTGTGGAAAGATAGGGCATGTAGATTTGGAGGTTTATTTTGGTGACATGACTTTCATATATAAACATGCATATGTATCCTGTATCAAAAGCATAATTGTTGAAATCCTAGCTTCTGCTATTGCATGTTTCTACATCCTTAGTCCATCTCACAGCACTTGTATCAGAGTTTAAACGACTGTTCTCCGTTATCAAAAATGGTTGTACCTTGTATCGAGGTTTAATTTTTCCCCGTCATAAAAAAAAAACTGCTACATATTACCAAGAAGTTTACACTTTATTCCACCCCAAAAAAGTGATCGTAACCATAAAGTTGCCGAACCATCATCATCAAAGAAAAAAAGAAATAAAAAGAGCAAGCCAAAGGAGGATAAAGAGGCATAGTAGAATAAATCACGGGCTATATAGGCAGATTTATGCATTAGTGGAGTTTAGTTAGATTTCCTTGCATGTTATTAGAGAAAGAGCATATTCATATTTACGTAGGAAATTCGTTGATCTAAAACAAGCTAAAGATGAAAGATGTCTCTTGAAAATCCTAAATCTTTTTTTATAATCGTATTTAAGGTAGATTGCCTTATGAAAAAGGTACAAATTTTTCTTCAAGATGAGAGGAACTGATGCTTAAAACGACTCAATACATCCACTTCCACTTCATATTTTTGCTTGTTTGTTTTCTTTCTTGTTGTCAATGTTGCTTGTTCATTTGCATATATGTTTCCTATTTGTTCATGCATATTCATGTTGCATGTTTCAATTCTTTCTTTCATGCAAATTTTGCTTCATGTCATGTTGCCTACTCATTCAGGCATATGATCAATTTTTCCTTCCATGTATGTTGCCCATAAAATAATTTGATGCCTAGAACATTTTGTTTTTCACAGATACTAGAGTGGCGCTTCCGGAGGAATCGCAGGTTTAGTGGGGGCAAATGTCGTCGAGATTTTCTCTCCTCTCTCACTCATGAAGGCCTACAGAAAACACATTCGGTGAAGGTAGCTAGAATTCCTTGAGAAGTCCAAGATGCATCAAGGATGCCAAAGGGAGTTCACATGCAAACTTTGGAAGAAATCGAGCAAATCCAGGGTAGCAGCCAAAGCTGTTCAAACTTTGGAAATTAGGGCAAAAATTTCAACTCAAATCACATGAAAATTCATATACTTGTAAACCCTATCAAAGGCAGTCTATAGCCCGAATTTCACATGAAAATGGATTTTCTAGCACATTGATATGCCATGTGCATTTTGTAAAAAATGTAATTTTTCCACTTAGACCCTACAAACTTTTGTATAGGAATTTTTGTTAGCCATATGGTTTGGCATGTATAAAGATCATATGTGGCTACATATTTTGTACAAAGTTTCAAGGCTATCAGAGCTTCCTAGACACCTTAATGCCACCTTGCAAGCTTCCAAATGTAGTCAAACTTGTACAAGGAAGATTCAGATGGGAGTTTTTTTTGCATATTCCTAAAGGACGCCTTTCAAAACATAGTCCTACAATCTTTTATCTTCATCAAAGGATATTTGAAGAGTCAAAGAGAAAATCCAGTTTTCACGGTCACCGTAGTTTCTAGAATAAGAAAAATGAAGGCTTGAAGGGCTGCCACATGTCAAAATATGATTAAACGATGTTGTCATATTCAAGGGTGGAGATGAAATAAAGCATAAAGAAAGGAGTATCCACAAGTTTTTTCATCAAAGAAGACTCTTTTGATAGTTAAAGATCAATAATGCAAAGTTTCTCCAAAAATAGTGGCTTATCTTATCCGAATTGATGTCAGCACTGATCCGACAATCCAGATCATCCCCAGATCCAATGGTGGAGAATGAAGGCGCCTAAATTTCACTCCTTTACACTAGACTTGATAGAAAGGACAATTCCAAGCCATTGATTTGATTAATCAAATGGTTGTAATCGAAAGTAGTGATCCTCGAGTTGAGAGTTGATTTCTCTAGATCCAAGCGCCCAAATTCATTCAAAAAACTATATAAACCCCCCTTCAAACTCCTAGAGCATCATTGTTAGGCATCCATAGGGCTCTTGCTAGCTTAAGGTTTCCTTGAGATGATCACCCTCGGCTGAGCGAGTGAGGATCGAAGGTGGGCTAGTATGAGTATAGTACGTAGTTTCAAATTTAAGTTAGAACTCCAATCTAAGATAGGCTCTTGAAACTAGCATCTCTATCTTGACTCACCCTCGCGATGCGGATCCTCTTGGAAGACCATCCACATGTGCTAGAGGACTATGATCGTTTACAGGAAGAATGTTGCACCCTCAAGGAAACCAATAAAACTTTCTTGCTCAAAGTTTCACTCGGACCCACTATTGTACAGGAAGTCGCACCACCGGCTCTCTTGGAAGAATTAATTGTGCTACATATGAAAGTACAAGAGTTACAAACTCAACTCTCTAATATGACAAAACCCCCTTGACCAGATTCACCACCCGATCTACCGGAACTGGAGGAAACGATAGCTATCCGTATGGAGGAAACATTTGAAGAAGAATATGTACCCTTACCTATTGTTGGCGGCTTCTCATCACCCGAAGGGCAGGACACATATGAATTACCTCCGCTAGCTTGGTTAAAGACTATCGAAGAATTGGGTAAGACACACTCTGCTTGTGTAGATGCACAACTCCATGCAATGGCAAATCTGAAAGAATTTATTTTGAAGTCACCCTATTTTGCTCCTATCGTCCCCCGTAGACATATAATGTCTAGTGAATTATAGTATATGCCATATTTCTTTTGCTAGAAGAATATAGTTTTCAAGTTGAGAGCGTTACTGAGAAGCACCCCATGCATGCTACGCGGTTTGAGCCTGAAGATGTTCCACCAGAAGTAGAGCACGGCCACATATATCAACCCACATGGCGCATATAATTACTATAAAAGTACCCAAAAACGATGCAGACATGGATGCCCACACCAACACACTTGAAGTACAACCCATGTTATGGACCGATTCCGCACAGACATACTTGTAAGGCATTCGCTATCAAGGTTTAGAATAATTGTCAATGCAGAGATTGGCTCAATTATTCCTATCTCGTGCCTCCCATGAATAATACTCCGACTATCGGCTATATGATGGCCACCATTCGTCATTGGTTACTATGTCTACACAAGATGACTAGTATTGCTGCTCAAATGACTATAAAGATTTTTGATATGATGCACATAGTATTCAAGATATTCCGATGTGTCAAGGCTCCCACTATCAATACACCAAGATTTGAATATGGGAATTTGGACTTAGTCTATGACATGAGCATGACACCTTCTCTCAAGGTATGCTATGCTTGGCACTGTAGATTTAAGTACATGCATGCCTACTACAAGCATACGTTCAAAGATATGTTAACCACTCGCTTCTCGGAATATCACTCAAAAGTGTTTATCAATCGTCCAATGCATTTGCTACACATGTTTGCCTATGAACGAATCATGTATTTAGAACATTATATGTGCCCACCTCCAGACGAACCCCCGCCCATTGATTGGGAGAAACTCGGACATGACCATATCCGGGGACTTCGCATTACAGAACATACCTTGGCAACAGACCTGCTCACTAACTATATTACTCATGCAAAATCAAGTTCTATCACGGACGACAAAAACGAGGAGGAGGGGAGTGTTCAAGGCAAAGGACCGAGTATTGGTTCTCGTCATAGAAGAAGAGGAAGAACCTAAACTACTCAGAAGATTTCATCATGGCAACAATGATTTTTATCACTAAAACAATGTAATATATGTACATATACCCAATTATCGCAAATGTGACTCCATTTTGTGGAAGTCGAGGAGTCCTCAAGCTTGAGGAGTCTAAGTAGAAAGCTCACACCAATTTCTGTAATTTTTGGAAACCGTTAGATAGTTCAAATTAGAGGTAGAATTTTTTTTATGCTGATCACTAGATGTGAAACCAGTCAAAACTATGCAAAAACTATAAACAGAGCTAGAGAGCTCATTTTGAGGTTGTTAATAGTTTATGATTGAACCTATGAGCTAGAGCTAGAAGAGCTATTGTAACTTGTTGATGATGAATATGAGTATGAGTTCTTTTCTTGCCTTCCATTGATCTCCATCACGACTTTCCTAGTGTGTGTGTATGCTCTTTGCATTTACTCTTCTTCATGCAATTCATTCGCTCTTGATCCTCATATCGGCCTAACCTCTCTGCAGATTGACAATTATGAGGTGAAGCTCCTCATGTTGGTACTTCCATTGTGCTAGAGTGACATATGTTCATTTACCTTTTCCTCCATGTTAGTCATCAAGGCAAGGTTTCCACTCAGGTGATTGCTACACCTGAGTCAATCTAGAATACTCTTTGGTCTTCATTTGTTGCTTCATGTGTAGCATTCATGATTAGAGTTGAATCCTCTTTTTGATATGAGGCATAGTTGTAATAGGTGTTATTGTAAGATTGGTTTTGGAAGTTTTGTCCACATCCTATACCATATGTATTTCTACCACCTCTACCTTTGAAATAACCTCTTTGGTTTCTTCCTCCTCTACCTCTTTGATTGTAGTTTTGATTGTAATGGTCATCATTCTGATTATTGTGCCAACATTCATTTGCGAAGTGATTTGTTTTACCACAAATCCAACAAGCTCTGCCATTGTCTTCATTCCTTCCACCTCTTCCTCTATTTCCTTTACCTTTAATAAAGTTAGCTTGATTTGAGGTGCCTTCTTCTTCATTTGATTGCTGCTTGCCCTTAGCATTCTTCTTCTTGTCCTTTGAATGCATGACTTAACCTGAACATGTCATTCTCTCCTTGAACATCCTATTCAAATGTTAGCATGTGTCCTAACAATTGATTTAGGACAAGGGCATCCTATTCAAGTGTATGTACAAGGATTTCTAATCCACGTGATCATCCTAAGGAATGCTGTTTATATTGAACTCTAATCCTACAGATTTCACTCTACACTTCTATCTCATCTATGATAATTGTTGGGGGTTTCTTGGACAAGAAGCCATTTGAGTATTTGTAGGAGAAAAAGGAAAAGACAAGAAGAAAGATACATACTGAAAGCCTCTGTCGATTTGATTATAGTAAGGCAAATACAATGGTTTGCACAATACAATCCAATGCTTCTGTGTGAAATCCCACAGAGTGCTTAATTACAAAATACCAAATACCCAAGGTCTTGTTGTTGTCGGATTCCTCTGCACCAGACCTCCACCTTCTCCAAGCCTGCACTTGTGCACACCTTGCACCAAGCTTCCAATAAGGGGAGGGATGGATGCCTTCTGTCGGCATGCGCACTGCAATGAGAACTTGGGATCCTTGTGGGACTAGCTTAGCACGCCTCTGCACACTTCTTTTGTCACTCTCCATGCACCATTGCACTTCACTTCTGTGCGTCGCGCATGGTGTGTCTCCTCCACTTCTCTCTCTTGCTTTGCTTATAGTGTCGATTCACATACGCTCCTAACTGCCAAAGTGTCTTGGTCCTTCCTTGATGTCCCAAGATTGTCTCTTTAGGTGGCAGCCAACGAATCCCTCTTTTGTCTTGTAGTGATGTTAGACTAAAACAAAATGTTTTAATTGGGGGCCATATTTCACTTTGGCGTACATTGCCGCTTCACATGCCTTGAGCTTTTGCCTTTAGTTCTTCACTTTTGAATCTTAGGGAAATTAGAGAAATACCTCTGCAACCTACATCCACTTTCTCCAATTTACCCTTTGTGAACAAATAATTATGCACTACCTGTGCATTTTGACCCTTGAACTTTGACACTTTAACTTTGCCTATGTTGACTTTGACCTTGACTTTGTTGACTTTGACCAATATGAATCTAAGGGGCTCAAGAGATGCCCACCACCTACTGAGCTCTCCGTCTCGGATTCTATTGATTACATAGAGCAAGTGACAATAATATATGCATTGAATGCTTTATTGAATGTAGAATTATTGAATTTTGAGAATTCAAAGCTAAGGATTTGTTGGAGGAGGGGTGTTGTGCCCCGCATCTGAGGGCGGTGGAGATGGAGGTATGGGAACGGAAGCTTGTTCAAGCATGAGTTGGAGGGAATTGATGCATTGGCGTAATTGATCCCTTTCGCATTTAATACGATGGCACGAAGCATTATCACATAAGCCCATGGAAAAGCGAGTTTGGAGATCTGATAGGGCTTTAGTGGCTGAATCAGCCATGTCACGATATTTATCCCTGTCATCCTTAAGGAAGCGGACAAACTCTTGGAGAGAGTTCCATTGAGATGTGGCCATCCTATTTATGTTATCAATGGTAGCGATATACTGTTGATGAATGGAAGCCACAGCTGAAATTGAATCCAAGGATATCTTTGATGCGTTAGCACTGCCAATGGCAATTGCACTTGCATCACGGAGTAAATTTAAGAAGGAGGGTGCTGTCAGCTGTTGGTGCATTAGTGAAGGGAATATCAAAACGACGAGGATCAGGTGGAATAGATGTGGTGTGGTCAACAGTAGCGAAAGATGGAAAAGATGAATGAATTGGAGGTCTAGGAGAAGGATGGGCAAGGACGGGAGTAGGGAGGGATACCGCTGGTTGAGAAATGACTTGGGAAGGAGATTTCAAATTATGAAGAGTTGTGCTGAGGCTAGGTTTGGAGGCATGTGGCGGAATGGATGAACGATCATTGTTGTTGCCGATAGGTGTGGAGGCGGAAGCTGAGTCAAGCATGAAATGAGCGGCTGGAGGGAGGCCTGAAGTGGAGGGATGACACACGGTGCTAGTACGGGCACGAACTTGTCTTGGGTGAAGGGAAGGAGAAGCAAGTAAAGCTTGTGGGACCGATAGATGAATGCTGTGAGCGGACTATGATGGTAAATGATATATCCAAGCTAGGAACACAGCAGAGTAAATAGAGAAGGATTTAGAGCCCCCCGTCAGAGCCTCTCGAAGGCGACGTGACCTTAATTGTAAGGATCCATAGATGAGGGCAGCATAGGGGTATGGGCGGCTATTGAGGAAGCAAAAAACAGGATCAGCAATTCGAATGTCGGACCATGGGATGGAAGAAGTCGGGCTTGATAGGAGGAAGAAAAAAATGAATGAATTAAGGATAGACACCATTCGCATGGAAAATCGGGCGTTGTAGTCAAAACATTCTCGACAAAAATCAATAGTGGCACTGGTTGATAAACCGGAATATAAAAAGGGAGGATTCTAGAAATTGACTAGCGGGGAACCCAAACCCTCCGCAATAACGGGAATGGAAAGATGACTAGACCGGAAATGAGGGAATAGATGAAGAGCTTCGTAAACATCTTGATTACTGGTAGGATCATTTAAAAGAACATTTGCCAATGCCCAAAGACCCGCCTAATGGAGGGATTCTTCAAAAAACAAGCGAATCACTTCGACAGAGGGTAAGGATAAATGAATGCAAAGCTTGAGGCTCATATCAACAAGAGTAAATATGTGGACGTAATCAGCGAAAGGGGAATCAGGTTGAGAATTTTGAGAACTGGAGGGAAGGGAAGCACTGGAAGTAGAGTGTTCTCTGGGGATGGAGGGTGGACTATATAATGCAGTCGAATCAGATGGTACTGAGTAAATGGGAATATTAAGAAGAGGGGGATCAAGATTGGAAAGTTGAAGAATACTGCAATCTCGAACGTGAGTGGAGGGCAATTGGGGGGTGGGGGTGGTTGATGGAATACGTTGGTGGTCGACATCAGCTGAATGAGGTTGTGCAGTTTGATGGGCAACAGTGTCTGAAGCAGGATTCGTGCATTCAGGAGGTTGATAATGCAGTTGAGTTGTATGCAATGCCGAAGGAGTAAGTTCAGAATGGTCTTCTGATGCTAGAGACTCCTCCATGATAGAGCAAGAAATCGAACCGACTGATGAAGAGTAAAAAAAACAGAGGGGAGAATTTTTTATGAAATGGTGCTAGAAAACGTAATAGTGGTGCAAAGGATTTTTTGGTTGTTGGGATGCTGGATGGATCCTAACAAGAGATACCAGTACGGGTGGAATATCTGTAATTGTGGGCTTGCTAGAGATAGTATGTGGATGCGAATAAGGAGAGGGAAGGATGGAGAGGGTGGCCGGGGAAATATTTGGGGCCATCGGGGGGGGATGTGGTTGATGGAGGGTATGGAGGGTGCCGCGGGGAGGGTGGTGGGGCGCGGGAGGTGTGGGGAGGGGATAAGTGGGTTTTGCGGGAGGGGAGAGTCTGAGGAAGCACTACAGGGAGGGAGGATTTCGATGGAGGGTGTGGGGTTAGGGAGGTTGTGGGAGGGAATAGGTGGGAGTGGTGGAAGAGGGTGAGGAAAAAGAAAACGCTACCGGGAGGGAGGGGGTGATGAAGGGTGGTGAGGTGAGGGAGGGTTTGGGAGGGGATAGGTGGGAGGGGTGGGAGAGGGGGAGGAAGGGGCGCTGCCAAGAGGGAGGGGGTGATGGAGGGTGTTGAGGTGAGGGAAGTTTTGGGAGGGGATAGGTGGGAGTGGTGGGAGAGGGGGAGGAAAAAACACTGCCGGGAGGGAGGGGGTGATGGAGGGTGGTGAGTTGAGGGAGGGTGTGGGAGGGGATAGGTGGGAGTGGTGGGAGAGGGGGAGGAAGGGGCGCTGCCAGAAGGGAGTGGTTGATGGAGGGTGGGTTTTGAGGTGAGGGAGGGTGTGGGGTTCGACAGGGAGGATAGTGAGAGGGCGGGGGAGGAGAGTATGCTAGCGAGGAGGGTGGTGAGGTGAGGGAGGACTTGGGAGGAGATAGGTGGGAGTGGTGGGAGAGGGGGAGGAAGGGGTGCTGTCGGGAGGGAGGGGGGATAGAGGATGGTGAGGTGAGGGAGGGTTTGGGAGGGATAGGTGGGAGTGGTGGGAGAGGGGGAGGAAGGGGCGGTGCCGGAAGGGAGGGGGTGATGGAGGGTGGGTTTTGAGGTGAGGGAGGGTGTGGGGGGATAGGTGGGAGTGGTGGGAGAGGGGGAGGAAGGGGCGCTACCAGAAGGGAGGGGGTGATGGAGGGTGGTGCGGTGAGGGAGGGTTTGGGAGGGGATAGGTGGGAGGGGTGGGAGAGGGGGAGGAAGGGGTGCTGCCCCCAGGGAGGGGTGATGGAGAGTGTTGAGGTGAGGGAAGGTTTGGGAGGGGATAGGTGGGCGTGGTGGGAGAGGGGGAGAAAAAAACGCTGCTGGGAGGGAGGGGATGATGGAGGGTGGTGAGTTGAGGGAGGGTGTGGGAGGGGATAGGTGGGAGTGGTGGGAGAGGGGGAGGAAGGGGCACTGCGGGAAGGAAGTGGTTGATGGAGGGTGGGTTTTGAGGTGAGGGAGGGTGTGGGGTTTGACACGAAGGATAGTGAGAGGGCGAGGGAGGAGAGTGTGCTCGCGAAGAGGGTGCTGAGGTGAGGGAGGGCTTGGGAGGGGATAGGTGGGAGTGGTGGGAGAGGGGGAGGAAGGGGTGCTGCCGGGAGGGAGGGGGTATGGAGGGTGGTGAGGTGAGGGACGGTTTGGGAGGGGATATGTGGGAGTGGTGGGAGAGGGGGAGGAAGAAGCACTGCTAGAAGGGAGTGGTTGATGGAGGGTGGGTTTTGAGGTGAGGGAGGGTGTGGGGCTCGACCGAGAGGATAGTGAGAGGGTGGGGGAGGAGAGTGTGCTCATGGAGAGGGTGGTGAGGTGAGGGAGGGCTTGGGAGGGGATAGGTGGGAGTGGTGGGAGAGGGGGAGGAGGGGTGCTGCCACGAGGGAGGGGGGGATGGAGGGTGGTGAGGTGAGGGAGGGTTTGGGAGGGGATACGTGGGAGAGGTGGGAGAGGGGGAGGAAGGGGCACTACCGGAAGGGAGGGGGTGATGGAGGGTGGGTTTTGAGGTGAGGGAGGGTGTGGGGGGGATAGGTGGGAGTGGTGGGAGAGGGGGAGGAAGGGGTGCTGCCGGAAGGGAGGGGGTGATGGGTGGTGAGTTCAGGGAGGGTTTGGGAGGGGATAGGTGGGAGGGGTGGGACAGGGGGAGGAAGGGGCGCTGCCCGGAGGGAGGGGGTGATGGACGGTGTTGAGGTGAGGGAAGGTTTGGGAGGGGATAGGTGGGAGTGGTGGGAGAGGGGGAGGAAAAAACGCTGTAGGGAGGGAGGGGGTGATGGAGGGTGGTGAGTTGAGGGAGGGTGTGGGAGGGAATAGGTGGGAGTGGTGGGAGAGGGGGAGGAAGGGGTGCTGCCGGAAGGGAGTGGTTGATGGAGGGTGGGTTTTGAGGTGAGGGAGGGTGTGGGGTTTGACGGGGAGGATAGTGAGTGGTTGGGGGAGGAGAGTGTGTTGGGGGGAGGCTGGTGAGGTGAGGGAGGGCTTGGGAGGGGATAGGTGGGAGTGGTGGGAGAGGGGGAGGAAGGGGTTCTACCGGGAGGGAGGAGGGGATGGAGGGTGGTGAGGTGTGGGAGGGTTTGTGAGGGGATAGGTGGGAGTGGTGGGAGAGGGGGAGGATGGGGCGCTACCGGAAGGGAGCGGGTGATGGAGGGTGGGTTCTGAGGTGAGGGAGGGTGTGGGGGGGATAGGTGGGAGTGGTGGGAGAGGGGGAGGAAGGGGCACTACTAGAAGGGAGGGGGTGATGGAGGGTGGGTTTTGAGGTGAGGGAGGGTGTGGGGTTTGACGAGGAGGATAGTGAGAGGGTAGGGGAGGAGAGTGTGCTGGCACGGAGGGTGGTGAGGTGAGGGAGGGCTTGGGAGGGTATAGGTGGGAGTGGTGGGAGAGGGGGAGGAAGGGGCGCTGTTGGAAGGGAAGGGGTGATGGAGGGTGGGTTTTGAGGTGAGGGAGGTTGTGGGGTTTGACGGGGAGGATAGTGAGAGGGCGGGGGAGGAGAGTGTGCTGGCGGGGAGGGTGGTGAGGTGAGGGAGGGCTTGGGAGGGGATAGGTGGGAGTGGTGGGAGAGGGGGAGGAAGGGGTGCTGCCGGGAGGGAGGGGGGGATGGAGGGTGGTGAGATGAGGGAGGGTTTGGGAGGGGATAGGTGGGAGTGGTGGGAGAGGGGGAGGAAGGGGCGCTGTCAAAAGGGAGGGGGTGATGGAGGGTGGGTTTTGAGGTGAGGGAGGGTGTGGTGTTTGACGGGGAAGAAAGTGAGAGGGTGGGGCAGGAGAATGTGCTTGCGGGGAGGGTGGTGAGGTGAGGGAGGGCTTGGGAGGGGATAGGTGGGAGTGGTGGGAGAGGGGGGAGGAAGGGGCACTGCCGAGGTTGGGTGGCTAAAGGAGGGTGGTGAGGTGAGGGAGGGCTTGGTAGGGGATAGGTGCATTGCCGATGATGGGTGGCTGAAGGAGGGTGGTGAGGTGAGGGAGGGCTTGGGAGGGGATAGGTGGGAGTGGTGGGAGAGGGGTGGAGGAAGGGTGCTGCCGGGTTTGGGAGGGGGTTGATGGTGGGCGGTGAGGTGAGGGGGTTGGCGGGGAGGATAGTGAGAGGGCGGGAAGGAGAGGGTGGTGGCAGGAGAAGAGAGGGATATGGTAGGGATGGAGATGAGGGGGGATGGAGATGAGGGAGAAGAGTGGGGCATAGTCTTCAATTCGCCAGTTCGCTAGCTTTCGATAGATCAGAGTGATAGAAAAGGTCTACAAACGATTGTTGCATTTGGACTACAATTTGTAGCAAGGGCGAATCAACTAATCACCTCAATAGAAAAGTGTGGTTATGTGATAAAGCATTCTTAAAAGAGAGGGTGTGCCAAGCTTAATTTTTTTTCCACAACAAAGTGAGGTAAAAGGAAAGGGAGAAAACCAAAGTTCCATTTAGAATTAGAGAGCCCTTGAAAAAAAAAACAATGCAAATTTATGCGTGAGAAATATTTTTAAGGCAAAAAAATATTTATTGAAAGCCTTAGAAAACACATTTATTGAAACAAAAGAAAAGAAAACGACCTGGGAACCAGGTGATGTGTATGTTTATTGTCGTTGATGATAGGCCTTGAGTCCTAAGATATTGACTAGTGGCAGAGCCTCTCTAACTCCACGGCACCCCAATTTAACATCTTTTTAATGCGAAAAGGTTGATCCCAATTTGGGATCCATTTCCCTTTAGCTTGTGTAGACATCTGCGGTCTGTGTAAAAGAACTAAGTCATCTGGCTTCAAAGATTTAGGCCACAAATTTTTGTCATGAGCTTCCTTTCTCTTGAACTGAATTTGCTCTAACTGGTTTGATGCTAGAATCCGGGATCTTCCAATTTGTGCAGGGTTGTTAGCCTATCTGAGACTTTTGAGCTGATTTTTTCTTGAACCCCTTCAGTTTTGATGGAGGCATGTATAAACTCAAATTGTTCTATAGGGGCAATTCCATAAACCAGTTGAAATGGAGAAAATCCTGTTTCTTTATAGGCTAATTTGTATGCCCACAATGTACCAAGATAAGCTTTACCCCAAGTGGCAGGTTGTAGCATACATTCCTTTCGCAACATGGAAATTAATACCTTATTTGTGGATTCAGCTTGGCCATTTGCCCTGGGATAGTAAGAGCACGAAGTCCTATGAATAATTTTATACCTGATAAAGATTTTGTTTAAAATCTTATTCACAAAGTGGATTCCTTGGTCTGTGCAGATCTCCAGAGGACACCCAAACCTACAGAAAATATTGTTGAATAAAAGATCAGCCACTGTTTGTGATGTGCAATCAGGTGAAGCAATTGCTTCAGCCCACTTTGTAGCATAATCCGTTGCAATTAGTAAATATTTATATCCATGTGGGAAAAAGGGAGGATATATAGGTCCTACAAAGTCCAATCCCCACTTCTCAAATGGTTTCCAATTTGTGGCTATTGTCAGGGGGTTATTCCTTTGCTTGGTGGGTTTAGGGCCGCATCGTTGGCAAATGTCACATGTCTTAGCCCTATCATTTGAGTCTCTGACAAGGGTGGGCCATCATAATCTTGCATCTAAAATTCTTTGTCCCATGATATGACCGGAAAGGTGCCCACCACCTGGACCTTCATGTGCCCTTGTGAGAATATCCCCTGTCTCCTCCTTTTCTATGTGTTTCCTCAAACAACCATCTTTCCCATGCATGTATACTTTGCCTTGAATAATTGTAAATGGTCTACTGCTTATTAGTAGCCTCTTCTTTTGCATAGGGCTAGTGTTTTCTGGGTACATTTCGGTCGTAATAAACTGCTTGATGTCCTCATACCTGCCCTGAGCTTGTACAGTAAACAAATTGGCATATGGAAAATCATCATTTACCCCAATTGTTTGATCTCTTATGTTAATGTGGGATAAGTGGTCCGCCATGACATTTTCTTTACCTGGTCTATGGACTACAGAAAACTCAAACTCTTGGAACAACAATAACCACCTCCATATTCTACCAATGGCTTGTGGTTTGTTCAGCAAGTATTTTAGTGGTTGGTCATCCATTATAATAACAAATTTTACTCGCAGTAAGTAATGACAAAATTTTTGGACAACAAAAACCATGGCTAGGGCTTCCCTTTATATGGTGTTATAATTCCTTTCAGCCTTGGTCAAAATTCTACTGGCATATTGAATTGGTCTCTCCACCTTAAATTCTTCACTGGGTTGGGTCGAAAGTGTCACGAGGAAGGAGATAAGGAAGAGAGCTCACACACACACTCTCACTCTCAAGGAGAAGCACACACACAGATTGAGGCAAGGAAGAATAATCTTCTTCTTCTTCTATTACATAAAAGGAATGTACAAGAATGACCTAAAAACAAGAATACAAAAAGTGCAATATATAAAGACCAGTACATAAGGAAAAACCTAATGTCCGCGAATGAATGAGCTGGAAAGAAACAAATGTGCCATCACTCTCAGTAGATAAATCTAATAAAGCTCAATGAAGTATCCCTGACATATACCGGCATGACCACTATACATGTTAGAGAAACGAAAAACTGGTACGTGTCATCCTGGATCATCACATGTTGAGCTTGATATCTCAACACTCCCCCTCAAGCTCAACACCATATCCTGTAATCCAAGCATCTTTCGAAACTTCTTCAACTTCTCAGCTCCAAGTGCTTTGGTGAAAATATCAGCAACCTGCTCATCTGTTCTCACATAAACAAGATCAATATCACCTGCTAATACCTTCTCTCTCATGAAGTGATAATGTACCTCGATATGCTTTGTTCTAGCATGGAAAACAGGGTTCCGTGCTAACTGTATGCTGCTATGATTATCACAATAGATAGTGATAGGCTTTTGCACTTCCACACCTAAATCTGGAAGTAACATCTCTAGCCATGATGCCTCACATGCTGCCATTGCAGCACCTCTATACTCAGCCTCTGTACTTGACAAAGCAACAGTGGGTTGCTTCTTACTGCTCCATGTAATAGCTCCACCTCCAAGTGAGAAAAGAAAGCCACTAGTAGATCTTCTATCTGGAGTACTACCAGCCCAATCTGCATTGGTGTATCCATGAACCTGCAAATCTACACCAGCTTCATAAAACAATGCATAATCAAAAGTAGCACTCACATAACATAGAGTGCGCCTCAGAGCATCCAAATGTGGCTTCCTGGGAACCTGCATAAACTGACTTTCAAGTCCAACAATATAACTTAGATCAGGCCTTGTAATTGTGAGATATATAAGAATTCCCACAATTTTCTTGTACATAGTAGCATTTTCCAATGCTTCACCTGATGTAGTATCCAATTTCTAATTCTGATCTAATGGCATAGAAATTGGCTTACAATCAGCCATACCATACTTTTGCAGCATATTCAAGGCATATTGCCTTTGCGACATCCATATACCTGTTTCTGTATGTATAAACTCAATGCCCAAGAAATAGCGCAACACACCAAGATCTTTCATGTCGAATTCCTGCATAAGAAGTTTCTTTACCTCTTTGATGCTTTCTTCATTATCACCACCTACAATCAGGTCATCAACATAAATAGCCACAATAGTGATGCCATCATCAGCCTTCCTTGTGTATAGTGAGTGATCTGCATCACACATAGAGAACCCAATGCTGGTTAAGTAATCAGCAATCCTTGCATGCCATGCACGAGGGGCTTGCTTCAGCCCATACAAAGCCTTTTGCAACCTGCAAACATATTCTGGATGCTTTGAATCTTCATATCCTTGTGGCTGGTCCATATATACTTCTTCCTGTAACTCACCATGTAGGAAAGCATTCTTCACATCCATCTGATGCAAAGTCCATCCTTTTGTTGTAGCTAAAGAACAAGTGTTCTGATAGTAGACATTTTAGCTACAGGGCTGAATGTTTCCTCATAATCAATGCCATATGTCTGTGCATAACCTTTAGCTACCAATCGTGCTTTATACCTGCTTATGCTACCATCAACATTATTCTTTACCTTGTAAACCCATTTGCAGCCTATTGTCATGGACAAAGGAAACCCTTGACCTTAGATTCCATGTGAACTCTATATCTCATGATTGGTTCAGAATTAGGAGAAACCAATGCTTCCATTGCGTCCGGAGCATGCCAAAACCCTAAGATCGGCTGTCTACTTGCCTGATTCGGATATCCAGAGCTCATGTTTCGAATTGATGACATCATCAATTCGTAACTGCCTTTCATGGACCGCCCTTGAAAACCTATAAAAGGAGGGGTTGGCCACATTCATAATCAGTCTTGCCAATACCAGTCTTGGGAGCTCAAGGAGTGGTGGCCGCCAAGTAAGTACTCTTCAAGTTCAGTTCTAGTTCTTGTCTTGTTCCTTGTTCTAGTCTAGTTCTTGGACATCCTATCTTGTCCCCTTGTAATCTCGTAGTACGAGATCCTGTCGAGTTCTTTCGTGTATCTAGTTCATCTCCCAGAAGGGAGTTCTTGTAATCCAGATATCTTGTCTCATACTTACGATCCCGGGTTGTGGGATCTCCTGTATTATCTCTAGTCCTGTTTTCCATACCTATTGGTCCCGGGTTGTGGGACATCTTGTATCAGTCACATATTCTTGTATCATCTTCCCTACGTGGGTGTTCTTGTAATCATAAGTGTATTTCGGAAATCTTGTCTACTGTAGTCAGAGAGCACAATCTAGTGCTCCCCTGACATTTTGGCAAGACTATCTTCTATCCAAGACCAGACATCATGGAGAACGCTTATGAACAGATCGTAGCATCACTTCAGAGTCTGCAACAACAAGTCGAAGACCTAAGTCATCGACAAACACAAGTTGAGATGGGACATCCAGTGCATGTAGGTGCACTCCTCCAAGAATTACAAGAACGAATCGGGAGTCTTCAAGCAAATCAAGGGAGTATTCAAGTGAATCAACGGCCTAGTACATCATTTATGAAAGAACCCAAGATTTGCATGCCAGAAAAGTTCGATGGGGATCGCACAAAGTTTCGTGGATTTCTCCAGCAAGTTAAATTGTACATCCGTATGCAACCTGATAGATACCCTAACGAGGCATCCAAGGTCGGGTTTATTGGAACCTTGCTCTGTGGCCAAGCATTATCATGGTTCGCGCCAATCTTGGAGAAGAACATGGCAGTACTTCAGGACTATGAGGGATTTCTTCGAGAACTCTCTGCCATATTTGGAGATGCAGATACAAGTCGAGTAGCAGAAACAAAACTTCGGAAGCTACGTCAAGGTAGCTGCCCTGCCTCTACCTATGCATCTGAATTTAGGCAGTTGATATGTGATCTCACTTGGCATGAAGATTATTTCATAAGCCAATTCAGATGGGGTTTAAGAGATGATGTGAAGGACCTGTTGCTCACGATGCCAGAGGTTAAAACATTGAATGAATATATCGTCCAAGCTATTCAATGTGATAATTGACTTTTTGAAAGGAAAGAAGAGAAACAAGTAGAAGGAAGACCTCGCCAGTGGAAACCTTTCCAACCGACTACTAAAGATGAGTCCATGCCTGAACCTATGCAAATAGATGTAACTAGGTTTCAACCTTTAACACTAGAAGAGAAATAGAGAAGGAGAGTTAATAAGTTATGTCTCTACTGTGGAAACCCTGGACATATTGCAATTAATTGTCCAAACAAGAGAACAAACTCCAGAGTCGCAGCCACCCTTGTAGAGCAGGGAAACGAGGAAGTCCAGTTGTAAAAGAGACCCTGCAACCGGACCATGATATAAGAAAGGGTCTCATAATTCCAGCTACACCCATAGAAACATGTCTTGCACCTGTCAAGTTAATCATGCCCCAGAAGACCCTTTCCCTTACAGCCCTAGTAGATTCAGGAGCCTCCTCATGTTTCATCGATGAAGGATTGGTTAAGAAACATGGAATTCCTGTACTTCGGAAGAACAAACTAGTAGTAGCTGAAGTAGTAGATGGACAACCTCTAGCATCTGGGAATATAACCATGGAAACCACACCATTAAGAGTACACCTTGGTGACCATGAATCCCATATATGTTTCAATGTAATATCGAGCCCAGTACATCTAGTTATCATTGGAATGCCCTCGTTAAAGAAGCATAATCCAGACATTAATTGGGAAAAGAATAAAATCACCCGTCGAGATATCCAGAAGAACCCAACATATGTCGGAGCCAAAACCTTCATACATGCAGTAAGGAAGGAACCTACATATATGATCTATGCCATACCAGCTCAAGAATCCAAGAAAGATGATCCAGTACAGCTACCCAATCAGTACAAAGGCTTTGAAGACGTTTTTGAAAAGAAGAATGCAGATATCCTCCCAGAGCATAGACCTTATGATTGCCCCATAGATCTTCAAGAGGGAGCACAACCACCCTTTGGACCAATCTACAGACTATCCCCAGAAGAACTTACAGAACTACGCAAGAACATTGATGAGAATCTATCAAAGGGGTTTATCAAACACTCGAAGTCTCCAGCAGGAGCTCCTATTCTATTTGTAAAGAAGAAGGATGGGACTCTCCGGATGTGTGTAGACTATCGTGGATTGAACAAAGTCACTATAAAGAACAGATACTCACTACCACTTATATCGGAGCTCTTAGAACGCCTTGGAAAAGCAAAATTCTTCACAAAGATTGATCTTCGAGGAGCTTACAACCTTGTCAGGATCAGAGAAGGAGATGAATGGAAGACAGCATTTCGAACAAGGTATGACCATTTTGAATATGTAGTTATGCCATTTGGTCTTACAAATGCTCCAGCTGTCTTCCAACACATGATGAATGATATCTTTCAAGAATATTTAGATGATTTTGTTGTAATATACCTTGATGATATCTTGATATTCTCCGAAAATCTAGAGGATCATGAAAGTCATGTAAAGATAGTCTTAGAGAAACTAAGAGAAAAAGGATTATATGCAAAATTGGAGAAGTGCTCTTTCCATAAGACAGAAGTGGAATTTTTAGCGTACATTGTATCAGATAAAGAAATTTTTATGGACCCTAAGAAGATTCAGACAATCCTTGATTGGCAACCACCTTCATGTGTTCAAGATGTAGAATGTTTTTTGGGGTTTGCCAACTTCTATAGGATATTCATCAAAGATTACTCCAAGATAGTGACACCTCTTACCAAGCTTACAGGGAAATCCAAATTCTCATGGACCGAAGAAGCAGAAAAAGCATTTCAGACCTTGAAATCAACATTCACTACTGCTCCAATTCTAGTTCATCCTGATTCTACTAAACCCTTCTTCCTAGAGACAGATGCATCAGACTTTGCCCTAGGGGCCATTCTCTCACAATATGGAGATGATGGACACCTACATCCTCTTGCATATAATTCCAGAAAATTTTCTCCTCCAGAAATTAATTATGAAATTCATGATAAAGAAATTCTTGCCATAGTGGACGCATTTGATACTTGGCGTCATCATCTAGAAGGAGAAACTCATAAAGTTATCGTGTATACAGATCACAAGAACCTAGAGTATTTTATGACCACCCGCATCCTCAACAGAAGGCAATCTCGATGGAGTAACTTTTTATCCAGATTCGACTTTGTCATCACATATCGTCCAGGACGGCAACAGTGTCAGTCAAATGCCTTGTCAAGAAGATCTTACCTTGCACCAAAGAAGGGTGAAGATGCCTTTGATCAACAAGAGAGTGTATTACTCAAGCCTGAGCATCTCTAGTTAGCAGCTATCTCTTCAACACATCCTGAAGATTCAGCCTTGAATCATTTGATTAGTGAGAATTTACCACAAGATGAACTATTTTGTAATGTTAATCAAAAAACTCAAGAAGGAAAACTCCAAGAAGTAAATGAATTCGAGGAAAAGGATGGCTTATTGTTTTATAAAAACCTATTGTATGTCCCTCAAGGAAAACCCAGGATCCAGGTGCTTCAACAACGTCATGACAACCTTGCAGCAGGACATTTTGGAGTAAATAAAACAATAGAACTCATATCCAGGGATTTTTGGTGGCCTCAAATGTGGAAGGAAGTCAAATAATATATCCGAACCTGTGACACTTGCAGTAGATCTAAGGTACCACGATATAAGCCTCATGGCCTCTTGCAACCTTTACCTATTCCAGAAAGGCCATGGGCTTCATTATCTATGGATTTCATCACAGATCTACCAAAGTCAGATAAGTATGATGCCATTCTTGTTATTGTGGATAGATTCACAAAGATGGCACACTTCATTCCAACTACAAAGGCAATCACAGGTGCAGCTACTGCTAGACTCTTTCTCAGATACATCTTTAGGCTTCATGGATTGCATGATGATATTGTCAGTGATCGAGGTCCACAGTTCATATCCAGCTTCTGGAACAGTCTTTGCAAGCTCCTTGGTGTTCAAGTTAAACTATCCACAGCAAATCATCCACAGACTGATGGACAAACAGAATGGGTGAATCAAGTCCTGGAGCAATATCTTCGTTGCACCAGCAACTACCATCAAAATGATTGGTTTGAGCTTTTACCGTTTGCAGAGTTTGCTTATAACAATAGTATTCATGCATCTACAAAGCAAACTCCCTTCTTTGCAAACTATGGACAACATCCAAGGATGGATATAAACCTCTCAAATCATGTCAAGAACCCAGCTGCCAGAGACAAGGCCCAGTACCTAATGGACATTCACAAAGAACTCAAGGAAGAGATCTGTAAAGCTCAAGAACAATATAAGTACTATGCAGATCAACATCGTGTTCAGAATCCATCATATCAAATTGGAGATAAAGTATGGTTACTCCGAAGCAATTTGCAAACTTCAAGGCCTTGTGCAAAGTTAGATCATCAAAGATTTGGTCCATTCACCATCTTGGCCAAGATTAACCCAGTCACCTTCAAGCTCCAGCTACTAAGTACCATGAGAATACATCCAGTTTTCCATGTATCCATGTTGGAACCATATCAGATGTCACCATTTAGGGGGGAGAGACCTAGTCCTTCACCACCTATCGAGATTGATGACCATGAAGAATTTGAAGTCGAGCATGTCCTAGATTCCAGAATATCCCGAGGAAGATTGGAATACCTTATTCATTGGAAAGGGTATGACATCAGTGATCGTACTTGGGAACCTGCAGAAAACCTTCAAAGAGCACCAATCAAGGTTCAAGAATTCCATCAGAGAAATCCAACAAAGCCGAGACCAAATAACATGACCGCTCCTCGTGGAACTCGTCGCTTGAGGGGGAGGTGATGTCATGGACAAAGGAAACCCTTGACCTTAGATTCCATGTGAACTCTATATCTCATGATTGGTTCCGAATTAGGAGAAACCAATGCTTCCATTGCGTCCGGAGCGTGCCAAAACCCTAAGATCGGCTATCTACTTGCCTGATTCGGATATCCAGAGCTCATGTTTCGAATTGATGACATCATCAATGACATCATCAATTCGTAACCGCCTTTCATGAACCGCCCTTGAAAACCTATAAAAGGAGGGGTTGGCCACATTCATAATCAGTCTTGCCAATACCAGTCTTGGGAGCTCAAGGAGTGGTGGCCGCCAAGTAAGTACTCTTCAAGTTCCAGTTCTAGTTCTTGTCTTGTTCCTTGTTCTAGTCTAGTTCTTGGAAATCCTATCTTGTCCCCTTGTAATCTCGTAGTACGAGATCTTGTCGAGTTCTTTCGTGTATCTAGTTCATCTCCCAGAAGGGAGTTCTTGTAATCCAGATATCTTGTCTCATACTTACGATCCCGGGTTGTGGGATCTCCTGTATTATCTCTAGTCCTGTTTTCCATACCTATTGGTCCCGGGTTGTGGGACATCTTGTATTAGTCACATATTCTTGTATCATCTTCCCTACGTGGGTGTTCTTGTAATCATAAGTGTATTTCGGAAATCTTGTCTACTATAATCAGAGAGCACAATCTAGTGCTCCCCTGACACCTATGGATTTCTTTCCTTGCGGCAATGGAACCAACTTCCATGTATCATTTCCATAAAGTGCAGCCATCTCCTCATCCATAGCTTTTTCCCAATCTGCATTACCAATTGCATCTTCAAAACAAGAAGGTTCAGCATCTTGTATTACCTTTGTCATGTAGGCACAATGGCGAGCCATGTAACTATCATATGTCAATCGTTGCACTGAATTACGTATCCTCCCAGATCTTCTTGGTCCTGGGTCACTTCTCCTTGTATCATCTGCATGTGCCCTTCTTACTCCTGGAGTCTTCATAGAGGGCAATCCAAGTTCCTCATCAGGACTCTTTTCTGAACCGCTTGAATCTCCATCAACGTCTTCAAAACCTGCACATGTTTTATGACCAGCAGAAAGCTTTTCTTTACCTTTCTTGGATGTATTTGATGAATTTGCTAGACTGAAATTCCCATGTAATCTTCCACTCCATGGATTTGAGTTGGAACTATTGCTTGGTGATGCATCCCGTCCGCTCAAAACTTGAGATTCTGCACTAGATTGTTCAGCATTTTCTTTGTCATTTGGTTCAAGATTCAATCCTTCTTTGGCATCTGCATAGAAGCTTGACATTTCATCAAATACCACATCTCTGCTCACCTTCACCTGTCGTGTGAGTGGGTTATAACATTTGTACCCCTTTTGCTCAAGGGAATATCCAATGAAGACACATTTTTTTGCTTTCGGATCAAGATTCGTTCTCAACTCATCTGGAATATGTACATATGCAATACAACCAAAAACTTTCAGATGTGATAAGTTTGGCTTTTTACTTGTAAACTTCTCTTTGAGGTAATTTGATGTACAACAGCAGTCGGAGTTCTGTTCATGATGTATACAACAGTATGCACAGCTTCTGCCCAATAACAATGAGGCATATTCTTCTCAACCATCAAGGCTCGTGCTATTTCTGCAATATGTCTATTTTTGCATTCAGCAACACCATTCTGTTGTGGTGTGTACTTGCATGAAAACTGACGCCGAATTCCATGACTTTTTAGAAAACTGCTGAACTCATTTGACATGTATTCACCTCCTCCATCAGATCTTAATGTTTGAATGTACTTCCCTGTCTGCTTTTCCACCATAACTTTAAAATTCTGGAAGTGAGTAAACACCTCGCTCTTCTCTTTCATGAAATATACCCATACTTTGCGTGTATGGTCATCAATGAAAGTAACATAAAACCTGCAACCACCCATAGATGTGGTCTTTGCTGCACCCCAAACATCTGTATGTACTACTTCTAGTACATTCTCACTAACATTCTTGTCATGTGGAAATGATGCTCTTGATTGTTTACCAAATTGACATGCTGCACATACCTTTTGCATTTCTGCAACTTTGAAATTTGGTAGTCCATGGACAATCTCCTTTGACTGCATCAGTTTCAGCCTTTGCAAGTTTGCATGTCCAATCCGTTTGTGCCATATCTCTATATCTGCAATAACTCCTGCACCTTTTGCAAACATGGCTGCATTCATTTAAGGAATCTTCACATTTAAGGTGAACATCCTACCCACTTTGTTTCCTTTGGCAACCAATCGTCCATCCTGCTTGTAATCTTCTACATATAATCCATCAGCATTGAACCTGACTTGTAATCCCTGGTCAACCATTTGTCCAACAGAAACCACATTCTTTGTTATATTTGGAACATGCAGCACATCAGCGAGATGTTTTACCTTTCCGTCCTCCATAGACAATGCTATGTTCCCTGTATGCTCAATAGGATGCGATGTATCATCACCTGTTTCAACATATCCAGGAACTAGCATTTTTTGCAAACTACTAAACCATTCTGCATGACTGGTCATGTGATTTGAAGCACCTGAATCAACATACCAGACATTATCATTCGATTTTGAAACACCAGCAGACATCGTATTCATCATGTGATGTTGAACCATAAACAACTTCTCAGAATCATCTGCACTTGTGGATGCATAGTTGTTTTGCTGCCTTCTGTTATTTTGATTCTCCAACCTGCAATCACATTCAAAGTGTCCAGGTTTACCACAATTCCAGCATCCTTTACTATCATTACCTGAATCATTTCTTTGAAAATTTCTGCGATCTCTTTGACTCCCCCTGCCTCGAAACTGTCCTCTTCCTCCTGCATGATTCTGTTGTTGACTTTGGTCTTGGTTATTGTTTCCTCTTCCACTTCCAAAACCTCTACCTCTGCCTCTTCCTCTACCAGAGTAGAATACGTGCTCAAACTGGGCTTTCCTTGGGAGTTTGAATCCTCACCAAGATTCTTTTCTTCAATAATCAGCATAGATACCAAATCAGCAAAATTCGGAATATTTTCCCTGGTCTGTATAGAAGTTTTGAACTGCTTATATGCAGCTCCTAAACCACGAAGGCACACTTCCACCTTATCATCATCATCTACATTCACGCCAATAGATGCAAGTGACTCACATATGCTTTTGATTTTTAGAGTGTAGTCACTTACCGACATGCTCTTTTTCTCCAATGTATGCAGCTTGTTCTTGAGTTGCAATTTCCGTGCCTTTGTATTGGTCTCGTACAAAGTTACCAAACTGTTCCAAGCCTCTTTTGGAGTCTTGGCATCCTGTATGTGTCCAATCATGCTATCCTGTATGCTAACAAATAGCCAATACATTACCCTTCGTGCTCCTTGATTCCATTCCTCATATGCTCTTAACTGATCTGCAGTCTGATTCCTTTCTGGTAACTGCGGAGCATTTTCATTCTCTCCTTCGATGTACTTCCAGTAGCCTTTTCCCATCAGGAAATTCGTCATTCTAAATCTCCAAGCATGGAAGTTGTTCTTGTCCAGCTTATCGCTCATAAGCTGACTCATTCCATCTGCGTTTACCATTTCTGCAATAATTCACAACACCGCAACACACTACAAGCAGCACTTCTGCTTGAACACTGTCGCACTATGACGTGATAGTTCGATCTCAGAAAAACACAGTTTTCGTGTATCAACAGTACACGGAATCGCTTGAAATTCTGGATCTGGAATATATGAGTGTCGCCGAACACAAGGCAAGTTATAGTTTCTGAAACTGATTTGGTTTTTCTATGGGCCCCACCTTGCGGGCTCGAAACGGAGGTCGAGATGGCTCCGAAACTTCGATCTGACAAAAACAAGTGACCCTAAAGGGATAACTCTCGAAAATATTTTTGAGGTCTTCTACCTTCACGATGATTTTCGTAGCAAACGGAGGCCGGTTGTGAAATTGTGTTTTCTCCACGCCTTGCCGCATAGTCTTCACCGTCGCCTTCTCCACGAGCTCTCTAGAGCCACGCTTGCTCTGATACCATGTCATGAGGAGGTAGATAAGGAAGAGAGCTCACACACACACTCTCACTCTCAAGGAGAAGCACACACACAGATTGAGGCAAGGAAGAATAATCTTCTTCTTCTTCTTCTATTACATAAAAGGAATGTACAAGAATGACCTAAAAACAAGAATACAACAAGTGCAATATATAAAGACCAGTACATAAGGAAAAACCTAATGTCCGCGAATGAGTGAGTTGGCAAGAAACAAATGTGCCATCACTAAAGCTCAATGAAGTATCCCTGACATATACCGACATGACCACTATACATGTCAGAGAAACGAAAAACTGGTACGTGTCATCCTGGATCATCACATGTTGAGCTTGATATCTCAACAAAAACTGCCCCCACTGCATAGGCACTGGCATCGACATGTATATGAAAGATTTTTGACCACTCAGGTGTGATCAAAATGGGAGCAGACACTAACCTTGACCGTAGTGTTTGATATGCTTTTTCCTCTTCTTCTTTCCATTTAAAAGGTATTTCTTTTCTTGTAAGCCTAGCCAAAGGCCTCGCTATATCTACATACATCTTAATAAATCTTCGGTGGTACCATGTATGGCCTAGAAAACTTTGAATCTCTTTTGGAGATTTAGGTTTAGGTAACTTTAATATGGCTATAATTTTGTCTCGATCGGGTGCCATACCTTTGGAAGATACCACATGACCGAGGAGGGTACCTTCAGTCACCAAAAAATGGCATTTGTTTGGGTTCAATTTGAGCTTTGTTTCTCTGCACCTCTTAAAAACTTGTAGTAATTGAATTAGATGCTTATCTAAAAAATCCAATGGAGTCTTTGCAAGAGTACCTGAAAAGGATGAAAATTCATCCATGAAGATTCTTAGAAACTCTAGTAGCAATGGCCCAACAATGAGGTTAACTATTCGGTTGAAGGTAGCTGGAGCATTTCTCAATCCAAATGGCATCTTTAAATATACATAAGTTCCCCAAGGGGTAATGAATGTTGTCTTCTCCCGATCCCCAGGGCGGATGGATATTTGATTATATCCACTGAATCCATCCATGAAGCTGTAAAGAGAATGCCCAGGTACTTCTTCTATGACCTGTTCAAAAAATGGCATTGGAAATCCATCTGGAATGGTGACCTTGTTCAATGCTCTGAAGTCCACAAAGATTCTGATCTTGTTAGTGTTTTTCTTTGGAACAATTACCATAGGGGATAGCCATTCTGAATGCTCTATAGGGATGATAATTCTTGCATCTTCCATTTTTTGAATTTCCAAATAAACAACTTTAGCATATTTAGGATTCAACCTATAACTCTTGCCTCTTACTGGTTTTGCTCCCTCCATGAGAGAAATTATGTGCTCTCCAAAAATAGGTGGTACTCCTTCTAAATCCTTATAATGCCAAGCAAAGACGTCTGCAAATGATTTCATGAAAGATGTTACCTTTAAGAGCACCTCTGAATGATTCCCTACCCATGTGGCTAGTAAAATGGGACGCGGTTGATCTTCATTGCCCAACAGAACCTCCTTCACTGGATGCCTATTTACAATGCAATCTAGTCCGTCCTGAGTTGCATCCTTAGTTACCTTTTCCCACATGGCTGCGATATCATAAGAAGGATCATCATGGATGTCTTGTTGCACTTCTTCCTCTTGAATCCATCTGGGAGGGATCTCATGAAGTGGTAATGAGTCCTCTTCTATGATCTTAGTCCTACTTTTTAATTCTGAACCTTCCTTTGGGTTGCAATCCACAGAATCAACTTCCTCTAATTGGTTGTATAAAGGAGATTTCTTTCCCCTTCTGTGGTCTTTTACTGCCTCTCCCAGCCTAGCTACTTGAATTATTAAATCTTTTTCTTCAATTGCTTCCTCTCTTCTTGAGTTTGGAAAAATCCCATAGCAGGAAGATGTGTCTCCCACGTAAAACCAAGCCAAGATGTTTTCTTCTTCATATAAGCTGGCTTCTTCAAATAGATCTGCCTCTGGTTTGTCCCACAATTCTTCCTTCATACAAATAACAATAGTCTACATCATGCTGGTATTTCTCTGATTATCTGGTCCTTCTTCTAAGATTATCTGCTACAGCTCTTTTCCTTCTCGCTTTACCCACATTGTGTCCTTGCCCCAGTCGTGTAGCACATTGGCATGCCTTAACCAAGGTCTCCCAATTAACAGGGGGAAACTTCCTTCTACCTGTGCCAGCCTTAAAACAACAAAATCCAAAATTAAAAATGGTACCTTGTATCTTGACTGGGACTCCAGGGACCACTCCCATAGGTCTTACTATGCTTTGGTCTGCCAATGTTACAGTAAAATTTGCAGGCCTTGAAGGTTGTAGGCCAATCTTCTTCATGGTATGCTTAGGCATCAAGTTAATGCCAGAGCCTCCATCCACAATAACTCCTTGACTGTGAGTTGAGGACTCTTGTAATCTGTGAGGGGTGCTTCCCTTATAATTTTACCTTTATGTGTGACAACAGCCTGTGCCACTAAACTTGTTGTGGAAGCCTCATCAATTATTTGCAAAAGATCTGACCTGAATTTCCCATCCATCTTTATTAAATAAAAAATACTAACCTCCTTTTTCATGGACTTGAGTAGTCATGAAGTTTTTGATTCCTTAAGATTATGAGATCCAACGAACTTATCAAATTCCACATGAGCCTTATTGAATGCATGCCCAATGGCGTTACTAGTACATATAAGATCTCCTTTTTGCCTTGTGTCTGCACATGTTGTGGCTTCAGATGTCTCTTTATCTTGGTGCAAGCCATGAATCCTTGATTCTTGGCCCATATCTACTTGAGCCTTTGCTTTGCTTCTTGTCTGCACCGTAAAAGATTCAATTTCTTCCAACTGCACCACCCTGGTAGATGGAGATGGAACCTTGGCTTGATCTATTATTTCTTCTTTACATACAGAAATCATTTGAATGTGGGGCCCAGATGAGGATGCTTGGTTCTTAGGACAACAATTAGTATAGTGGTCTCTGGCCTCTGGGCAGTTTCTGTAGGGAGGGGCATTTTCTGGTAGGGTGCACCTATTTTGATAGTGCCCACATTCTCCACATCTGAAACAAATAATTGGCCTCCTAGGCCCATTTCCAAAATCATTCCTCTGTCTAGGGTTACAATTATTACCTTGATTGGGTGCATTCGCCATCACATTCACTGTTGTTAGGAGTCCTCCTTGTGTCCAATATGTTGTTGCAGGCATTCCTCTTGATTGGCATTCCTGGGCCTCATGATGAGTTTTCCTGCAGAGTTGGCAAGTCACATTTAATAGAGGACATTCACTTACTATATGACCTTGCTTGCTGCACATTGTACACCAAAATCCAGTCTTGACATGAGCCCCCTTGAGTTCTTGTAACTCTTATCGCAGCTGAACCAATTCCTCTGCTTGGGCCTCTTCCTCCTTTTGGAGCTTTAGTGCCTCTATCTCCCTCCTCAACTGAGTAACAACATTCTCCTCCTCCTTATGGGGCTTATTCCTTTTTAAGCCCTCTAGCTCCTTCCTTAGCTGGATTACTGGATCCTCCATTTTTGTAGAATATGGTAGTTGAGAAGAAGTGGCTCCATACTGTTGCCTTATCTACTCCAATCATGTGGCTGTGTTGATGAACTCCTCTATGGAGGCTGTTGGCAATACTAATTCCTTCATATTACATTGGGTGGTCACTGGAAGTGGCTTAGCTAACCATTTCTTAACAAAAAAATCATGTGGTGGATCCGGCAATTCAACCATTAGTGCCTTGGCCCTAGTCACGAATTCTGGGAACTTTTCACCTGGACCCAATCTCAAATTTTCTAGTTCCTCTATGATGATCTCTGTAGTATTTCCATGCTGGAATTGAGTCTTGAATGCATCTTTCATTAAATCCCAAGTTGTAAAATGGTTCTCAGCAAACTGGCTAAACCATTTATCTGCTAATCCTTCTAATGTGGCAGGGAACAGTATCAAAAATGCATCCTCTCTTCCCATTAAGCCTCTAGTTTTGCATAGTGCTAAAAACCTTCTAATATGCTCATCGAGATCTTCCTAAGCTTAGCCTTTGAATGAAGGAAATTTTATATTTAATCTTGATAATAGGGTTTCCAAATCTACTTGTGCCGCCATGCTCTTTACTGATGAGGTTGAAGATAGTGGACTAGAGGATCTTCTAACAACCTTCCTTCTTGTTTGCTTGCAGGTGACCCTCAGTGTTTGGGGCCGGGTTGCGGTCATGGGCTGTTCATAGTCCTTTTAGTATGAGATAATTGATAAGAATATTTACCTCTTAGTCCAATGAAGTAGTACTGTCAGTACTTGAACTCTTCTACCCTTTGCACTTGGCTTCTCCTATGCTCAAATATCCTTGGGATCCCACCGGGTGTGCCAAATTTTGTTGGGGGTTTCTTTGACAAGAAGGGATTTGAGTATTTGTAGGAGAAAAAGGAAAAGACAAGAATAAAGATACACATTGTAAGCCTCTATTGATTTGATTATAGTAAGGCAAATACAATGGTTTGCACAATACAATCCAATGCTTCTGTGCGAAATCCAATGCTTAATTACAAAATACCAAATACCCAAGGTCTTGTTGCTGTGGGATTCCTCTACACCAGACCTCCACCTTCTCCAAGCCTGCACTTGTGCAGACCTTGGACCAAGCTTCCAATAAGGGGAGGGATGGATGCCTTTTGTCGGCACGCGCATTGCAATGAGACCTTGGGATCCTTGGGGGACTAGCTTAGCACTCCTCTACACACTTCTTTTGTCACTCTTCATGCACCATTGCACTTCACTTCTGTGCGTCGCACACGGTGTGTCTCCTCCACTTCTCTCTCTTGCTTTGCTTATAGTGGCGAGTCATGTACGCTCCTAACTGCCAAAGTGTCTTGGTTCTTCCTTGATGTCCCAAGATTGTCTCTTTAGGTGGCGGCCAACGAATCCCTCTTTTGTCCTGTAGTGACGTTAGAGTAAAACAAAAAGTTTTAATTGGGGGCCATATTTCACTTTGGCGTACACTGTCGCTTCACATGCCTTGACCTTTTGCCTTTAATTCTTCACCTTTGAATCTTAGGGAAATTAGAGAAATACCTCTGCAACCTGCATCCAGTTTCTCCAATTTACCCGTTGTGAACAAATAATTGTGCACTACCTGTGCACTTTGACCTTGATTTTGTTGACTTTGACCAGTATGAATATGAGGGGCTCAACAATAATGAATTCAAAAAATTTTTAAAGTCATAATTGACTTATATAGCCACAAATGCATAAGTGGATAATGAAAAATACTTTTCTATTCACTTTCTTTATTAATTGCCTTAATTATAATACACTAATTAGGATCCTCTGAAATGAATATATGCAGAGTCATGTCTCATGCTTTTTTTTCCATTGCTCTCTTCATTCTTCTTGGTCTTTATCTTTACCAAGCTTCTCTTTATCTTTGTCCATACTCTTATTTGACTTCATTAATCTTCACAAACACCAATTTGTGATTGGTTTGCTCCAACAAGGTTTTAATGACATAAAGAAATTGTTAAGGTCTTGATTATAAGAGCTTACACATATTTCAAATTTATTCACATCTAGTTTAGGTTTTTACATTAAATTATGAGAGAAGCAAGAGAATGTTCAGTACAATACAAATGAAAGAGATTCCAAAACTTAGGAGCTTATGTATTTAACATGATTTTGCTTCATGAATCTTATATTGGACACTATATGATAAGCCTAGTTGGATCAAGGTTGAATATTCTAGATAGTTTAAAGGCGATGACTAAAAATTAGAGATATTCTAGCTTGATCATTAATCTTTCTTTTTTATCAAAGCAAAGTAAGATATTTTGGATAAAGCATACTGACATTGCTCATGTCCTAGATGATAAGTGATGATAGATTGAAACAGAGATGAGAAATCAAAAGGTCATAAATCATTCTATATGTTTATGATCTATGTAGAAAATAATTTTATGGGATATTCCTTGATATTTTGATAAAAGCCTCCACGATAGCAAGAATTTCTTTTTCATGGATTTCATAGTTTATTTTTGGATGGAAGAATTCATTGGAATGGATGTCGATGTCGATGATCCCATGTTGAGGAAAATTCTAAAGAACACTTCTCCAAGAAAAATGGTTTGATAGGATCAAGCTAGTGGTGAATGCTCGTCTTGCATATTCTATGATGTGAGGAGGGGATGGTAGAGTATAGAGATGAGAGGGCCTTTGCAAAAACCTACTCTAGACATGCCTATTTCTTGTTTGGACACATGCGTATCCTTCCTAGAACTTCTATTGATCCATGGAGATGACCACCGTCATTTGGAGTAATTTACTTAAATGCTTATGCCCAGAAAAAATAATTATAGATTATGAGCATGAAGAGAAAACCTTCTATTTATGGAAGAAGGCACTCAAAAAACTGATCACTACTCTTAACCTATAATGAATTGAGTAAACTCCTTTTGCTTAGATCTAAAAGGAAGTAATCAAGCTAAATTAAGTTACAAACTAGATTTATAATGCCTAGGATGAGAAAATATACTTAAGAACTCACAAGTGTGATCGTGACATTCAAGGAAGAAGACAATGTGTATATAGAGTCATAAAGATTAACTCATGCCTCTGCATATAGGGCTTTGATGACTAAATTCATGCATACGCAAGTTTTCAAGGATGTTAAATTCATGATCCATGCATTAATTGTTATTTTCAGACCATATATCCAATCCAATAGCTACGAGAAGTACGAAAACATGAGCAATAGACATTCAATAGTAGACAATAGCTCAAAGATGATGATGAAACTTCAAGTACATGTATATTTATATAAAGTATGGTGCTTGGAGGTGTTGGAGGACTCTTACAGCTATAAGAAAGGTTCAATGAGCATTGTTGAAGTGCATGAGATCTTGATCTATATCCACAAATCTTTCATGGGAGTTTATGTAATCACTCCCCCATAGATCTAGTTGGTTGGCGGTGAGTAATTTTAGCAAAATATTCCAATCATCTTACCAACCACTTATTTAAATTTTGAATTCAAATAGAACTCGTCTGCTTTGATTCCTTATAGTTCTCTGTGAATATCGACTTTAAGGTTTTAAAGCCTTTATGTAAAGAGCAAAACAAATTGAGGGTTTCCTTTGAGATTGAGTGATGTATAAATTTGCCTACATACAACTAATCCTCAAAGCTCAACAAGTCTAGATATATGGTCAAGCTCTTAAGCTTGCCATAGATACCAAAAATTCCCCCTCAAGCCTAATATGCTTGAGTCTTCATTCCTTTGCAATCTCCAAAAGTCCAATCATTGATTTAAAATCTCATTAGCTTTACTCCATCCAATCTTTAGCCATCATATATGCACATTGTTATTGACTTCAAATGTATGAGAGATCAATTTCTTTTTTTGTGATATTCTCTCTAACAAAGTGGTAGTGAATCTCAATGGGTTTTTTCCTTGCATGTTAAATAATATTTTTTCCAAGGTGTAAAAAGCTCATATTATCAGCAAATATATGAAGAATTGAATCTTCATTCCTAAATCAATATATGTGCCTTAATCCACATATTTTCTTAAGTATCATCAGCTAAACCTCTATATCTAGCCTCTGTAGATGAGAGAGAAATAGTAGGTTGCTTCTTTGATGACCATGAGATACATTTAGAGCTTGCAAATGAAAGATACCTTGATGTACTCCTACTATCATCTCTTTATCTTCCCCAATTTGCATCAAAAAATATTTTAATATCTATATCAAAGGTATAAGAATAAAATAATCCTTCATTGATTATCCTTTTGGGATATCTAAGTACTCTTTTGGATACCATAGTGCCTTCCTGGATGAGTGCATAAATTGACTCAAAACACTCACACTATACCTATGTCCTCTCTTGTGAGAGTAGCACAGTTGAGACTTCCAACTAGGCTTCAATATCATGTCACATCTTCCATGATTTCTCCTTCATGTGAACTGACTTTCAAATTCACTTCAGTAGGTGTACTTGCATACTTACTATTTTCCATCTTGAAATTTTCTAGCATACCTTTGACATACTTTCTCTGAGTGAGATACATACCATGCTTTGTATACATGACTTCCAAGAGTGTTAAACTCAAGAAATGATGGGTAGGAGATGTTTGAACCATACCCTTGGAGGGAGGATTAGGAGGTAATACTGAACCATGGCTTTTGGGGCAAGTGGTTAGCCCATTATACTCCTTGCTGATAAATCTTGAGTTCAAATCCCACAATTGCTCTCATTGTGGGAATTGAACTCATGAGCTACTCGCTAGGAGTATGATGGGCTAATCGCTTCTCCTAAAAGCCATGGTTGAGGATTAATTCCTAATCCTCCCTCTTAGGGTGTGGTTCAACCATCACGTTCCTCTTATTTCTTGAGTCTAACACTCTCTTTCCCTTCTATATATCATTGTCCTCAATTTTCAATCCTTAATCTCCCCTTGAATTGATGTCCTCACCCTTGCAAAGTCACTTGAACCTCCTTGTTCTCAACCTTGGTCTCATGGACCCTTGCTCTCAACCTTGGTATCTTGAACCTTGCCTTTTCACTTCTTGGCCACTTGCCTATGTACTTGCATTGTTTGCAACTTGGTGTTGTTAGCCTTTGTTCTCAATCTCAGTATCTTGAACTTGGTTATCAACCATGATAGTTATCTTGTATCTCTAATCTTTGATTGGAATGTTCCTTCTAAGAGCTTTCCAACGGTACCTTATACCTCTAAATCTGACCTATGGATTGGGAGATACACTCTAATCTTTGGTGGGCTCATCTTTGAGAGCAACAATGCACCTTCCATCCACTTTGCCCAATCCTACTTCCTAGGCACTTGTACCAATTGTGTGAATTGAACTCATGACCTACTAGCTCGAATATGATGGGCTAACGACTTGCCTGAAAAGTAATGGTTGATTATTAATCCCTAATCCTCCCTCTTAGGCTGTGGTTCAACCATCTCCTACCCATGATTTCTTGATTCTAACAAAGAGAAGGAAGTACATTGGCTGCCCTAAATCACTTATCTTGAATTCTTCCTTCATTTTATGCTTGATTTTTCTTATGCCTTCAGCATCATTACCTATTACAATGATATTGTCTACATATGCACAAAGATATATGACTTCTCCATGTGCTCTTTTGACAAAAAAAGGAAGGATCTATGTTGCTCACCATAAAACGTTCATCTTGTAGGTAAGTGATCAATTTATGATTCCAAGCTCTTGGATCTTTCTTTAGTCCATATAATGTTGTCTTCAATATGCAAACATATTCAGGATAATGTGAGTCTTCAAAATCAAGAGGTTGAGCCATGTATAACTCTTGTGAGATCCATCCATTCAAGAAGGCATTCTTGGCATCCATCTAATATATCTTCTAATTCCTAGCAGGTGCAATATTCATGAGTATTCTAATTGTGGGAATCTATTCCATAGGAGAAAAGGTGTCCTCATAATCCAAACCTTGATTTTGAGCATGCCCTTTGGATACTAATCTAGCCTTGTACCTATTTATGGTTCCATCAGAGTTCTCCTTCACCTTATGGATCCATCTTGATCCAATAACCTTCATAGCTAAGGACTTGGGAACTAATTCCCACACTTTGTTCACTTGTAATGAATTCAATCTAATCTTCCATGATATGCTTCCACTTTGGCTTATTCTTGGCCTCCTCATATGTTGAGGGTTCCTCATATGACAGGGTAGTTGTGTTCAACTTTTGAGATACAATCATTTTTTTTTTGCATCAGGGTATTTTAGTCAGTGGGCATGGCTAAAATTAGTGATGTATTCCATATGTTGGCTATTAAAGATAATTTGAATGGTACCAATAACCCATTATGGGCTTATATGAGGTATTGTCAGGATGAAATCCCTTAGGAAGTGTGCATCGAGAGAATTTTGCAGAATTATTTCATTGTTTTTCTGACCATAATATGATGTTTTGATGGAAGAATGATGAAAATAGTAATAAATGTTTTAAATGTTTTATTGATTGGATTGATTAAGTGATGAGAACATTTCATTTGTACATTAGAATTGTATATTTAGTTGTTTGGAGTTCATTAATCCCTTAGAAATAGTCCCAAACAATTGAAAAACTAACCTTTACCCCTTGGAAAATGTAACCTAAACCCTTAGGAACCCTAGGATTTAAGCGCATAATGTAAATAAAGCCACTCATTTCATGTGCATCGCCCTAGTAGAAAGAAACCCTAGGTTACCCCGAATGAAAATCTTGATTTGGAACCTTACAATCATGATTTATCCTAATCGTAACCCTTAATTTCAATTAAAACTTTTGTATATAATTATGAAATCAAATAAAAACCTTAGTCAAAAATAAAAAGAAAGAGAAAAAGAAATAAAACTAGAAAAAGAAAAATTAGAAAAAGAAAAAGAAAAAGAAAAACCAAAATAGAAACAAAATATTTGATTTCCAAAAATAAAAAAGAACAAGGAAGAAGATTATGAAAATAGAATGGAATAAAAAGAAGATCCTAGAATAGAAAGGAGAATGCTAGAAGATTCTAGAGTTCTAAAGAGAGGACCTAGGGGAAAGCTATAAATAAGTGCTCAAGGCTCATTTATTTTTTCCCCATGGAAGTTTTCTCTCAGGTACTTTTCTTCTCTTTTCTTATTCTTGGTTTTCATGTTCTTCTTTGAGTAAGGGAAAGAGAGGGAGTCCTCCATCTCTCCACCCTCTTCCTTCTACGCCATGAATTCATATTGATGCAAATAGAGAAAGTGAGGAAGGGAGCACATCTTCTCTCTATTTTTCTACCTCTTGCCCCAATTGAATCTATGCCTTGCTATCTCACAGACAGAGCAAAGCAAAAGAGAAATTCAAGTTCTTTTATCTCGGTTTGTTTTATGCTAATATGTAGCCATGCAGATAGAATTAGGTATTCGTTAAGCAGAAAGGTTTTTTCTTTGGTTACTTCACCGAATCAAAAATGTATTTCGAATCCATTTTTCCATACTAGAAAGATATTGTCTGCGTGATCGGCCATAGGAGAGAGAAAGTTTCTGTAGAGAGGGAAAGGGATTCAATGACAGAAAGTGAGGAATTCTTTTTGTTGCATTGTGTGTATCATTCTTGTTCAACGGTATATTGTATCTCACATTTCCGTAAGTTCCTCAAGAAGTTTTCTTGGAGAAGAAAAGAAGAATGGTAGCATTGGTAATGGACACAATTACCTGCTTCATGATCACAAAGAAGGAGAGGTAGTTTATGATGCATCAGTTATCTCCAAGTGCGTTGAGGTTCAAGAAGCTATAATCTATAGGTGCCAATTCTTTTCTGCTTACTGAGTACAAGTACCTAGGTATATTTCTTGGTGCCTTTGCAATTGTAAATTTCATCTTTTGGGGTCAATGGAGAACTTTAGCTTATCACCCAGATAATCTTGGTATCAGATGGGGCAGGAATGTGATCCAGTGCTCATTACAACAACATCAACTTCATGCGCATTCATCTTGCGGGTGGTGACATCTGTGTTGTCGGGCTACCTTGGGATGAAAATTGCAACCTATGCAAATGCCCTCACCACTCTTCAAGCTAGAAAGACTATTGGAGAAGCTTTCATAACTGCTTTTAGGTCTGGTTCTGTGATGGGATTCCTTCTTGCTTCAAATGGTCTTCTCGTTCTCTATGCTACCATAAATTTGTTCAAGCTCTACTATAAAGCAGAATGGAAAGGCTTGTTCGAAGAGATTACTGAGTCGGTGGAGAGAGAGAGAGAGAGAGAGAGAGAGAGAGAGAGAGAGAGAGAGAGAGAGAGAGAGAGAGAGAGAGAGAGAGAGAGAGAGGCAAGCGCTGTTGAGAAGATGTCACCGTGCTACTCGATGGACTAGAGAGAGATAGATCGAGAGAGGGGGGGGGGGGGGGCAGTAATAGGTCTGTCGTGCAACAGAGGACGAAGCATAAGAAAGAGATTTGCTCTGTGTGTGTGTGTGTGAGAGAGAGAGAGAGAGAGAGAGAGAGAGAGAGAGAGAGAGAGAGAGAGAGACTTGATACACAGTTCGATAGAGGCGGAAGAATTTAAATTCACAAAATGCATCGAAAAGAAACAAATGCATAGATCTTGTTTATCTCCATAATTTAATATCCAATATTCTTGTGATACACTTCAATTCTATAAAGATCTTTTTGCTATGCATGATAATTGCGTATTCTTTGTTGTAATCTCTAGTTCATGTGCTTTGTGGCTTAAGATTGTTATGTGTCCAGCATATGTACTTAATAGGTGTCCCACTAAAGCCTTGTAGTCTATCACTCCATATGACACTTGGCATGGTCGTAAGCCATCTGTTGTTAACTTGCATGCTTTTGGTTGTCTGACATATGCATTAGTGCCTCAACAACAACATAAGAAATTGGATGGTAAAGCAATGAAATGTATGTTTGTTGGGTACAATTTTGAAAGCAAAGGCTATCATTTTTATAGTCCACGGACTAAACACATCTTGGTTAGCTGTGATGTTGCTTTTGTGGAAGATGCTATTCAACCATTATTTTCATGTACTAAGTAGACATCAGTTAGCTCCAAAGACATCTATGATACTTTGATGCCTCTTTTTATAGGTGGATAGTCTAATGCTAGTCCTTATGAGGCAACTTCTCAACCTTTATAGGTTTCACATGATGATGTAGAACATTCCATTTTAACTTCTCAACCTTTATAGGTTTCACATGATGATGTAGAACATTCCATTTTTTATGCATATTTACATGATATACTTAGTGATCACATAACAAATATAGAGGAGGCAAAAACTATGCCAAAATGGTTGGTGCACACTTTGCGTGATAGCAAATTAAATGCACCTCTGTCCTATCATACTCGTTCAAGTAGTCATCATGCTTCTTTTGCACATAGAAAACTGGATGGCTACTATGTAATTAGAATATGATGCTATTATGAAAAATGGTACCTCATCTTTATGTGATTTGCCCCTTAGAAAGAAGGCCATTGTCACTAAGTGGGTATACAAGTTGAAGCGTAAGCCTAATAGAATAGTTGACAGGTATAAGGCTAGGCTTGTTACAAAGGGTTATGCTCAAGAAAGAGGCATTGATTTTCATGGGACCTTTGCTCCTACATGTAGAATGACTTCATAGCATCTCTACACTTGCACCTCATCATGGTTGGAATGTATATCAGTTGGACATTAAAATTGCTTTTGAATGGTGATTTGCATGAAGAAATGTATGTTTTTGAGCCCTTTGGTTTTGTGCAGAAAGGGCATGAAAGACAAGTGTGCATGTTGAAAAAGACATTATATGGTTTGAAGCAAGCACCATGTGCTTGGTATGAAAAGATACATGCCTACCTGATTCCACATGGTTTTGAAAATAGTCCAACTAAGAGCACCTTATATGTTAAGCATGAAAATGATGTGCTTCTAATCATTGTTGTCTATGTTGATGACATGCTACTCACATGTCCTCATGAGAATCATATAGCTGATTTTAAGGCTGATTTGCATGCCTCATTTGAGATGTCAGATTTGGGGCATTTGCATCATTATTTGGGCATTCAATTCATGTATGTTGATGGTAGAATAGCTTTGTGTCAAACCAAATATATTGATACATTATTGCAGCATTTGGGCCTTGAAGACTGCAAATCTATTGCCACTCCTATGGAGATAGTTTTATGATTGAGTCTTCATGATGCTAGAGATGCATTTGATGCTATTCTCTATCAACAAGGTGTTGGATGCTTGATTTACTTATGCATTACTCGGTCACATATTTAGTTTTTTGTCTCATAGATGAGCAAGTTTATGCATTGCCTAGGTGTCAAGCATTGATAGGCGGTAAAGCACATCTTTCACTACTTGAGTGGTATCCAACTACTTGGATTGTTTTATCCCAAGGGGGGAATCACTACCACCAGATTTACATGCTTTTTCTGACTCCGAATGGTTTGGTTGCTATGACACTCGTGTGTCCACCAGTGGTTTTTGTTTCATGCTTGGTAGCTCATGCATATCTTGGTTGAGCAAGAAGCACCCTATTGTGGCCACTTTTAGTTGTGAGGCTGAGTATAGGGTAGCTTTTAGAGTGATGGTTGAGTGTGTGTGGCTCAGATGCCTTATGGCTGATTTTGGTGTTGGTCACTCTTTTGCCACCAACATCTTCACTAACAGTCAAAGAACATTGGCAGTTGCAAGGAACCCTATCTTCCATGCTCGCTCTAAGCACATTGAGGTGCACTATCATTATATCAGTGAGAGGTTCTCTGTTGGAGGGATCAGTTTGGCATGTGTGCCCACATAAGAGAACATTGCAGACCTTTTCACAAAGGCTTTTCCTAGGGAGAAGTTTGAAGCTTTCCACAAAGCTTTGGGCTTACTTCCTTTTGTGGATTGATTCCAGATAGCTTGGCACTTCCTTATAGATGAGTGCCAACTCCTTGTTCACTGCATCACTCCCAAGGGAGATTTGTTGATATATTTAGATGGTGATGTTTGTGAACACACTAGCACTACCCGAGCACTTTTTTCCCTCTTTAGGAGGTCTTTCCCCCCTAGCTTGTATATACACCTATAACCTTAATGGGTCATTTATCTGTGTACATTCTCTTGGTAATACATTTAGTATTGTGTGTTGTGCTCCAAGATTCTTCTTCTTCCTTGTGCTATTAGTGTGCTTTCTTAGACCTCAAACTCCTACAAAAATTTAGGACGTCTAACTAGCTTATGGGCAAGGCCTATTGGGATTGATCAGTGGAAGTGAACCAAGACCTAGGTTGGATGAAAACCCAACCAATCAGCAACTAACGTCCTTTATGGAATGGAATGAAAGAGATAAGAGGCTCATCTTTATCCTTTCCCAACGCTTAAGCAATAACATGATCATCCATATCCAAGATTTGAATTCAAGCATGAAGATATTGTTACCGTTAGTGTCCATGTGAAAGGCCAAATGGCCACCGGAAAATTCTTTGTATATGTTCTTTAATAGAACATATAGTGGCCTGGTCTGTCACAGACTGTAAGTTGGACCGCATTTGTAAGACCTAAGAAGTCTGTCTTCGTGCCTCTTGTGTACTGTGTTTTCTGTGTATTCTACAGCCTCCCCCCCCCCCCCCAAGACTTTCTCCAAGGCTTACGACTAAGGTGGCGACCAAGGCATAGACCTTGGCATACCTTGTCATCCGAGTCACCGAAGTGACCGTTGGCGCTGTTGGCTACACGCGAGGGAGGACCTCAACGATCAAGGAATATAGAGGTTCCCGATACTTCCCGAGAGGTCACCCATCCCAGTATTGTTCCCCCCAGAGCTCGCTTAACCATGGAAATCTCTTGCCACTAAGCTACACTCTTGTGGTGTTTGAAGAAGGGGAAAGACTAAGGTTGACATTACCTTGAACAAGTTTTGGTCCCTCAAAGCTTCATTTTTTCTTTCAAAGCCTATTTCTGAAGCAATTTTGGGGTGTTTTTTGGAGCCATTTTGGAGTACTTTCGCACATATTTCTCTTCACACAGGTCCAAGAACATCAAGAAGAGTGTTCCTTGTACTTCTCAGACAATAAATATCAACCTTTTGGGCTGTATTTTCAGCCACACTCATAAAACTATAGGTTTCTCAAGGAGTTTTCAGTTTTGGTGGGAGCAATCGCTGCAAATTTATGCAGGTTTTTAAAGCCTAAAACATCAGAGTTGATAAACACTTGCAGGTGTTATTGGCTAGTTTTTGGGCTGTGTATTCAGCCTTTTAGTGTCCTTTTACTACATATATGGAGCACATACACACCATGTACGCTTCTGTGGATATCGCTTATGTACGTCCATGTGGTCATTGACATAGCGGTTACGTTCTTTGCATAAAGCCTTTTACGTTTGATAAAGAGGGTCGTGGTGAGGTTTTCTTAACTGGGAGACACCTAGATGTCGGGGTCTCTTTGGTGATGCAAGTAGAAGACTTACCCAGCCTCGCCATAGGAGATGTATGATAGTTGTTCATAGGTGCTCGATAAGCCTAGTTGGCTTCTATTGGGTAACTGATTATATGCAGTGGAGTCAGTGATTCACTATGCAGGTAGACATGTCAGTACTTGCAGTTTTATGATACTTTGACACTGGTCATATGCTAATATTGCAGAGGATACTCTGGCACAATTTCTCTAGATTTCTGGTTTATTCAACTATAGAGTGGTTGATTTACTCCTTGATACACCTATTTGTTGGTGTTTGGACTCTTCTAGCTACATTATCATTCTATTCAGTTCTCTACAATCATGGCATCAAAGGTCTCAAGCACATCACATGGATCACGGTCTAGTGCTAGTGTTTTGAGGAGGAGCTATAACTTGCAGGGCAAAGACCATTTTGAGATCCGAAAATTTGATGGCACAAACTTTGCTCTATGGAAGAATCAGATTAAAGATGTGATGATTCAAAGGAGGCAATGGAAGCCAGTAAATGGGATCTCAAAGAAGCCTGCTGACATGGATGAAGATGATTGGGATGAGTTAGATGAAATGGCTAGGTCTAACATTCGCTTGCACCTGGCAGATAATGTTTACTTTACAGTATTAGACTGTGAAAGTGCAGAGGAGATTTGGAAGAAGTTATGCAATACATATGAAAAAGAGACAGCATCAAATAAAGTGTATCTGAGGAGAAAATTATATGACCTTCGTATGAAGGGCACACATAGTGTTGCTGCTCATCTAAATGATTTTGATGCTATATTCTCCCAATTACAGGCTCAAAAAATGGATATGTATAATGAAATGAAAGTAGTATTGTTGTTATGCACCCTGCCATCATCATGGGATACGTTTTGCACAGCTATTAGCAACAGTGCACTTGGTGGTAAACTCGTCTATGATGACATATGTGGAGCACTCTTGAGTGAGGAGATTCGTAGAAAATCTATGGTTGGCACTCAGAGTGGAGATGCATATAATGTTCGTGATTCTTACCAAGGAAAGAATCAACAACGTGGCAGGAGCAAGAATAAGGAAAAGAATGGTCAACGGAATAAGACTAGAAGTAAATCAAGGAAGAGGGATATCGAATGCCATTATTGTCATAAGAAAGGACACATGAAGACAGACTGTTATGCATTAAAGAATGCTAAAGGTAAAGGATAGAATGTTGATGGGTATGTTAAACAGTTACCTGCAACATCTACTTCGACTGTGAAGATTGAAGAAATTAATGCTATTTCTGATGATGCTGATGTGTTGACACTTGATAGTACTGTGCCATCTAACACTTATGGCTGATTCTCTTTCCCACACCTAGCTGCTAAATTCTGGTGCTTCTTTTCATGTGACACCACATAGACAATGGTTCTCTAATTATGCAGCGAAGTCTCTTGGTACCGTGAGACTTGATACTCTTACGAGTGTGATGTTGTGGGGATTGGAGATGTGGTTGTGCAGTTCATTGATGGTTCAAAATTTACTATGCATAATGTACGCCATGTACCTCAGTTATCACACAGTTTGATGTCAGTTGGTCAACTTGATGACCTTGGTTACAAGGTGGCCTTCTATGCTCAATCCTTTCGTATATCAAAGGGCAATATGGTTATTGCAAAAGGAAGCAAAGTTGGCTCACTTTATCCTTTATTTGTATCACAAAAAGAACACTTGTTAGTTGTTACTGAATAGCCTATGGCTTGTATTTGGCATGGTCATTTGGGCCATATATCTCGTAATGGAATGGAAAATCTTTCTTGTTCTGGCTACTTACCTGTGTTATCTTTCTTTGATTTTTCATTTTGTGAGCATTGTCAATTTGGAAAGCAAACCAGAAATGTGCATAGAACGCACATTGACTCTTCAGTTCAGCCTTTATATCTCGTTCATACAGATGTGTGTGGCCCTATGCCCACTAGGTCCTTAGGTGGTTTTCTTTACTTTGTCACTTTCATAGATGATGCTACTAGAAAAGTCTGGGTATATCCTATCAAATCAAAGGATGATGTATTCCCTACTTTCAGAAAATGGCTTGCTTTAGTTGAGACTGAAAAAGGAACTAAGCTTAAGCCTTTACGTTCAGATAATGGGGGTGAGTATACCTCACATGAATTCAGCCTTTTCTGTCAGTCTAGAGGGATTCCTAGACAGTTTACAGCTCCTTATACCCCAGTACAGAATGGTGTAGCTGAGAGGATGAATAGAACTATTCAAGATAGAGTAGTCTCTATGTTGCATCATGCAAACCTCTCACAAGGTTTTTGGGCAGAAGCAGTATTAACTACAGTTCATGTGATTAACCTTTCACCTAGTACTGCCAAAGGTCTGAAAGTGGCAGAAGAGTTATGGACAGGGAAACCACCATATTATGATCATCTTTGAGTTTTTGGGTGTGAAGCATATGCACATATACCCAAGAATTATAGACAAAAGTTGGACCATAAGTCAAAGAAATGCATTTTTCTTGGATATGGTCGAGAAGGACAATTTGGATATCGCTTATGGGATCCTGAAACACGGTCAGTGATCAGAAGTAGTGATGTCATTTTTAATGAGTCTAAGATGCATAAACAACCCATTAAGGAGGTTGAAGTGAGAAGAGTGGTGTTTGAGGATACTAGTCCTCCGGTTAGCATGCATAAAAATGCTGCACATAGGGATGTTCAAGAGAATGTCCATTCAGATCAGTCTGCACATGTTCCTGTTCAGCAACCATTGAGACGTTTTGCACGTGTCTCATATCCACGTGATAGATATGTTCCAGGTTTAGATTTTGTTATGTTAACAGATGTCGGTGAGCCTTCTTGCTACAAAGAGGCTATGCAGACAGAGGATCATGTCAAGTGGGAACGTGCCATGAAGAGTGAGTTGGATTCTATTCACAAGAATGGTACTTGGGACTTAGTACCTTTGCCAAAGGGCAGTAAAGCTTTACCATGTAAATGGGAATATAAGCTGAAATTCACATCAGATAGTGCTTCTCCAAATATAAAGCACGACTTGTTGCAAAGGGTTTTAAGCAACAACATGGTGTTGATTTTGAGGAAATCTTCTCTCCAGTGGTCAAGATAACTACTTTGCGCATGTTTCTTCAATGGAGGACTTCGAGCTAGTCCAAATGGATGTGAAAACAGCTTTCCTGCATGGAGATCTTATAGATGAGATCTATATGGAACAACCAGATCGTTATGTAGTTCTTGGAAAGGAAAGTCTAGTTTGTAAGCTCAAGAAGAGCTTGTATGGACTTAAACAGTCTCCTAGACAATGGTACCAAAAATTTGATGCTTTTATGAAGTCCCAAGGCTATTCTCGGAGCAATGAGGATCATTGTCTCTACACAAAGAGATGTTCTGATGGCAGCTTGATATGCTTGATACTTTACGTCGATGATATGTTGATTGCTAGGAAGTCCTCTTATGATTTGTCACTTCTCAAAAAGAAGTTGAGTCAGACGTTTGATATGAAGGATTTGGGGGATGCCAAACATATTCTTGGCATGCGTATTACTCGTGATAGGAGTAAAAGATGCATATACTTGTCTCAAAGTGAGTACATATCCAAAGTACTTCATCGATTCAATATGCAGGGTGGAAAGGCATTGAGTACACCTTTACCCACATATGTGAAATTGAGCAAGGATGACTGCCCCAAATAAGATGAGGAAAAGGAATTCATGGCCAAAATTCCCTATGAGTCTATTGTTGGTAGTCTCATGTATGCTATGGTAGCTACGAGACCAGATATTGCATTTGCAGTGGGAGTTGTGACCAGATATATGTCTAATCCTGGCAAGAAACATTGGGAAGCGGTCAAAATGATTTTGAGATATCTGAGTGGCACTAAGGACAAGTGTCTATGCTTAGGTAGAGGGAAAGCATCCATTATTGGCTACAAAGATTCTGACTATGCTAGTTGTGTAGACAATCATAAGTCTACATCAGGGTATATTTTTCATTTTGCTGGAGGTGTTATCTTTTGGAGATCTCATCTTCAAGAATGTACAACTGTTTCCACCACAGAAGCAGAGCATGTTGCAGCAAGTGACGCATGTAAGGAAGCATTGTGGCTTTCTCGTCTTGCTTGTGATATGGGTTTACCTCAACATGTACCTCACTTGCTCAGTGATAGTCAGAGTGCCATTGCTTTGGCTAAGAATCTGGTCTATCATGCAAAGACCAAGCACATTGAGGTGAGGTATCACTTCATTAGAGATTGCTTAGCCAGTGAGAGCATTATTCTTGAGAAGGTTCACACTCAAGATAATGCTGCAGATGCTTTGACTAAAGCTCTACCACAGGATAGCTTTCGACACTGTTGTCACTTGATGGGGGTTACTCGATTCTTGATCTTACATAGTCACTTGTATACTGTGTAACATGCCCATCAGGTGGGAGGTATAGTTTGTATACTTACACTCAGGTATTCTTTATCATTCTTTATTTTTTCTCCCATAGTTACTCTGGCCATGTTGGCCTTTAGTGGGAGATCGTTACCGTTAGTGTCCATGTGAAAGGCCAAATGGCCACCGGACACTTTTTTGTATATGTTCTTTAATACAACATATAATGGCTTGGTCAGTCATAGACTGTAAGTTCCACCACATTTGTAAGACTTAAGAAGTCTATCTTCGTGCCTCGTGTAGTGTGTTTTCTGTGTATTCTACAGCCTCTGTGCGGAGTACTGTGTGCGACCTCAGGAGCTCGGTTTTCTACTCCGAGCATATCATCGTGGAGCTCTCGAGAAGGAGAGTGCACTGTGGTGCATCGCTATCGAAATACTTCAGATATGGGAGATACTTGAGACGTTTATTCAACAAGGAAAATCAAGCTCAAGTATGAGCTCAAAAACCTTAGGAAAAGCTCAAGGAAAAGCATAAATAACTACATACATAAAGTCAAGGAATTGTCAGATGCGTTGGGATCCATTGAAATCCATGTAGATGATGAGGATCTTGTGGCATATACCCTCAATGGTTTGAAGCTATTGGTAATCCATATCTAGTGAACATGTTCTCAAATAAGAACTTAGCCATTGTTTGAGCATCATTCTTTATCGTGGCTTTTACTTCTACCCACTTTGTAAGGAAATTTATGGCTACAATAATGTATTCTGGATGGTATTTTCTAGTTGGGGGATTAATGGGACCTACAAAATCTATACCCAACTTTGAGAATGCATGTCCTTCCATCATTGGCCTCAAGGGCATCCCATCTTTTCTTATTGGATATTGTGCATGTTTGCAGGTGTCACATTTCTTCACATAGGTATGTGCATCCATATGAAGAGTGGGCCACCAAAGTCGTGAGAATAGAATGGTCTTAATTACTCGATTAGGCCCAAAGTGTCCACCTGCAACACCACTATGTGCAGTTTCTAAGACTTTCAAATAGTTTGATTCATGAACGCATAGTCTTAAGTAAACATCTTTGCCTCTTTGATATAGGTTGTCTCCTAGTAAGACATAGTGTTGGCAGTAGCAGTCAAGGCATCGAAGGACTCACAAGACAAGGAAGCCAAAGAAGGGAGCCAGAGCGGAGGGAATGCACAAGCAGACTAAGTAGTCAACGAAGATCTGGCAAGTAGGCCATTCAAATTTTTCCAAAACAACATCTTTATAATAATGATTCTTATCACTACAAATCATTGTAAATACCATTTCACCTTTTTGTAACTCCATTTTGTGCAAGCCAAGGAGTGCTCAAGCTTGAGGAGTATTAGAAGTATCATCGTACCAATTTTCACTATTTTTAGACTCTGTTTGAGCCTCCAAATAGGCCCTAGAACCTAATTTTTAACTAGGCAGAACACTAGGTCTGGACAGGGCCAAAAGCTAGTCAAAAACTATAAATAGAGCTAGAGAGCTCATTTTTGGGTTATCTTGTAATAGAATTGAACTTGTATGAGCAATTTGGGAGTAATCTAAAAGAATTCCATTGTCTCTCTCTTTGTTCTTGCCGTGTGTGCGCGTGTGTGTGTATGTGTGTGCATGTTTGTGTGCTTCTCACTCACGCACTTGTGCCTTCACTTGCTCGAGGTCATCATACCATCCTCACGTCTTCCCGGATTGACATTAAAGGAGGTGCTACTCATCACTGAGGTACACCAAATTTTGGCGTCGTTGTCGGGGATCGAGCTTTGAGGACGAGCGTGTGATGGTAAGACGTAGAGTTGAGGCGTTGGAGTCATAGGTATTTCCTTCACTTTTATCTAATTCTTTTGTTTTTCTCACCATCTTCATCACCATCTTCCACCTCCATCTCCATCATCGCAAAAATTTCAGCTTTTTGGTCATATCACCACACCCACACCATTTCCCTCATTTCACTTGTGAGAGAGAGCGAGAGAGCGTTTGTGTGCTTGTGCTTTTCTGTGTTTTTTGAGATTTTCTACAGGAATCAGCATCCCCAGCTGCTGCACCAGCTCTAGCAAGTAAAAGATTTTGACTGTGCAGGTCCCGAGGCATTGACCTTTGTCAATCGCGATCGACTGAGTCAACGATCAACTGACCACGACCGATAGAATTTGCGCGCGCCACGTGTCAATTGCAATCGAGCCATCAATCCCGATCGACCCATCAATCGCGTCTGACAGCCCCGACGGACCTGTCAATCACGACTGACCCAGTCAACGACTGTTTGACCACGAACGATAGACCCCTCCCGACAGACCTGTCAATCGCAATCGACACATCAATCGCGACCGACAGAGTCAACGACCCTTTGACCACGATCAACTGAATTCTCGGGCCACGTGTCAATTGTGATTGACCCATCAATTGCAACTGATAGCCACGACGGACCTGTCAATCGCGACCGACACGTTGATCGTGACTGACATATCAATTGCAATTAACAGACCACTCGATCGCGATTGACGGGAAAATTTGGCCATTTTTTAGGGGAAAGATAGTTGGTCTATTTTGGGGTATTATTTGGGAAGCACTAGAAATTTGTTAGAGCATTGTGAAGCCGCTACACGAAGTATTTCGAGAAGTCATGTTTGCCTGTTAGCCTATTGGAAAACCTGTTTTAACCCTAGAACCCTGAATGGTCATAACTTCCTCATACAAAATCCAATTGCTGTGATTTTTGTTTTGAAAGCTCGTGGGGAGTACAACCAAAACTTCCACTGGTTATGGTAAAATTAATATCAGGATTATCAGATATAGTATTTTGAAGTGACCATACCTAGGGAGAAAAAAAAAACTGAGGGATCTTTAGGATTGTTTTGCATAAAGCCAAAGAACATGTTGATCTCTAGATTGCATGAATGAAGATGTGTTGTTGTGTCAATTAAATTCAAATCCTAAGCTAACTTTGGAACTTTTACAGGGCCTTTGAGAGCAGTGAAGGGCAATTTCAGCAAGAGTAAGTGCGAGCTTGGGAACACGCTTCCTGGGCACCCAAGGGCAACCGAGGAGAGAAACAAAGGTTGGAAATTCTCAACACCCTCTATCAATCCCTAGCTTAGGCTAAGTACGGAAAGAGGTTTCGATCAATTAGGGATACATTAAGCACGACCAAGTCCAAGAACTCTAACCACTCAAGTGCAAGTACCAGGAGATTACAATTGCGATACAACCTAAGGGAAAAGAATTTAAATAGAGCGAACACACTCAAAGTACGATAAAACTTAAGTGTTCCTTGCGACGAAGATTAATTGGACAAAAAGTGACACCCTAAGGAAAATTAAAAAGAACAAGTGACTAATACAAAAGAACTTAACAACGAAAATTGTACTTGGGAAATTTGGGATTATTCAATTGGGCTTATGAACCTTAGATCAAGACCACACCTAGGAAGAGATAGACAGAGTCTTAGGTCTTCAGAGGCTAGTGTCAATCATACTGCTAGGTCTTGGGCCCAATAATTGAGCCATCATTCATACTACCCTAGCTCTGAGACTAGTGAGTCAGAGATGTCTCAAGGTATGGAGAGACCTACAGGAATTTCAGGAGTGCCATATTTACATAGGGTAGAAGGCCCCTACAAGATGCAGCTAGAATACCTTATGACCAACCGATTAGGTGCTAGCATCTATGAGGACGGCCTAAGAAGATCTGTGCTCCAGATTAAAAACCCTGACCAACCCATTGGAATTGAACATCCTGCTGTCAAGTTTGAAAATGGAGCATACCTGGACAAAATAGGAACCATATACATGGTCACCAGCCACCCAGATAGGACAGATGAATTTGGTAATGTGATCCCAGAAATGGATATAGGTGACCTAGAGCAAGGGAACATGGGTGAAGAACCTAAAAACCCCCCGAGGCAAATCAGTGCTTACTAGAATTATCACGCCAGAGTGGATTCCCTAGGACAATAAGAGCATAGATTTGCTTCTCAATCGAGAAACCAATGAAGCCTTCTGGACGTATGAGCCTAATCAACCGAATGAGGTAGGAATGATCACAATCTATGAGTTCAAAGATCCTGACAGCCCAGGCAAGGTGACCTATCTAGACAATACTTCAGAGAGGATCTTTGTGATCACTGAGCATGGTAGACATGCCTACACTTGGAAGGGGGAATTTATTTTTCCCCAACCAAGGTCTAATGTCTCTTTTGGCCACCAAGGGGCTGGAACATCCCAAGCTCATGGCGTTCAAAGGGATAGAAGTAGAGATAGGCCAGAAGTGAGCTTTGCCAACCCAATAGGAAGAGAACAAACGCGAACAGAGATAAATCGAGAAGAAACAGAGAGAACTAGAGTTCCAAGGAACCTAAGAAATGCTAAGGATTTTCCTTTGCCAAGGCCTAGGGAACACACTAGAACTTTGAGACTTACACAGCTAGTTAAGTCCATGAAGAATTACTTCGATGGCACTGGAGATCCATACGATCATGTGGCCGAGTTTAGGCAAGTCTTGAGAGCTGAACAAGTTGAGGACCTATTCACGCAGTACAATGCCTTTGGTCTAACCCTTAGGAACACCGCTCTTACGTGGTTTCAACCCCTAAATGAGAGGCACTTCAGGAACATAGACCAACTTCTTGAGGCTTTCATTATTGAATTCTCTAAGAGTGGCATCAGGCATAACACTTCCTCACTGATTCATAGCTTCAATCAAACCCCTCAAGAGACGGTTAGACGTGCAGGAAGAAGGTTTAGGCAATACCTATAGATATGTCCTATTTCTGAGTTACCCACACCAGCCAAACAAGTGGCTTTATTCCTAGATGGACTACTGAGTACAAAGCTGAGATCATATGTGTACTTGAAAGTCCCTAGGACCATAGAAGAGTGTGTACGCATGTGCATTGACATAGAAGATAACCTAGGGGAGGAATTAGAGCGTTCCAAAATCTACAAAGATTCAGATAGTTCCACTAGCCTCTCTTCCTCGCAATCCACATTCATCGAGGAACTCGCTGAGAAAGTAGCTCAAAAACTAGGTGTCTCTAGCAAACAAATCCCAAGATTTGCCCGAGTTAAGCGGTGCTATACTTGTGGAGGAGACCATATGGCAAACGTATGTCCCATTATGGCTCAACCCCAAGTGAATCCCAGTAGCCAGTACTGCACCATAGAACAGAGATACACTAATCACACTACACAAGATTGCCCATACAATAAACAAGCGGTTAGACAAATCTACCCTCAGCCATACCCTCAACAATGAAGATACCAGAACTAGTACTCACCACAACAATATGGCAGACCTCAACAACCCTATTAGCAGCCCTACCAAACTCAGCAAAGACCTCAACCTGTGTTAGCTTAGCAACCTCCTGCTCCAGCCAATGTGATCCCAGTAAAGTATGGAGCTGCAGAAGAGAACCTGAATAGAGCCATAGTGCCAGTAACACCATTGCTTTCAGAAAGTGACCCTAGTGACCATAGCTTTGATTCTACACATATTGATAGCCCCCAGGCTTACTACATGCAGTCTCCTGAACATGGTGAATCCTACTATAGTGAAGAACCGAGTGAACCTAGTTGGGATCTAGAGTATGCAAATATCATGTACACAAATCCCAACACTAGACTCAAACTAGGTAGGTAAGTCCCCCATTCCCTAGAGGACCATGCTATAGATGTCAAGGAGATCACCTCATTCGTGATTGCCCAATGCATGCACCTACACAACCCAAGTCAGTAACAATACAAGGCTTTTGTCAAGTTTGCAGAAAGGAGCTTCTCTTACGAGATTGCCCAAAGAATCCCAATAATATGCCAAAAATCACTCCAATTAATGCTATTGGGTTAGTAGTAGACGCTACAGGAAGTGTAACTTCCACTGCGCCAGTACAGGTGGTCACTAGAGCTCAGGCTTTGCAGCAGAACCAAGGGTTAGGACAAGAACAGAGTGCAGTGCAAAGGTTAGTGAAACTGAGAGCATAGCCAAGAAACGGACGAGAGCCTAGAAGGATAGCCGAGAGAGAATGAAAAGAAAATGGTCTAAAAAGATGAGCGACTTAGAAGAAAGCATAAGAGAAACAAAAGCCAAAATTGTTGAACTCACCTCTCAAACAAACTCTCACATACCACCACCAACTTCATCTCCATCACCATCTAATCCACCATCTCTCAACCCACCTCAGACCATCCCACCACCCCCTAGAGTAGGATCATTGCTAGCTGACCCCACTCCTGAAGACATAGACATGATGCTTAAGGCATATCAGGCCAGAATCCAAGAAGGGCCAAATGTGACGGATCATGACAAGTACTACCCTATAGCTGACTTAGAGATAGAAAGAACTAAGCTTTGCGCAAAAATGGTCGCCTTGGCTCAAACCATGTTTGAAGCCAGTTGCCTCTTCAACTACTCTTGCTCAACTAAGGCACAATTGCACTTGGATGGACTATTAGAGAAATTAGAGAGCATAATCGCAAAAGTGGTCAAGGAAGAAAAGAACCAAGGAAGAGATGAGGCAAGTAAAAGAATGAATTCCCCCACAGGAAGCTTATGTGCCCAATTCCACTGAACCAGACACCTCTTCTTCTATGAATAGGTATTCACCAGAATTCTTGCGAGAGATTCAAGAAGAGAAATGGGCAAAAGAGAGTGAAGTCCCTCCTCCCATTGAACTTGTGGATGACGTGCATGACCAATTCCCACAAGAGATCCCATCCATTTATGGAGAGCAGGAGAGTGCACAAAGTCAAGAGAGATTAGAATTTGAGTCTAATTCTTTACAGGAATTACCCCACTTCACAGGCCCATGGGAAGCCAAGTCTACTTGTATGAGAGCACCCACGGTCATGGTACAAAACGAAGGCTCAGTCATACCTAGGAATACGGAGGTAGTGAAAAACACTAAAGTGCAGTGCAACCTCACTTTAGAAGAGCTACTCAAAGTTAGGCCAAAGTTATGGAAACATGTAGCCAAACAAATACCAGAGATAGCTAAACTTCGTTCCCAGGTAGGTTCTCATCGAACAGTGCAAGAAATTCCTCTAGTCAAGATAGGAGACATGAGTGAAGGAGAAGAAGGAAACACTTATCTTCCCATTACCCATGAGGGATACACTAGGAAGGCAATTCTGGACTAAGGTGCAGGAGTTGCAATTGCCACCACTTCCCTATGGAAGCGTTGGGGCAAGCCAGCACTCAGGCCCATGAGAATGAAATTGCAGATGGCCGATGGTCACATAGAGAGACCCTTAGGGCTGTTAGAAGGAATAACTCTTACTACTTGTGGTATTGAGTTTGAGCAAACTTTCACCATATGTGATTTTAACAAGAACCATGCCTATGAGATGATTTTAGGAAGACCATTTATGCGACAGTTGCAAGTGGTACAGGATTGAAAACCCATTTCCTTGTATTTGCAACACTTAGGTGTCACGACTAAAGTCAATCTCAAGGATTACTCTCATAGAGATGTTCCTCCTATCCAATGGAATCCTATCCATAGAGCTAAAGATGATACGGATTATGTGCATTCCATAGGATCAGGATCCTCATGGATGCATGAAGACACCCACTTATGGATGTGCAAAGTGGCAGTAGAAGAGGAGAAGAGAGAAAAAGCCAGAGAAGTAGGTGCGAAGGAACCACATAGATCAATTCAAGACCCAGCCTATGCACCGGTAGTATTTCCTGACGAAGAATTTGAGCCTCATGGTTGGGTAGAAATTCTAGCAACAATGGATATAGCCATCAATGAAGGACAATGGACACCCCACTATGATGAGGATGGCTATGAAATTTCAGTCTTCTCAATAGAGCCAATTATGGGAGATGCAGTTTTAGAAGAATGCGAACCTAGTCCTAATGCATTTGAGGATGCAAGTGACTCCGATCTAGAGTCAATCATTATGGACCCACCCTTTGCATCAGATGAGGAATACTTCTATGAAGTAGAAGCTCATCCTCAAAGACATGGAGAGCTTACAAATGATGTAAGGTTAGCCACACAAGTGACCCCTAAGGATGAAGGAAAGAAAAGAAAGAAGAGAGAAGTCACACCAGAAGAGGAAGAATCTTTGTTTGAGGTCCCTGAAAACTTTAAAAAGTATGAGATAGACGATAGAAGAGTCATGGTAAGAATGCCAAAATGCGAGGCACAATCAGGGGAGGCCTATGATAACAAAGAAACCACCAAGAAAGTGGTTGTAGCCATTGAAGAAGGAGAAGAAAGATGCACGTACATAGGCCATGAACTAACAGAGGAAGAAGAGCATGAGTTAATAGCTTTGCTAAGAGAATACAGAGATGCATTCGCTTGGAGTTACAAGGACTTGAAGGGTGTTGACCCAAACATATGCTCACACACAATTCCCATGACCTCAGATGCGAAACCCTCTAAAAAGAATCCATGTACATTGAACGATAATTATGCTGCTAAGATCCAAGAGGAAATAGATAGACTGGTAGAAGTTGGATTCATCTATGAAATTGAGCACACTGAGTGGGTATCCCCCATTGTAGTGGTGCCCAAGAAGAATGGAAAGCTACGTGTGTGCATTAACTTGAAGAAGGTTAATGCAGCCACTATTCGAGATAACTATCCGCTTCCTATCACGGAACATCTCTTAGAAAGAGTAGCAGGCAAGGAGGTATACAGTTCCCTTGATGGATTTTCTGGCTACAATCAGGTAGCCATTGCTCCCGAGGACCAGCATAAGACTGCTTTTGCCACAGAATGGGGCATATTTGCCTTTAGGGTAATGCCATTTGGGCTTACCAATGCTCCTACAACCTTCAAGAGATTGATTTGCCATGTATTTAAAAAGTTCTTGAGGAAGAACTTAGAGGTCTATGTGGATGATTTTTGTGCTCATTCCAACATTAGACAAACCCATATCCCTGAACTCAGACAAATCTTTGACAAATGTCGAGACTATCAAGTCTGCCTGAACCCAGAAAAGTGTGTTTTCATGGTCAGGCAAGGCAAGATTCTAGGACACATAGTGTCAAAGAATGGCATATCCACTGACGAAGAGAAAGTAAGAGCCATAACAGAGTTACCTAGGCCAAAGAATGTCAAGGAAGTAAAATCTTTCATGGGGCATTGTGGTTATTACCGACGCTTTATACACATGTACGCCATCATTGCCAAGCCTCTGTACCAACTTTTGTCTAACTTTGAGTGGACTGATGAATGTGAAAAATCTTTCAATGAGCTCAAAACAAGATTTTGTTCAGCACCAATCTTGACCACACCAGATTGGAATAAGCCCTTTCATGTTCATGTAGATGCATCCAATTATGCTATTGGATGTGTACTCGCACAACCTACTGGTGAAGGTAATATGGATCTTCCAATTGCCTATGCTAGTAGACAGTTAAATGCAGCTGAACAGAATTATACCGCTACTGAGAGAGAAGGATTAGGCATGGTATATGCAATTAAAAAGTTTAGACACTATTTGCTTGCAAACAAGTTTAAATTTTTTATTGATCATCAAGCACTGTTATACTTGGTAAGCCATGCAATACAGGCAGATTAGTAAGATGGTTCCTCTTACTGATCGAATATGACTTTGAGGTTGTGGTGAGGAAAGGGAAGACTCACTTGAGAGCAGACCATCTCTCTAGGCTCACATCTGAAGAAGCCCCACAAGGAGTATCAGATGACGTTCCTGATGCTTACTTGTTTAATTTGGAAGTTGTACCTCAGTGGGCTAAGCCATTAGTGCCAGTATTGACATACGGGCCTAAACATCCAGTCATGAACACTCAAGATAGGGAGATAGTAAAAGCCCAAAAATACCAGATCATGGCAGGAAGTATGTACAAGCATACGGATCAAGGGATCCTAGCTTGTTGTGTGGAAGAGGATGAGTATGCAAAATGGTTGCAATTAGCACATGTAGGTGCATTAGAGCAACACTAATCAAAGCAACGAACCCTAGAGACACTAAGGAGACTCGGAGTGCATTGGCCTACTATGGAAGCTTATGTCCATAAGTTGTGCAAGGAATGCCTGATCTGCTGCACTAAACCACTTGTGGAACATGCCACTCTCTATCACGTCTCCATAGTGCCAAATTGGAGTGAACCACTAGTAGCCTTTTTTAGGACAAAAACATTCCCACAAGATATGACATTGGCCAGACAAAGAAGTCTAGAACAAGAAGCCCTAGATTACTCACTCATTGGTGATAATCTATACAAGCATGGTAAAGATGGTTACCTTAGATTATGTGTCCATGAGAGTGAATATCTTAAGATCTTGGACACTGCTCACCAAGGTGTTGCAGGAGGACACTTTGGACCAGATCGGGTGATCAAGGCAATCCTATTTGCAGGACTTTGGTGGCCGACCCTTCACATGGATGCACATACCTATGTGAAGAGGTGTGATGTTTGTCAGCGAACTCAGTATCCTATACGCAAAGATGAGATGCATTTGAAACCTATGATGGGTGAACGTGCATTCTCTACGTGGGGAATAGACTTTGTTGGTCCTATTAATCCCCCAGCTAAGGGTTCACATGCTGAATATATCATTGTGGCCACAGACTATCTAACCAAGTGGGTAGAAGTGAAAGCTACCACGAAGAACGATGCTCAAACGACAGCTAAGTTCCTATTTGAGAATGTATTCACAAGATACGGGCTACCTATAGAGCTAGTCAATGATAGAGGGAGTCACTTCTTGAATGAAGTTATCGAAAATCTTCTCCAAGAGTTCTTGGTTATACACAAGAAGTCTGCCCCCTACCATCCACAAGCTAATGGGCAAGCAGAAAGCACAAATAAGATTCTATGCAATGTGTTCACTAAATTGGTGAATAATAAATGCTCTGATTGGGACAAAGAGCTACACCATGCTATTTGGGCATACCGAGTTGCCTATAAAACGGTACTCCAAGCCACTCCTTTTTAGATGGTGTTTGGCCATTACTCGAAGGAGATGTTCTCCCTAGTTACATAAGTGGATGCAGATTCAAACTATATCAAGAACCCCTCACTAAGGAAATGCTCAATCGACTCAACACTGCCAGGAAACGTAAAGAAGAGGAAAAACGAGTTCGAGAAGAAGCACAGGCAGAAGCCTTGGAACACATCTGAAAAATGAAGATGAGAAGACAAGGGCGAGATCAGCCTAGGACAAAGATGACTATGCGGACCCAGGATATCATATGGCTATGTGTGAAGTCTCAAGTGTAAGCCCCCATAGAATAGTTGACCGACATCCTTTTGTAACCTTGGAGATAGGACAAGGAAAGAGTGCAAGGACTGTACGGGCCTTGATTGACGTCGGATGGGCAACAAACCGCTGAGGGATTGGATACACTAGAGGTAGAAATCCCAGAATGGATGCAGAAACTTGAAAAAACAGCCAATACACATGAAGATCGAGTAGCGATCCAGATTCAGTCCATGAGTAAGATTGAAGATACCATTATCAAATAAAAATATTTTTGAAGCATGTCTCATCACAGATGGATAGGCATCAACGATGATCAGTATGTGCCATATTGTATACTCCTGGCTGACTACAATGCGGAGATTCAACAACGATGTGGCAAAGCCCCGACTTTCGCCACACAATTCGACCCTGATGATATCCTTGAAAGTGCTAGAAAAGGATCAATTCATCAACCAACCTGGCGAATATGACTCTTAGAAACTTACCCGGAGATGGTTCAACCTTGGAATAACATGCCGTTATTTATCAAATACAACCCTTGTTACGTTCCAATCCTCCACAGACGCACATGGCCCGAGTTTACCATTGTTGTCAAAAACGTCAAAGGCTATGCCAAGTGGTTAAATTATGTCTATCTAGCACCTCCTCAAGGACCTCCCACCGTTTCGTACATGATTTCTACAATCCATCACTGGAGCCTTCGACTACGGAACACCCCTGATGTGATGGCACAGATGTGCATGAAGATCTTTGAACTAATGCTGATCACATTCAGAACATTCAAAAACATCAAAGACCCCCATTTCTCAGGAGTTGGCTTCACTGCAGGCAACCTAGACCTGGTATATGACATGAGCACCACTCCCTCAATAAAGGTAATATATGCCTGGCATGCAAGGATAAAATACCTCCCAACTTGCTTCAAGCAAACCTTCAAGGAGATGTTCATCACTCGGTTCTGGGAATATCACTCAGAAATATTCATACCCAGGCCCTCACATCTCCTCTAACTATTCGCTGTGGAGAGGACCATCCACTCAGATCAATTGCAGGTACCACATCCAGATGTTCCAGGTCTAGTCGATTGGGATGCATTGTTAACAGACATAGCACGGGGGCTGCGACTAGAAGAACACCACCTTGCTTCAGATGTGGTTCAATACTATGTCCAATGCTCAGCTCGACAAGGGTCTGTCAGAGACGACAAATGCGAGAGAGGGGGGGTGTTGGCAGTAGTAGTCAAGGCACCGAAGGACTCACAAGACAAGGAAGCCAAAGAAGGAAGCCAGAGCGGAGGGAAGGCACAAGCAAACTAAGTAGTCAACGAAGATCTGGCAAGTAGGCCATTCAAATTTTTCCAAAACAACATCTTTATAACACTGATTCTCGTCACTACAAATCATTGTAAATACCATTTTACCTTTTTTTAACTCCATTTTGTGCAAGCCGAGGAGTCCTCGAGCTTGAGGAGTATTAGAAGTATCATCCTACCAATTTTCACTATTTTTAGACTCTGTTTGAGCCTCCAAATAGGCCCTAGAACCTAATTTTTAACGAGGCCGAACACTAGGTCTGGACAGGGCCAAAAGCTAGTCAAAAACTATAGATAGAGCTAGAGAGCTCATTTTTGGGGTTATCTTGTAATAGAATTGAACTTGTATGAGCAATTTGGGAGTAATCTAAAAGAATTCCATTGTCTCTCTCTTTGTTCTTGCCATGTGTGCACGTGTGTGTGTATGTGTGTGCATGTTTGTGTGCTTCTCACTCACGCACTTGTGCCTTCACTTGCTCGAGGTCATCATACCATCCTCACGTCTTCTCGCATTGACATTAAAGGAGGTGCTACTCATCACTGAGCTACACATAGTCTTGAGCCTCTTTCTCCAAGCTTTGTCTTCTTGCTAGACTAGCTTCGTTGGGTAGTGTTCCCAATCTAATAAATTCTACCAAATGTCACACTCCAATTTGGAATTAATGATACATGATAAAGAGTAGCATGCTCCATTGGGGGTCTCTTCTAATACACTAGATAATTCTTAATCCACTCATGTATTTCTTTGTCCATACTAGGCCAATACACTTCTAAATGTTTCAGATTCTACAATGTTCATTGTTTAGATTAGTGATTTTCTAGAAATCCTTCATGGGCTTGTTGCAACCAACTACTATGTTCATCATCCTCAGCATAAGCTAATACACCCTTTGTATCTTGTTTGTACATACTTCCTAATAATATGTGATATTTTTGTGATTTTATAATTTCTTCCTGGTTTGTTTTCACATTCTTATTTGCTGGTCCGAAGGTTAGGAAAGGTACCAACTTATTTGCCCATTTAGGATCAACTTCTAAATTGAACAGATACACATCAGGCAATTCATTAGACACTCCTTGCAGTGACTCTCTTGAAGTGATGTAAGAAAGGTGATCTGTATTAAGGTGGGTTCCACCTATCCTAACAACCACTTCAAAGTCATATTCCATTAGTAAGAGAAACCATCTTACTGAGCATCCAATATTGCAAGGTTTATTGAATAGATATAATAAAGCTTGATGATCAGTGAAAAACTTGAACTCGTTGACCAATAGATAGTGTCTAAACTTCTTTCGTAGAATATACCATGCCTAAGTCTTCTCTTTCAGTTGTTGTGTAGTTTTGTTTAGCCCCGTTTAACTATCTATTAGCATATGCTATAGGTAGATCTGGATTTCCTTCACTAGTAGGTTCTGCTATCACACATCCTATTGCATGATTGGATGCATCCACATCAACATGGAATGGCTTATTCCAATCAGGAGTGGTTAGTATTAATGCTATGCACAAACGTCCCTTCAGCTCATTGAAGGAATTTTCACATTCATCGTTCCACTCAAAATTGGTTAACAAGGCATACAGAGGTTTAGCTATGATTGCATAGATGTGAATAAACTTGTGGTAATATCCAGAATAGCCCATAAAGGCTTGTACCTCTTTAACATTCCTTAGCCTCGGCAACTCCGCTATGGATCTTACTTTGTCCTCATCTGTAGATATTTCATTCTTAGAAACAATGTGATCTAAGATTTTACCTTGCAATACCATGAACACACACTTCTCTAGGTTCAGACACACTCGATATTCTTTGCACTTGTTGAAGATCTATCGGAGCTCAAGGATATGGTATCTTCTCTCTTGGGAATGAGCACATAAATCATCCACATGTACTTCTAAGTTCTTTTGCAAGAACTCTTTAAATACATGACACATGAGCCTTTGGAATGTTGTAGGTGCATTGGTGAGCCCAAATGGCATCACATGAAATGCAAAGATTCCCCACTCTGTGGAAAATGCCATTTTGTGTCAATCTTTTGGGGCAATGGCTAGTTGGTTGTAAACTAAAATTCCATCAAGGAAGCTATAAACATCCTTGCCTACAACCCACTCCAATTAATTTTCGGTGACTGGAGCGGATAGTTATCTCTGATTGTAGCGGCATTAACGTTTTTAAGGTTAATACAAACTTGTAACTTTCCTTTCTTCTTGGGAACCACTACAATGGGGGACACCCATTCAGTATGCTCAATCTCATAGATAATTTTAGCTTCAATCAACTTGTTAATTTCTTCTTTTATTTTTGCAGCATAAGTGTCATTATATGTGTAGGGATTCTGTTTGGTGGGCTTGGTGTCATCTATCATGGGGATCATATGAGAGCATATTTTCATATCTACTCCCTTCAAGTCTCTATAGTGCCATGCAAACACGTCCCTATATTACCTTAATAAAGCTACCAGTTCTGCTTCTTCTTCTACACTTAGGTCTTCTCCTATGTAAGTACATTGCTCTTCGTTCCCTTTAATGGTTACAAAAATTTTCTTGTTCTTTTCTTTATTATCATATGCTTCTCATGTCATGGCCTCTCTCTTAGGCATTCATACCAAAATTTTTCAATCTTCAACTTCATATTTCTTGAAAAATTTTTGGTACCTCGAACAATGATTCCTCCTCTTCTTGTTTTACTACCCTTCTTTTCTTTTTCTTTTGACCGCCTTCACTGCCATCCTTTGAATTTATAGTTTTAATGCTTGTGAGAGGTTCTTCTTCTTTTTGGGTAAACATTCCTACATCTTCTAGATAGTGCTTCTCTAAATTAAAGAAACTATTCATCATAATGGACTCTAGATCTTCATCATTCTCTTCTTCTTCTATGAAGTCACTAGGGTCACATTCTTCTAGCAAGGGCTCACACATGAACACTGAAATATCATAACCCTCCTCATCACAATTGGGTGTCCATTGCTCTTCATTGACTACAATTTCCATGGTGGCTATGATGTGTGCCCAATCATGAGGCTCTAATTCCTCATCTGGAAAGATCATCGGTGTATAAGAAGGGAATTTAATTAGTCTTTCTCCTTGAGGAGTGTGGAGAGAGATGGTAGATGCAATCTGAAGATGAAATAGTGATGCTACAACCAACTTCTCACCAGCCAAATGAGACGTCAAAGTTGGTTAGTAGACCCTTTGAGCTTCCTAAATCCACAAAAAAATCACCCAAGTGCTTTGGAACAAGTATCTCAGAATTTTGAGTCAAGACAGACTAGTTGCAAAATGATTAACTCCCAAAACTTGCTATTTTTGTACATACACCTGCTGGAAAAAATGAACAATGCTCTCAAGCTAGTAAGAATTAGAAACATTCCTTTTCAACATAGAAAATAGATGTATATAGCTTGCTAATCCAATTTGAAACACTTTGATTGATCAACTGAGCACTGAGAATAAGTTTTAGCAAAATCTAGCCCACACTCTCGCCATTTTTAGGGCTCTCCACAGATTGAACTCTGAGACAAAAAACATAGATTTTGCACAAATGGTAAATCCAATGAATATGAAACTTTATGAGCATACACTAAACCTATAGAGCTATCCAATGCACTTTAACATTTGGGAAAATATTATGTATAACCAGAGATATTAGATTTTGAAGTTACTATTCTGAGTGAGTATAGTAGAGAACAAAATTGAGAAGAAGTTACATATACTTACAACCACATTGGCAATGAATACTTGCACAATGGGAGTAGAATGATAGAGTTATGGAGTAAGAACTTCAATCTCTACAAATGAACATGAAGTGGGCACGAATCAAGCTCTCCTCTTGGCGATTTCCTTCTTACTCTTTTTATAGCTACTTTTGGAGGCAGTTTTGAATTTGAATGCAAACAACTTGACCTAAAAGTAATGCTAGGAATTAGGAGATATTCTCTCAGCTAATGGATTTGTGGTTTTAGGTAGTTAAAGCCACAATTTTCTTTTTTATATCATGGATGACTTAAGCTATTCTTTCTTTCACAATTACAAGAGATAAAATATACTCTTTTACAAGAGGTGTTCATATGTCTACACATATGACTACAAATGAACATAAATCAAATCATATCAAGCATGTAGGCTTGGGTAAAATGCATCAACAACTCCTCCTCAAGCCTAACATGCTTGGCTTCCAAATAAGTCTTCAATTGTCCTTGATTTTTTGCAAGCCAATCATCAACTTGAATCTACTCAATTTTGTACCATCAAGAGCTTTAGTCAACATGTCTGCACATTGCATATTTGTAGAGATAGTTGAATATCCTTGCTCATTAGATTCTCCCTTACATAATGGTAGTGCACTTCAATATGCTTGGTTCTAGCATGGTATACAGGATTAGCTACAAGATGTAATGAGCTTGTGTTGTCACAGAAAATGTGAGGTGTTGAAGAATGAAGTCCAAGATCTGTATACAAGGACTTTAACCACATGATTTCTTGTGTTGCATTAGCCAAACCTCTATATTTGGCTTCAATAGAATATAATTCCACTGTTGGTTTCTTCTTGGATGACCATGAAATGATTTTTGAACCTGCAAATGATACATAGCCGGATGTGCTTCTTCTATCATCTCTAGATCTGGCCCAATCCGCATCTCAGAAGGTCGTTAGCTCAATATCTTAAGTAAATGGAAAAATAAAACTTTATTCATGGTCGCCTTTAGGTGCTTGGGGACTCTCTTGGCCACTTCCATATGTGGTCTTCTCGCCTTATGCATAAACTGACTCAATATGCTAACACTATAGCATATATCCACCCTTGTGAGTGTTGCATAGTTCAAACTTCAAAGCAAGCTTTGATAGCTTGTGATGTGTTCAATTGGATCTCCTTCATAAGCACTAAGCTTATGATTTTGCTCCATAGGTGTACCTACACACTTGGTGTTTTCCATCTTGAACTTGATGAGCATGTCATGCACATACTTCCTTTGTGTGATGTATATACCTAAACCTGTGTAGATTAACTCTAATCCAAGAAAATAAGTGAGTGTTCCAAGATCACTTATTTTAAACTCCTCCTTCACTTGACTCTTTACGTGTTTGATTCCTTTAAGATCATTCCTTGTGATAATGATATCATCAACATACACACATAGATAGATCACTTCAGATCCATTCCTCTTTATGAACAAAGAGGTATCTCCCTTGATAGCTTTGAATCCTTTTTTCAACAAGAGGAACATACTTCTTAAAGCAATTAAAAACTTCATCCTTGTGCTTCATGAAAAATGGAATGGTCCACCTACTACAATCATCTATGAAAGACTCATAATATCTTGAGCCTGATATAGATGGTTCCTTACTAGGACCCCACACATCCGTATGCACTAGATCCAAAAGATTTTGATACAGATATCCCTTCCTATTAAAAGGTTGTGTATGAGCCTTGCCAAATTGACAAGTGTTGTTGTAGTATGCCCTTGGGAGCCAAGACCCACACCACCTTGCATGGAAGCAAGAAGGAAGGCCCAAGAAAGACTCTCCTTTCATCCACCCCATCCTCCATCATGTTCAAGCCATTGGCCATCAGCCCGCAGCTATGCCACATGCTTGAAAATATGGAGCAATGGGAGTCAAGGATCCTAGTCACATATGTAAAATACAAGATAATAGCAACACTCTACTTACACACATAGGAATTGCTAGCATGCACACACACCTCACTCTCACACACTCCAAGACTAAATACACATATGTACAAAGCCTTAAGAGAAAGGAGAGTTCTTCCATTGAAAGGATTTTACATGAGAGCACCACCAAAAGCTCCCTTCATTACAAGAAATGAGCCTCTATATATAGGCTAGGCACATTCCCCCATGTGCTCTTTTTGACTAGTCAAAAAGGAGCACATGCTTTCTAACTAACATATCTTTTGATATCTTGGAAAATATTCACAAATCTCAAGGAAATGGGAGCGTGGGAATTTCTCAACGTGGGATTTCTACATATGTGCAAAAAGGTGGATTTATTTAAGATGCTTCCACACTATAGCATAAGGAAAATATTAAAAAGGGCTTAGGAGAGTGTTCACATGAGCACATCACCTAAATACAAAAAAGAGGTATTTTATGAGTACTAAAGGGTGCCATTACATAAGAGAAATTGTGGGCAACCCTTATAACCCAACACTCTCCTCCTCCTAGACTTTGTCGTCCTCGACAAAGCTAAGAAAGGAGAAGCATACATTGTTGAACTGGTCCAAGTTTGAGTCTGCAACTCTTCAAATCTGCAGCTCTTCAAGTCTTCAGGTCTTCCATGTTGAGCGACACAATCCCCTTGGGGGGGCAGTCAGCCCAACCATGTACACAGCAGCCTCTGTTGCCAAATATGAAGCAATGCCAAATATGAAGCAATGCCAAATATGAAGCAATCCCTCTGAGCAAGTCTTTAGAGGACCTGAAAACAATCTTCCCACAGGATGGCTGGGAAAGTGGACACAATCCCTAAAATAGGGCAGTAAAACACTGAAGTAGCTCAAGTCCAAAATCTAACAGCACACCCTGGGTAAGAAAGAGATTGAGATTGACAGGGCACCACCAGCTTTGGCATCCATCAAGCTTCCTGATTGGTGAGTGTGCACCATCACCAACATGTAGAAAGCACATTTAGTATCTTGTTGTGTAGATAGGACTTGAGACATAGTCCCCTAGAAGAGACAGTTAAAAACAAAGTCACCATCGGATCTGACTGTCATCCCCGACCATATGAGCAGACATGATCATAACAGAGTGGAGGACACACTTCTGAGAATATGAGAAGCAAATATCTGAGCAAAGCAATAACATATTATGTAGATCATCTTCTCCACACAAAAACCTAAAAATCTTGTGCGAGCCAATATCTGCTGAATATTCATATATAAACTCATGAAAATGTCATGCAGCATCCCTGCTAGCAGTCAGCAAACCTGGTGCTTCTAAAGCCATCAATAGAGTGATGGGGAGCAACCTGGACCCAAGCAACCTGGTGAGGAGCAGCCTACAACATATTGACTAATAATCACTGAAGCCCAGTAGCCGCCTTCCTCCTGTAAATGATGTGCATCAACCATAAAGAGCATATTACAAATGAGAGCAACTAAGAATCCAAAATAAGGAGCTGGTCCATCAGCATAATTTCCTTGTACTCCAGCCTGTGCTGGTACCATTTGCCAGAGGAGTCGGTTGAGTTACGAGGATTGAGTGCCCATATCTGCATAGGAGTCTCAGGAAGCCTGGGCAGCAATCGCATTTTGGCAGCTTTCCAACAAAAAGTTAGTGCTAGTCTCAGGACCCAATAGAGCAATTGATTTGTGTGGGGAAGATGCCTCATGATGAGTTATACAGGAACCAAACCCAGCATTAGCTACAGATGTGATCAGAGTATAAGCACAGACAATGTAGGTAGAATTGATCACAAAAGTAGGCTGAGATACCCCTCCTTTCATATGCATCCATAACTGATGGCACAAGTACCTTTGCTACACTAATCACTAGCTGCATCATATACAGGAACATAGCTACAAGTGAGTCATGGCATTTTGTCCATATCCAAGAACAAATTACTTCCTTCATGCTCAGAGGTATTCAAGGAATAGGCTTTATAGCATCCAAGGGATGCAGAAGCACATCAAGTCTGAGTAATCCCGGCATCAGATTTATCTTCAGGCAGCATGTCACTTTGCTTTTAAGAAGACATCGAAAAAGCGCCCATTAGCTTCTGTGAGTCCAGCACGAAGACCAAAATATACTATAACCCTCCCCCATGCTAAGCATTATAACATTCCATCAGCTAACACAGAAGAGAGATAGGTTCCTTTTTTGATAAAGGTTTAGGAGCCACATCTAGAACCTGCAAATAATAGCCAGCAAAAAGGATATCAAGACAACATCTTTCATTACCCCATTCTGTGGACTTCCTAGCTTCAGCAAACTTCGTTTCAGGAGGGTGAAGATCTCTGAAGGCTTGATCAGGAGTTGTAAATGTCTGATGAGCAATATTTGTCACTTCTTCAAAGTGTTCAGATGGACCTGCTTGTGTCATCTGGTAACTGCTAGCTTTGGAGCAGGCAGCCATAGCTTGTTATCATAAAACACTTAAGGAGGGAGCCTAATGTGGTACTCAGCATCACCCACATTTGGAACTCGACAGCAATGCAACAGGTCCAGCATGGCATTCAATGGATTATAAGCAATCTTTGAATATACCGGACATGGCCCAAGTAGAATCTTTTAGCTTAGTGAGTGCTCCAGGTATCCATCATCTCTGGGTTCCATGTTATTAAAAACTGGTGTGACTGTGAGTGGTTGTAGCATGTGGTCATCTTGATCTCGGGTATCCATTCATAGCCACACTTTAAGCTTTCACAAAAGCTCATTTTGTTGTCCTATGACAGTTTTCAAATAGATAACAGCATGGCTACTGTCCAAAAAAATTTCAGCTTGTAGTCAACAGAGCAGCACTCCAAAGGATGGATGATGATACAGTACTATGCGCAGCATCTTGGATTTCTTCGATCTTCACTTCCATGTGACCCTGAGAGCAGGTGTGTGTGCAGACCCTAATCTGAAGAGCATGAGTTGGTCATGACATTTCCTTTGATGTTGTTGCAACAGCCAAACACATCACAACCAAGAGATGCATTTGCTTCCAAACGAAGTGCACGAGGAAGCTGAACAGGAGCTACAACCCTACTCAGTGATCATCCCCACTCCAGATATATCATTGAACCCTCAGCCTTCATGACAGTAGTTTCTCACGGCATGAGTAGGTGGTCAGAGAAGGCCAGAGAAAACATTAGAACCATGGTCATATCAAGCACAAAACTATTTTAGAGTAAGCAAATTACACCAATCATCGAGCACTCAAGACCAATTTCTGTAGTAGTGTTGCCAGTAGATCTGTTGCTGCATCTTTTGTTGTGCCCTGCCCATCTCACATGTCTTTTGAAAATTCTCCTTTCTCCATGCCTTCTCCCTGTTGCCAGTAGCCTCTGAGTAAGGATGAGCTTCGCTAGCAGAAGAATTTCTTTGGATTCCAGCATGATCATCAAGGTTCGAAGGAATTGTTCCTGTGTCAACTTGGAGTTGCAGCAGCATTATCAATTCCATGAGCCACCTCCAGCCAATACTTGTGCTATTTTGCTCGATCTTACAGTGACTGAGAGCTTAAGATTCTTATGGGACCCTCAGAATCATCTTGGCAGCAACACCCTTGTGGAAGCTTTCCAACAAAAACTTGATGCACTCGTAATTAGCTTCCACAAATACAGGAGCAGCAATAATATTGAACTAGGCATGTTCTCCCAGCTGAAAGACACCAAACTCATGGCTGAAACCAAGCATATGACCTTCAAAGGATCAATGCCCCCCTTAAGGCTAAACAAGTGTGCTTCATGTGTGCTGAGAGAATTATCATAGCATATGTAGTAGTAGGAGTGCTCAAACTATAGCAGACTTGATCAAGGTGGGGAGCAATCGGCTGGACCTCTATGAGAAGGGATTTGAACAGGGAAGCTCCCTGTCTCTTCAGTGTTTGCTGGGCATAGTTTTCAAAAATGCTCCATTCTTGCGCTGCGAAAGAAGCAGCAAATATATACTATACTTTTCTCTGTGGGACCGTGTGAAGGAGCTCGCAAAGCAGATGTGCAGTTTATAGAACAATAGTGATTCAATGAAGCATGTAACACTCCAGCCCAATGCCATCTATTGCATGTTAATGAGGTTCTTGCTCCCTTGGAAAACTGAATCATCCTTCTTCAAAAATGACGATGCGCACCAACCAGAATTGGGGAACAACCAGCTCTGTTCATAAATTGTGTGATTTAGTCATGAATTGCTGGAAGCTATTGATTTTCCCGGCCTTCTGTGGACAATAGCCTGATGTGGAAGAACATGTCCTCATATGAGATGTCAACTGATCATAGCTTCAATAGATTTGTCCAATGCTTGTCTGCAGGGGGAATGATACCATGTAATTTCCGAAAGGGGCTTCAAGATTTGGACCTTGCCTGCTCCGCTCCAGAGTGCAGCTCATCCCCAACATTCTAGAGTTTTCGTATGTGCATCATACCTGTGGCACTGCATGTATAGAGCACCAAAGAGGGATTTTAGGCCCTGTGGCAACCGTGACCAAATGCCAGAAGGGTGTGGCCGCTGTTGAACGGCAAGGAGAAGTCCGGGTCATGGAGTTCTATCCCACGATAGAGGAGAACGAGGAGCCTATCTTCTCACGTCATTACTGGAGGAAAATACCCTCTTGGAGTGGACTCATCTGATGCGCGAGGAGAGCCTTACATCGAACTAAACTTGGGAGTCTCAAAGATGCCATCAGCCAACGCTCAATCACTCGTGAAGCAGCCAGCTGCACGCTTTGGGGGAGCAAGTGAAGCCTAGCACAGAGCATATGGGGTGAATGTTTGCCTTTGACTCGCCTTCGAGTATCACTTCTGAGGAGAAGACATGCGGCAGGGGGAGCTCGCCTGGAGCTCAACCCCGAGAGAGGAAGGGGAAAGGGGGAGCTCACTTGGAGATCAACCCCAAAAGAAAAGGATGCACAATAGGAGGAGCTCGGTGGAGCTCATCCCGCGGACGCCATGCAAGGAGAGGGAGACCCAAGAACAGAGAGTCGCAAGGAGCATGCGGCCACGAGAATAGACCTTCATTTTGCCTCGAGATTTGGGCCTGCAACAAATTGCTAGTGAAATCCCTCGGGGGGTGAACTCAATTTCTTTTTCTTTTTTTGTACTTGAAGAGAGGGAGGGATGAAGGAAGGTAATCCATCCCCTTTTCCAAGAGAAACATCAACTTTAAGAAATGACAGAGATGGGGTTGATGCCAGAGTGTGTGTGTAGAAATGTGTATATGTGTATGAGAGAGAGATAAGGGAGTGAAGGGTTGTTCTTGTGCAACATCTAAAATTAACTAAAACTACCCTACAAAAACAAGGAAATGGGGAACTAATGGCCCAATGGAAGGGTGAAAGTGCCATGCCAACACACATATCCTACGTAAGTAAACAGAAAAATTGCAAATCAATATCTTACCACATGCTCTTGAACACTCCAAGTGATGAAAGGCCATTCTCCCCGGCAACGGCGCCAAATTTGTTGTTGTAGTATGCCCTTGGGAGCCAAGACCCACACCACCTTGCATGGAAGCAAGAAGGAAGGCCCAAGAAAGACTCTCCTTTCATCCACCCCATCCTCCATCATGTTCAAGCCATTGGCCATCAGCTCGCAGCTATGCCACATGCTTGAAAATATGGAGCAATGGGAGTCAAGGATCCTAGTCACATATGTAAAATACAAGATAATAGCAACACTCTACTTACACACATAGGAATTGCTAGCATGCACACACACCTCACTCTCACACACTCCAAGACTAAATACACATATGTACAAAGCCTTAAGAGAAAGGAGAGTTCTTCCATTGAAAGGATTTTACATGAGAGCACGACCAAAAGCTCCCTTCATTACAAGAAATGAGCCTCTATATATAGGCTAGGCACATTCCCCCATGTGCTCTTTTTGACTAGTCAAAAAGGAGCACATGCTTTCTAACTAACATATCTTTTGATATCTTGGAAAATATTCCCAAATCTCAAGGAAATGGGAGCATGGGAATTTCTCAACGTGGGATTTCTACATATGTGCAAAAAGGTGGATTTATTTAAGGTGCTTCCACACTATAGCATAAGGAAAATATTAAAAAGGGCTTAGGAGAGTGTTCACATGAGCACATCACCTAAATACAAAAAAGAGGTATTTTATGAGTACTAAAGGGTGCCATTACATAAGAGAAATTGTGGGCAACCCTTATAACCCAACAACAAGCTTCACACTTATAAATCATGTGTTGCCTTGTGATATTAGGCAAACCAAGTAAACTTTGGTTCGTGCAAATTTGTTTGAGTGTCCTCTCACCAATCTGAGCAAGCCTTTTGTGCCAAATCTCCAACTCTGTGAGAGCTTGAGATCCATAGCTAAATAAAGCTATGCTCTTTTTATCTTCCACTTCAAAAGTGAAGAGCCTTCTTGTCTTTTCTCCTTTGGCAATCCGTCTAAAGCCTTGCCTTGGGTCTTCAGCACATGCTCCAAATTGATTGAATCTAACCTGCAATCCTTTTTCAACAATCTGCCCAACACTTATTAAATTTTTGGTAATTGTAGGGTCATAAAAGACTTTGCTTAAGAGGTTCACATTCCCATTTGACGTCTTCACATTACCTATCTTCTCCATCGAGTGCTTTGTATCATCTCCTGTCTACACTTCATGTTTGTTGTGAAGATCTTCCAAATTAGAAAGTAAAGCCACATTTCCTGCTACATGATTTAAGCATCCCGAATCAATGTAAAAGATGGGATCATCATCCATACCCTTTTTCACTGATAGATTCATAATCAATAATGAATCTTCTTGACTTTGGTCCTCTGCATAGTTATTGTAATCTCTTCTTCCTCTATGGACACTGATAGTTGTTGTTGTTGTAACTTTTGTTTTCCATGTCATTGTAGCCTTCATTGTATCTTCCTCTATTTGATCCATAGCAGCCTCTTCCTCTTGAGTTCCTCGGGTTCCTGAAACATTCTTTAGTAGTATGATTAGATAAGCCACATATAATGTAAGGTTGAGATGATTGGAATCTTCCCCTGCCTTGCTTCCACTTCTGCCTCTTCTTGTAGCTCTTCCACTACCTGCAAAGTTTTTTGGAAAGAGCTACCTTCATCTTCATTCTTCTTATTCTTTGACTTGTCCTTGACCTTATCTTTATAAGAATATAAAGTAGAGGTTTGATTACCTCTTGAGGACTTGCCACCTTTGCTAATCTTTGCTTCATGAGTGAAGAGTTGGCCCATGAGTGTGTTGAGGTCCGGTACATGCAAATGTACAAATCCAAGGCTATTGTGAAGGAATCCCACTTGTCATCTGCTTTGATTCCATTTATGATTTGTCTAATGATTTGTTCCTCTTCAATTACCTCTCCAATGCTTCCAAGTTGATCTAAAATCTCCTTCATCTTTGTGACATAATCAATCACACTTTTCTTGGGGCTTTTCTTCATTGTTGGGAACTCCATGCACAATTGGTTCTTCCTTGCTCAAGTGTTGGAGGAGAAGAAAGAAGCAAGCGCATTCCAAGTCTCTCTTGATGTCTTGCATCCCTTGACATGAGGTAAAAGAAAATCAAAGATTGGGTTTAGAATATAGGACCTTGCAAGTGCATCCTTTGAGCAGTAATTTGAAAGTATTTCCTCTTCTTCATGTGATGGTTTCCCTTTTTTGCTCATGGTTGGCATAGCTTCATCTCAAGATGTGTATCCAAATAGATTCATGCCTTGAAGATAAGCCTCCATCCTTAGAAACCATGTTCGGTAGTCGTTTCTATACAATTTGTCAATTGTTGATGGAAATCCATAAATGAACATGAAGTGGGCATAAATCAAGCTCTCCTCTTGGCGACTTCCTTCTTGATCTTTTTATAGCTACTTTTGGAGGTAGTTTTGAATTTGAATTCAAACAACTTCACCTAAAACTGATGATAGGAATTAGAAGATATTCTCTCAACTAATGAATTCATGGTATTAGGTAGTTAGAGCCACAAATTTCCTTTTTACATCATGGATGACTTAAGACATTCTTTCTTTCACAATTACAAGAGATAAAATATACTCTTTTACAAGAGGTGTTCATATGTCTACACATATGACTACAAATGAACATAAATCAAATCATATCGAGCATGTAGGCTTGGGTAAAATGCACCAACACAAAGTTCCTTCTTCTCTTGCTTTCAAATGTTTTTCCTCTTCCTTTGTAACCTTGCACATCCACAAGTGAGTATCTTCATGCATCCAAGATGGATCAGAAGAACTTTCATAATGCATAGAGATTGAATCTTCTGGTGCCTTTTGGATGGGATTCCACTGTAAGGGTGGTACATCTCTGAAGGTATAATCCTTTAGATTGACCTTGGTGGTGAACCTAAGTGCTTCAAATACAAGGAGTTGGTTCCCCAATCCTATACTATTTGTAGTTGTCATAGGAAGGGCCTTCCTAGGATCATCTCATAGACATTATTTTTGTCAAAGTCACATATAACAAAAATGTGTTCAAACTCTACACCACAAGTGGTTAAAGTTATCCCTTCTAGCAATCCTAGAGGTCTTTCAACATGGCCATTAGCCATTTGAAGCTTCATTCTAGTTGGTCATAATGCAGGCTTGCTCCATTGATTCCATAAAGAGGTGGTTGTGATCACAACACTAGCGCCTTAATGTAAGATAGCTTTGGTTGTGTAACGTTGCTAGGTGATTGGAAGATAAGTATTACCTTCTTCACCTTCACTCATGTCTCTTATTTTGTCTAGAAGTATCTCTCGGACTTTCTACTTAGAGCCTAATTTTGACACATTGGAATCAAGTTCTCGAACCTGATTCGCGACATGTTTAAATAGCTCAGGTTTTCTTGAGCAACTCTTCTAGGGTGAGATGACACTGAACCTTAGTGTTCTTCATAACTTCAGTGTTTCTTGGAGCCACCGATTCTTCATTTCTTACCAGTATAGTGGGAGCTCTGATCTAAAGAGATTCAGATTCCCATGGGCCTGTGAATTGTGGCAACTCTTGTAGAGAATTAGATTCAAAATCTAATCTTCCATCTTCTTCTTGCTCTACTTGGTCTCCATAAATAAATGGAATGTCTTGGGGAAATTGATCATGAAGTTCATCAATCTCAGGAATAGAAGGGAGATGACCTTCTCCTTGGCCCACTTCTCTTCTTGTATTTCCCGCAAGAACTGTTGAAAGTATTGCTGAATCGAAAGAGGTGTTCCATCATCTATGAGGTGACCCTTGGCGTTTGTCTATTTTGAACTCCAAGCTTCTTGGCAACCTGCTCAGCTATCTCATCTATCTTAGTAGAGGCTCTCGCGGTATGACTAGTTGAACTATCAGAATCCTTATAGAGTTTGGACAATTCTAACTCCTCACCCCAGTTTTCCTCTATGTCTATGCACATGCGCACACACTCTTCTATGGATCTAGACTCTTTCAAGTATACATATGATCTTAACTTAGTGCTTAGTAAGCCATCTAAAAACAAGGGCACTTGTTTGGTTGGTGTGAGCATGTCTGGAATAGGGCATCTTTCCAAGTACTTTCTAAACCTTCTTCCTGCAAGTTGCACTATTTCTTGGGTGTTTGCTTGAATATATGGATCAAGGATGATGTATTATGCTTGATGCCACTCTTAGAAAATTCTATAATAAATTCCTCTAGAAATTGAGCTATCTCTCGGTAGTTGCAAGTATTTAGAGGTGGAAACCAAGCTAAGGCTGTACCTTTGAGAGTCAAACCAAATGCCTCAAGCTGTGTAAACAAGTCCTCAACATGTTCAGCTCTTAACACTTGTTTGAACTCGATCACATGATCATAAGGGTCTCCGAATTCATCAAAGTATTTCTTCATTGCCTTGACCACTTGCGAGGGTCTAAGGGGTCTTGAGTGCTCCCAAGGTCTAGGCAATGGGAAATCATGTTCATCTCTTTCATGCCTATGTGCTTGATGCCTCTCTCTTTTAGGTCTTTCACCCTCATGTCATGATCTCTCTCTGCCCTGAGTGTGTGCAAAGCTTACCTCAGGTCTCTCTCTAGTTCTTTCCCTCTAGGTTTCATGAGCCTTGGATGATCCTCATCCTTGGAGACCATGGGAAACACTAGATCTTGGTGGAGGGAAAATTGATTCATCTTGACAAGTGTATGCATGCCTATCATGCTCTAATACCAAAAACATTCTCTCCAATGTGTTATCCAGATAGATAACTTTGCCTAGTATCTCTAGATCCTCGAACTCATACATGGTGACCTTAGGCTAGGTTGATTTGGTTTGAATCTCCAAAAGGTCTCCTCCATTTCTCTATTCAAGAATAGTTCTATGATTTTGTTATCTTGAGGGATCCAATCTGGCATGATCACTCTGGCCAAAACTAACTTATTTCTAGGAGTCTTGGGTTCTTGACCGACATCTCCTTGGTCTAGGTCTCCTATCTCATTCTCAAGAATGAAATTTCCAAACTCATTTGTCCTCTCTGGTATGTTGGTGACTACACACATGGTTCCTTCCTTATCAATGTATGAAATGTCTTCCAACTTGACCACTGGGTGTTCAAGCCCAAAGGGTTGATCTCGATTTTTGAGTTGGACCACTGATCGTCTCAGGCCATCCTCATAGATGCATGCACCTAATTGGTTGGTCCTCATATATTCCAGTTGTGTTTTATAAGGACCTTTTGGTGTCTGTAAATAGGCAATGCATGGACTACGTGTGGGTCTTTCCATGCCAAAAGACATTTCTGAGTCACTTGTGTACGAACTTAGTGTGTAGGGATAACCACTAAGTTGTTGTGCCCAAGACCTGGTGTTATGGTTGACACTAGCCTCAAATGATCTAATGCTTTGTCTATCCTTGCCTTGGTGTCTACCAAATCTCAGATTTATAAGCTTTGTCTTCTAGTTCAAAATTTCCCCTTTGTATTGCTCAAAATCCTTTGGAGTCCCCTTGGTTTCCTAGTCCCACGTGAGGGTCAACTTCAAAATACTATATCTATAACTCTAGATATTAGTTTTATCAATAAACATGCTTTCCAACGAACCCAAATTCACAACAAACGGATTTCATATGAGAAAGTTATGCCAGCTCAGGGAATCTCTCTAGGAGTACTTCAGATCAGACGATACATGATACTTGGGAAGTATCGGTGATACTTGGGACAATGATACATGATACTTTCCTTGCCATGATACACGATACCTTAATTTGAACGATACACGATACTAAGTCTGATGATATGATACTTGGCTTCAAAATGATACACGATACTTCTGTCAAATGATACACGATACACAGGAGACATGATACACAAGAGACATGATACATAGGAGACATGATACATAGGAGACACAATATGATTCTTGGTTTTAGATGATACATGATACTTGAGTATGCAATGATACACGATACCAGATTTTCACGATACGATACTTCAGCTTCCACAATACATGATACTAAACCTTTTGGTGATACACGATATGTGGTAAGTATTGTGATACATGATTAGACGATACGTGATACTTGGGGAGTGACAATACATGATAGTTGGACTCGCAATAGGATACTTGGGTTAGTCACAATACACGATACTCTTGAAGTATCATGATACATGATCTGGCGATACACGATACCAGATGGTCGCATAAATGATACTCACCCGACAATATATGATACTTGTGTAGTATCATGATACACGAGGAGTGAGGTATCGATGATACACGATAACTGCCAAGTATCGCAATACAAGGGAATTCAGGTATCGTGATACCTGAACTTAATCGACCATGATACTTGGACTTTTGGGAGTCCAAATTCAAAACTTTTTGCAAATATGCGTACCTTATGTCCTCCTTGTCACTCCTATGTGCTTGTAGATGTAAAGGTTCTCTCCAAACTCAAGATACAGCCCTCATGATACTTCATGCAGGTCGTCTCATGCCCGTGACTAGTAGTTCAGATTTTTGGTGTTTTGAGAGTGTTTCAAGAGTTTTTCTTTAGCAATTCAGCTCTAAAATCCCTCCAAGCCTCTTGCTTGCAGCCACAAGTGAAAAACGAGGTGAATGCATAGTCAAAAATGAAAACATTCTGAGAAGATGAAGATGGGAGAAGATGCTGATGACGATGAAGATGAAGATGGAGAAAAAAATTAGAAACTAAACAGAAAAGGATGATTGTTTTACCTTCCAACATTGCTACTCTATGATCTTACCATCACAACACTTGTCCTAGAAGTTCTCTACCTGGCAATGATGCCAAAATTGGTCTCACTATAGCACAATGGTGAGTAACAACGTGAGGAGTTGCACCTCATAAATGTTAATCAACAGAGACGTGAGGATTGGTATGAAGTCCATGAGCAAGTGAAGGCATAAGTGCATGAGTGAAAGCACACAAGCATGCATACACATACACATGAACACGCACACAAGGTAAGAGCAGAAAATGGAACAATGGAAGGACTTCAATTGCAAAAGAGTTCTCTTACAAAGCTCAAATATACAACAAGCTAACCTTAAAATTGAGCTCTCCAATCCTTTCTATAGTTTTTAGAGTGGTATTGACCCTGTCTAGACCTAGTGTCTGACCTAGTTAAAAATTAGGTTCCAGGGCTTATTTGGGGGCTCAAACACAGTTTACAAATTACGAAAATTGGTAGGATGATACTTCTAATACTCCTCAAGCTTGAGGACTCCTTGGCTTGAACAAAATGGAGTCAGAAAAATGAAAAATGGTATTTAGAGTGGTTTTTAGTAATAAAAATCATTGTTTTTATAGGGGTTTCTTTTGAAAATTTGACATGTGCTTCTTGGATCTCCCTACATGCTCCTTGTTTCTTGTGTGTCCACTTCCTTGATGCACTTCCATGTTTGTGCTTGACCTTGAGCATCAACAAGCTTCCATAAGTTGTTACAAAGTCATACACAAGCGACAAACCATATGGTCTTGACATCTGATGAACAATCTAGGAGGTTGCCTCACATAAACCTTTTCTTGCAAATTGTGATTGAACAAAGCTATTTTTATATCCAGTTGATACACTTTCCAACCGCAATGCTCAACCAATGCAATCATACTACCAATGGTAGTCATGTATGAAGTAGGTGAAAAAGTTTTCTCATAATCAATGCCATACTTTTGCACGTAACGTTTTTCAACTAATCCATGTTTGTGATGATCAATGCTACCATTTGAATTTATTTTAATCTTCTAAACCCAATTGATAACAATGGAATTCTTATATTGTGGAAATTTTTATGGCTCCCAAGTACAATTTTTGTAATCAGAATCCAATTGCAATTGCATTCCTTTCATCCAATCTGAATCATCACATGCATCCTCAAAAGTGAGTTACCCTTCATTACATGATATTACAATAAGCAATACATCCACAAAATCACTGCATGCATGATGAGATCTTGATCATGTTTTACAAAGTAAAGGAGCACTCAATCCGCTATCTTGAAATGTCTTTTATAGCCATTTTGACATAGATTGTGCATCCTTTATAGACATGAAATCCTCCTGTCAAACATCATCAAAATGAATATCATTGGTGGGCTGAATAATGTGTTGACTTTCAACCATGTATGGTTGCAAGTTTTGCAAATTTTCATACATGTTCGGCTAGAAAATTTCTACTATTTTTCACTATAATTTTTCGGCCATGTTTCACTCCAAATGAAACTTTTTAGCCATGTTTGGTAGGGATTTTTTATTCATCTATGGTTGGAGATTTTCATACATTTTTGGTTGGAAATTTTCAAATTTCTTTGGATAGATATTTTCAGCCTTGTTTGGCTAAAAGTTCTCAACTCTTTGAACATCAATTGAATGGTGTACATGGCCATAATCAACAACACCACTTTGAAACAAATGCATGAGTGTCTCAATCATATATTGTGAACTGATTCTTGCATGAGATTTATATTGAAGTAAAGAATAAAATAAAATTTCAACAAATATTATATCTTAAATTACAATGATTTTTCAATCAATGGATGATACGATTGATAACCTTTAGTCTCACTACTATATCCAATAAATATACATTTCTTTGCCTTGTCATTAAGTTTGTGAAGTTGTTATGATGGAACAAGAGTGCATGCCAAACAACCAAATATGCGCATATGACTCGCATGTTCCCATTCCAAGATTCATAAGATGTAATTCCAATGAATGTTTTTAGGAAATTGGTTCAATACATAGTTTACACACATGATCACTTTTGTCTAAAAATTATCTGGAAAATGTTTTCCTTTAACCTTACATTGTGTCATTTCAAAAAGTTTTTATTCTTTCACTCTACAAAACCATTTTCTTGAGGTGTATTCTTTTGCATGCATGTGTTCAAAAGCAAGGTATATAATCATATGTTTTATTCATATTGATTACAATACATGTGCATAAAATATATTTAGTATACATGTCGATGTACATATTTATGCATGAGTACCTTTCTAGGATTTATAGTTATTAAACACATCAACTTATACACATTCATCACATCCATCATTCACAAGAACACATGCAACACATTCATGTCTAGCCTCATGTGCATGCATATATGTGAAGAAGTGATGGATGAATTGCAAAGATGAGAGTGTCTTGGCAAAATCATGCACAACAATATTCGAGCTAACTTTAAATACACTTAGTAAAATCTCTAAGCTTCCAAAATATGCATTAAAACACCTTAGTCTTTTGGAACATCATCCAAAAACTTTTTTGACGAAACAAATGAGTTTGGGATTCAAGAAATCTTAGAAACCTTCTATTTATGGATGAGAAACTCTCAAAAATATGTTTAATAATCACAACTTGGTAGGAATCATCTGAGAGAGTTTTTGCAAACTTCCATTTAAGGTGAAAAGCTAATTGAAGCAAGTTCCATCATGAATTTAGACTTGATATGCAATGAGAAACAAATCTAAGAAGTTTGGTGGGTCACCACAAATTTCTAGGATCTAGATGATACATACATAAAATTATACATAAATACTCATATCTCTAGACCTATGATTCCATTGATGATAAAAATTTGTATGAGTCTTCATAAACGTTGTAGCTAAGTCATCCAACTGATAGATAAAACATTGAGTTCCCACACACTAAGGAGTGACTCTAAGGAGATGAGAAAGTAGCACAAGGTAGTGTAACATTAAATAAAGAATGAATAATCAATAGAAATGAATCATAATGTGTATTGATATTTCATATACAAAGGAGTTGTGGAGGAATTCTCACTTTGAGATAATACAATGTATATACAAAGAATCAACTCCAATTACTATGTAATGCTCTACTACATGATTAGAAGAATAATGTTTATATACAACTTTTAGATCTTGATAATGGTTGGATCTTCTTACTAAAAGGTACTCCTAACTTTTAGGATCAATTTGAATTTTAATTCAAAAGAATAAAGTCATGGTTTTTTGCTCCCTTCAATCATAATATTCTCTTCATTTTTCTTTACCATTGACTATGATAACTCCAAAATTTCTAACCTTCAAATGTCTTCAAGAAATGTATGCTAACAATAAAAAGAGAGTTTATATGATTATTGAATAAGCTCTTAGGCTTGCTCCATGTACCAAGAACTCCCCCTCAAGCCTAGGATGCTTGAGTCTTCATTTCTTCATCACTTCTTGTAATCCAATCATAGCTTTTATCTATTCAATGTAACTCCATCTAGTGCCTTGGTCATCGTGTCTGCACATTGTTGGTGAGTAGATACATATGAAAACTCAATTTCTTTACTTGTGATCTTTTCTCTCACATAGTGATAGTGTACTTCTATGTGCTTGGTCCGGGCATGGTAGATTGGGTTAGTTGCTAGATGTAATACAAGGTCTTGATCCACATTGATTCCTAAGTTTCATTGACTAGTCCTCTATATTTAGCTTTAGTTGATGAGAGTGCACTAGTAGGTTTCATCTTTGAAGACCATGAGATAATTTTTGTACCTACAAACGTGATATATCCTAATGTACTTCTCTTGTAATCTTTTGAACCTGCCCAATCTACATCAAAGAAGAGTTTGATATCTATATTAGATGTGTATGGATAATACAAACCTTAATTGACGATTCCCTTAAGATATTTGAGTATTCTCTTAGTTGATGCCATGTGAGGTTTCCTAGGAGTTTGCTTAATTTGACCGTGGTGTAATTCAAACTTCCCACTAAAATCTGTTAACTAATTTTATATTTGATTTGATCTCCTTCATGAGCACTCAACTGTGATTGATCTCCATGGGTGTACTTGCAACCTTTGCATTATCCATCTTAAACTTAGCAAGCATATCTTTGATTTATTTCCATTGAGTGAGATTCATACCTTATTTGTATACAAGAGGATTCTCCTACATCCCTCACCTCTTGCACTTTAGCTTTACGTTTGGAGTTCCAAGAGTTAACTTCTCCCCTTGGAATCTTCTCATCATCTTCAAATTCATGTGATGCTTCAAGTGTGTGGTCATTCTTTTTTGAGAGAGTTGGAAAGTCTTCCCTTAGGTCATAAGATAGCTTGATTCTCTTACAATCCTCTTCAAACTATGACCTGCTGTCATCAAACACAGCATCTCAACTTACTATGAAGCCTTTGTTGCTTGAATTATATAATCTATAACCCTTTTGATTAAGATCATAGCCAATGGATACACATTTCTTTACCTTAGGGTCCAATTTACCTCTTATATGTGAAGGTATGTCTACATATGCAATGCACCCAATGATCTTGGAATAATCCAAGCTAGGTCTTCTTCCATTCCATGCCTCATATGGATTCATGCCCTCTAGAGACTTTGATGGTAATCTATTTATCAAATAGATGGAAATAGATAATGCCTCAGTCCAAGAGTAGTTAGGAAGTTTTGTCTCTTTGAGCATGGACCTTGCAATGTGCACAATTGTTCTATTTCTTCTCTCTACAACTCCACTCTGCTCAAGAGTGTATTTGGTGGTGATTTTATTTTTGATTACTCTCTCTTAGAGATAAGAATCAAAATCATGGGAAAAGTAGTCTCCCCCTCCATCTGACCTTAATCATTTTAAGGTTTTATCTGTTTGATTCTCCACAAGAGCTAGGCACTTTTTAAAGTATGAAATCACTTCATCTTTATGATTCATAAAATAAAAGATCATCGATCTACTACAATCATCTATGAATGACACATAGTACCTTGATCTAGAAATTGAAGGTTCCTTGCTTGGTCCCCATACATATGTTTGGATAAGGCCCAAGAGGTCTCCATGTATGTAGAATTTCTTGGTTAATGGTTGTCTCTATGACTTACCAAACTAACATGCACTACATTTGTATATCATGTGTTGATCTGATATGTTGGGTAGTCCAAGTACACTATGATATCTATTTTTTAGTTTGAGAGCTCTTTCTCTAATGTGAGCTAGCCTCTTATGCCAAACCTCTAATACCGATAGGGTTTGAGTGCCATAGTTGAACTAGGCAATGTTCTTAGTCTCTTAGACTTCAAAAGTGAACAACCTACCTATCTTCTCTCCTCTTGATATGCTCTTCAATCCCTCATATGGGTCTTCAACATACACTTCATGCTTGGTAAATCTCACCTACAAACCTCTATCAACAATTTGACATACACTAATAAGGTTCTTTGTGATGGTAGGCACATGAAGGACTATACTTAGTAGATTCATGTTACCATTAGATGTCTTCACATTACCCATCTTTGCAACTCGATGTCTTGTGTCATCTCTTGTTCGGACCTCATCTTTTTCCTTTGGATCTTCCAAGTCTAAGAGTAGATCCACATTTCCTTCCACATGATGTGAGCATCCAAAGTTTATGTAAAACACATGCTCATCAAACTTACGATCCTCCATTGTCATGTTCATGAGTAGAACTGAAGATGAGATTCTTATGACTTCTCTCATTTGAGAGTGTACGTAAGTAATGTTCTCATTTATGAATGATTAAACGTATGGCAAATATTTCAACTACTCTAGGAAGCAGACATGACCTTTTCCCTCTTGCAATCAAAGTTATGGATTTTGACTCTCCTAGCCATGAGACATGGCTAGACTAGTGATCCCAATGACACAAATCACATGTCATGTATGGAGGAATCTTTTTTTCATAGGTCATGTATGGAGGAATCTTCTTTTCACAGGTCATGTATGGAGGAATCTCTGGATGCTCTAATCACATGTCATGTATGGAGGAATCTTTTATTCACATGTAGCTCCCAAGGTCAAAAGTTTGTGCACAGAGAGGAGATAACATTGAGCATCCCATTACACATGTGGGAGATGTGAAGCTAGGTGAAGGTGAATCTGTCAAGACTCTTAAAGATGTGCTCCATGTTCCATCTATTTCCAAGAACCTTATCTCTATATGAAAGATGCTTGAGTGAGGTACGCACGTTATATTTGATGCAAAAAGGATACATGGTGAGGCAAGGAGGCAAGATAATTTCCAAGGGAAGGAAAGAAGGTAGATTTCTCACACTAGATATCGCACCTACACACAACAAGGTATGTTATGTGATGATTGGTAAAAAAGGGATTGTAGAGATTGATCTTTGGCACAAGAGGATATGACATATCAATATTCCCAAGTTCAAAAGCATGTGCAAAGCAGGTTTAGTGTAGGGAGTAACAAATCTTGAAGGTCAAGGTCTACATGAGTTTTGTGATGCTTGTCAACTAGGTAAGCAAGAAAGGAAGCCATTTCCAAAGAGTGAGTACAGATCCTCTAAGCTCTTGGAGCTTATAAAATCATATGTATGGGGCCTTTGGAGAGAGGCTTCATTCAGGGGAGCTAGGTACTTTGTCACTTTCATTGATGAACACTCAAGAAAGGTATGGTTATATGTTATCAAGGAAAAATCATAAGTGTTTTCATGCTTTGAAATGTTTAGGTCCCTTGTTAAGAAAGAATGTGATGCACACATCAAGACATTGAGTTCAAATGGAGGGTGAGAATATTTCTCCAAGGAATTCACAAAGTACTTGCAAGAAAATGGCATAAAGAGGAACTTTACATGTAGGTACATGTTGGCATCATCTGGGAATACGCAAGTACGGGCGTACACGCAGATCTACCACTGAGGCAACCCATCAAATGTTTTCAATCCTTACATTATTTTAAAAGTGCTTCTCATCACTGAAAACCATTGTAAATACTATTTCACTTTTTTTCAGCTCCATTTTGTGCAAGCTAAGGATTCCTTGATCTTGAGGAGCTTTAGAAGTAATTGCCTAACAAATTTCATAATTTTTAGAGCTCATTTAAGCCTCCAAGCTAGCTTGGTCTAAATAGGACCAAAGCTAGTCAAAAACTATAAATAGAGCTAGAGAGCTCATTTTTGAGGTTAGCTTGTTGTAGAATTGAACTTGTATGAGAACTCTTTTGCAATAGAAGTTATTCCATTGTGTCTCTCTTTGTTCTTGCCTTGTGTGCATGTGTGTATGTGTGTGCATGTTTGTGTGCTTCTCACTCACACACTTGTGCCATCACTTGTTCGAGGTCTTCATACCATCCTCATGTCTTCCCGGATTGACATTAAAGGAAGTGGTGCTACTCACCATGGAGCTACACCAAATTTTGGCACTGTTGCCGGGGATCTGAGCTTTGAGGACGAGCGTGTGATGGTAAGACGTAGAGAGGATGCATTGGAAAGGTAAGTAGTAGGTTATTTTTGATTTTTTACTAAATGTTTTCCCCATTTCCATCTCCATCTCCGCTCCACACCATCTCCATCTTCCTTTCATATTCCCAACCCCATTCCATTCACCTCATTTGCATAGTGAGAGTTTGAGAGAGAGCGAGAGTGCATTGTTGTTTTTGTGTGTTTTTTGCATGATTCTTACAGGTGTTAGCAGCATCACCATCCCCAGTAAGCTCTGTAGGTACGGAATTCATCTGTGCAATCCCCGAGGCATTGACCTTGAGCTATCACAACACACCAAAAAATTGACCCTATTGAGAATTTGAGTGCACCATGAAATAGCATAGCCTGAGAGCTCCCAGGATCACTAGGTTGATCAGTAGAATTCACCATATTTTCATCTATCGTGACACACCGGGGTATCACGACACACCGAGGTATCATGACACACCGAGGTATCGTGACACACCGAGGTATCATGACACATTGAGGTATCGCGACACACCAAGGTATTGCGACACATCGAGGTATCATGACACACCCGTCTATCGCGACACACCGAGGTATCGCAACACACCCATCTATCGTGACACACCCATCTATTGTGACACACCTGTCTATCGCGACACTCCCAAGTATCGCGACACAACTGTCTATCGCAACACACCCAAGTATCGCAACACACCCCAGTATCACAACACTCCCATCTATCGCGACACACCCATCTATCGCGACACACCCATCTATCGTGACACACGCATCTATCATGACACACACATCTATGGAGACACATCAAGGTATCGAGACACACCCATCTATCGCGACACATCGACCCGAGCTATCACAATACACCGACTTTATGCATAATTTTTTAAGGGGTGTAGTTGTGTAATTGTGGTAATTGTGGTAATTTTGGGCTTGATACTGACAAATAGGGGCAACCTTAAAGCCTTATATGTGGGAAAACAACTAGAAAATCTTAGATAAATTCCTGAACCCTGAGAACCTATCTTGACCCCAAGTGCTTGAATGGTCCTAACTCCACCATACGAACTCTGATTGATGAGATTTTGGTCTCCTTGGAAAGCTTGTTGAGAATCCTACATGGAGCTCAACTGGTTTTTGTAAAAATCATATGTGGAGGTTTAGAACATGTATTTTTAAGTTGGCTATTAGGAGGGTTTAGGTGGTCATAGGATTCTAGGAGTACAGAGAGTTATTCTAAGGGGGCCCTATACTTTTTTATGTGTGTCTATCAATCCATTGTGATAAAGAGCAATACTAACTTGTGAACGTTTGCAGGAAGAGTGTGAGAAATCAAGGCATTCAAATCAAGCTAGCAAGGAAGAATACCAAGCTTGGGAGAAGGCTTCCTGGGCTTTTGTAGCGACCGGAGCAACAAGTGATTGGAGGTTGGAAGTTATCTCAACCTCCTTTGTCAATTCCTAGCTTAGGCTAAGTGTTACTTGTTGGAACATCAAGCTTACACTATGCTTGAGGTGGATTTGATCTACATCAATGGCTATCGCGTCGAAACAATATCTGTTGGAGAGTTCTTTTTCATACGCTCATTTATTGTATTTCTTTGAGAGATTTTTGATGGTTCATTTACCATTGTAAAAGCCTTGAGCTTTACACATGTAAAGGTAGAAATATAGAGCCAAAATCCCATAAATTTTTGGTGGTTGAAGTTGCATTCAATCAAGCAAATCAAATCACCTAAAAGTACATCAAACTAGATCTTCACTTTTCCTAAATTGTAGGAAAGTGAATTGATTCCCTCCAACAACCACTCCCACCTTCATTTGAATTCAAATTCAACTTGTAAAAGTCTTGGAACACTCCTAGAGTCTATATAAAGACTTGGAATTACTTTTACATTACATGGAAGCAATATACATACACTTGTGACCATCATTGTCTTGCTCCTTCAATTCTCTGCATCATCTTCTTCGCCAACAATAATCTTGCAGAGGCTGCTGCTCTCTCTCCAGAGCTCCAAATTGCATGAAGATAGCTCATTGGAAAGCTGTGAGTGTTGAGTTTATGCCTCTAAATTTTCAAAGCATTTAGGTCAGCAGATTGAGAGAAATCGCAGTTTTTCTGTCTCAAGGTCAATCTCTGCGTATTCCTGAAAAATAGGAAGTACCACCGGTGAATGTCGCATTCATTCCTATACTATATTTTTCTTATTCCTTATAATTTTGTGCATTACATACACTTAACCCTATGTGTATCACTCCCATAAAAAGAGTTGTTCTAATTGTAACCACGTTGGTCGCTATGGGCATGTGAAGTTCATTGTCTCTTCCATAGATAGTAAGTTTTTTGAGCTAGTCGACCCGCGAGCCTATGTGTTTTGTATCGAATCATTCTCCTTGATGCTTCAAAGTACATAGTGTGTTTCTTTGCACTTATAGCATGCCTATAAGGTCTATTTGAGTCTGCATAAGCTCAAGGGCTAGTCTTGTGCCAGTTGGCTTGACCAAACTTCATTGCTTCGAAACGCACTTTTCTAACTTCGACAAGCTTCTCCAAGTTCTTTCAGTGGTATCAAAGCTGGATCAAGATGGGTGAAGGCTTTCCCTCAATGATCGAGAAGCTTGATCAACACAACTACGCGGCTTGGAAAATCAGAATGGGGGCCTATTTGCAAGGTAGAAATCTTTATGGAATTGTAGCAGGTGATGAAGCTATGCCTATTCCAAGATCCAAAGGAGGACCTACACAAGAGGAGACAGATAAGATCACACTTTGGTGTGCAAGGGATGCTTAAGCAAGGTTGTACATACTAAACTCTATCTCTCACTTTCTATTACCACATATTAGAGGATGCAAGACATCTCAAGAGACTTGGGATGCCCTCGAGACTTTCTTTTCTGCTAGTACCAAAGCAAGAAAGAATCATCTTTGGAACGAGTTCAACCAAATGAAGAAGACACCTAAACAAACCATCATAGAGTTTGTTACCAAGGTCAAGGAGGTTGTGGATCAGTTAGCATCCATTGGAGAGCTGATTGAAGAAGAGGTCATGATGAGGCAAATTCTCAACGTCATTCGAAGTGATAAGCAATGGCAATCCTTCACGACGGCTTACGATCTCATCATGGATATGCAGACTCCAGACTTCAACATCTTTCTTGGACAAATCTTCAATCAAGAAGCCAACAATAGCATAAAGGAAGGTAACTCTTATCATGGAAATTCAACTAGTGCTCTATATGCAAATAAGAAGGATAAGAAGCAGAAAGTCAAGAAGAAGGAAGAAGATGAAGAAGAGACTTCCCAAGCCAACTTCGCAAGCAAGAGCAAGTGGAAAGGGAAGAAGAAAGGACCAAAGCAAGACTAAGCCAAAGATCAGAATGTTCAACCTTGTGCCATATGAGATAAGACCAACCACACCACTCAGAATTGCTCGTTCAATGGGAAGACCCAAAAAGGAAGTGGAAGAGGTGGATATGGAAGCAATAGAGGCAGAGGTGGACACAACTTCAACAATAACAATAGAAGCTATAATAGAAGGGACTACAAAAATTATTCAAAAGATCAACCACATGAAGATTCTTTGCTTCTTATGAATGTAAGCCACAAAGAAGGTAAAGAAGATGATCATTTGTTCTACACAGATTCAGGATGTTCGAATCATGTTGCAGGCAACATTGCTCTTCTATCTGACTTGGAAAGTCCAAAGCATAGACATGAAGTGAAAATAGGGGATGACACAAAGCACAATGTGGAGAAGATTGGTAATGCCAAAGCTTCCAATGATAGGACAAACATTCTGAGTAAGGTTCTCTATGTACCCACTATCACTAAAAACCTAATAAGTGTAGGCCAAATAGTTGAAAAAGGCTTGCAAGTTAGGTTCACCCAAACATGGAGCTTTTGTGGAAGATTCATGTCAAGGCTTCAAGAAGATAGCCGAGGTGAGAAGCATGGTAGGCTCTTTATTTTTGAGGTAGGAGAAACCAAGAACATAGCTCTATTCAACTTTGGGTCTCAAACCCTAAGTGAGCTTGAAGTGTGGCATAAGAGACTTGCTCATGTGAATGAAAGAACCTTGAAGGTGTTGGGAGATTTGAAAACTCCCTATGCAACTATAAGCGAAATGTGACCTCCGAAGGTACACTCAACTGGACACTATTCTAGTGTTCTGGTTATTTCGCAGAGCTGGTACAAAGATTTCCCGAGATATTTTAACTACTCAACGTAGACTTAACGAGCTTTCTAACAAGACAAATTTCATCTAAAATGGATGCTCACACATGAAATGGCAATGTCTGCAAGTCAGGCTACGTTTCCAATACTCTCATAGACCTGTGCAGAGACACACCTTCACTCCAGATACAATAACTCAGAGAATATGCAGAGATAGATCTTGAGATTTGAACCAGAATTACAAGACTATATTAGCTATCCAACAAGAGTAAAATCATAGAAAATGCATTTCTACAATAGGAGAACCAATGGATACAACTCAGAGAAATAGAGACTAGTCACTACTAGCATAGACAATGAGATATCCTAACCCAAACTTGGGATGGAAGCAAGAAGGGGGCTTGCTTAAGCTAGGGGGTTTCTTGCTGGCGTTCTAGCACTCTACAAATACTCCAATACACCAAAGAAACACACGGGATCTCACAAAAAATCCTGATCCAAGCCTATTTTAAATAGAACAAGTAGACTCCTACAATCTAAGAACCTCTTTTCCTAAAATTGCTCCTCTCTAAGTTAGAGGAATTGATTGGAATGATTTGGGGAGTTGTTGAGTGTGCAATCAAGACTTCCCTTCAAGAAGAGTGGATACATCATTCAACATCCACTTGAATTGGTTCACACAGATGTATGGGGACCAACCAAGGAGCCATCACTAGGAGGGAATAGGTATTTTGTGACTTTTATAGATGATTGTACTCGCATGGTTTGGATCTATTTCATAAAGCAAAAATCAGATGTGTTTCAATGCTTTAAAATGTTCAAAGCTATGGTTGAGAAGGAGACAGGTAACTACATAAAGAAGCTAAGGTCCAATGGAGGGGGAGAGTACTTCTCAAATGAATTTTCAGATTTTCTTTGGGAGCAAGGCATCAAAAGGCAAGTAACATGCAGGTATACACCTCAACAAAATGGGGTTGCAGAAAGGAAGAACAAGTAGTGGTCATCAAAGCTCAAGTTCAAAGGATGAAAATCAGATTTCATCACCTTGGAAAGGGGAGCAAGAGGAAATTCAGCATCAAGTCATTCAACAAAAGGGAGAGCAAAGCTTGTGGAGCTAGACGATGATGGAGTTGAAGTGAGCGGTGAAGACCATGGAGAATCTTCACATGTACCAAAGCATAAACCAAGAAATAGAAGGTTCATACCTCCAAAAGGAGAAGAGAGGAAGTCCTTAAGGCCAAGGTATCTAGTAGATAGGCTCACATATGATTCATTTATGACAACTCATTATGCTTATATGAATAAAGTTGTAGAAGATCGTGAACCTACATGTTTTGAAGAAGCAAATAGGTATAAAGAATGGAAGGAAGCTATGAAGGAAGAGATTGAAGCTCTTGAAGAAAACAAGACTTGGAGTCTTGTGCCCAAGAAGGATGGCTTGAAAGTGATAGGAAGCAAGTGGGTCTACAAGGTAAAGAGGAAAGCGGATGGGACTATCTCTAGGTACAAAGCAAGGCTTGTTGCAAAAGGCTTTGCACAAAAATATGGAGTGGATTTTGAAGAAACTTTCAGCCCCGTGGCTAAAATGAGCACCATCAGAAGCTTAATAGCTATGGCAGCCAGCAAAGGATAAAAATTATACCAATTGGACATCAAGAATGCATTCCTCAATGGAGACTTGGAAGAAGAAGTGTATATGGAGCAACCACAAGGTTTTGTAAGTAGTAAATTTCCTACACATGTTTGCAGGTTGAAAAAGGCTCTTTATGGCCTAAAACAAGCACCAAGGGCCTGGAATCATAGATTGGTGGAATATCTTATCAATTGTGGACACAAAAAAAGTGATGCAAATCACTATATCTTCATGAAGCAAAGAGGTGAACTAGCAGCCTACATTTGTGTTTATGTCAATGATCTTATTATCACAGGTAATGAAATAAAGGTAATTGAAGACATCAAATCCAAGCTAGGTAAAGAATTTAAGATCTCAGATCTTGGGGAATTGAGGTACTTTCTTGGCATTGAAGTTGTTTACAAACAAGATGAAATCATGTTGATGCAAAGGAAGTATATTGTAGATGTACTTGAAAAGTTTGGAATGATAAATTGCAAGCCAATCTACAATCCAATGGGGGTTAATTTGAAGCTGAGCTCTATTGATGGTAATCCTCTTGAAGATGACACTTTGTATAGGTCTATTGTTGGATCACTTAATTATGCAACCATCACAAGACCCGATATAGCTTATGGAGTAGGCATCTTGTCACAATTTATGCAGAGTCCACGGACTACTCACTTGTTCGCAGCAAGAAGAATGATTAGGTACTTAAAGGGTACTATAAATGAAGGATTATGCTATGCATATGATGATGATTTGTAGGTCACGACATACTCTGATGCAGATTGGGCCGGATCCAAAGAAGATAGAAGAGGCACTAGTGGTTATCTAGTGATGCTTGGAAGCAAAGTTATATCTTGGATGTCAAAGAAGCAACCGACAGTTGCTTTATCATCTATAGAGGCTGAGTATAGATCACTTGCACAAGTCACATGTGAACGTATGTGGCTAAGTTGTTTATGGACTTGAATTTGCAGGTTGATACATATCCTATCTATTGCGATAACTTGAGTAGCATACACCTTGCTTCAAACCCTGTTTTCCATGCAAGAACTAAGCACATTGAAGTGCATTACCACTTCATAAGGGAAAAGGTATTGACAAAGGAGATTTCAGTGATTCATATAGGTACAAAAGACCAAGTTGATGATATGTTTATAAAGGCATTGGATGACACAAAGCTCATGAAGTTCAAGCAAGGCATTAGCATGAAGGGCCTTGGATGAAGATGAAGATTGAAGCTTGAGGGGGAGTGTTAAAAGATCAAGCTTCAAAGAACAAATTCGTGGGCAAAGTAGTTTGTACAAGTGGACCAATGTATGAAGGTGTAACATAATCCTAGTAGGAGATGGTTGAACTACACCCTAAGAGAGAGGATTAGGAAGTAATCCTCAACCATGGCTTTTGGGGCAAGTGGTTAGCCCATCACATTCCTAACCAAGAGGTTGTGAGTTCAATTCCTTACATTGGTATCAGAGCCTAAGAAGTAGGCTTGGGCAAAGTGGAATGACCCAATGGCCTCTAAAAAAGGCGCTTGGGCACTCTAGCATGTGAAAGGGTAGGAATTGTGGAAGGCGCGCACGTCGGTTTCAAGGATGGACCTTACAATGATTGGGGTGTATCTCTCAATCCGTAGGTCGGATTGAGGCATGTGATATACCGTTGGAAAGCTCTCGGAACGAACTTTCCAATGAGCTAGCTTGCAAGTGTGAAATCCTTGAGAATCATTCGGTGGCACTTGATTGAGTGTTCAAGATACTAAGCATGGGTGAGAACAAAGTTCAAGACTGAGGTTGAGAACAAAGGCTCGAGACACCAAGGTTGCGAACAAGAAGGTTCAAGACACCAAGGTTGAGAGCAAGGGTTCAAGAGACCAAGGTTGCAAACAAGGTTCAAGAAACTGTGCGAGGTTGAGGAACATCAATTCAAGGGCACCTAGGGAGTTCAAGGGATTGATCACCGAGCCTAGAGGGATACAAGAGCAGATCATTGAGGACAATGATCAACCAAGGGGGGAAGAATGTAACATAATCCTAGTAGGAGATGGTTGAACTACACCCTAAGAGAGAGGATTAGGAAGTAATCCTCAACCATGGCTTTTGGGGCAAGTGGTTAGCCCATCACATTCCTAACCAAGAGGTTGTGAGTTCAATTCCTTACAGAAGGCCTCAAGTCACGAGATTTCCTCTAGTTGGCTTCTATTGGGTAACTGATTATATGCAGTGGAGTCAGTGATTCACTATGCAGGTAGACATCTCAGTACTTGTAGTTTTATGATACTTTGACACTGGTCATATGCTAATTTTGTAGAGGATACTCTGGCAAAATTTTTCCAGATTTCTGGTTTAGTCAACTATAGAGTGGTCGATTTACTCCTTGATATACTTATTTGTTGGTGTTTGGACTCTTCTAGCTCCATTATCATTCTATTTAGTTCTCTACGATCATGGCATCAGAGGTCTCAGGCACATCTGGTGGATCAGGGTCTAGTGCTAGTGTTCCGAGGAGGAGCTATAACTTGGAGGGCAAAGAACATTTTGAGATCTGAAAATTTGATGGCACAAACTTTGCTCTATGGAAGAATTAGATTAAAGATGTGCTGATTCAAAGGAGGCAATGGAAGGCAGTAAATGGGATTTCAAAGAAGCATGCTGACATGGATGAAGATGATTGGGATGAGTTAGATGAAATGCCCAGGTCTACCATTCGCTTGCACCTGGCAGATAATGTTTACTTTACAGTATTAGACTGTGAAAGTGCAGAGGAGCTTTGGAAGAAGTTATGCAATACATATGAAAAAGAGACGGCATCAAATAAAGTGTATCTGATGAGAAGATTATATGAACTTTGTATGAAGGACACAGATAGTGTTGCAGTATTGCTATTATGCACCTTGCCATCATCATGGGATACGTTTTGCACATCTATTAGCAATAGTACACCTGGTGGTAAACTCATTTATGATGACATATGTGGAGCACTCTTGAGTGAGGAGATTCATAGAAAATCTATGGTTGGCACTCAGAGTGGAGATGCATATAATGTTCGTGACTCTTACCGAGGAAAGAATCAACAACGTGGCAGGAGCAAGAACAAGGAAAAGAATGGTCAACGAAATAAGAGTAGAAGTAAATCAAGGAAGAGGGATATCAAATGCCATTATTGTCATAAGAAAGGACACATGAAGAAAGATTGTTATGCATTAAAGAATGCTAAAGGTAAAGGACAGAATGTTGATGGGCATGTTAAACAGTTACTTGCACCATCTACTTTGACTATGAAGATTGAAGAAATTAATGCTATTTCTGATGATGCTGATCTGTTGACATTTGATAGTACTGTGCCATCTGAGGCACTTATGGCTGATTCTCTTTCCCACACCTAGCTGCTAGATTCTGGTGCTTCTTTCCATGTGACACCACATAGAGAATGGTTCTCTAATTATGCAGCAAAGTCTCTTGGTACCGTGAGACTTGGTGACTCTTACCAGTGTGATGTTGTGGGGATTGGAGATGTGGTTGTGCAGTTCATTGATGGTTCAAAATTTACTATGCATAATGTACGACATGTACCTCAGTTATCATGTAGTTTGATGTCAGTTGGTGAACTGACCTCGGTAACAAGGTGGTCTTCTATGCTCAGTCCTTTCGTATATCAAAGGGCAATATGGTTATTGCAAAAGGAAGCAAAGTTGGCTCACTTTATCCTTTATTTGTATCACAAAAAGAACACTTGTTAGCTGTTACTGAACACCCTATGGCTTGTATTTGGCATGGTTGTTTGGGCCATATATCTCATAGTGGAATGGAAAATCTTTCTCGTTCTGGCTACTTACCTGTGTTATCTTTTTGTGATTTTTCATTTTGTGAGCATTTTCAATATGGAAAGCAAACCAGAAATGTGCATAGAACGCACATTGACTCTTCAATTTAGCCTTTAGATCTCATTCATACAGATGTGTGTGGTCCTATGCCCACTAGGTCCTTAGGTGGTTCTCTTTACTTTGTCACTTTCATAGATGATTCTACTAGAAAAGTCAAAAAAGGAACTAAGCTTAAGGCTTTAGGTTCAGATAATGGGGGTGAGTATACCTCACATGAATTCAACCTTTTTTGTCAGTCTAGAGGGATTCGTAGAGAGTTTACAGCTCCTTATACCCCAGTACAGAATGGTGTAGCTCAGAGGATGAATAGAACTATTCAAGATAGAGAAGTCTCTATGTTGCATCATGCACACCTCTCACAAGGTTTTTGGGTAGAAGTAGTATTGACTGCAGTTCATGTGATTAACCTTTCACCTACTACTACCAGAGATCTGAAAGTGACACAAGAGTTATGGAAAGGGAAACCACCATATTATGATCATCTTCGATTTTTTGGGTGTGAAGCATATGTTCATATACCCAAAAATCTTAGACAAAAGTTGGACCATAAGTCAAAGAAATGCATTTTTCTTGGATATGGTCGAGAAGGACAATTTGGATATCGCTTATGGAATCCTAAAACACGGTTAGTGATCAGAAGTAGTGATGTCATTCTTAATGAGCCTAAGATGCATAAACAACCCATTAAGGAGGTTGAAGTGAGAAGACTGGTGTTTGAAGATACTAGTCCTCCGGTTAGCATGCATAAAAGTGCTGCAGATAGGGATGTTCAAGAGAATGTCCATTCAGATCAGTCTGCACATGTTCCTATTCAGCAACGTCCATTGAGACGTTCTGCACGTGTCTCATATCCACCTGATAGATATGTTCTAGGTTTAGATTTTGTTATGCTAACAGATGCCGGTGAGCCTTCTTGTTACAAAGAGGCTATGCAGACAGAGGATCATGTCAAGTGGGAGTGTGCCATGAAGAGTGAGTTGGATTCTATTCACAAGAATGGTACTTGGGACTTAGTACCTTTGCCAAAGGGCAGGAAAGCTTTACCATGTAAATGGGTATATAAGTTGAAATGCACATCAGATAGTGCTTCTCCAAAATATAAAACACGACTTGTTGCAAAGGGTTTTAAGCAACAACATGGTGTTGATTTTGATGAAATCTTCTCTCCAGTGGTCAAGATGACTACTTTTCGCATGTTGCTTGGATTCATGGCAATGGAGGACTTTGAGCTAGTCCAAATGGATGTGAAAACAGCTTTCTTGCATGGAGATATTACAGATGAGATCTATATGGAACAACCAGAGGGTTATTTAGTTCCTGGAAAGGAAAGTCTAGTTTGTAAGCTCAAGAAGAGCTTGTATGGACTTAAACAGTCTCCTAGACAATGGTACCAAAAGTTTGCTGCTTTTATGAAGTCCCAAGGCTATTCTCGGAGCAATGAAGATCATTGTCTCTACACAAAGAGATGTTCTGATGGCAGCTTGATATGCTTGATACTTTACGTCGATGATATGTTGATTGCTGGGAAGTCCTCTTATGATTTGTCACTTCTCAAAAAGAAGTTGAGTCAAACCTTTGATATGAAGGATTTGGGGGATGCCAAACATATTCTTGGCATGCGCATTACTCATGATAGGAGTAAAAGATGCATATACTTATCTCAAAGTGAGTACATATCCAAAGTACTTCACCAATTCAATATGCAGGGTGAAAGGCATTGAGTACACCTCTACCCACATATGTGAAATTGAGCTAGGATGACTGCTCCAAATTAGATGAGGAAAAGGAATTCATGACCAAAATTCCCTATCAGTCTGCTGTTGGTAGTCTCATGTATGCTATGGTAGCTACGAGACCAAACATTGCATTTGTAGTGGGAGTTGTGAGCAAATATATGTCTAATCCTGGCAAGAAACATTGGGAAGCGGTCAAAATGATATCTGAGTGGCACGAAGGACAAGTGTCTATGCTTACGTAGAGGGAAAGCATCCATTATTGGTTACACAGATTCTGACTATGTTGGTTGTGTAGACAATCGTAAGTCTACATCAGGGTACATTTTTTATTTTGCTGGAGGTGCTATCTCTTGTAGATCTCGTCTTCAAGAATGTACAATTGTTTCCACCACAGAAGCAGAGTATGTTGCAGCAAGTGAGGCATGTAAGTAATCATTGTGGCTTTGTCGTCTTGCTTGTGATATGGGTTTACCTCAGCATGTACCTCACTTGCTCAGTGATAGTCAGAGTGCCATTGCTTTGGCTAAGAATCTGGTCTATCATGCAAAGACCAAGCACATTGAGGTGAGGTATCACTTCATTAGAGATTGCTTAGCCATTGAGTGTTGAGAAATCAAGCTCAACATGTGATGATCCAGGATGACATGTACCAGTTTTTTGTTTCTCTGACATGTATAGTGGTCATGCCGGTATATGTCAGGGATACTTCATTGAGCTTTATTAGATTTATCTATCGAGAGTGATGGCACATTTGTTTCTTGCCAGCTCACTCATTCGCAGACATTAGGTTTTTCCTTATGTACTGGTCTTTATATATTGCACTTGTTGTATACTTGTTTTTTGAATCATTCTTGTACATTCCTTTTATGTAATAGAAGAAGAAGAAGAAGATCATTCTTCCTTGCCTCAATCTGTGTGTGCTCTTCTCCTTGAGAGTGAGAGTGTGTGTGTGAGATCTCTTCCTTATCTCCTTCCTCGTGACATGGTATCAGAGCCAGCGTGGCTATAGAGAGCTCGTGGAGAAGGCGACGGTGAAGACTACGTGGCAAGGCGTGGAGAAAATGCGATTTCAGAAACGGCCTCCGTTTGCTACGAAAATCGTTGTGAAGGTAGAAGAGCCATCACGACCTCCGTTTCAAGCCCGCAAGGTGGGGCCCACAGAAAAACCATGTCAGTTTCAAAAACTGTAACTTTCGTTGTGTTCGACGACACTCATATATTCCAGATCCAGAATTTCAAGCGATTCCGTGTACTGTTGATACACGAAAACTGTGTTTTTCTGAGATCGAACTGTCACGTCATAGTGCGACAGTGTTCAAGTAGAAGTGCTGCTTGTAGTGTGTTGCGGTGTTGTGAATTGTTGCAGAAATGGCAAATGCAGATGGAATGAGTCAGCTTATGAGCGATAAGCTGGACAAGAACAACTTCCATGCTTGGAGATTCAACATGACGAATTTCCTAATGGGAAAAAGGCTACTGGAAGTACATCGAAGGAGAGAATGAAAATGCTCCGCAGTTACGAGAAAGGAATCGGACTGCATAACAGTTAAGAGCATATGAGGAATGGAATCAAGGAGCACAAAAGGTAATGCATTGGCTATCTGTTAGCATACAGGATAGCATGATTGGACACATACAGGATGCCAAGACTCCAAAAGAGGCTTGGAACAGTTTGGTCACTTTGTACGAGACCAATACAAAGGCACAGAAATTGCAACTCAAGAACGAGCTGCATACATTGGAGAAAAAGAGTATGTCGATAAGTGACTACACTCTAAAAATCAAAAGCATATGTGAGTCACTTGCATCTATTGGTGTGAATGTAGATGATGATGATAAGGTGGAAGTGTGCCTTCGTGGTTTAGGAGTTGCATATAAGCAGTTCAGAACTTCTATACAGACCAGGGAAAATATTCCGAATTTTGCTGATTTGGTATCTATGCTGATTATTGAAGAAAAGAATCTTGGTGAGGATTCAAACTCCCAAGGAAAGCCCAGTTCTGAGCAGGTATTCTAATCTGGCAGAGGAAGAGGGAGAGGTAGAGGTTTTGGAAGTGGAAGAGGAAACAATAACGAAGACCAAAGTCAACAACAGAATCATGTAGGAGGAAGAGGACAGTTTCGAGGCAGGGGGATTCAAAGAGGTCGTAGAAATTTCCAAAGAAATGATTCAGGCAATGATAGTAAAGGATGCTGGAATTGTGGTAAACCTGGACACTTTGAACGTGATTGCGGGTTGAAGAATCAAAACAACAGAAGGCAGCAAAACAACTATGCATCCACAAGTGCAGATGATTCTGAGAAGCCGTTTATGGTTCAACATCACATGATGAATACGATGTCTGCTGGTGTTTCAAAATCGAATGATAATGTCTGGTATGTTGATTCAGGTGCTTCAAATCACATGACCAGTCACGCAGAATGGTTTAGTAGTTTGCAGTAAATGCCAGTTCCTGGATATGTTGAAACAGGTGATGATACATCGCATCCTATTGAGCATACAGGAAACATAGCATTGTCTATGGAGGACGGAAAGGTAAAACATCTCGCTGATGTGCTGCATGTTCCAAATATAACAAAGAATCTAGTTTCTGTTGGACAAATGGTTGACTAGGGATTATGTTGGAAGAAGCATTTTTGGAACCTTTTTTTGAAGGAAAAATATTGTAAAATGATAAAAATTTGTAGAAATATTTATGCAAATGTTGTAAAAATAAGGAAGAGTCTTCCTTATGTAGGATAGAATCTTATGTATTTTTTATAGAATTTTTGGAAACTCTTAGATAGCATATTTTTAGAATAATAGAGGAAAGGACCAAAATTCAAGTGTGAAAGAGGACACTTGAAAATGTATATAAGTCAATTTTCTCTATTTTGGAGAGGTTGGTTAATCATTTGTACATGCTATCAATAGAGAAGAGAGAGTTTCTGCTGAAATCGTGTTTTCTCTTGTTATGTGTGTTTCCTTTGATGTGAAAGCTTGCTTCTTGCTTAATCATGGAGATTTGTGAGTTTCATTTGTGTAATACTGAGTAAGATGTATGAAGAGAGATGATTACTGATGTATTGAGTGAAGAAGAATTGAAGAATGTGGCAGAAATGTGAAAATCGTCTGTTGGTACAGAATCGCGATTGTCTCGTCTCTGTGATACAGGTGATATTTTCCAATTCTGATTTCATATTTGTATTCTGATGAGAAAATAACATGAATTAGACACAAAGATCATAGAAAATGATGAAGATTTGCTCTAGATAAGGTAAACCCTAGATATTTCCTCTTCATTTTCATTTTCTCAGAATTCCAGCCATCCATCTCTTATTTCTATGAATCTATCATCTAGAAGGGGTTGTGGTCTTATGGATATTCCCAGGATTGACAAAATAAAGATGATTTGTTGATTCTTTTGTACTTCATGATTGGAGAGGACAACTCCAAAGTCAATAACAAACATTTTTTGGCGCCGTTGCCGGGGAACACTCCAAAAACTTCATTGAAGTTGGACCTTTGCTGGATCTTCTGTTGATGATGGTAACCAACACAAGAAAAAGGTAAAACTCATCAATCAAGGAATGTTCACATGAATAGGTAGATGTCATTGTTTGTCTTTGGGAAAAAAAGAAAGCAATTGATATCTTGTAGAATTGGAAGTGCTGAAATCTTTGTAAATTGATAGTTGCTCATCATATTGTTGAAGTAAAAGTGCAGGTGTATGGAAGACTTGAGCCAAGAAAGCTGAAGATGAGGTAACTTGAGTCTATTCTTGCATTTCTAGATTTCTTTTTGCCCAAGTACTAGGCACCATGGAAGATCTTGGGAAGATAACATGGTGATACTAAGGAAAGGACAGTTAAAGTAGCTAGAGGTAAGCATAAAGGATTCAATTGTTGACCAAATCTAAGCATCAATCTTGAGTTGTTCTGCATTTTGAAAAGAAAGATGTGATTGAGTTTATCTTTGCAAAAATTGTTTGCCTTCCATAACACATTTTCATTTGAGAAATTTTCTTTTGCACTTTAATGATAGCTAAAGACTTAGAAACTCATAACCAATCAAGAAACATGGGATCAGTGGATCACCAAAACCAGAAACCCTAAGTAAAGTGTTCACCTTTATTTTTAGGGCAAAAATACCAAACAAATTCATAAAATACCTCAAAAATAATCAAACAAATTTCTTTTCTTGTTAGGAAGTTGAAGTGAAGTGTTGTGGATAAGGGTGATTGTGAAAAAGAGGAAAAGAAAACAAAAAATGGTCAAAAAACCAGAAAATTAGAAAACACGATTCTCTGCACAGAATCGCGATTTTCTGGAAAAAGTGTTGATTCTAGAGCAACATTGCAAGTGGTTTTTGAATTGAAGTTGTTAAAGGGTATTGAAGGGAATTAAGAAGAGGAGACTACTCCAATTGGCATATAATCAAAAGTATGCAAAAAACACGATTCTCTACACAAAATCGCAATTTTCTGTAAAGGAAAAATTTTTGGAAATTTTTTGCATATTTGGGTACTTGCAGACAAGAAAGTGTAGGGGAGATCACAAAGATTGAGTGAGTGAAATTAAACAAGTAAAAGAGGGTGAAAAATTGGAAATCACACAAAATCGCGATTTTCTGGACACTATAAAAACCTGAAAATCTAAGAAAAATTCATTTGAGTGAGAGTGAGTGAGAGAGACAGAGTCAAAAAATCGCGACCTTCTGCAAATCAAGTACTGGACAGCTTTTTTGGACCAAGCAAGCAAGGTAAAGACTTTGTTATTAATTTGCAATACACATTTTTGCATTAAGTGATTAATAGAACCTAGAAATGAGAAAATAAATAAAAATCACGGAATTGCGATTTTCTGTATTTTGAGTTTTTTCTAGGAAAACTTTAAATTTGCATTTAAATGTTTCATTGCATGTCAAAATTTCAGTAAGGCGATTCTAATAGAGAAAGAAAATTTTGAAAAATCAAAACTTGTAAAAATAAAAAAAAAAATCACTCAGAATCGCGATTCTGTAAATAACACACAAAATCGCGATTTTGAACGATTAAGAGACAACATCGCGATTCCCAGAACGCGATTTTCTTAAAGAAAATCGTGTTTTTACAATCTGTGAGCAATCACGATTGTCTGGGGATCAAAATTGTGAAAAAACACGATTCTCACACAAAATCGTGAAAAAACACGATTTTCACTGAAAATCGTGAAAAAACACGATTTTCACACAAAATCGTGAAAAACACGATTTTCACTGAAAATCGTGAAAAAACACGATTCTCACACAAAATCGTGAAAAAACACGATTCTCACTGAAAATCGTGAAAAAACACGATTTTCACACAAAATCGTGAAAAAACACGATTCTCACACAGAATCGTGAAAAAACACGATTTTCACTGAAAATCGTGAAAAAACACGATTCTCACTGAAAATCGTGAAAAAACACGATTCTCACTGAAAATCGTGAAAAAAAACACGATTCTCACACAGAATCGTGAAAAAACACGATTCTCACACAGAATCGTGAAAAAACACGATTTTCACACAAAATCGTGAAAAAACACGATTCTCACTAAAAATCGTGAAAAAACACGATTTTCACACAAAATCGTGAAAAAACACGATTTTCACACAGAATCGTGAAAAAACACGATTTTCACTGAAAATCGTGAAAAAACACGATTTTCACACAGAATCGTGAAAAAACACGATTCTCACACAGAATCGTGAAAAAAACACGATTCTCACACAGAATTGTGAAAAAACACGATTCTCACACAGAATCGTGAAAAAACACGATTCTCACACAGAATCGTGAAAAAACACGATTTTAATCAGAAAATCGTGAAAAAACACAAAAATAGTCAGAAAATCGTGAAAAATACAAAAATAATCAGAAAATAGTGAAAATTAATATTTTAGGCAGAAAATCGTGGAAAAACACGATTTTAATCAGAAAATCGTGAAAAATACAAAAATAATCAGAAAAATTGTGAAAAAAATAATACCTTAATTAAGAAACTGTGACAAACACTCTGTTGAGTTTGAGATTGAGAAAATCAATCGAATGATACTTAAATCTGGAAACAAACTTTCTAAACAAGATCTAACAAGAAAGGAGACAGAAACAGTAAAAGGCAAAGGGCAAGAAAGAAGTTTAGGGCAAGAAAACAACATGGAAAACATAAATGAAACAAATGAACCTATGGAAACTGGGGATTTTAGAAATATCCTCAAGTATATGTATACAAATAGGTTTGGAACCTATGTATATCAGGATGGAATGCATAAATTTCTCATTAGATTGAGGAATTTAGAAGTTCCCCTGAATATAACTCTTGTAGCTCAATTTAAAGATGGGAGATATGAAGATAGGCAAGGATGTGTGTACATATTCTCTCAAGACCCAGAAAATTCAAATGATCTAGGGCAATGTACTGACAAAGGACCTTGGGAACATAACATAGAGCAAACAAATTTACCTAGGCCAAATGAAAACTATACTGGTAATGAACAACAACATGGGAAGAGGACACAGATTTCCCCTAATCCCTTTGACAAGGAACCAGAAGGATATAATGATTTCCCACTCAGAAGAAGATTCCATTGGCAGCCTCAGGGTAGAATACTTAGACCATATCAAGTTGCCAAATGTATGAAGAACCAATATGAGGGTTATTCAGATCCTCATGCTCATGCTGCAGAATTTAGGCAATTGATTAGAGCTGAAGAAGTAGAAGATTACAAAGTACAATTTGAGGCATTTGGTTTAACCCTAACAGGACCAGCCTTATCTTGGTTCATTCCTTTGAGAAAGGAAATGTACCAGGATATTGAATCTTTCTTAGAAGCCTTCATTGGGGAATTCTCTAAGACCGGGATAAAACATAGTACAGCCACATTGATACATAGTTTCAAACAACAAAAGGATGAAAATGTTAGAGAAGCAGCCAGAAGATTTAAACAATACATTGATAGATGCCCAAGAGAGGAAGTACCTTCCATGGCAAAACAAGTATCCTTATTCATTGAGGGTTTGAGAAGTGCCCAACTAAGAACCCTAGTGTATTATAGAAGATGTCCTGATTTAGCAGCCTGTGTAAAGGAAGCAATAGATTTGGAGGACAACAGAGATCAAGATTTGCTAGCATTTGATCAACCTAGATCATATGAAGACAAAATTCCTCCAGCAGAAGAGTTGGCTCAGGCTATTGCTAAAGCCCTAGAGGTAAGCACTAAAACTAATCTGATAAACTCTAGGATAAACACAAATAAAAAATGTGTCATTTGTGGAGAAAATCATCTGGCACAACAATGCCCATATCAGAAGCCATCACACTTACAAGATAGGAAGACACTTAAGTACTGTACACTAGAGAGAAAATGGACAAACCATACCAGGGAGGAATGCTTCTATAACAAACAACCCATTAAGGAAAGAGACTATATGGCTCAAAGGGAATCAGGCTATACTGAACAACCAAGACCTGTGCTTGGACAACAACCCCCTATACCAACTAATGTGGTACCAATCAAGTATACACCAATAGAGGAGGGGAATTCAAGACTAAGGTCACCATATAAGGAAGAATATCAATGGAGTGAGGGATATCAAGAAGATTGGGGAAAATATGAAATAAGAGAACCTGAGTTAAAAGCACTAGACTTGGGAAATGGGAAAATTGAAATGGACACAACAACATTCATGTATATTACCAACAATTACATGTCCAACCAAAAACCTCAATTCAAAGGAGGACCAAAGATAACTTGTTATAGGTGTGGGGGAGAGCATTTCATTAGAGATTGTCTGCAACCTCCTACATTGAGAATAGAGGGAGCCTACTGTAAGGATTGTGGTAGAGAACATTTGATAAAAGATTGCCCAAACAATCCCCAAAAACAACAGAACACACCTAATAACATAGCTTTAAAAACAGTTAACATTATGGAGCAGGAAGAATTGAGTGAAAATGACAAAGTGGGAATGAAGATTATAACAAGGGCTCAAGCCAAACAACAAGGAACAATTAAGGAACAAAATGAAGGTTCAGTCTCAAAGGTGAAGAGAAATAGGCAAAAAGGGAAATGGGAAAAGAAGAGAAGCATGGGCAAAAATTTAGAAGAAGACAATCAGGATCAGTCAAAAAGTACTTCTCCTAAGAAGACACCAAATCAGTCGGAAATAGGAAGTTCTCAGAGTCTAGACACCCTAATCAAAGCATATAAGGGTAGGATTCAAGAAGGACCAAGTCCTACAGATCATGCAGTGGCCTATCCCATACCAGAGTTAGAGCATGAAAGGATGCAAAAATGCAAACAAATCATTCAGGAAGTACAACTCAGAATGGGGGAAGGAAGTAGCTCGCAGAGAACAATTGAACAACTTGAGAAAACAAAAACAAGGAAAAATGCTGACAAAAAAGAAAAGACACAAATAACATTCCAGATGATTATAGATGAACAATGTAGCATTACATGTCACACAACATGGGAGGAACTGTTGAAACAAAATCCTCACTTACAAAACAAAATGAACAAAGGGGAAACAATACCTGAAAACATTCATTCACCATTACAAGAATTAGAGGAATTATGGTATATTCCTATTGATAAAATAGGAGGGTATTGTGAAGGGGAAGAAGGAAATTCAACCCTAAAGATACAATATGGAAAAAACTTTGCTAAAGCCATTTTGGATAGTGGATCAGGAGTGGCCATAATGACTAAACAAACTTGGGAGAAATGGGGAAGCAATGAATTACTACCCACTAAGATGAGATTGCAACTTGCAGATGGGCATATAGAAAAACCCCTAGGTATTTGGGAAAAAGTAATTGTGGACATATGTGGAACAGAAATAGAACATACTTTTGCCATAGTAGAATTTCCACAATCCACTTCATATGAAATCATCCTAGGAAGGCCTTTCATGAGACAAATGCAAATTGTGCAGGATTGGGGTAATGATTGTTTATATCTCCAAAGCAAAGGAAGAATAACAAGAGTGAACTTAAGAAATGGGCACTACTGTGATATATCTCCTCAAGAATGGTACAAAATACATCATAATCAAGAAGAAAGTGAGGAATCAGAGTTGGAGGATCAGGAAGAGAGTGAATCAGCAATATGGAAGTGCAACATAATAAGAAATCTCACCAATAGAAAAAGGAAACTGAAAAGAGAAGATTGTGTGGAAGGAAGAAAGGTGCAAGATGAAAGCTATGTGCCACAACAATTTAAGGATGAAGAGTTTGAACCCTACGGCTGGAACCAAATTTTGGCTACCATGGACATAGCCAGTGATGAGTATGTAGGAGTGGAATTTCAAAATGAAGAAGGGTTTGATATTTTTCACATTAGTATAAACATGATAAGTATATAAAAAACAGAGGAAGATCAAGATTCAGAAATGGTATTAGAAAAAGGAAAAACAAAATATTTGGAGAAAGTAAAAGCTGAAGATGCAATCAAAGATAAAATCTCAGGCAAATACAAGAAGCATAAACACATAGAAATGGAAAAGGAACAAGAAATTGAGAAGAGAGAGAAGGGAACAAACAAAGATCAACACTTTGATGTACCAGCAAATTTTAAAACCTATGAAGTGGAAGAGAGATTACTTCTAAAAATGAAACCCAAGAGAGAAAAAAGGAAAGGAGAAGCTTATGATAATGAAGAACAAACTAAAAAGATCATGATTACTCAGGAAAAAGGAGAGGAAAGACATATTGTAATAGCGGATGATATGTCCATAGAGGAAGAAGAAGCAATAAAGAACCTGGCAAAGAATTATAGGGATGTATTTGCTTACAGTTATAAAGATTTAAAAGGAATTGATCCAAGAATCTGTGAGCACAAAATTCCTATGACTCCAGATGCAAAACCTAGTAAACAGAGACATTATACATTCAATGATAAATACTCTGCCAAGATAAAGGAAGAAATTGACAAGCTGTTGGCTGCTAACTTCATTTATGAAATTGAGTATACTGAATGGATATCACCTATAGTTGTGGTACCAAAAAAGAATGGAAAACTTAGGGTATGCATTAACTTGAAAAAAGTGAATGCAGCAACTATAAGGGACAATTATCCATTGCCAATAACAGATCATCTTCTTGAGAGAGTTGCAGGAAAGGAAGTTTATAGCTTTTTAGATGGTTTCTCAGGATACAATCAAGTACCTATAGCCTTGGAAGACCAACATAAGACTTCCTTTTCTACAGAATGGGGGATTTATGCTTTTAGGGTTATGCCCTTTGGATTGACCAATGCCCCAACAACTTTTCAAAGATTGATGTGTCATATCTTCAAAGAATTCCTGAGAAATGTGATGGAAATCTATGTAGATGATCTGTGCACTTTTTCTTTAAAAAGACAGGATCATTTACAAGATTTAGAAAGAATATTCAGGAAATGCAGGACATATAGAGTATGCTTAAATCCTGAAAAGTGTGTATTCTATGTAAGACAAGGAAGAATGTTGGGTCACATAGTTTCAAAAAATGGAATTTCTACTGATGAGAAGAAGATAAAAGCTATAATAGAGCTTCCAAGACCTACAAATGTGAAGGAACTCCAAACTTTTATGGGACATTGTGGGTACTATAGGAAATTTGTTCACAAATTTGCAGATATAGCTAAACCCTTATATGCCCTCATCACAAAGTTTGAGTGGAATAAAGAATGTGACCAAGCCTTTGAAACATTGAAAACTTGTTTGGTGACAGCCCCAATTCTAAAAATACCTCAGTGGGATAAAATCTTTCATGTGCATGTAGATGCTTCAAATTATGCTTTGGGATGTGTGTTGGCACAACCTATAGAAGGAAGTAAATTAGATTTCCCAGTAGCATATGCTAGTAGACAATTGAACATTGCAGAAAAGAATTATACAACCACTGAGAGAGAAGGGTTGGGAATGATATTTGCTGTTAAAAAATACAGACATTACCTATTGGCCAACAAGTTTAAATTCTTTGTGGATCACCAAGCTCTACTTTATTTAGTAAATAAACCATGTCATACAGGAAGAATAGTTAGATGGTTTCTTCTACTAATGGAATTTGAATTTGAGGTGGTGGTTAGACAAGGCAAAACACACTTAAGAGCAGATCATTTGTCTAGAATTCAGTCCAAAGAACCTAGTTCACCCTTAGACGATGACCTGCCAGATACATACCTATTCAAAGTGGAAAGTGTACCTGAATGGTCCATATCATTAGTTCCTTTGTTAACCATGGGACCTTGTAAGTCATAAGCAAATAACACACATTTGGTGTTACAAAGCAGGAATTTTATGTTGCTAGCAGGACATTTGTATCACCTCAATCAGTCAGGTATATTGGAATACTGTACTCCAGAAGAGGAGCAATATGAATATGTAAGAAGAGCTCATTGCTGGAACCCATGCACTCATGCTTCCAAAATAGTCACTTTAAGCAATCTTGTTAGGATGGGAGTACACTGGCCAAATAAAATTCAAGATGTGGAAAGATATGTTGCTAAATGTCAAGAATGTCAAGATTTGCAGAATTCAGAATTCATAACCCTATATTGGTTAAAAAAAAACCCTGAATGGAGTGAGAACATTGTGGAAGAATTAAAGAAAAAGGAGAGAGGGAAGCAACTTATAGCTGGTACAGATTCAAGAAATTTACAAGAAATCTCTGAAGAATATCAACTCATAGGAGAACAATTATACAAAAAAGGAATGGATGGTTACTTAAGAATATGTGTTCCTGAAGAGAAGTATTTGGAGATGTTGGAAATGGCACACTGTGGAGTGGCAGGAGGACACTTTTCTAGTGATAGAACAGCCAAACTCATTCTGTATTCTGGCTTTTGGTGGCCAACTCTATTTCTTGATGCAAGAACTTATGTAAAAAGATGTGACATCTGTCAAAGAGTGAGTCAACCAAATAAAAGAGATAACATGCCATTAATCCCATTAATTTCAGCCAGAGCTTTTAGCAAATGGGGATTGGACTTTATTGGACCTATACATCCTCCAGCTAGACAATCTCATGCAGAATACATATTAGTTGCTACTGATTATTTGACAAAATGGGCTGAGGCCAAAGCCACTAAAAGAAATGATGCTCATACAACTGCAAAATTTTTGTATGAAAATATTGTTACTAGATTTGGACTCCCAATTGAATTAGTAAGTGATAGGGGAACTCATTTTTTGAACCAGATCATAGAAAACATGACCAAATATTTCATGATTCATCATAGTAAGTCAGCCCCATATCACCCACAAGCTAATGGGTTAGCAGAAAGTAGTAATAAAGTACTTTGCACTGTATTGTCCAAATTAGTTAACACAAACAGAAATGATTGGGATTCTCAACTTCATCATGTTCTCTGGGCTTATAGAGTGGCATATAAAACTGCTTTAGGGACTACTCCATTCAATTTGGTATATGGACAAAATGCAGTTTTGCCCATGGAATTTCTTATTCCAACATTAAAAGTGGGTAGTCAATACAATTGGACAGGACATGAACTATCTGAGAGGATCATAGATTTAGAAAAACTGGGAGCTTCTCGACTTCAAGCAGTAATGAGTATATATGCAGACAAGAGAAGACAAAAAGCCTACCATGATGTGCATATAAAAGAAAAAGATCTTCAAGAAGGAGACTTGGTTCTGGGATACACAGTCAAGGAGCATCATAAAAAAATTCAGAAGAAAGGTCATGGGCCATACATCATACATAAGATAAGCAAGAGTGGAGCCATTCAATTAGCTAACATTGATGGAGAAATCATGCCAGCTTTATAAGTGGATGTAGAGTTAAGAGGTATGAGTGTCCATTAACTACTGATGAATGGAGAAGACTGCAAAAGGCTCAAAATAGGAAAAAAGAAGAAGAAAACATCAGAAAGGAGGCTCAACAGGAAGCAAAGGAAATAATAAGAAAAATGAAAGAACTTAAGGAGGTGTGTTTATGTGAAAGCACTCTAAAACAACGAGAACATTTGCCTGTGATAGAAATGGATCATCAAAATGAAAACATAAGGGTTTTGGTAGATTCAGGAGCTCAAGTGAACTTGATCAGTTCAGCCTTGGTAAATAAATTTAGCATAAAGAGGAATAAAAGCAGAATGTTGATTAAAACATTAGAGGGAAAAAGGATTCAGAGTCTGTCTTCACTTGTTATTAAAGTTAAATTTAATAATGAATATATGAAGATAGATTGTGAAGAGTGGCCAGATCATTTGATGACTGAAAAATTGATTTTGGGACAACCCTGGCTCAAACAAGGTAAAGTTATTTTGAACTTTGAAAAAATGAAGCTCAGTTTGACCATAAATGACAAACAATTTTTAATGTTTTTTCTCAGTAATGAAAAACAGGAAGTTCATCTAGATATTCATGATCCAGATATGGAAGGATTTACTTTCTCAATAATGGACAGGGACATATTGCCACTACAAAATGATCAAGCTTCATACAATCAGAATCAGCAAGAGAATTCAGGAGTAAAGAAGAATGGTGAGACAAAACGAGGAAGACACTTATTTCCTAATTTGAAACATCAACAAATCAGAACAAGAGGGACATGGAAAGAAGGCATACATCGATATGACTCATTCAAACAGGAAGTTAGGGCAAAATGGGTATGGAGACCAAAAAATGCTTCAAAATGTTGGTTTAAGAAGCATGGATGTTTGGATTACATAAGTACAATTGCAATTAAACATTATTGGGTAAAAAAATCAGAGTTATGTCGATGGCAGAAAGATCATCCACATTTGACCTATCTTCAGAATATCAGAACAAAATATTATAAAAAAAAAAAAAGAAGGATGACAAAAGTATTTTTCTTTTAAACTTTTTTCCCCTTAAAAGAAAATTAGGAGGGGAAGAAAAAAAAAAAAAAAAAAGAGAGAAGAGAAAAAGAAAGAAAGAGAACAAATGTGTGTATTTTATTTTGTTTTTAAATTTATAAAGCACAAAGCAAGATATAGGGAGGAGGAAAGTAAATTATTATGGAAAATTTGTATTATTTGGTTTCAATTTTCTATGATCATTTTTTTATTTCTATTTTTTTCTAAAATTGTTTTTCTCATTAATCATTGTTTCCATCATTTCTTTCTTCAAGCACATTAGACATCTTGCTACACCTGTAATGATCACTTTAATTGAATCTTGTGAAGAAGGAAATTTTATTTGGAAGACTTTCTTTCTTTATGTTCATGGCAAGAATGTTCCAAAAAAGAAAACATTTATTTTTCTGGATTTTTGTGACTTATATGGGTGGAGTGTTTTCTCTTCTTTTGTATACAAATACAGGATGGTGAATACGAAAGAATTACCAATCCATGACTTCAGGGCGGACTCGGTAACTTTGTCCAGAGGACACTGGTTCCTGGATAGTGATGCAGCGGAGGAACAGGTGCACTTAGAATCAGATGAAGACCCAGAAATCCCAAAAGCTGGAAAAATAGTAAAAGAACTTAAAGAAATTTTGGGAATGATAGGACAGCATATCTTTACAGTAGGAATTGGGGGACATAAGTACACTATGCTGTGCCAAGAATTTTACAGGTTTCAGAGAACTCCTGTCAACATAAAGAGGTGGAAAGCTGTTGGATTGCACAGAATATTGGAGGAGCCTATTTTCTTCATTGACTTTGAAAGAGTAGCACAGGTGATGGGGAGTTTGGAAGAAGTTGGGAAAGGTAATGATGCATACTTCAGATGCAGAGTAAAGGACAAAGACAATCAGGAGGTAAGGGTTATTATCAAAGCAGAACATATCAAAGCTGCTTTACAGTTCTTTCCAATGGGAACCAAACTAGACCCAAGTTTTGTCAAAAAGAATAAGGGAACCTACATAGGATTTACAAAGTTCATTGATTTTAAAGGAAGGGAGAAAGAAGAATATGCTGTAAGAATGTTCTTACAATTCTTCTGTTTTCCAAAATTACCAAGATACACAATGCCACATAAGTCAGTGACTTTGTTGATGTTTAACAACGAAGATAGAACCAAACCATTTGGAGTAATGGATGTCTCTCCATACATCCATGAACAGCTGAAGGAAGCAGCAAAGCATTGGGAACAGAAGAAGTTTATGAATGGAGGTCAATTCTTAGCCAGAATCATCTATCATATTTTGGGAATGGAAGAACAACTTAAACTGGCTCCAGAAGCACAGTATTTCAGGAATCTAATAGCAGGAGTAAAAAGTCCTTCCAAAAGGATGCAGCCTAAAGAAACAGAGGGACACACTAGTATGAGGGGAGCTAGGATGAAGAGGAAAATAATCTCTGAAGAAGTGATTCCAGTTAAAAAGAGAAAGTTGGATCCCAGGAGAGTGGAGTTGGAACAGACTGAAGAAACAAAAGAAGAATATGTAGCAGCTCAGAAGGAGGTACAATCTTCTAATGAACCTCATCCTCCACAGACAAGTAAAGAACAACTCTATACTTATCTTACCCAAGGAAACAACAAAAGAGCTATGTATGAGGCACAGTATCAAAAAATGTTGGAGGATTACTCATGCAAAGCTACAGACTGGATTCAAGAAGAAGTGGAGCATTATGAAACATTACATGATGAAATGATGGCAGCTGATACAGAAGAGGTGTTTCTAAAGAAGGAAGTGGAGTTGCTGGCTTATTTTAAGGAATTACAAGGACCTCTAGAGACCAGAACCACTATTGTTGTGAAAAAGAAGGTGCCAAGGAAACCAGTTCAAAAGAAGAAATTGGTTAAGAAGGGGAAAGAAAAGGTAATAACTGAAGCTGCAACAATAAAGGGCACAGAAGAAGTGATCAGGAAAGAAACACAGAAGCCTATCACAGTGGAAGAAGTATTAAAGCCTACAGAACCTGAAATAGGGGGGTCTTCACACTTCGCATCTGATTCAGATAGAGATATTGAAAGCTTCTTGTTAAAAAGTCTAAATCTTTCCATACCAAATACTCCTAATGTGGTAACACAGGCCATAGAGAAACTGAAGACACGTGAGGATTCGAGTAAGAAGTTTCCAGAAAAGCAGACACAGGAGGAAATAATTCAACAGATGAGCTCAGAAGATGAAAGAAGGCTGTCAAAAGGAAAGGCAGTAATGACAGAAGAGGAAGGCCGAATAAGAGAAGAAGTCAGTTATGGGTGGGTGCATACAAGAATAAAACCCATATGGACAAAACCATCACATTTCAAATTAGATGAAAAGCTAGAGGAGTTGACCAAGGAGATACAGAAGAGTAGGTCAATTAAAGAACAGAAGGATGTGAATAAGGATCAGGAAATAAAGAAGATAGAAATGGGAAAGAGTGCTCCAAAGGTCACAGGGAAAGTTATGGAAGAAGGTATCATTCAAAGTATAAAGGAGGTGTTACATGATATAAAAAGTAGTGAGGAATTTACATCCAAGTATGATCAAGAACAAGAGGAAGAAGCAGACCTCATGGACATTGATGAACAGGAACAAGAATACACAGATAAGGAAAGAAATGAACAGGTTGCTGGTATAAAAGAAATAGAATCAGTTTTTGTTCAGGAAAAACAGGGACAAGAAGAGGAATTCAGGAAGGATCAAATGAGTTTGGTTGGAAAAGACTCAACCAGCAGTCAGGAAACTCTAATACAAGAGCAGGAGATACAAATTAAGGGAGATCAGCTCTTGACAAAGAAACAACAAATTTTGGAAGAAAAAAAGTCATTAGAAGAGAAGGGGGCTTCAGACTTTTCAGAACAGAAGAGTGCAAATGACAAAGTAGTAGATTTTAAAGAAGATGATACCAATCAGGAGACAAAGAATGATGATCATAGTTATGAAGAACAAGGCATTCAGGATATAGATGATGAAATAACAGCAGAAGAAGATGATGTGGGTAAAGAAGACAAGCAAATGGAAGTTAGACATGCAGGATTAGAAGTAGGGTTGGACAGAATACCCAAAAATATAAGAGCAGCTTGTCAAATGATCATGAGCAACATTGAACAGTTCAGACCATCTAGCAGAAATATGATCATATCAGGAATGGTGGCTGAATCGGAATTTGAAAAAGGTAGTTTAATTATCAAAGAGCACAAGAAGGAAAAAGAGCAGATGTCAGAGCAATTAAGGATGATGAAGGAAAAGAATGAAGAATATATCAATAGAATGATTGCTTTGGAAGAAGCTGAGGTTCAGAAGCAGAACAAAATCCAATATTTGGAGGAAAAGAGTGTAAAGTTATCAGAGCAGAATGTCAAATTGGAAAGGGAATTAAAAATCATCGGAAGAAGATACAGATAAAGGGGAATATGAAACAGGGGATTTTAATAGAGAACAAGAGAATAATGAACCAGCATCCAAAGAACCAGAGGAAAAATATTCTGAAGATTATGTACAGAAATTATTGACCAATAGAGAGTCGAGAATGGAGTTCATCAGAAAGATGCATGATGAGTACGAAGAACAAATTGTCACATTCGCATTAAATAAGGGAATCAATCCAGATCAGCATCATTGGGCAGCAGATGGATTGGGGATACCATTTTGCATGATTTTGGAGAGTATAAAGAATTATCAATTGGCCAGAGTAGGGTTACCTTCAAACAAATACCTTGAGTATGAAGAAGAAATCAATGTCACGAAGGAGTTATTTGAAAGAGCAAATCCCAAATGGAGAAATAAATGGTTGGATGCCAATAAGGAATGTAGGAAAATCTGGAAAGTGGCACCTCTGCACTTAAAGATCAATCCAGCTTATTGCCCAGTTGCCAGAAGAAGAGAGTGGACTGTTTTTTGGGAGAGAAGAAAAGAAGGTCAGATACCAGCCAAATGGTTGAACTTCCCTAAGATAGCAGGTCCAAAGGCAGGAACTTGGCCTACAAAGAGCTATATGGTGAACACTACTGAGTCAGTCATAGCTATGTACAAAGATGTTAATGATCCTGCATGCATTCTACTTATTCGAATAATGAGATTAATTTTGGCCTGTATAGAAACATACACCGACATGGATATCAGAACATTAAACTATATTGGTTTCAATTCTCCTACAGCTGCTTTATTATTTGATTTGAGTGAGACTCCTGATAGAATCTGCTTAATGGCATATTACAGCAGAGTGATATTTTTGGGCAGTCATTACTTGCAAATTTTTGAAGATGCCTTTGATTATGGATTTTTTGAGAGGGAGTCAGAAATTTTTGGAAACCTATCAGTTGTTACCAAGTCCAGACTTACAGCATATGAAGCCGCCTATACAGAGTATTTGAAGAAGGATGTCATAGATAAACCTGAAGCTGCAGTACAGTGGAGAAAGGCTTTGTTCGAAATGGTCAACAATCTAAATGTAACAGAACGAAAAAGTCATGATTTGCTGTCACAAGTATATCAAAGAAAGAAGAAATGAGGAGAAGTGATCAGTGCTGAGAAGCAGGGAAATCTTTCGTCAAGAGCCAAAAGGCTTAGGAGGGGAAGGATGTTGGAAGAAGCATTTTTGGAACCTTTTTTTGAAGGAAAAATATTGTAAAATGATAAAAATTTGTAGAAATATTTATGCAAATGTTGTAAAAATAAGGAAGAGTCTTCCTTATGTAGGATAGAATCTTATGTATTTTTTATAGAATTTTTGGAAACTCTTAGATAGCATATTTTTAGAATAATAGAGGAAAGGACCAAAATTCAAGTGTGAAAGAGGACACTTGAAAATGTATATAAGTCAATTTTCTCTATTTTGGAGAGGTTGGTTAATCATTTGTACATGCTATCAATAGAGAAGAGAGAGTTTCTGCTGAAATCGTGTTTTCTCTTGTTATGTGTGTTTCCTTTGATGTGAAAGCTTGCTTCTTGCTTAATCATGGAGATTTGTGAGTTTCATTTGTGTAATACTGAGTAAGATGTATGAAGAGAGATGATTACTGATGTATTGAGTGAAGAAGAATTGAAGAATGTGGCAGAAATGTGAAAATCGTCTGTTGGTACAGAATCGCGATTGTCTCGTCTCTGTGATACAGGTGATATTTTCCAATTCTGATTTCATATTTGTATTCTGATGAGAAAATAACATGAATTAGACACAAAGATCATAGAAAATGATGAAGATTTGCTCTAGATAAGGTAAACCCTAGATATTTCCTCTTCATTTTCATTTTCTCAGAATTCCAGCCATCCATCTCTTATTTCTATGAATCTATCATCTAGAAGGGGCTGTGGTCTTATGGATATTCCCAGGATTGACAAAATAAAGATGATTTGTTGATTCTTTTGTACTTCATGATTGGAGAGGACAACTCCAAAGTCAATAACAAACAGATTACAAGCCAGGTTCAATGTTGATGGATTATATGTAGAAGAGTACAAGCAAGATGGACGATTCGTTGCCAAAGGAAACAAAGTGGGTAGGATGTTCACCTTAAATGTGAGGATTCCTGAAATGAATGTAGCCATGTTTGCAAAAGGTGGAGGAGTTATTGCAGATATAGAGATATGGCACAAATGGATTGGACATGCAAACTTGCAAAGGCTGAAATTGATGCAGTCAAAGGAGATTGTCCATGGACTACCAAATTTCAAAGTTGTTGAAATGCAAAAGGTATGTGCAGCATATCAATTTGGTAAACAGTCAAGAGCATCATTTCCACATGACAAGCATGTTAGTCAGAATGTACTAGAAGTAGTACATACAGATGTTTGGGGTCCAGCAAAGACCACATCTATGGGTGGTTGCAAGTTTTATGTTACTTTCATTGATGACCATACACGCAAAGTATGGGTATATTTCATGAAAGAGAAGAGCGAGGTGTTTACTCACTTCCAGAATTTTAAAGTTATGGTGGAAAAGCAGACAAGGAAGTACATTCAGACATTACAATCTGATGGAGGAGGTGAATACATGTCAAATGAGTTCAACAGTTTTCTAAAAGATCATGGAATTTGGCGTCAGTTTTCATGCAGGTACACACCATAACAGAATGGTGTTACTGAACGCTAAAACATACATATTGCAGAAATAGCAAGAGCCTTAATGGTTGAGAAGAATATGCCTCATTGTTATTGGGCAGAAGCTGTGCATACTGCTGTATACATCATGAACAGAACTTTGACTCCTGTTGTACATCAAGTTACACCTGAAGAGAAGTTTACAGGTAAAAAGCCAAACTTATCACATCTGAAAGTTTTTGGCTGTATTGCATATGTACATGTCCCAGATGAATTGAGGATGAAGCTTGATCCAAAAGCAGAAAAGTGTGTCTTCATTGGATACTCCCTTGAGCAAAAGGGATATAAATGTTATAACCCACTCACACGACAGGTAAAGGTGAGCAGAGATGTGGTATTTGATGAAATGTCAAGCTTCTATGCAGATGCCAAAGAAGGACTGAGTCTTGAACTAAATGACAAAGAAAATGCTGAAAAATCAAGTGCAGAATCTCACGTTTTGAGTGGACCGGATGCATCACCAAGCAATAGTTCCAACTCAAATCCATGGAGTGGAAGATTACGTGGGAATTTCAGTCCAGCAAATTCATCAAATACATCCAAGAAAGGTAAAGAAAAGCTTTCTGCTAGTCATAAAAGATGTGCAGATTTTGAAGAAGTTGATGGAGATTCAAGCGGTTCAGAAAAGAGTCTTGATGAGGAAATTGGATTGCCCTCTATAAAGAGTCCAGGTGTAAGAAGGGCACATGCAGATGATACAAGGAGAAGTGACCCAGGACCAAGAAGATCTGGGAGGATGCGTAATTCAGTGCAACGATTGACATATGATAGTTACATGGCTCGCCATTGTGCCTACATGACAAAGGTAATACAAGATGCTAAACCTTCTTGTTTTGAAGATGCAATTGGTAATGCAGATTCGGAAAAAGCTATGTATGAGGAGATGGCTGTACTTTATGGAAACGATACATGGAAGCTGGTTCCATTACCACAAGGAAAGAAACCCATAGGCTGTAAATGGGTTTACAAGGTAAAACATAATGCTGATGGTAGTATAAGCAGGTATAAAGCACGATTGATAGCTAAAGGATATGCACAAACATATGGCATTGATTATGAGGAAACATTTAGCCCTGTAGCTAAAATGTCTACTGTTAGGACACTTGTTGCATTAGCTACAACAAAAGGATGGACTTTGCATCAGATGGATGTGAAGAATGCTTTCCTACATCGTGAGTTACAAGAAGAAGTATATATGGACCAGCCACAAGGATATGAAGATTCAAAGCATCCAGAATATGTTTGTAGGTTGCAAAAGGCTTTGTATGGGCTGAAGCAGGCTTCGCGTGCATGGCATGCAAGGATTGCTGATTACTTAACCAGCATTGGGTTTTCTACGTGTGATGCAGATCACTCACTATATGCAAGGAAGGCTGATGATGGCATCACTATTGTGGCTATTTATGTTGATGACCTTATTGTAGGTGGTGATAATGAAGAAAGCATCAAAGAGGTAAAGAAACTTCTTATGTAGGTATTCGACATGAAAGATCTTGGTGTGCTGCGCTATTTCTTGGGCATTGAGTTTATACATACAGAAACATGTATATGGATGTTGCAAAGGCAATATGCCTTGAATATGCTGCAAAAGTATGGTATGGCTGATTGTAAGCCAATTTCTATGCCTTTAGATCAGAATTTGAAATTGGATACTACATCAGGTGAAGCATGGGAAAATGCTACTATGTATAAGAAAATTGTGGGAAGTCTTATATATCTTACAATTACAAGACCTGATTTAAGCTACACTATTGGACTTGAAAGTCAGTTTATGTAGGTTCTGAGGAAGCCACATTTGGATGCTCTGAGGCACACTCTAAGTTATGTGAGTGCTACTTTGGATTATGCATTGTTTTATGAAGCTGGTGTAGATTTGTAGGTTCATGGATACATCGATGTAGATTGGGCTGTAGTACTCCAGATAGAAGATCTACTAGTGGCTTTCTTTTCTCACTTGAGGTGCAGCTATTACATGGAGCAGTAAGAAGCAACCCACTGTTGCTTTGTCAAGTACAGAGGCTGACTATAGAGGTGCTGCAATGGCAGCATGTGAGGCATCATGGCTAGAGATGTTACTTATAGATTTAGGTGTGGAAGTGCAAAAGCCTATCACTAATTATTGTGATAATCTTAGCAGCATACAGTTAGCACGGAACCCTGTTTTCCATGCTAGAACAAAGCATATCGAGGTACATTATCACTTCATCAGAGAGAAGGTATTAGGAGGTGATATTGATCTTGTTTATGTGAGAACAGATGAGCAAGTTGCTGATATTTTCACCAAAGCACTTGGAGCTCAGAAGTTGAAGAAGTTTCGGAAGATGCTTGGATTACAAGATATGGCGTTGAGCTTGAGGGGGAGTGTTGAGATATCAAGCTCAACATGTGATGATCCAGGATGAAACGTACCAGTTTTTCGTTTCTTTGACATGTATAGTGGTCATGCCGGTATATGTCAGGGATACTTCATTGAGCTTTATTAGATTTATCTACCGAGAGTGATGGCACATTTGTTTCTTGCCAGCTCACTCATTCGTGGACATTAGGTTTTTCCTTATGTACTGGTCTTTATATATCGCACTTGTTGTATTCTTGTTTTTTAGGTCATTCTTGTACATTCCTTTTATGTAATAGAAGAAGAAGAAGAAGATCATTCTTCCTTGCCTCAATCTGTGTGTGTGCTTCTCCTTGAGAGTGAGAGTGTGTGTCTTAGCTCTCTTCCTTATCTCCTTCCTCGTGACACTGAGAGCATTATTCTTGAGATGGTTCACACTCGAGATAATGTTGCAGATGCTTTGACTAAAGCTCTACCACAGGATAGCTTTCAACACTGTTGTCACTTGATGGGGGTTACTTGATTCTTGATCTTACGCAGTCACTTGTATACTGTGTAACATGCCCATCAAGTGGGAGGTATAGTTTATATACTTACACTCAGGTATTCTTTATCATTCTTTATTTTTTCTCCCATACTTACTCTAGCCATATTGGCCTTTAGTGGGAGATTGTTACCGTTAGTGTCCATGTGAAAGGCCAAATGGCCACCGGACACTTCTTTGTATATGTTCTTTAATAAAACATACAGTGGTCTGGTCAGTCACAGACTGTAAGCTCGACCGCATTTGTAAGACCTAAGAAGTCTGTCTTCATGCTCCTTGTGTATTGTGTTTTCAACGTATTCTACAGCCTCTGTGCGAAGTACTGTGTGCGGCCTCAGGAGCTCAGTTTTCTACTCCGAGCATATTGACGTGGAGCGTTGGAGAAGGAGAGCGCACTCTGGTCCATCGCCATCGAAATACTTCAAATCTCACTTTAGAAGAGCTACTCAAGGTTAGAACAGAATTGTGGAAACATGTAGCCAAACAAGTGACAGGTGTAGTGAAACCTCGTTCCCAGGTAGGATCTCATAGAATAATGCCAAAAATACCATCAAATAAGATAGGAGACATGAGTGAAGGAGAAGAAGGAAACAACTATCTTCCCATTACCCATCAGGGGTACACAACCAAGGCAATCTTGGACTCAGATGTAGCAGTTGCAATTGCTACCACTTCCCTTTGGAAGTGTTGGGGCAAGCCAGCACTCAGGCCAACTAGAATGAAACTATAGATGGCTGATGGTCACAATGAGAGACCCTTAGGATTGCTAGAAGGAATAACTCTCACTACATGTTTCTTCACATACGAAAAGTGCGCGCAAACTTCCACATGAACATGTGTTTTCTATTAGAGAAGATGTGTACAAAACTAGCTTGGCCTCTTCCTACTCAAGCTATGGAAACTCTCCTACACTAAGTAGTTTCTTCATACCATCTCTCTCAGATGAATACCTGACATTTCAAGTTTCTGTTATTCATCTTTACATACGCGATCTCTGGCGTCTTCTAACCTATTCTTGATCTCTATATGCGCTCTATTCAAACTGCGCGCTCTTCTTACGCACGTTCTTGCTCGCTCATGCTCGCGCTCTACCCTACTTTTTTTGTTCTCGTCTCTCTTTATATACAGTTTTGATTCGGTGTAACAAACTCTAACAAACTCTGATTCTTGAAGATTCTACGCTGTACATTTTGGTCGTGAATTTGTCCCTTCACTAAGGCTTTGATTTTTTGAATACTTTGATTCTGCTTCTCTCTATCTTTCTTTGTCCTTATGTCTGTCTTTATGTCAAATTCGTGAGTGATTCTTCAACAGCTCCCCCTCAATCACTAATTTGACTCTTCCTGTCTTTTATATATTTTTCTTTCTTTTATACCTGCCATTTCTTTGAATCTGTTTGTCTTTGTTCCATCTAAGCTCTTTGTCAAAATATCTGCAATCTGATCTTTTGTTGGAGTGTATACTATTTTTATCTCCTTCTCCATTACCTTTTTTGTCAGGAAATGATACTGAATTTCTATGTGCTTTGTTCTTGCATGAAATAATGGATTTGCTGCAAGATACAACGAGCTCATATTATCTCCATGTATGATAGGTATACCTTGATCAATACCCATGCTTTTGAACAAGGTCTGCATCCATATCACTTCTTTAGCTGCTTCTACAAGTCCTTTATATTGGGCTTCTGTTGATGATAAAGCCACTGTGTGTTGTTTCTTCGAACACCAGCTCACTAGCTTATCTCCTAGGTATATCATATACCCTTGTGTTGATCTTCTGTCATCTTGAATTCGTACCCAATCTGAGTCACTGAACGCTCTTAACTTTATATCTGACGTAAAGGGAATATAATCCTTCCTTTATAGTTCTTTTGATATATCTAAGAACTCTTTGTCCTGCAACCCAATGTTGATCTTTCGGACAATGCATAAACTGTGAGAGAACTCCCACTTCATAACTGAGATCCGGTCTTGTTAGCGTAGCATAAATTAGGATTCCCACTAACGACTGATACTTTCTCATATCTTTAAACTCTGCACCACTATATTTGCTGAGTTTATGATTTACTTCAAGCGATGTTGAATCTTCTCTGCAATTATCCATATTAAACTTCTTCAGTAAGTTTAGGAGATACCTTTCTTGTGAAACATATACACCATGATCTGTGTATGTGATTTCCATTCCAAGAAAGTACGATAACTTTCCTAGATCACTGATCTTAAACTCCTTTTCAAGCAATCTCTTTACTTCTTTAATTCCTTCATCTGATGTACCCGTGATTATAATGTCATCTACATAAATACAAATGTAGATCATACCTTCTTCTGTTCTTTTGATGAGTAGACTTGCATCTGCCTTCCAACTTTGGTATCCAAGTTCATTGAGATATTTCACAAGTCTATAATTCCAAGCTCTTAGAGCTTGCTTCAGTCCATAAAGTGCTTTTCTTAATCTGCAAAAAAAATTTGGATATCTGGAACTTACAAACCCTTCAGGTTGTTCCATATAGACTTCGTCTGATATATATCCATTCATAAATGCATTCTTTATATCTAGTTGACTTAGCTTCCATCCTCTTGATGCTGCTATAGCTATCACTGTCCTTATGGTTGACATCTTTGCCACCAAACTAAACGTCTCATCATAATCTATGCCATGCGTCTGAGCATAGCCCTTGATAACCAATCTAGCTTTGTGCCTGGCTATCCTTCCATCTGCAAGTTTCTTAACTTTGAAAACCCATTTATTTACAATTACTTTCTTACCATTTGGTTTAGGAACAAGCTCCCATGTCTTGTTCTCTTCTAGTGCGCTGAACTCTTCTTCCATTGCGTCTTCCCATTGCTTCTTGCCTTTAGCTTCATCATAGTTCTGAGGTTCTTCATCATCTTTGACCATATATGCATAATTTTTCTGAGTTATATACGAAGTATCATAGGAGTACCTTTCTCGTTGTCTTCTAGTCCTGCTTGACCTTCTTGGTTCACATTCTTCATAAGTGTCTGAATACACTTCTTCATCAAGTATAGGAATTTCTTCATTCCTTCTTGTTAATCCATTTCTGGACGTACTTGCTTGCATATAGTCTTCATCTCTGTTCACCTGCACAATTGATTTCCCTTTCTCTTTCCTTCTTACCTCTTCTTCGAATTCTTCCGTTGTATGACTTTGATCTGCAAACCAGCTTTTCTGATCATCAAATGTAACATCTCTGGAAACAGTAAATTGTTTTGTTAGAGGACTCCATAACATGTAACCCATCTGCTTTTCATCATATCCGACGAACACATATTTCTCTGCTTTTGGTTCAAGCTTATGTCTGAGTTGTGATGGTACATAAGCATAAGCTACTGATCCAAACACTTTACAATGATCAAGTGTTGGTTTCTTTCCCCACCAAGCTTCATAAGGGGTCATTCCATCTAAAGCTGTACACGGTAATCTGTTTACCAAGTATGTAGCTTTATTTACTGTTGATATATTTAGGTAGTGATGTGTGTGAACACTCTAGGACCGCCGAGGCACTTTTTTCCCTCTTTAGGAGGTTTTTTTCCCCCAGCTTGTATATACGCCTATTGCCCTAATGGGCTACTTATCTTTGTACATTCTCTAGTAATACATTCAGTCTTGTTTGTTGTGCTCTAAGCTTCTTCTTCTTCCTTGTGTTGTTCGCGTGCTTCCGCAGACGTCTAACTCCAACAATTGGTATCAGAGTAGGTCGTTGCTTCTTCTAGGGTGCCGTCGACACTCCTCCGTTTGCAGTCTCAGATTCGCACAAAATTTGGTGAGCATACTCAGGGTGTTTCCGAGATCAAAACAGCTTTGCTGTGTCGTGCCGAAATCGCGATCTGAGCTCGTTTCGGCCTCTGAACGCACTATCGCAGTGCTTGTGCAGGCTATTTCGTCCTTTTGTGCCAAAGGTATATACCAGTTTCTGTTCGCCAGTTTAAGCGTCTCGAAGTCTGCTACAGGTCTAGTAGAACTCGTCTGGGTAGTTCTGTTCAACTTTTTGAGATACAATCAATTTTTTGCATCAAGGTATTTTAGTCACCGGCCATGGCTGAAAGCAGTGATGTATTCCGTATGTTGGCTGTTGAGGATAAGTTGGATTGTACCAACTACCCATTATGGGCTTATATGATGCGACATGTACTGGTTGAAAAAGGATTGTGGAACATTGTGCAGGGTGTTGAAAGACGTCCTGTTACACCTGTAACGACAGGTACTACAAATACAGGTGTTGGAGCTGATGAAGATGGTGTCGAAGATGATATTCCGCAGATTCCTGTTCGTGTTGATGTTTCTCTTGCACCTACTGCAGAGCAGATTCGTTGGGATGGCAGAGATGCCCAGGCACATGCATTGATAGCTTTGTCTGTCAAACGTGCCATTATTCCTCACATTCGCTCTTGAAGAACAGCAAAGGATGCTTGGGATACACTTACCACTTTGTACCAGGCTAGGAATGAGGCTCGTATTGCTTACCTCCGAAAACAGTTGGAGAGTGAGCACATGAATGAAGGTGATTCGATGGACAATTTTCTTACAAAGATCAAAGACCTGAAGGAACAATTGATTTCTGCTGATGAGGTTATACCAGATAGCTCACTTGTGCAGACCGTTCTGAATGGCCTTCCTGATTCATATCAGAGTTTTGCCTCTACTCTTCGATTGATGATGAAAGGCAATCCGAATGCCTTGTCATTTGAGGAATTAGTCTCTGTTCTGTTGCAGGAAGATCAGTCCAGGCAGAACAGGTCCATTATGCGTGTTGCAGATCAAGCTTTCCTGGCTAGTCAGAAGGGCAAAGGAAAATGGAGCTCTTCTACTAGTAAGCAGAAATCTGCAAATGCTACACAATCGAAGAACCAGGATAAAGATGAGAAGAAATCAGAAAAGCAGAAATTGTTCTGCAAGTACTGTAAAGGAAATGATCATATTATAAAGAACTGTCCAAAACTGGCTGCTAAAGAGGCAAAGAAGAAAGAGGCTGGAATGGTTGTTGTAGAGGCCTCTACACCAAAAACAGAGTCTGCAAATCTTGTGCAGGAAGAAGAATGGGCGTTTACTACTGCCTGCAGTTTTGACCCATCTTCTCATGATCAGTGCATGTCTCCAGTAGACTCAGATGTTTGGTACTTTGACAGTGGGGCGACCAAACATATTACCTCGCAGCGCAGTTTCTTCTCTTCACTCGAGCCTGCCCCTAGAGGGAATACTGTCACATGCGCCAATAACTCCTCTTATCCTGTTATGGGAGTTGGTAAGATCATTCTGACTACTGCTGATGGTAGTTCTTTCACTTTGTCAGATGCTTTATTTGTGCCAGGGATCAAAAAGAACCTGTTATCAGTTTCTGCATTAGCCAAGATTGGCTTGGTTGTGAAATTCGTTGATGACAGGTGTACAGTCCATGATCTCTCAAATGGCGATGTGATTATTGCTTCTGGCATTTTATGTCGTGGGCTGTATAAGCTCATAGACTATGAAAGATCTGTGAATGATTCGGCATGTGCAGTTCATGATTCTCAGGCTATGTCAGATGCAAAGCTTTGGCATGCACGCTTTGGTCATCTGAATTTTGCTAGTTTGTTATGCCTGCAGAAATCTGAAATGGTGTCCTCTTTGCCCAAACTTGAGGCACCTGGAAAACATGTTTGTGAAGGCTGTATTTTGGGCAAAATGCAGCGTTCTTCCTTTCCAAAAGATGGTTCAGTTCGGGCTATGCAGAAATTGCAGCTTGTACATAGTGATGTCTGTGGTCCTATGCAGACACCCTCTTTTCGAAATTACCTTTACTTCGTGACTTTCATTGATGATTTTTCCAGGCATGCATGGGTATATCCACTCAAAGCAAAGTCCGAAGTGTTCATGTGCTTCAAACAGTTTTTGGTTTTGGCTGAAAATGTGTCAGCATGTAAAATGGGCACCCTCCGTTCTGATCGAGGGGGGGAATATATGTCTTCAGATTTTAATGCATTTCTGGCTGAACGTGGGATAAAACACCAGTGTACACTGCCATATACACCTCAATAGAATGGAGTTGCTGAACGAAAGAACAGGTCACTCATGGAGATGGCGAGGTGCATGGTCAAAATTCAGGCTTTACCACATAGTTTTTGGCTTGAGGCTGTCATGTGTGCAGCATATGTACTGAACAGGTGTCCCACCAAAGCGTTGCAGTCTATCACTCCATATGAGGCTTGGCATGACCGCAAGCCATCTGTTGCTCATCTGTGTGTTTTTGGTTGTTCGGCATATGCATTAGTGCCTGAACAACATCGCAGAAAATTGGATGATAAGGCAGTAAAATGTATTTTTGTTGGGTACAGTTCTGAAAGTAAAGGCTATTGTCTGTATCATCCACAGACTAAACGCATTCTGGTTAGCCGTGATGTTGTCTTTGTGGAAGATGCTATTCAGCCATTGCTTTCATGTACTAAGGAGACATCTGTTAGCTCCAAAGACATGTATGATACTTTGATGCCTCTTTTTACAGGTGGACAGGCTAGCGCTGGTCCTAATGAGGCAACTTCTCAGCCTTTGCAGGTTTCATATGATGATGCCGATCATTCCATTTCTGATGCAGATTTACATGACGCACTTGTTGATGAGAGAGCTGATATTGAACAGGCAAAAACTATGCCAAAATGGCTGGTGCAGACTTTGCATGACAGCAAATTAGATGCACCTTTGTCATATCGTACTCGTTCAGGCTCTCATAGTACCTCCTTTGCATCAGGTTGCTATGCTATGGCTGCATCTAGTCTCTGTGATGAGAATGAGCCTGTTTCTTTTGATGAAGCACAAAATTCAGAAAATTGGATGGCTGCTATGCAATCTGAATATGATGCTATAATGAAGAATGGTACATGGTCTTTATGTGACTTGCCTCCTAGCAAGAAGGCCATTGGCACTAAGTGGGTATACAAGCTGAAGCGTAAACCTGATGGTACAGTTGACAGGTATAAGGCTAGGCTTGTTGCAAAGGGTTATGCGTAGGAAAGAGGCATTGATTTTGATGAGACCTTTGCACCTACATGCCGTATGACTACTGTTCGGAGCATTTGTGCACTTGCAGCCCATCATGGTTGGAATGTACATCAGTTGGACATTAAAACAGCATTTCTGAATGGTGACTTGCATGAAGAAGTGTATGTTTTTCAGCCCCGTGGCTTTGTGCAGAAAGGGCATGAAAACCAGGTGTGCAGGTTAAAGAAGGCGTTATATGGTTTAAAGCAAGCACCACGTGCTTGGTATGAGAAAATACATGCCTATCTGATTGCACATGGTTTTGAGAACAGTCCAACTGAAAGCACCTTATATGTTAAGCGTGCTAATGATGTGCTTTTGATCATTGTTGTCTATGTAGACGACATGCTGCTCACTGGTCCTCTTGAGAAGCATATTGCTGATTTCAAGGCTGATTTGCATGCCTCATTTGAGATGTCTGATTTGGGGCATTTGCATCACTATTTGGGCATTCAGTTTATGCAAGTTGATGGTGGAATGACTTTGTGTCAAACGAAATATATTGACACATTATTGCAGCGTTTTGGCCTTGAAGACTGTAAGCCTATTGCCACTCCTATGGAGACAGTTTTACGATTGAGTCTTCATGATGCTAGAGATGCATTTGATGCTGTTCTCTATCAGCAGGCTGTTGGATGCTTGATTTACTTATGCATTACTCGGCCAGATATTCAGTTTGCTGTCTCACAGATGAGCAGGTTTATGCATTGCCCAGGAGTCACGCATTGGAAAGCGGTTAAGCGCATCTTTCGCTACTTGAGTGGTACTCGGCTACTTGGGTTGTTTTATCCCAAGGGGGGATCACTACCGCCAGATTTGCATGCTTTTTCTGACTCAGATTGGGCTGGTTTCTATGACACTCATGTGTCCACCAGTGGTTTTTGCTTCATGCTTGGTAGCTCATGTATATCTTGGTTGAGCAAGAAGCAGCCTACTGTGGCCACTTCCAGTTGTGAGGCTGAGTATAGGGTAACTTTCACAGCGACTGTTGAGTGTGTGTGGCTCAGACGCCTTATGGCTGATTTGGGTGTTGGCCAGTCTTCTACCACCACCATCTTCACTGACAGTCAGAGCGCATTGGCAGTTGCGAGGAACCCTGTGTTCCATGCTCGCACTAAGCACATTGAGGTGCATTATCACTATGTCAGGGAGAGGTTCTCTGCTGGGGAGATCAGCTTGGCATATGTGCCCACGCAGGAGAACATTGCAGACCTTTTCATGAAGGCTCTGCCTAGGGAGAAGTTTGAACCTTTCCGCAAAGCTTTGGGCTTACTTCCTTTTGTGGAGTGATTTCCACATAGCTCCGCACTTCCTTATACATGAGTGCCAGCTCCTTGTTCACCGCATCACTCCCAGGGGGGATTTGTTGATATATTTAGGTAGTGATGTGTGTGAACACTCTAGGACCGCCGGGGCACTTTTTTCCCTCTTTAGGAGGTTTTTTTCCCCCGGCTTGTATATACGCCTATTGCCCTAATGGGCTACTTATCTTTGTACATTCTCTAGTAATACATTCAGTCTTGTGTGTTGTGCTCCAAGCTTCTTCTTCTTCCTTGTGCTGTTCGCGTGCTTCCGCAGAGGTCTAACTCCAACATTTACAGCTTCGGCCCAAAGATAATTTGGACAGTCCTTTTCCTTTAGCATAGCTCGTGCAAACTCAACTAGAGTTCGGTTCCTTCTTTCTGCTACACCATTTTTTTGTGGTGTATACATGCAGGTTATTTCTCTCTTAATACCTGCATTCCAAAGATAATCATTGAATTCTTGAGAGAAGTATTCTCCCCCTCCATCAGACCTTAGTCTCTTAAGCTTTCGACCTATGAGTCTTTCAGCATATGCATGAAAATGCTTAAAAGTTTCAAATACTTCTGATCTTTCCTTCAAAACATATAACGTTATCCATCTTGTAGCATCATCAATGAATAAAACATAATACCTTGAGCCACTGATTGATCCTTCTTTTTTTGGACCCCATACATCTGTATGAATGAGTTCAAGTACTCCGTCATGTTTGAATCCTTTCTTCTGGAATGGTAACCTGTGGGCTTTTCCCATCTGACATGCTTCACACTTATGAATCATATGTTGGTTCTGTACATTCGGTAATCCCACTACTGACTGATTTGAAATCATAGCTTTAATTCCTTTTTCATTAAAATGACCTAATCTCTTATGCCAGAGATCAAGTTCTGTAATCACCTTTTCACCATGTGTGAGCAACGCTTGACCAATGTTCCCTTGTACTCTTAAAGTAAAGAGTCTACCTTCCTTCTTACCAGAGAGGATCTGATGATATCCATTCTCGAGATCTTCTACAAATACTCCTTCATTTGTAAATCTGACCTGAAAACCTTTCTCAACTATCTGTCCCACACTAATCAAATTCTTAGGTATTGTCGGAACATACAAAACATTGGTTAGCAAATCTGCTCCACTCTTACATTTCACTTTTCCGATTGAATGTACACTGTGTCTCATGTTGTCACCTGTTTCAACAGTATGACTAGAACTACCCCTTTCCAATTCTGACATCAGTTCTATATTTCTTGAAAAATGATTAGAACATCCAGAATCAATGTAAAATACCTTTAGATCTTCGTTATTTGATGTGCCGATTGAGTTCATCATCAATGACGTATGACTTTCATTCTGTGAATCATTTGCGTAGTTGTTGTAGGTGGTGTTGTAGGATTGATTTTGTCCCCAACTTCTTGCTCCACCTCTACCATATCCTCCTCTTTGATTTTGTCTACCTCTTTGAAAATTACTCTAATATCTTCCGCCTTTGCCTCTGCTATTACTGTTCTGATTTTGATTTGATCCTTGTTGATTGTGCCAACAATCATGAGCCAGATGATTATTTAGTCCACAGATCCAGCAAGCCTTCTTGTTGTTATTCTGGCTACCTCTTCCTCTTCCAAAACCTCTTGCTCTTCCTCTGCCGGTGGCTTTACCTCTTGCATAATAAGCCTGAGAACTCGGCTCTTCTTCATCTTTTGACTTACCTTTATCTCCTTTCTTCTTGTTCTTCATGTACATTGCAGAACTTTGTCCTTTATCTCCATCTCCTTTCAGGTCTTGCTCATATGTGAGCATCAAGCCAAGCAACTGATTTAAATATGGTACAAAATGATTTAAAGATAGTTCAGTTGAGAGTACGAAAGGTTTCCACCTTTCATCTCCTCTCAAACCTGTGAGCACTTGCGCTATCAATCTATGATCTTCGACATCTTCATTTATGGATCCAAGACTATCTGCTAGATCCTTCATTTTAGTAACGTAGTCACTAATGCTTTGATTCGACTTCTTTTTGAACGTTGTGAATTCGGACCATAAGCTAGCCTTTCTAGCTTTCGTAGTATTTTGGAAATGATCTTCCAATGCACTCCATATGTCCTCCGCTTTCTCCAGACCTCTAATGTGCGGTAGTAGATGGTCTGTAACAGTATTATAAATGTAAGCTCTTGTCATTGCATCTTTCTTCTGCCACAGCTTCAAGGCTTCTAATTCTTCTTTTTCTGATTGACTATCATCTTTGAAAGTCGGCTTCTTTTCTTCTCCGGTCACATACATCATTAAGTCCTTACTCATAAGTAAGGATTCAATGCACATTACCCACGCGGGATAATTATCTCTGTCCAATTTGTCAATAGAAACATGATCTGCCATAATCTTCTTGTTTTTGTTACTTCCGGTGAGTGAAACATCAAAAAGGTTTTACCTTTTACAAACCTTTACCCTTGAAATTGACTTCGAAACATTTCTTGATGCCGTTAGTTAGCTTTCACCTTCCTTTATGAGAACTCTTCAAATTCTCTTTCCGTTCCTTCTTTTGAGAAACTTTTTCCGTTCTTTAGAATCTTTTCCGTTCTGGTACCACTTGTTGTGGTTAACCGGCTCTGAACCCACTTGTTGGATCTCACAGCTCTGATACCACGTGTTGTGGTTAACCTTGGCTCTGATACCACGTGTTGGTGACGTCGCGACAAAGGCCCGAACCTTATTAAGCCTACGGAATTCGCCACGTCACCGAAGGGTTGCTAAGCTAGAGTGAAATTAGAACACGTCTATAATCAGCAGTAGCTCAGCACAACTACTGTCACTCAACATATAAGACTGCATTTTGAATTTATTGAAAAATTCACTGGAACTTCACCGGACTGTCACCGTAATTATACCAGAATCTTATCAGAATCAACCGCAATTCTATTTGTAATCACTTCAAGTGAATATACAAGAATTAAGGAAGTGTTGCGTGAACTTCCTTCACTGAATGAACTCTTTCTAAAGTTTAAGGAAAAAACTTCACCAGTTCAGAATGCCTCTTTCCGGTCAGACTTTGTACTCTGTGTACATATCCATTTCACCGAAATCTTTGATGAGCTGATAGTAGAGATGTCTAGCTACAAGATAAGCTATCTCTCATACAAAGCTTTAATTTATTCTGCGAGATATACTTCGTTGTTCTACAGAAAAACCACGTTTACTGAGAAAACTGTAATTGACCGAAAAAATATGTTTTCTAAGAAAGTATCGGTGAAAGACGTTTACTGAAAGAACAGTAACGATTAACTGAATTTATATCGTAACATGAAAATACTCAGATTTCTTCACATACGAACGGTGCGCGCAAACTTCCACATGAACAAGTGTTTTCTATTAGAGAAGATGTGTACAAAACTAGCTTGGCCTCTTCCTGCTCAAGCTATGGAAACTCTCCTACACTGAGTAGTTTCTTCTTACCATCTCTCTCAGATGAATACCTGACATTTCAGGTTTCTTTTATTCATCTTTACATACGCGATCTCTGGCGTCTTCTAAACCTATTCTTGATCTCTATATGCGCTCTATTCAAATTGCATGCTCTTCTTACGCACGTTCTTGCTTGCTCATGCTCGCGCTCTACCCTACTTTTTATGTTCTCGTCTCTCTTTATATACAGTTTTGATTTGGTGTAACGAACTCTAACAAACTCTGATTCTGGAAGATTCTACGCTGTACATTACGGTCATGAATTGTCCCTTCACTAAGGCTTTGATTTTCTAAATATTTTGATTCTGCTTCTCTTTATCTTTCTTTGTCTTTATGTCTGTCTGTATGTCAAATTCGTGAGTGATTCTTCAACAGCTAGCAGATAGTTGAATGTAGCTGAACAAAATTATACCACTACTGAGAGAGAAGGATTAGGCATGGTATACGCGGTTAAAAAATTTAGACACTATTTGCTTGCAAATAAGTTTAAATTTTTTACTGATCATCAAGCACTATTGTACTTGGTAAACAAGCCATGCAATATAGGTAGATTAGTAAGATGGTTTCTCTTACTAATGGAATATGACTTTGAGGCTGTGGTGAGGAAAGGCAAGACTCACTTGAGAGCAGATCATCTCTCGAGGCTAATATCTGGAGAGGCCCCACAAGGAGTATCAGATGACCTTCCTGATGCTTACTTGTTTAATTTGGAAGTTGTACAATAGTGGGCCAAGACCTTAGTGCTAGTATTGACGTATGGGCCTAAACATCCAGTAGTAAACACCCAAGATAGGGAGGTAGTAAAAGCCCAGAAGTACCACATCATGGCAGGAAGTGTGTACAAACATACAGATCAGGGAATATTAGCTTGTTGTGTGGAAGAGGATGAGCACTCAAAGTGGTTGCAATTAGCACATGTGCGTGCATTAGAGCAACACTATTCAAGGCAAAGAACTCTACAAACACTTAGGAGACTCAGAGTGCACTGGCCAACTATGGAAGCAGATGTCCATATTATGTGCAAAGAATGCCCAATCTACCAGACTAAACCACCAATGGAATATGCCACTCTTTAACAAGTGTCTTTAGTGCTAGATTGAAGTGAACCCTTAGTAGCCTTTTTGATGACAAGAACCTTTCCCCAAGATATGACATTGGCCAAACAAAGGATCTTAGAACAAGAAGCATTAGATTATACTCTCATTGGATATAATCTATATACAAGGGAAAAAGATGGGTATCTTAGATTATGTGTCAATGAGAGTGAATATCTCAAGATCTTGGAAACTACTCACCAAGGTGTAGTAGGAGGACACTTTGGACCAGATAGGGTGATCAAGGCAACACTACTTGGAGGTCTTTGGTGGCCCACACTTCATATGGATGCACATAATATGTGAAGAGGTGTGATGTTTGTCAGCAAACTCAGTACCCTATACGCAAAGATGAGATTCCATTCAAACCTATGATAGGTGGATGTGCATTCTCTAAATGGGGAATAGAATTTGTCGGTCCTATTAATCCCCCAGCTAAGGGTTCCCATGCTAAATACATCATTGTGGCCACGGAATATCTAACCAAATGGGTAGAAGTAAAAGCTACAATGAAGAACGATGCCCAAACGATAGCTAAGTTCTTATTTGAGAACGTGTTCACCAAATACGGGTTGCCAATAGAGCTAATAAGTGATAGAGGCACGCACTTCATGAATGAATTCATAGAAAAACTTCTCCAAGAATTTTTGGTGATACATAAGAAGTCTGCCCCTTATCATCCACAAGCTAATGGACAGGCTGAGAGCACAAATAAGATTCTATGCAATGTATTGAAGAAATTGGTTAATAATAAATGCTCTGATTGGGACAAATAGCTACACCATGTTGTTTGGGCATATAGAGTTGCCTATAAAATGGTACTCCAAGCCACACCCTTTCAAATGGTGTTCGGCCAAAATGCAGTGCTACCATTGGAATTTTTTATACCTACATTGAAGGTAGCACATGAGCATGACTGGAGAGGCCATGAGCTCTCCTCTAGAATCTTTGATCCTCAATGTTTAGGTGAAACACGATCAAGAGCTACAGCAGGAATTTATGCAGCCAAGAATAGGCAAAAAGAATATTTCGATGCACATGTGAAGGATAAGGGCTTGAAAGCAGGAGACGTAGTCCTAGTCTACACCTTGAAGCAACATGCAAACACTCTAGAAGGTGACATCCTACCTAGTTACATAAGCAGATGTAGATTCAAGTTATATTAAGAACCCCTAATGGAAGAGATGCTAAATCGACTCAATACTACAAAGAAACGTAAGGAAGAGGAAAAGCAAATTTGAGAAGAAGCATAGGCCAAAGCCTTAGAACACATCTGGAAAATGAAATTGAGAAGCCAAGGTAGAGATCAGCCCATGCATAACACTCATAAAGCTCTAGGTTATCACATGGCCATGTGCGAGGCTTCAGGTGAACGGTCCCATAGGGTAGTTGATCGGCAACCATTTATGACCCTAGAAGTAGGACAAGGAGAGAGTGCAAGGACCGTGTGTCACTAGCACAATGGCAAGTACCAACCTGAGGAGATCCACCTCATAATTATCAATCCGTGCAGACATGAGAACTAGTATGAAGACTATGAGCAAGTGATGGCACAAGTGTGTGAGTGAGAAGCACACAAACATGCACACACATACACACACATGCGCACACAAGGAAATAACAAATAGAGAGGAACAATGGAGTTCTTCGCATTAGTTAAAAAGTCTCTTACATAAGCTCAAATCACTAAAAATCCAACCTCAAAAATGACCTCTCTAGCTCTTTCTATGGTTTTCTAACTAGTTTTGGCCTTGTCCAAACCTAGTGTTTGGCCTAGTTAAAAATTAGGTTCTAGAGCCTATTTGAGGGCTCAAACGGAGTCTAAAAATTATGAAAATTGGTATGCAGCTAATTCTAATACTCCTCAAGCTCAAGGACTCCTCGTCCTGAACAAAATGGAGTCTAGTCTACCAAAAACGGGATTTACAATGTGTGTGTAGTGATGAAAATCACTTGAGTTGGAAATTATTTATGAAAAAAATGATTGGGCCTTGTTGCCATATTATGCATGACTATTCCTTTGTGCCTATATGTTTTGTTTAGCATGACTTGTATGCAAACACTCCCACCTTCCTAGCGTCTGTCGCCCCTAACAGACCTCTATTCTATAGGGTGGTCAATATAGTATTGAATGACGTTGGTGGCTAGGTCATGTTCTCCTATCCTTAATCCTCTTGCTAGATCAGCTTCCAATGCATCCCAATTTATTGCACCTGGGACATCTGGTTGCAGTGTAGTGTAGTACTCGGAGTACATAGCTTGTTCGCATGCAAAAAGATGAAGCAGCTGTGTAGGTTTCGGTGCAAAGACCTCTCAGTGATACTCCCAGAAGCCTGATTTGAACATGTCTTTGAATGTCTATTTATAGCATGCAGGGAGGTATTTGATGCATGCATGCCAGGTGTAAGCCACACCAAATCGTAATTTCCATTGGTAAACCCCGGTAGACGTACCTGTGGCCTGCTGCATTTCTAAAGGTTTTTAGTACTACCTACATCATATCCAAAATCTTAAGCATCATTTGGGCTACCACATCTAGCATGGCCTTCAATCGAGGCATCCAATGTCAAATTGTGGCCATCATGTATGCTATCGATGGTGGTCCCTGTAGTGGTTCTATGTACGGATAATTGAGCCACTCCTTACATTGAGCATTATTTTGTACCTTTATGTTGAATGATTTCCATGATCTGCATCATCGAATGGGGCCCTAGCATGGATTGTAAAGTAGATGTAAAGGCGCATTGTTCCATGTGTGCAGCATTTCAAGATATGTCTCAAGAAGTTTCTGTCGCCATGTGGGTTGACAGATTTTGCCTTTTTGCACCGTTGGAGGGAGGTCTTCGGGTTGAAACTGGGTAGCAAAGGAAGGAATCTTGCCTCTAACCTCTATATTTCTGCATTGTAATAAGCCAGAATAACAAAGTAAGGCGTGTATTAGAGTTCTAATGAGAGGATAAGGCATCTAGATGACAAGTTCTTGAAGTAATCAGATTGTAACACAGTTTCTTCTATGACTCTCATAGCCTGATTTTGCACTACTGTGCGCTCTTCATGAGAACTCCCCATTTCTTCCACTTGTTGTAGCCATGGGGGTCATGGTGCTTCGAAAATATCTTGTCCTTCTTCTGTTTGTCGTCCCCCTGGGAAGGGTTATGGATCATATTCCTCTTCAAATGTTTGTTCCACTCGAATAGAAACTATCTCATCATTTGTGGGTGCCTCAGGGGGGATGGTGGTCTTTCGTATTGGAGTAGACGTGCTTGCAGTTCTGCAACTTGTTTTAGGAGATCTTGAAGGGCCTCCCAGTCAATGATAAGAGAAGCAGTTGAGTTAGTAGCTTGGGGATCTACTGTCATTTCTTTCTATCTTGTCTGCTTCAGTTGACCTAGTTCTTCCGATAACTGTTCATGTGCATCGAGTAAATTGACATAGTCTTCAAGAATGATTTTGATGCTCTTTGGGGTCACTGCTTAAAATTTGGAAGGACTAATGGGATCCCCAAGTGTGCTTTTGATGGTTGCTTCTAATTTTTCCTGGTTCTATTGTTGAAGCCGTCTATTTTCCTCGTGAGCTGCTGCAAAGTGCCGTTTGAGCAGGGCCATGTTGCACTGGAGTTTGGAATTTCTTTCCAATTATATCTACGAATGGCTTTCTAATCCTTGGATTGATTCTCAATCCACATTTTGAAATTGTGTCTCCAAAATGACATGAGCCTCTTGTAAGGTTTGAAATTGAGTTTGGAGACTAGCTTTGTCCTCTTCCAGTGTATCGAGGTGTTGTTGTAGTGCTTTAGAGTGTTCTTGTAACCTTTGATTATGTGCCTGCAACTGACAGTATTCTATCCTTAACAGTGACATACATGCAACCATGGTGTCAAATGAATTGCCTATGGATGAAGGTGTGGTTTGTACAATGGAAGATGCAAGGGGAGGGAATTGGGGAATGGGAAGGGTGAATGTTGTGTCTACAGGTGATGTATGTGTCGGTGAGATTGGTGGAGGGGGGGATAGGGGAGGGTGGGAGTGTGGAGGGTGGTGGAGGTGTTGTGGGTGGTGAAATGTCCATGCCCTCAAGGGTGGATGTGAGTGTAGTTTCTACCAGGTATATCGGAACGGTAGGTGGTGTGTGTGTAATAGTGGTGAATAAGTGTTGTGTGGATGGTGGGGATGGGATCGATGAGGGGGGAGGGGTTGTGGCTTGATACATTCTACAAAAGTAGTCATGGGCGGGTTGAACGAATGGTGGGATGGGAGGTCGGCCACTAGAACTTGGAGTTGGAGAAGCTATAAAAGGGGATGTGGTGGCAGGGAATCCATAGAATATGGATCTAGTGTCAGGATGGCTTATGACCAAGGGTGTGGAGGCTGGTTGTCCTATGGTTATATCCATGAATGATTCGATTGATTCGGTTGTGATGGTGGTGGCTTGATAGACAGGGTTTTCAAAGGTGGAGAACAAAGTTGAACTAGAGGTGGGAGTGCAAAAGATGAAGGTTTGCTCTATGGGTTGGGTAGTCGAGGTGGTGTCTTTAGCTTGAGTTCGAGGAGGTGATGGTGGGGGTGTGGGTGGTAGTGGCTCGGTATACTCTTCAGTGGTGAGTATGTGTTCTTGTTCAGGAGTTACAACTACTTGGGAGGTTGTCTCAATGGGTTGAGATGTAATAATAGGTCCTTCCCCTGTAGTAATGGGAATCTGGATATTTTTGGAATCTTTGTGGGTCATATTGAACAGGAGGCCTCTAGATCGCTGATCGAACTGCTTCTACTACCCCATACATTTCTGCCACCAATAATAGGCCTTCACTATATTGAGAGTCAACTCCAGCCTCTTCCAATAGCTTAGCCATGATCACCCTACTGCTCTGTTTGGTGAGCAATTGCAACCGCACTTGTTCCATGATTTGGTATAGCCTTCGGAGTTCTACCATATATGCCGGGGTTCTAGTGGTTTCTTCTACTTTTGCTTCTTCTCCTTTTGAGTGTTCTAGTTTTTTATCATCATCCCAATGTACATGCTGGCCTTCTGTGGATGTCCTCCATCTTTGGGAAGATGTGCCCTATTCTTCCGTGTCTGAAAAGAACTCTACATCAGAGAGTTGTGTATTCTGTAAGAATGATTCAAAGTCGAAGGTGCTCATCCCTTCAACGTCTCCAGTCATAGGAAATTCAAATTCAGGAGGGACAAGAGGAGTCGGTGGGGCAGCTTGTGATGTGCTTTCTTATCCAGATCTAGGTATGCGAATGGTAAAGGGAGGCAGAGTGGCATCCCCTCGTGGCGAGACTTCCAGGTGTCACGAGGAAGGAGATAAGGAAGAGAGCTCACACACACACTCTCACTCTCAAGGAGAAGCACACACACACAGATTGAGGCAAGGAAGAATGATCTTCTTCTTCTTCTATTACATAAAAGGAATGTACAAGAATGACCTAAAACAAGAATACAACAAGTGCAATATATAAAGACCAGTACATAAGAAAAAACCTAATGTCCGCAAATGAGTGAGCTGGCAAGAAACAAATGTGCCATCACTCTCGGTAGATAAATCTAATAAAGCTCAATGAAGTATGGCTGACATATATCGGCGTGACCACTATACATGTCAAAGAAACGAAAAACTGGTACGTGTCATCCTGGATCATCACATGTTGAGCTTGATATCTCAACACTCCCCCTCAAGCTCAACGCCATATCCTGTAATCCAAGCATCTTCCGAAACTTCTTCAACTTCTCAGCTCCAAGTGCTTTGGTCAAAATATCAGCAACCTGCTCATCTGTTCTCACATAAACAAGATCAATATCACCTGCTAATACCTTCTCTCTGATGAAGTGATAATGTACCTCGATATGCTTTGTTCTAGCATGGAAAACAGGGTTCCGTGCTAACTGTATGCTACTAAGATTATCACAATAGATAGTGATAGGCTTTTGAACTTCCACACCTAAATCTGCAAGTAACATCTCCAGCCATGATGCCTCACATGCTGCCATTGCAGCACCTCTATACTCAGCCTCTGTACTGGACAAAGCAACAGTGGGTTGCTTCTTGCTGCTCCATGTAATAGCTGCACCTCCAAGTGAGAAAAGGAAACCACTAGTAGATCTTCTATCTGGAGTACTACCAGCCCAATCTGCATCGGTGTATCCATGAACCTCCAAATCTACACCAGCTTCATAAAACAATGCATAATCGAAAGTAGCACTCACATAACGTAGAGTGCGCCTCAGAGCATCCAAATGTGGCTTCCTAGGAACCTGCATAAACTGACTTTCAAGCCCAACAGTGTAGCTTAAATCAGGCCTTGTAATTGTAAGCTATATAAGACTTCCCACAATTTTCCTGTACATAGTAGCATTTTCCAATGCTTCACCTGATGTAGTATCCAATTTCAAATTCTGATCTAAAGGCATAGAAATCGGCTTACAATCAGCCATACCATACTTTTGCAGCATACTCAAGGCATATTGCCTTTGCGACATCCATATACCTGTTTTTGTATGTATAAACTCAATGCCCAAGAAATAGCGCAGCACACCAAGATCTTTCATGTCGAACTCCTGCATAAGAAGTTTCTTTACCTCTTTGATGCTTTCTTCATTATCACCACCTACAATCAGGTCATCAACATAAATAGCCACAATAGTGATGCCATCATCAGTCTTCCTTGCATATAGTAAGTAATCTGCATCACACATAGAAAACCCAATGTTGGTTAAGTAATCAGCAATCCTTGCATGCCATGCACGCGAAGCTTGCTTCAGCCCATACAAAGCCTTTTGCAACCTGCAAACATATTCTGGATGCTTTGAATCTTCATATCCTTGTGGCTGGTCCATATATACTTCTTTCTGTAACTCACCATGTAGGAAAGCATTCTTCACATCCATCTGATGAAAAGTCCATCCTTTTGCTGTAGCTAATGCAACAAGTGTCCTAACAGTAGACATTTTAGCTACAGGGCTGAATGTTTCCTCATAATCAATGCCATATGTCTGTGCATAACCTTTAGCTACCAATCGTGCTTTATACCTGCTTATGCTACCATCAACATTATGCTTTACCTTGTAAACCCATTTGCAGCCTATGGGTTTCTTTCCTTGCGGCAATGGAACCAGCTTCCATGTATCATTTCCATAAAGTGCAGCCATCTCCTCATCCATAGCTTTTTCCCAATCTGCATTACCAATTGCATCTTCAAACAAGAAGGTTTAGCATCTTGTATTACCTTTGTCATGTAGGCACAATGGCGAGCCATGTAACTATCATATGTCAATCGTTGCACTGAATTACGCATCCTCCCAGATCTTCTTGGTCCTGGGTCACTTCTCCTTGTATCATCTGCATGTGCCTTTCTCACTCCTGGAGTCTTCACAGAGGGCAATCCGATTTCCTCATCAATACTCTTTTCCGAACCACTTGAATCTCCATCAACATCTTCAAAATCTGCACTTGTTTTACTACCAGCAGAAAGCTTTTCTTTGCCTTTCTTGGATGTATTTGATGAATTTGCTGGACTGAAATTTCCACGCAATCTTCCACTCCATGGATTTGAGTTGGAACTATTGCTTGGTGATGCATCCGGTCCACTCAAAACTTGAGATTCTGCACTAGATTTTTCAGCATTTTCTTTGTCATTTGGTTCAAGATTCAGTCCTTCTTTGGCATCTACATAGAAGCTTGACATTTCATCAAATACCACATCTCTGCTCACCTTCACCTGTCGTGTGAGTGGGTTATAACATTTGTACCCCTTTTGCTCAAGCGATTATCCAATGAAGACATATTTTTCTGCTTTCGGATCAAGCTTCGTCCTCAACTCATCTGGAACATGTACATATGCAATACAACCAAAAACTTTAAGATGTGATAAGTTTGGCTTTTTACCTGTAAACTTCTCTTCAGGTGTAACTTGATGTACAGCAGCAGTCGAAGTTCTGTTCATGATGTATACAGTAGTATGCACAACTTCTGCCCAATAACAATGAGGCATATTCTTCTCAGCCATTAAGGCTCTTGCTATTTTTGCAATATGTCTGTTTTTGCGTTCAGCAACACCATTCTGTTGTGGTGTGTACCTGCATGAAAACTGACGCCGAATTCCATGATTTTTTAGAAAACTGCTGAACTCATTTGACATGTATTCACCTCCTCCATCAGATCTTAATGTCTGAATGTACTTCCCTGTCTGCTTTTCCACCATAACTTTAAAATTCTGGAAGTGAGTAAACACCTCGTTCTTCTCTTTCATGAAATATACCCATACTTTGCGTGTATGGTCATCCATGAAAGTAACATAAAACCTGCAACCATCCATAGATGTGGTCTTTGCTGGACCCCAAACATCTATATGTACTACTTCTAGTACATTCTCACTAACATTCTTGTCATGTGGAAATGATGCTCTTGACTGTTTACCAAATTGACATGCTGCACATACCTTTTGCATTTCTGCAACTTTGAAATTTGGTAGTCCATGGACAATCTCCTTTGACTGCATCAGTTTCAGCCTTTGCAAGTTTGCATGTCCAATCCGTTTGTGCCATATCTCTATATCTGCAATAACTCCTGCACCTTTTGCAAACATGGCTGCATTCATTTCAGGAATCTTCACATTTAAGGTGAACATCCTACCCACTTTGTTTCCTTTGGCAACCAATCGTCCATCCTGCTTGTACTCTTCTACATATAATCCATCAACATTGAACCTGACTTGTAATCCCTGGTCAACCATTTGTCCAACAGAAACCAGATTCTTTGTTATATTTGGAACATGTAACACATCAGCAAGATGTTTTACCTTCCCATCCTCCATAGACAATGCTATGTTTCCTGTATGCTCAATAGGATGCGATGTATCATCACCTGTTTCAACATATCCAAGAACTGGCATTTTCTGCAAACTACTAAACCATTCTGCATGACTGGTCATGTGATTTGAAGCACCTGAATCAACATACCAGACATTATCATTCGATTTTGAAACACCAGCAGACATAGTATTCATCATGTGATGTTGAACCATAAACAGCTTCTCAGAATCATCTGCACTTGTGGATGCATAGTTGTTTTGCTGCCTTCTGTTATTTTGATTCTTCAACCTGCAATCACATTCAAAGTGTCCAGGTTTACCATAATTCCACCATCTTTTACTATCATTACCTGAATCATTTCTTTGGAAATTTCTGCGACCTCTTCGACTCCCCCTGCCTCGAAACTGTCCTCTTCCTCCTGCATGATTCTGTTGTTGACTTTGGTCTTGGTTATTGTTTCCTCTTCCACTTCCAAAACCTCTACCTCTGCCTCTTCCTCTACCAGAGTAGAATACCTGCTCAGAACTGGGCTTTCCTTGGGAGTTTGAATCCTCACCAAGATTCTTTTCTTCAGTAATCAGCATAGACACCAAATCAGCAAAATTCGGAATATTTTCCCTGGTCTGTATAGAAGTTCTGAACTGCTTATATGCAGCTCCTAAACCACGAAGGCACACTTCCACCTTATCATCATCATCTACATTTACGCCAATAGATGCAAGTGACTCACATATGCTTTTGATTTTTAGAGTGTAGTCACTTACCGGCATGCTCTTTTTCTCTAATGTATGCAGCTCGTTCTTGAGTTGCAATTTCCGTGCCTTTGTATTGGTCTCGTACAAAGTGACCAAACTATTCCAAGCCTCTTTTGGAGTCTTGGCATCCTGTATGTGTCCAATCATGCTATCCTGTATGCTAACAGATAGCCAATACATTACCTTTCATGCTCCTTGATTCCATTCCTCATATGCTCTTAACTGTTCTGCAGTCCGATCCTTTCTGGTAACTGCGGAGCATTTTCATTCTCTCCTTCGATGTACTTCCAGTAGCCTTTTCCCATCAAGAAATTCGTCATTCTGAATCTCCAAGCATGGAAGTTGTTCTTGTCCAGCTTATCGCTCATAAGCTGACTCATTCCATCTGCATTTGCCATTTTTGCAACAATTCACAACACCGCAACACACTACAAGCAGCACTTCTGCTTGAACACTGTCGCACTATGACGTGACAGTTCGATCTCAGAAAAACACAGTTTTCGTGTATCAACAGTACACGGAATCGCTTGAAATTCTGGATCTGGAATATATGAGTGTCGGTGAACACAACGCAAGTTATAGTTTCTGAAACTGACCTGGTTTTTCTGTGGGCCCCACCTTGCGGGCTCGAAACGGAGGTCGAGATGGCTCCGAAACTTCGATCTGACAAAAACGAGTGATCCTAAAGGGATAACATTCGAAAATATTTTGAGGTCTTCTACCTTCAAGGCGATTTTCGTAGCAAATGGAGGCCGTTTGTGAAATCGCGTTTTCTCCACGCCTTGCCGCGTAGTCTTCACCGTCGCCTTCTCCACGAGCTCTCTACAGCCACGCTGGCTCTAATACCATGTCATGAGGAAGGAGATAAGGAAGAGAGCTCACACACACACTCTCACTCTCAAGGAGAAGCACACACACAGATTGAGGCAAGGAAGAATGATCTTCTTCTTCTTCTATTACATAAAAGGAATGTACAAGAATGACCTAAAACAAGAATACAACAAGTGCAATATATAAAGACCAGTACATAAGAAAAAACCTAATGTCCGCAAATGAGTGAGCTGGCAAGAAACAAATGTGCCATCACTCTCGGTAGATAAATCTAATAAAGCTCAATGAAGTATGGCTGACATATATCGGCGTGACCACTATACATGTCAAAGAAACAAAAAACTGGTACGTGTCATCCTGGATCATCACATGTTGAGCTTGATATCTCAACACCAGGGTCGTTAGAACTTTGCATGTTTGGACACAAGGAATAGTGCCCCTCATGCACTTGGATTGATGTGTGGTAGACTTGAGTCTCTTGAACATTTGTAGTTGTGACCATGTTAAAGCACTTTCAATAGGTACATCATATGCTAAACACTTGTAGATGATGCACGTGATTGCACAACAATCATTCATCACTGGCTTTCTTGTGACCTTTTATTTTCTTCATATAGCTTCTCTATAATCCATACAAGAAGCTTAATCAGTAATGCACCTGTCTCTACCAAGTAAAGAGCAAACCAAATCCGCCTGTGGGGTTGAGTGTACCGGTCTTGACCGAGAAATGCAAAATGTTGCATGCACATACGAAGAGGAATGGACACATTCGGTGTTAGTGCCGCCATATCTTTCAACTTTTGTAGCTTTCGGTTCTTCATATTAGTGGGAATAAGAGGATCCTTCTTAGAGGGCACATGCGTGTCATGCATGTTCAATGTAGAGCTCACCAATTCCAAAGTGAGTTGGAACCTTTTCAACTCATTGTTGCCCAATAAGGAAGGAAGGAAAAATGATCCTGGTTTATCTTTTTCTTCATGCGCCTGTAATGTTGAGACCAAGTAGTAACATTGTAGGAGATCTTGTTTGCGTAGAGGTGTTGCAAAGTATTTGGCTAGCCCTGCACGCTACCATATGGTCTGCAAATCTTGTGTGTTCTGGAGAGTTTCAAACTCCTTGGAAAAGAACTGGAATCTAACCCAAGTCTTTTCATACTCACACTTGGACTCCTAGAATACTTGGCCTCTCCTAAGGGTCCAGGAATGCCATTCAACCAATGAGAATTTGCATGGACTCTCTTTGTGATTCTTGTGGGAGGATCCGGTACAGGTATTTGTTCGAGGTGTTGCAGCTCTACAGGTCGTTCAATTCGTGGCACATCAATAGGTAGAATGTCCACATCAATCCCTGCAGTACATACTCTTGCATGTGAGCTTGAGCCTCCTGCTTCTACCATGAGATTACGTGTAGATGTTGGTGCTTATCTGCTATAAGAAGAGAGGCACATTAGCATTGCATAGGAAAGAGAAGGTTTTGGTGTTCCCTCCACAATACTAACATGACAATTCAAGTGGTTAGGGGTTAGTGGGTAGAGTGTTTGTGATGTGTGAGAATGTTAGTTAGTAGGTTAGTGTGCATCCTAAATGCATACTTTGGATGTGCAATGTACTCAGAATGCACCTACATCTGAGGGGACTACTTCACAAAATTGGGTCAAGGGGTTTGACACGAGGTTTAAGTCTCCAGACATTGATGGTGGAATCATAGATTTTAGTAGTAATGACATGTAAAGGTTTGTGGACTAGATTGCCTTGGATTTGGGACCTTTTGGGTACCCATCTCTTGGCATTCCTAGGTGTGACCGAAGATGTAGTGGAGTGGAGTGTCGATGTTTGCTGGGATTTGTGTCATGGGTGCTGGTGAGTGCTGATTCAATCTTGTGAATGGAGGTGGTGCTATTTGAGCTCGAAATCAGGCCTTGGGCACCCACATCTGTCTAGCATTTTTGATAGCCTTCATTGACTCCTTCAAGACCCAAATAGAAATGGTAGGTCTAGAGTGTTGCATAAGGTACTCTTTCATTGTAAGCATTGATGGTGTAGCTCGTTTGGTGCATTTTTGAGAACCTATCTCCGGTGCCGAGGGTTATTCACCCTTGTGTACCCAAATCGGCTTCATGCCATGAGGTACTTTATATTGCACTGGTTGTTGCTTATGCTTCTTGATCATTGGTCTCCTTTTTTATGTATGTTGTTGTTGGCAGCAGTCAGGGAACCGAAGGAGCCACAAGACGAAGAGAGTTAGAGCGAAGGGACAACACAAGCAGACATGGCAGTCAAAGAAGATCTGGCAAGTAGGCCACCTAAATTTTTCAGACATCAAGGAGTTGACACACAAGAAGAAAGAGCAAGTAGGGAGCTCGAAGGTATGTATGACAAATCAATAGAGAAAACCCCTACACAAATAGTGATTTTCATAACTGAAACCCTTGTAAATATCATTTCGTATTTTTGTAGCTCCATTTTGTGCAAGCCAAGGAGTCCTTGAGCTTGAGGAGCTTTAGAAGTATCTACCTGCCAATTTTCATATTTTTTAGATCTCGTTTGAGCCCTCTAATAAGCCCTGGAACCTAAATTTTAACTAGGCCGGACACTAGGTCTGGACAGGGCCAAAGCTAGTCAAAAACTATAAAAGGAGCTAGAGAGCTCATTTTTGAGGTTGGATTGTAATTGAAATGAACTTGTAAGAGCTTTTTGAAAGTAATCTAAAGAACTCCATTGCTTCTCATCCTTTGCCTTACCTTGTGTGCGCGTGTGTGTGTATGTGTGTGCATGTTTGTGTGCTTCTCACTCACGCACTTGTGCCTTCACTTGCTCGAGGTCTTCATACCATCCTCATGTCTTCCCGGATTGACATTAAAGGAGGTGCTACTCATCACTGAGCTACACCAAATTTTGGCGCCGTTTCCGGGGATCGAGCTTTGAGGACGAGCGTGTGATGGTAAGACGTAGATTGGAGACGTTGGCGTTGTAGGTAATTTCTTTACTTTTCCTATTTTTCTCTTTCTTACCTTACCACCATCATCACCATCATCATCATCACCATCTCCCACCTCCATTTCCATCATCGCGGAAATTTCAGTTTTTTGATCATATCACCTTCTCCACCTCATTTCCCTCATTTCACTTGTGAGAGAGAGCGAGAGAGCGAAATTGTGTTTGCTGTTTTTGCATGTTTTTTGAGCTGTATTGTAGGTACAGGCCGAATCATTGTCCCCAGCACTGCGCAGGTACGGAATTCGAAGTAACTGTCTGTGTGTCGCCGACCTCTGTCAATCGCGACCGACAGAAAAAATGCTCAAATTGCCAAACAAAGTGCAAAACCATGATCTACAGGCCTAGAGCTTCCCAAAAATGTGCTTAGAATTTTGAAACTCCTCAGATTTCTGTCAATCGCGATCGCTCTATCAATCGCGATCGACAAACCACGACGGACAGACCTGTCAATCGCGATCGACCCATCAATCGCGATTGACAGCCCACGACGGCTCCGTCAATCGCGACCGACAGAGTCAACGACCGATTGACCACGACTGACGGACCATAAGCGTGACACGTGTCAATCGCGATCGAGTCATCAATCGCGATCGACCCATCAATCGCGACTGACAGCCCACGACGGCTCTGTCAATCGCGACCGACACAGTCAACGACTGTTTGACCACGACGGACAGACCCTCGCGACCGACCTGTCAATCGCGATCGACGCATCAATCGCGATCGACAGAGTCAACGACCCTTTGACCATGATTGACTGAATTTTCGGCCACGTGTCAATCGCGACTGACCAGTCAATCGCGACTGACAGCCACGACGGACCTGTCAATCGCGATCGACAGACTTTGCGAACACGTTAGAAGGGCAAATTAGGTCAAATTTTTAAGGCAAAAATATTGGTCTAAATTTTGGCCAAGTGTGGGACAAACACTAGGGTGTAGTATCGCATTACGAGGGCATGACCCAAGTAACTCGAGAATTCCTGTTTGCCTGTTAACCTAGTTTAATCCTGTTTTAGCCCCAAAACCCTGAACTGGCATAACTTTCTCATACGAAATCCGTTTGCCGTGATTTTTGTTTTGTTGGAAAGCTCGCGAGGAGTACAACAAAAACATCGATTGGTTACGGTTAAATTAAGATCAGGAATATTAGATAGGGTATTTTGAAGTTGACCATACCCAGGGGAACAAAATTCAGGGATCTTTAGAGTTGTGTCCGAAAAGTCATAGTGCAAATTGGTGAAGTGTTACATGAATGAAAGTGTTTGGTTCTGTCTTTTGAATTTAAGTCTTGAGCTAACGGTGGGCCTTTTACAGGTCCTTTGAGAGCAGCGGAGGGTACGCAAAGCAAGAGTAAGTGCAGGCTTGGGAACACGCGTCCTGGGCACACCAGGGCAACAACACAAGGAAAGGAACTCAAGGTTGGAAAACCCGCAACACCCTCTGTCAATTCTTAGTTTAGGCTAAGTGCGGGTAGTGTTAAAAGTAATTCCAGGCAACGATAGGCACGAGATAAATCAAAGACTATCTAAGAAATCAAGTTCAAGTCAAGAGATAACCTGTGTGTGTGGACAACAACCTTAAAGGAAAAGAACCTAACGTGAAACGACCAAACTAAAGTGCGAAATTAAACTCAAGTATTCCTAACGACGTGATATCAGACAAGAGTATAAACATGATAATCAACATAAAAAGGGAATTAAGTAATTGATACAAAGAACTCAGAAACGTGGTTGTACCTGGGACGAATTGGGTTAATCAGTTAGGCATATGAACCTTAGATCAGGACGACACCTAGTAAGAGATAGACAAAGCCTTAGGTCTTCGGAGGCTAGTGTCAATCATACTGCGAGGTCTTGGGCCCAGCAGTTGAGTCACCACTCGCATTACCCTAGCTCTGATACCAGTGAATCAGAGATGTCTCAAGGCATGGACAGACCTACGGGAAGTTCAGGAGTGCCATACTTGCACAGGGTAGAAGGCCCTTACAAAACGCAATTGGAATACCTTAGGACCAACCGATTAGGTGCCAGCATCTATGAGGATGGCCTAGGAAGATCTGTGGTACAGATTAAGAATCCTGATCAATCCATTGGATTAGAGCACCCAGCTGTCAAGTTTGAAAACGGAGCATACTTGGACAAAGAAGGAACCATATACGTAGTCACCAGTCACCCAGATAGGACGGACGAATTTGGAAATGTGATCCCCGAAGCAGACTTAGGTGACCTGGAGCAAGGAAACATGGGTGCAGAACCTAGAACCCCTCGAGGTAAATCGGTTCTCACTAGGATTATCACACCAGAATGGATTCCCCAGGATAATAAGAGCATAGATTTGCTCCTCAATCGAGAGACTGATGAAGCCTTTTGGAGGTACAAACCTGATCGGCCAATTGATATAGGAACAATCATGATCTATGAGTTTAAGGATCCTGATAGCCCAGGCAGAGTGACCTACTTAGATCACGCTTCGGAGAGGATCTTTGTGGTGACAGAAAATGATAGGCATGCTTACACTTGGAAGGGTGAATTCGTTTTCCCCCAACCAAGATCGAATGTGTCCTATGGTCACCCTGGAGCTGGAACATCCGAAGCTCATGGAATGCAAAGAGACAGAAGTAGAGATAGACCAGAAGTAAGCTTTGCCAACCCAGTGGGCAGAGAAAGAACGAGGACGGAAACAAATAGAGTAGAACCTGAGATACTTAGAGCTCACAGGAATCAAAGAAATGCGGATGAGTTCCCTCTACCATGACCTAGAGAGCACACAAGGACTTTGAGACCGACTCAGCTAGTTAAGTCCATGAAGAACTACTTCGATGGCACTGGAGATCCATACGATCATGTGGCTGAGTTTAGGCAAGTCCTAAGAGCTGAACAAGTAGAGGATCTATTCACTCAGTACAATGCCTTTGGTCTGACCCTTAGGAACACTGCCCTGACATGGTTTCAGCCGCTAAACGAGAGGCAGTTCAGGAGCATAGACCAACTCCTAGAGGCTTTCATTATTGAATTCTCTAAGAGTGGCATAAGACATAATACCTCCTCGCTGATTCACAGCTTCAAGCAAACCCCTCAAGAGACCGTGAGACTTGCAGGAAGGAGATTTAGGCAATATCTTGAAAGATGCCCTGTCCCTGAGCTACCCACACCAGCTAAGCAAGTGGCTTTATTCTTGGATGGATTGCTAAGTACCAAATTAAGATCATATGTGTACTTGAAGGACCCTAGGACCATAGAAGAGTGTGTACGCATGTGTATTGACATTGAGGATAACCTAGGGGAGGAGTTAGAGCTTTCCAAGATATACAAAGATTCAGATAGTGCCTCTAGCCTCTCTTCCACGCAATCCACATCGATTGAGGAACTTGCAGAGAAAGTTGCTCAAAAACTAGGTGTCTCTAGCAAACAAATTCCAAGATTTGCCCCGGTGAAAAGATGCTATACTTGTGGGGGTGACCACATGGCGAATGTCTGTCCCATTATGGCTCAACCCCAAGTTAATCCTAGTAGCCAGTACTGCACCATAGAACGAAGGTACACCAATCACACCGTGCAAGACTGCCCATACAATAAGCAAGCGGTTAGGCAACCCTACCCTCAACCATACCCTCAACAAGGCAGATACCAGAGCCAGTACCCACCTCAGCAGTATGTGAGACCTCAACAAACCTACCAACCCTATCAAAACCAACTGAGACCCCAGCCAGTGCTAGCACAGCAACCACCTGCTCCTACTAATGTGATTCCGGTAAAGTATACTGCTGCAGAAGAGAACCTGAATAGAGCTATAGTCCTTGTAACATCATTGCTTCCTGAAAGTGACCTGAGTGACCATAGCTTTGATTCTACACATGTTGATAGCCCCCAGGCCTACTACATGCAATCTCCTGAACATGGTGAGTCTTACTATAGTGAAGAGCCAAATGAACCTAGTTGGGAGTCAGATTACACAAACGTCATGTATGCAAACCCCAACCCTAGGCCTCAACCTAAGCAAGTAAGACCTCCATTCCCAAGAGGACCGTGCTATAGATGTCAGGGAGATCACCTCATTCGTGATTGTCCCTTACCTCCACTCACACAACCCCAGTCAGTAACAATTCAGGGCTTTTGCCAAGAATGTGGAAAGGAGCATCTTTTACGAGATTGCCCTAAGAATCCTAATAATATGCCAAAAATCACTGCTATTAATGTTATTGGATTGGTGGTAGACTCCACAGGAAGTGTGACATCCACCGCACCAGTACAGGTAGTGACTAGAGCTCAGGCATTGCAGCAGAACCAAGGGGTAAACCAGGATAAGAACCCAGAGGCTAGTGAAACCGAGAGCGTGACAAGGAAAAGGACTAGAGCGTGGAAAGACAGTCGGGAAAGAATGAAAAAACAATGGGCTAAAAAGATGAGTGAACTTGAGGAAAGCATAAGAGAAACCAAAGCCAGGATAACTGAACTCACATCTCAAACTCCCTCTCACACTACCTCACCACCACCATTCCCATCGCCATCCAATCCGCCACCTTCCAACCCACCTCATACGATTCCACCACCCCCTAGAGTAGGATCAGTATTAGCTGATCCCACTCCTGAAGACATAGACATGATGCTTAAAGCATATCAGGCCAGAATCCAAGAAGGGCCAAATGTAACGGATCATGACAAGTGCTACCCTAGAGCTGACCTAGAGATAGAAAGAACCAAGCTTTGCGCGAAAATGGTCGCATTGGCTCAGACTATGTTTGAAGCCAGTCGCCTTTTCAATTACTCGGGCTCAGCCAAGACGCAATTACACTTGGATGGACTTCTAGAGAAGTTAGAGGGCATAATTGCAAGATCTGCCAAGGAAGAAAAAAATCAAGAAAGAGATAAAGCAAGCAAAAACATGACCCATCCCCCATCAAAAGCTTATGAGCCCAATTTCACTGAACCAGACAACCCCCCCTCCCTAGAAAGAATAGAGAATCTAATGGCACAATCACAAAAGGAAATCGCCCCTCAACACCATGACAAGGCTAGTGAAAGAGCAGGTCTTCCTACCCGGAAGGCCTATGTGCCTGAGGCCTACATGCCTAACTCTACGGAGCCAGACACCTCTTCTTCTATGAATCTGTTCACACCAGAATTCCTACGCGAGATTCAAGAAGACAAATGGGCTAAAGAAAGTGAAGTCCCTCCTCCCATTGAACTTGTGGATGATGCACATGACCAATTCCCACAAGATATCCCATCCATTTATGGGGAGCAGGAGAGCACCCAATCTCAAGAAAGATTAGACTTCGAGTCTAATTCTTTACAAGAACTACCCCACTTCACAGGCCCATGGGAAGCAAAGTCCACTTGTATGAGAGCACCCATAGTCATGGTAAGAAACGAAGATTCGGTCATACCTAGGAACACAGAGGTAGTGAAGAACACTAAAGTGCAGTGCAATCTCAAGTTAGAAGAGCTACTCAAGGTTAGACCTGAATTATGGAAACATGTCGCCAAACAAGTACCAAAGATAGCAAAACCTCGTTCCCAGGTAGGATCCCAAAGGACAGTGCCAGAAATACCCTTGGATAAGATAGGAGATATGTGTGAAGGTGAAGAAGGGAACACCTATCTTCCCATTACGTACCAGGAGTACACCACCAAGGCAATTTTGGACTCAGGCGCAGGAGTTGCAATTGCCACCACTTCCCTATGGAAGCGTTGGGGCAAACCTGCACTCAGGCCAACGAGAATGAAATTGCAGATGGCCGATGGTCATATTGAGAGACCCTTAGGATTGCTAGAAGGAATAACTCTCACCACTTGTGGTGTCGAGTTTGAGCATACATTTGCTATATGTGACTTCAGCAAAAATCATGCCTATGAGATGATTTTGGGAAGACCATTTATGCGACAGTTGCAAGTGGTACAGGATTGGGGAACCAATTCTTTGTACCTGCAGCACTTACGTGTTACGACCAAAGTCAATCTTAAGGATTACTCTCATAGAGATGTACCTCCTATCCAATGGAATCCCATCCATAGAGCCAAAGATGGTACAGAATCGGTGCATTCCAGAGAGGTAGGTGCAAAAGAAACCCATAGATCAATCCAAGACCCAGCCTATACACCTGTAGTTTTTCCAGACGAAGAATTTGAACCTCACGGCTGGGCAGAAATTTTAGCAACCATGGATGTAGCCATCAATGAGGAACAATGGACACCTCACTGTGATGATGATGGCTATGACATCTCAGTCTTCTCCATAGAGCCAATGATGGGAGAGGCAGTTCTAGAAGAATGCGAACCTAGCCCTGATGCATTTGAGGATGCAAGTGACTCCGATCTAGAGTCAATCATTATGGACCCACCTTTTGCATAAGATGAAGAATACTTCCATGAAGTTGAATTTCAACCCCAGAGGCATGGAGAGCTTACAAATGATGTAAGATTAGCCACACATGTGACCCCGAAGGAAGAAGGAAAGAAACGAAAGAAGAAAGAAGTCTCACCAGAGGAGGAAGAATCTTTGTTTGAGGTCCCGGAAAATTTTAAGAAGTATGAGATAGACGACAGGAGAGTCATGATAAGAATGCCTAAACGAGAGGCACAATCAGGAGAGGCCTATGATAACAAAGAAACCACCAAGAAAATAGTAGTGGCCCTAGAAGAAGGAGAGGAGAGATGCACATACATAGGCCATGACCTAACAGAGGAAGAAGAGCATGCGTTAAGAGCCTTGCTAAGAGAATACAGAGATGTATTCGCTTGGAGTTACAAGGATTTGAAGGGTGTTGACCCAGACATATGCTCACACACCATCCCCATGACTTCAGATGCCAAACCCTCTAAGCAAAAGCCCTATACATATAATGATAATTATGCTACTAAGATCAAAGAGGAGATAGATCGACTGGTCGAAGCTGGATTTATCTATGAAATTGAGCACACTGAGTGGGTATCCCCCATCGTAGTGGTGCCCAAGAAGAATGGCAAGCTGCGTGTATGCATTAACTTGAAGAAGGTTAATGCAGCCACGATTCGAGATAACTATCCGCTTCCTATCACAGAGCATCTCTTAGAAAGAGTAGCAGGCAAGGAACTGTACAGCTTCCTCGATGGATTTTCGGGCTACAATCAAGTAGCCATAGCTCCAGAAGATCAGCATAAAATAGCTTTTGCCACAGAGTGGGGTATATTTGCCTTTCGTGGAATGCCATTTGGGCTTACCAATGCACCAGCTACCTTCCAGAGACTAGTGTGCCATGTATTTAAGGAGTTCCTGAGGAAGAACTTAGAAGTCTATGTTGATGATCTTTGTGCTCATTCCAACATTAGACAAACCCATATTCCTGAACTCAGACAAATCTTTAATAAATGTAGAGAATATCAAGTGTGCCTAAACCCAGAAAAGTGTGTTTTCATGGTCAGGCAAGGCAAGATTCTAGGACACATAGTGTCAAAGAATGGCATATCTACTGACGAAGAGAAAGTGAGAGCCATAGCAGAGCTACCTAGGCCAAGGAATGTCAAGGAAGTACAAGCTTTCATGGGACATTGTGGTTACTACCGTCGGTTCATCCACATGTATGTTGTCATTGCAAAGCCCATGTACGGACTTCTGACAAACTTTGAGTGGACGGAGGAATGTGAGAATTCCTTCAATGAGCTTAAACGAAGATTATGTTGAGCACCAATCTTGACCACACCAGATTGGAATAAGCCATTCCATGTTCATGTGGATGCATCCAATTATGCCATTGGATGTGTGCTTGCACAACCTACTGGTGAAGGTAATATGGATCTTCCAATTGCCTATGCCAGTAGACAATTGAATGCAGCTGAACGAAATTACACCACTACTGAGAGAGAAGGCTTAGGCATGATATATGCAGTTAAGAAATTTAGACACTATTTGCTTGCAAATAAGTTTAAATTTTTTACTGATCATCAGGCATTGCTATACCTCGTGAACAAGCCATGCAATACAGGAAGATTAGTAAGATGGTTTCTCTTACTAATGGAATATGATTTCGAGGTTGTGGTAAGGAAAGGGAGGACTCATTTGAGAGCTGATCATCTTTCTAGGCTCACATCTGGAGAAGCCCCACAAGTAGTATCAGATGACCTTCCTGATGCTTACTTGTTTAACTTGGAAGTGGTACCGCAGTGGGCTAAGCCATTAGTGCCAGTATTGACATACGGGCCTAACCATCCAGTAGTAAACACACAGAATAGAGAGGTTGTGAAAGCCCAAAAGTACCACATCATGGCAGGAAGCATGTACAAGCACACGGATCAAGGAATCTTGGCTTGTTGTGTAGAAGAGGACGAGTATGCGAAGTGGTTGCAATTAGCACATGTAGGTGCATTAGAGCAACACTACTCAAAACAACGAACCCTACAGACACTAAGGAGACTAGGAGTACATTGGCCAACTATGGAGGCTGATGTCCAAAAGTTGTGCAAGGAATGCCCAATCTGCTGCACTAAACCACCTGTGGAACACGCCACTCTTTATCAAGTGTCCATAGTGCCAGATTGGAGTGAACCACTAGTATCCTTCCTGAGGACGAAAACATTCCCTCCAGACATGACTCTGGCTAGGAAAAGGAGTTTAGAACAAGAAGCCCAGGATTACTCACTCATTGGTGATAATCTATACAAGCGTGGTAAAGATGGTTACCTGAGACTATGTGTCCATGAGAGTGAGTATCTCAAGATCTTGGACACTGCTCACCAAGGTGTAGCAGGAGGACACTATGGACCAGATCGGGTGATCAAGGCAATACTATTTGCGGGCTTCTGGTGGCCGACCCTTCACATGGACGCACATTCCTATGTGAAACGGTGTGACGTTTGCCAGAGAACTCAGTATCCTATACGTAAAGATGAGATGCCACTGAAACCTATGATGGGTGGACGTGCATTCTCTAAGTGGGGAATAGACTTCGTAGGTCCTATTAATCCCCTAGCTAAGGGTTCCCATGCAGAATATATCATTGTTGCGACAGACTATCTAACAAAGTGGGTAGAGGTAAAAGCCACAACGAAGAACGATGCTCAAACAACAGCTAAGTTTTTGTTTGAGAATGTAATCACAAGATACGGGCTACCTATAGAGTTAGTAAGTGATAGAGGCACTCACTTCTTGAATGAAGTAATTGAAAATCTGCTCCAAGAATTCTTGGTAGTTCATAAGAAGTTTGCCCCCTACCACCCACAAGCTAATGGGCAAGCCGAAAGCACAAACAAGATTCTGTGCAATGTGTTGACCAAGCTCGTGAATAATAAACGCTCTGATTGGGACAAACAGCTACACCATGCTGTTTGGGCATACCGAGTCGCCTACAAAACGGTACTCCAAGCCACTCCCTTTCAAATGGTGTTTGGTCAAAATGCTGTGCTACCTTTAGACTTTTTGATACCTACATTGGAAGTGGCACAAGAGCATGAATGGACGGGTCATGAACTCTCCTCTAGACTTTTTGACCTTGAACGATTAGGAGAAACAAGACTGAGAGCAGCTGCAGGGATATATGCAGCTAAGAAACGACAGAAGGCCTACTTTGATGCCCACGTTAAGGATAAAGGGTTGAAAGCAAGAGACCTAGTGCTCGTCTACACTTTGAAACAACATGCTAGGAAGCTAGAGAAAAGAGGCTACGGACCCATGATCATTAACAGAATCTCAACAAGTGGAGCAGTGCAACTAGCCACATTAGAAGGCGATGTTCTTCCAAGTTACATTAGTGGGTGCAGAGTCAAGTTGTATCAGGAACCTCTCATAGAGGAAATGCTAAGTCGACTCAATACTGCTAAGAAACGCAAAGAGGAAGAAAAGCGAATTCAAGAGGAAGCTCAAGCAGAAGCCTTAGAGCGCATACGAAGAATGAAATTAAGAAGACAAGGTAGAGAGCACCCTAGGCAAGATGCATATGCAGATCAAGGATATGACGTGGCTATGTGTGAAGTTTCCGGTGTTAGCTCACATAGGATAACTGATCGACGTCCTTTCATAACCTTAGATATAGGACAAGGAAAGAGTGCAAGGACTGTAAGAGCCTTGATTGACTCAGGTGCAGCCACTAGTGCTGTTAAATTGTCTTACTGTCAAGAGTTGCAATTAACTGTCAATCCTGTGGAAGCATATCTCATAGGATTGGGAGGCGTGGAAACCCCTTGCATGGGCGAGGTGGAACTTCCCCTCTATATTCATGATGAGGCAATGACAGTTAAAGTGCTAGTATGTCAAGATGAGGACCTCACTGAACCCCTTGTCCTGGGTCAAGACTGGATCTATGACCAAGCAGTCAACTTAAACCTAAGAAGTGGACTTCTTCAGGTATGGGTGAATCAAACTAGAATTACAATTGAGTTAAATAATGGAGCACTCAAGGAACTAGAAAAGACACGGACTCCTGGTCCCTCCAGGGGTGCACATGAAGTTGACCATGCTGTTCTTGTCCAAGGCTATGTGATGTAGAAGAATGAAGATCTCAAAAAAGGAGTCAGAACCAGAATGGAACTCCCTTCTTTTCCAAAGGCCAAAAGGAGGCAGCAACTAAGGGCAGATCAATCACTGAAGACTCTCCGGGCGAGAGACCAAAAGAACGCGCGAAGCAGAACAACTCAGCCGATGAAACAAATGTGGGTGCGGAAAGACGAGCTGCCGGCCGTAACTAAGCGGCAACAACGGTCTCAACTTCCTATTAGTAATCAACGACTTGATGCTAATAAGAGGACTCCTAAAACCTCTGTTGAGAAAGTGAAATCAATTTGGGTACCCAAGAAGTCGATGAAGGCTGACCCGCAATCAAGACAAATTTGGGTGCCTAAGGCTTGCTTGCGGGCTCAACTAACCCCACACAATTCACATCATACACGACAGGGTTCACTCGATCAAGCAGTCGCTACCCACTCTTGTCTGATACACTCGAACACACTGCCACCTAGAAGCACGCATAGACTCACTTGTAGATGGGTCCCAATGACACAACAACTCCCAGCATAATTACTCATGCAACCCTCCCGAGTCTCCACAAAACCAAGACCAAAAGCCATCCATGGTGTTTGGCAACCGAAGACTTGTAATAAACCCCCCGACCCCAATCTGTGAATTCATCTCCACTTACTAACTGCATTAGTCAGACAGTGCATCTTTCCATCTAGCTCCTAGGACTATCCAGGCATTAACTACACACACTGTCATCGTGCACTTACTAACCACTGACTCATCATCTACCTCATGTTAATGTTGTAACAGGGACAACAACGGGTTTATTCTGTCCATTACAATGTTAACACCTGGTTCTATATTCTCACAGAACCAACAAGCAAGCAGGGCCATGGCAGAAGCCGGAGGTGCCAGTTCTCACGCCGGATCCAGCGCACAGATTGTGGATATAGAAACACTCCTCCTCGAACCACATCTTACCAAAAGACCGCAAGAACTTCAAGCTGTGCATGTACTCCCAGTTCAGGATCCTCCCCAGGGGCACACCTCTCAAGTGGGCAAACACGCTCATTGGTTCAGTGATGTGGCAGGACCGTTGGGTGATGGAACCTATTTTTGGGAAGCTGAATTGGAGTTTAATGGTAAATGGGGACACTACCATTTTTTCACGCGCGAGTTTGAGAGCTATCAGAATGCCGAAGTCATGCGTTCAGTATGGACCAAAGCTGGCTTGGACAGTTATTTCAGGCCCCACTTACCAAAGCCGGATTTCTTACGTTGTTCTTATCTTATCAGTACCATCACTCCGAGCAGGGCCAAGGGAGGCGACAGCACCTTTGTGTTACCCTCACTGTTGCCGGGGCACGAACTTAAAAGATTCAAACTGACCCTCAACCTGGTACGAGAAGCATTGGGCATGTATGGTATGCACATTCCTACTGAAAAGGAAACAATGGTTCCAGGCAGAATGAAACATAAAGATCTCAATAAGCTGAAGGATATGGTAGCGATGACACCGACCATCGCTCTTCACCTACGGACCGTCATGCAGCATTTTGCTTTCCCCACCCAGGAAAGATTCACCATGCCCCCAAAGAAGATATGGTTTAGCTTGTATTTGGCAGAGACAGAAAGCCTCCCTATCAACGTACCACATTGGATCATAGATCAGATTCACCTAGCCCATCAACGGTGGAACAAGAAGCAGAAAAATGTACTTCATGGATGTTGTGCTCTGACCAAGATAATCTATCGATGTCTAGCCTATGACGTGCCTATTCAGCGGGCACTCGTATGGTCCCGGGCCCAGGAATTCCAGAGAAGGCTATCAGCTGCAGGTCCTCCATCAAAGAAGATGAGAGGGGGAGTCCAATTACCCTGTGCTCAACCAAGGGGAGCCACCACTACACCAGAAATTACCCCTCCCCAGACACGAAGCATTAGACCATTCACCATTCGGCTACCAAGACCAAGTACAGAGGGACCCAATCTGGTGTTTCCACCCGTCCATCAGATTTGGAATTTCCACAGGGCTTTACTCTCAATGATCTCACTGATGAAGAAGTGGCTAGACTAATCTATGACTCTAATCTCGAAACGGAAATAGAGCGAGCTCAGGAACCACAAACCCATACAACAACGTCAACCCCCACCCAACCGCAAGTTGTAGAAGTCGACGTCGAGGAACAAGAGACCGAACAAGAGGAAGAAGCCTACGAGGAACAAGAGTATGACGAACTTTCAGAGTTAGCAAGTGCCCCCGCGTATTCGGCTCAAATAAAAAGACTATATCGAACCATGCAGCTAGTTCAAGAACAACATAAAATGTCACTGGAAGCAGGCAAGAAACTCATGAACCAATTGCTGGCAGAGGAAGGCGTGGATGACATGTTCATCGAGTCCATAAACCTACACGCCGATGCAGTAGGATTGGACGAGGCCATTCATGAGGCAATGGCCTACATTCACCGATTTGAGAAAAGAGTTCCCGCCCGTCCCATGAGGTCCGGGAAACAAATTCATATCAACGTATCAGCACCAGGAGATACAACGCAAGCAGACGAACATCAGGAAGCACCACTGTCACCACCATCCCCACCTCTCACTACACAACTCACTCAACCACATGACACTATCACCACCACGTCCACTACCACCACAATCATCATGGGAATTCCACTCTCTCCGGGAATCCAATTCGGGGGAGTCACCATGCCCACTTTCACTACTCTCTTCACTAACGTCACATCCACCCCACCCACGATCCCCATCTACACGGTCACTCAAACATTTGACACTATGGAAACATCTCCTACCACTGCACCGCTCCCTCCCCCCATGCCACCTCCATCTCCCATATCCCCTCCACCCACATCTCCACTTGCATCCACATCATTCACAACTCCCCTTCCCGCCCCCATTCCGCCTGCATCTTCACCCCTCCCTGCATCATTTAATGTAAATAGTATATTTCTAGCATTAAATCAATGTGTATATCAGCTTCAAAATGAGTACAGAGCTCTGGACGGTCGGTATCAACAACTGACAACAAATCACCAGAACTTACAAAGGCAATTTAAAATGCTGGAAGAGGAAAATGCAGATGTGAGTCAACGTTATACAACGCTTGAGCAGGCTCACCAAACACTATTAGAGGCACCCCAACCATCGACAGAATCAGGCGTCAAACAACTAGAAGCTTTGCTCAAAGTATACCAGGCCGATAACCTACGAGTCAGACGTAACTTGGCGTTACTCAGGAAACATATGGCCACGACACTTGAAGAGAACAAGAGACTCCAGAAACAAAATGAAGAGAATCTGGAAGCGGCAATGGAAGGCTCTCCCCACGAGATAGATCTAGAGCAGTTCAAAGCAGTTCCCTCGGAGACAATGAAAACCATTTTGGAAAGCTATGCAGATCTCCTGGAAGCCCATGATGACTTGGAAAGAGAACGTGACACACTACGGAGCAGACTTAAGGAACAGGAAGAACAACCGAAGAGTGTCCCATCAACCTCTACCTCAGACGAGGTAAAGGCCTTAACTGAGTAGGTGGCAGAATTACAAAAGAGGTTACTGACATACGAGAGGCAGCCCTCTCTAGTAGTAGAACCAGAGCCAGAAGAGTTGGTCCCTATTGAGGTAGATGATTCGTACGAAGAACCGTATGTTCCTATGCCAATGCCAGGCGGGCAACGAACCTCAGAGGGACTAGACACCTTGGAAGTGGAAGCACCCAAGTGGCTTCAGACACTGGAAAAGACAGCGAACACACATGAAGAACGGGTGGCCATTCAGATCCAATCACTAGCGAACCTAGAAGAAACTGTCATAAAGTCAGAATATTTCAGAAGCATGTCTCATCATAGATGGATCGGCACCAATAATGACCAATATGTGCCTTAATGCATACTTTTGGCCGATTACAACGCCGAGATTCAACGACGATGCGGCAAGCCTCCCACATTTGCTACACAATTTGGTCCAGATGATATACCGGAAACTGCTAAGCGTGGGTCCATCCATCAACCCACCTGGAGGATCAGGCTTTTGGAAACATATCCTGAAATGGTCCGAACCTGGAATAATATGCCGTTGTTTATTAAATATAATCCTTGTTACGTTCCAGTTCTTCGAAGACGCATCTGGCCTGAATTCACTATTGCCGTCAGAGATATCAAAGCCTGCGCAAAATGGTTAAATTACGTTTATCTAGCACCTCCACGAGGACCCCCCGCGGTGAACTACATGATTTCTACAGTCCGTCACTGGAGCATTCGGCTACGCAATAATCCCGATGTGATGGCCCAGATGTGTATGAAAATATTTGAATTAATGCTGATCACTTTCAGGACGTTTAAGAACATTAAGGACCCCCACTTCTCAGGAGCAGGCTTCGTGACAGGAAACCAGGATCTGGTGTACGATATGAGTACCACCCCATCAATTGAAGTAATATATGCTTGGCACGCCAGAATCAAGTACCTCCCAGCCTGCTTTAAACAGACATTTGAGGAGATGTTCATCACAGGATTCTGGGAATATCACTCCGAAATCTTTATACCCAGACCATCACATCTCCTCCAATTATTTGTTGTGGAGAGAACTATTCACTCAGAACAATTGAGGGTGCCTCATCCAGACGTCCCCGGACCTGTGAATTGGGATGATTTGCTCACAGATCTAGCACGCGGCTTACGACTCGAAGAACACCACCTAGCCTCCGATGTCGTCCAATATTATGTTCAAAAATCCTCTAGACAAGGGTCTGTCAAGGGCGACAGACGCGAGAGTGGGGAGGGTGTTGGCAGCAGTTAGGGAACCGAAGGAGCCACAAGACGAAGAGAGTCAGAGCGAAGGGACAGCACAAGCAGACATGGCAGTCAAAGAAGATCTGGCAACTAGGCCACCTAAATTTTTCAGACATCAAGGAGTTGACACACAAGAAGAAAGAGCAAGTAGGGAGCTCGAAGGTATGTATGACAAATCAATAGAGAAAACCCCTACACAAATAGTGATTTTCATCACTGAAACCCTTGTAAATATCATTTCGTATTTTTGTAGCTCCATTTTGTGCAAGCCAAGGATTCCTTGAGCTTGAGGAGCTTTAGAAGTATCTACCTGCCAATTTTCATATTTTTTAGATCTCGTTTGAGCCCTCTAATAAGCCCTGGAACCTAAATTTTAACTAGGCCGGACACTAGGTCTGGACAGGGCCAAAGCTAGTCAAAAACTATAAAAGGAGCTAGAGAGCTCATTTTTGAGGTTGGATTGTAATTGAAATGAAATTGTAAGAGCTTTTTGAAAGTAATCTAAAGAACTCCATTGCTTCTCATCCTTTGCCTTACCTTGTGTGCGCGTGTGTGTGTATGTGTGTGCATGTCAGTGTGCTTCTCACTCACGCACTTGTGCCTTCACTTGCTCGAGGTCTTCATACCATCCTCATGTCTTCCCGGATTGACATTAAAGGAGGTGCTACTCATCATTGAGCTACAGTTGTCTTTCTTGCTTTCCTGGGAATCTCTTTGGAAAAGAAGGGAGCTCCTTTTTGACTTCTTCACCTTCGTCAAGAGTGACAGTCTTATGCACCCTAGAACTCTGGACAAGAATAGCATCATTATCTTCATATGGGCTCCTGGAGGGATAGGATTTGGTATCTTTTCTAGTATCTGAGTGCTTGGTTCTGTAATTCAATCGTGATGCGGTTTTGGCTTACCCAAGCCTGAAGAAGTCCACTTCTTAGGTTGAGGTTGACTGCATGATCATAGATCTAGTCTTGGCCCAAGACAAGAGGTTCAGTAAGACTCTCGTCTTCACATACTAGCACTTTGAGTTCCATTAGAACATCTTGAACATAGAGGGGAAGTTCCACCTCTCTGATGGGGGAAGTATCTCAACCCCTAAGCAACGACGAAGCGTGAATGACCTCCACAGGTATCCTTCTTTGACCTCTGCACACCAAAAATGCTCTTACTCAGAGCTTATGTAGAGAGCTCCAGTGAGCTTTTGTAGACCTGTAGTAGACACCAAGAGCTTTCCAACAAAACAAATTTCACTTCAAATGGATGCTTGCACAAGGAGAAACAATGTCTACAACATGAGCTAGTTGAATGCTCACAACTGCCAGTCAAGCAGATACCTCACTTCACTCCAGCAAGCTTTTCTCAGAGATTATACAGAGAATGAATCTCAAACTTGGGTCAACTTTAGAGGACTCTAATAGCTACCCAATGACACCAAAATCATAGCAAATGGATACATAGAGAAGGAGAACCAGCCCTTACAACAGAGAGCCAAATATTTCCAATAGAGCCTACACACCAAGAGAGATATCAATCACACAACTTCACTAAAACGAATGTTGCTCCCAAATTACTCAGAGAATGATCAGAGACTTTGTGATCATAAAATAGACTCCAATAGCTATCCAATGAGACAAGAATTACATCAAATGGATACAATATGAGGGAGAACCAATGCTAACAACTCAGGGGTAGAGAGTTGCAACACTGCCTGCGCACACACATAGATATGCCTACTAAATGAAACCAAACAAGCAAAAAAGGGGCTAGCTTAAGCAAGGGGCTTGCTTATCACAACTCCAGCACTTAGTGCTCACTTTACATGAGCTAAAACTCCAAGAAGATGGGCCAAAATAAGTCGGGATACATGCTCCTTTTATAGTGAGAAGTGTGCCCCTAAAATCTAGGAACTACCTTTCCAAATCAGCCTCCTCACTTGGAGGACTTAGTTGAGATGATTTGGGGAGTGGTTGAGTGACTTTTCTTGATGGAATCTTGTGGGTTTTGGCTTCCTTTGATTTCTCCACATTTCCATAAAAGATTCCCCATGAATTTGCAGCTTGAAGCTTGACTTTTAACACTCCCCCTCAAGCTTCAATTCTTCGTCCTCATCCAAGCTCCTTCATGTTGATGCATTGCTTGAATTTTGAAATCTTCATCCCATCCAAAGCCTTTGTAAACATGTCGGCAACTTGGTCCTTGGTACCTATATGATGTACTGAAACTTCCTTGGATATCACCTTTTCCCTTATGAAGTGAGAGTGCACTTCGATATGCTTGGTTCTAGCATGATAGACAGGATTCGATGCTAGATGAATGCTACTCATGTTGTCACAAAAAATTGGATATGTGTCAACCTGCAAATTAAGCTCCATAAATAACTTCTTAATCCACATTAGCTCACATGTGACTTGAGCCAAAGCTCTATACTCAGCCTCGGTGGAAGATAATGCCACTGTGGGTTGCTTCTTTGAAATCCATGAGATGATCTTGCTACCTAGCATGACTAGGTAACCACTTGTACTTCTTCTATCCTCCTTTGAACCGGCCCAATCGGCATCAGAATAATCTTTGACCTGCATATCATCATCAAATGAATAGAACAATCCTTCATTTATAGTGGCCTTGAGATATCCTAACATTCTTCTTGCAGCTTGCAAGTGTGTAGTCCTTGGACTATGCATAAATTGTGATAACACTCCAACTCCATATGCTATGTCGGGCCTAGTTATTGTGGCATAATTGAAAGAGCCTACAATAGATCGATACAAGGTTACATCCTCTAATGGCTCTCCATCAATGGAGCTTAACTTTACATTAACTTCCATGGGATTTGAAATAGGCTTGCAATGTAGCATCCCAAACCTCTCAAGTAGGTCTAGAATATACTTCCTTTGTATGAGCATAATACCTTCTTCTTTGTATACAACTTCAATGCCAAGAAAATACCTAAGATCTCCAAGATCAGAGATCCTAAACTCCTTTCCAAGCTTTGCCTTGATCTCCTCAATGCCCTTTGTATCATTACCTGTAATGATAAGATCATCTACATACACACACATGTAGACCACAAGTTCTCCTCTTTGTTTGATGAAGAGAGATGGATCCGCCTTGCATTGATTGTAACCACATTTTATCAAATAGTCCACCAATCTTTGGTTCCAAGCCCTTGGAGCTTGCTTTAGGCCATAAAGTGCCTTCTTCAACCTACAAACATGATGTGGAAACTCTTTATGAACAAAACCTAGTGGTTGCTCCATGTATACCTCTTCTTCCAAGTCTCCATTGAGAAAGGCATTCTTGATATCCAATTGGAAAAGCTTCCATCCTTTGCTAGCAGCCATTGCAATGAGTGTCCTAGTGGTGCTCATCTTTGCCACGGGGCTGAACGTCTCTTCAAAGTCCACTCCATAGGTTTGTGCAAAACCCTTGGCCACCAATCTTGCTTTGAACCTAGAAATAGATCCATCTGAATTCCTCTTTACTTTATACACCCACTTATTACCTATTACCTTCATGTTATCCTTCTTGGGCACTAGAGTTCATGTTTGATTCTCCTCAAGTGCGTCGATCTCTTCTTGCATTGCCTCTTTCCATTCGGTGTACCTGCTTGCATCTTCATAGCAATCGGGCTCATGATCTTCTACTACTTTGTTCATATATGCATAATGAGTTGCCATGTATGAATCATAAGTAAACCTTTGAGTTGGATACTTAACTCTAGAAGACTTCCTTTCTTCACCTTTTGGAGGAATAAACCTCCTTTGCCTTGGGAACTTGATCTCTTTCTTTTACATGGCTTCTTTCTCCATCATGTGTCCTTCATCATCTTCAACTTCATTACCTTCTTCATCAAACTCCACCAATGTTGCTTTGCCTTTGTTGATTGATTGTGCTTCATAGCTTGATGAAGATCTCCCCCTCCATGGTGAGTTCATGCTTGAACTATCTTCATTGATGGAACACCTTGGGCCGCTTAGCTCTAGGTCGATTTGTTCTTCATCATGTCCATGCTTTTCTTCTTCATAGTCCTGCATACAATCATACTTCTTATACCAAGGGATTAGCTCATCAAATGCTACATCCCTTGATATCCTCAAGTCCTTTGTGTTTGGGTTGAAGCACCTGTAACCTTTATGATCATTTGAATATCCTAGAAACACACACTTTTCTGCCTTTGGTTGTAGCTTGTGCCTCAATTCACTTGGCACATGTACATAACAAGTACATCCAAATATCTTCAAGTGGGAAAGATCAGGTTTCTTACCATAATAGGCTTGATATGGTGTCAAGCCATGGATCCCTGAGGTAGGAGCCCTATTCATAAGATACACGGCGGTATTTGCTGCATCACTCCAAAACATGTTAGGTACATTCATCTCATTAAGCATTGCTCTAGCGATCTCGGTAATGTATCTATTCTTTCTCTCTGCTACTCCATTTTGTTGGGGTGTGTACCTGCATGTTACTTGCCTCTTGATGCCTTGATCCATTAAAAAATCAGAAAACTCATTTCAGAAATATTCTCCCCCTCCATCGGATCTTAGCTTCTTGATATATGTACCTGTTTCCTTCTCTACCATTGCCTTGAATGCTTTGAAACATGTAAACACATCTGATTTGTTTTTGATGAAATAAACCCAAACCATCCTTGTGCAATCATCTATAAAAGTGACAAAGTACTTGTTACCTCCAATGGATTGCTCTTTGGTTGGCCCCCACACATGTGTATGTATCAACTCCAATGGATGTTGGCTTATGTAGCCACTCTTCTTGAATGGAAGTCTTGCTTGCTTCCCTAGTTGACAAGATTCACATAAATGCTTCATACCTTGTCCTTGGAAGTTGGGAAGACCTTCAACCAGCCTCTTGAATTGCATTTCCTTCATTCTTTGTATGTTGATGTGACCTATCCTCTTGTGCCACAGGTCCAACTCCAAAATCCTCTTGTTTCCATATGTGAAGTAGACATGTTGAGTAGAATGAGAATTTACCTTCAAAGTGAAGAGTCTCCCTTGCTTCTTTCCTCTTGCTATGACCTTGTAACCTTGCTTAGGGTTCTCCAAAAAGCATCCACCTTTGTTGAACCTTACTTGATAGCCTCTTTGAACCATTTGCCCAACGAACACCAAGTTCTTTGTGATAGTAGGTACATGCAAGACATCCTTGAGACATCTTCCTTCCTCCTTGTCATCCAAAGCTACATCTCCAACATGGGAGATCTCATGGGCTGTATCATCACCTGTTTCTACATGTCCTTTACCTTTGGGAACATGTAGATTAGTAAACCAAGAAGCATTGCAACTCATATGGTTGCTACATCCACTATCAATATACCAAGTGTTATCTACTTTGCTTGAATTCCCATTCATGTGCATCATCAAGAGATTATCATTTTCTGAAATTATAGAAGCATAATTACCTTGGCCTTTGTATGAAGAAACTTGATTATAGCTCCTTTGGTTTCCTCCTTGGTAGCAATCTCTAGCATAGTGGCCAAACTTGCCACATATGTAACATCCTTCACCATCTTGATTCATGTTTTGTTGATGTCGTCCTCCTCTTCCTCTTGTTCTTCCTCTCCCTCTTTGTGATGAGGTGCCTTGGTCATGTCCTTGATTGCTTGAGTGGCCTTGCCTTCCTCCAAACCTTCCTTTGCCCCTTCCTTGTCCTCGTCTTCCTTTGCCCCTTTGATTACTTGCATAGAAAACTTGTGCATCCTTGCTTTTAGTTGAACTTCCACCTATGTTCATTTCTTCGGTGACCATGAGAGCAACCAATTGCTCAAAATCGTGAAGATTATCCCTTACATAAACTGAAGTGGTAAAGGGTTTCCAGTTCTCATCATCTCTCAAACCATTGAGAGTATAAGCCACAAGATCGTCATCGTCTACATGGCTTCCAATGGATCCCAATGCATCTGATAACTCCTTGACCTTAAGTATGTAGTCATTTATGCTACTCCCTGAGCTCTTCCTAAGGTTGTTGAGCTCATTCTTGAGTTGGATCTTCCTTGCTTTGGTGCTTGTTGAATAAAGCCTTTCAAGTGTCTCCCATACCTTCATGCTTGAATCCAAGTCTTGGATATGGCCGATCATGCTATTGCTAATGTGTTGGGAAAGAATAAAGATAACCCTCTTGTCTCTTTCATTCCATTCCCTAAAGGCCCTTCTCTGGTCATTGGTTGGATTCTCATCCAACCTAGGTCTTGGTTCACTTCCACTAATCAACCCCCAAAGGCCCTTGCCCATAACATAGTTGGAGACCCTAAATCTCCATGGTTGATAGTTCCCTTTGTCTAGCTTTTCAATTTGAGTGTTGAAGTCTCCCATATCTAGTCTTTGATACTTGACCTAGCCCTTGGCTAATTCTCCAATGTGTGTAAAATGAAAATGAGGCTCTGAGGTTACCTCAATCCAAAGCTTTCCTTAGATGGACACCTTGTGCTCTTGAAACTTTGAGTAGAATAGCTCCCCCTTGATGTGAGCTACCTCCAAGAAGCTTTGGATGATGCAAATCCTCAACCAACAACTTTAAGAGGTCTTCTTGCTTGTATGTGATGCCTCCAAGATTCCCAAATGCTCTGATACCACTGATGGGGGAAGTATCTCAACCCCTAAGCAACGACGAAGCGTGAATGACCTCCATAGGTATCCTTCTTTGACCTCTGCACACCAAAAATGCTCTTACTCAGATCTTATGCAGAGAACTCCACTGATATTTTGTAGACCTGTAGTAGACACCAAGAGCTTTCCAACAAAACAAATTTCACTTCAAATGGATGCTTGCACAAGGAGAAACAATGTCTACAACATGAGCTAGTTCAATGCTCACAACTGCCAGTCAAGCAGATACCTCACTTCACTCCAGCAAGCTTTTCTCAGAGATTATACAGAGAATGAATCTCAAACGTGAGTCAACGTTAGAGGACTCTACTAGCTACACAATGACACCAAAATCATAGCAAATGGATACATAGAGAAGGAGAACCAGCCCTTACAACAGAGAGCAAAATATTTCCAACAGAGCCTACACACCAAGAGAGATATCAATCACACAACTTCACTAAAATGAATGTTGCTCCCAGATTACCTAGAGAATGATCTAGAGACTTTGTGATCATAAATTAGACTCTAATAGCTATCCAATGAGACAAGAATTACATAAAATGGATACAATATGAGGGAGAACCAATGCTAACAACTCAGGGGTAGAGAGTTGCAACACTGCCTGCGCACACACATAGATATGCCTACTAAAAGAAAACAAACAAGCAAGCAAGGGGCTAGCTTAAGCAAGAGGCTTGCTTATCACAACTCCAGCACTTAGTGCTCACTTTACATGAGCTAAAACGCCAAGACGATGGGCCAAAATAAGTCGGGATACATGCTCCTTTTATAGTGAGAAGGTGCCCCTAAAATCTAGGAACTACCTTTCCAAATCAGCCTCCTCACTTGGAAGACTTAGTTGAGATGATTTGGGGAGTGGTTGAGTGACTTTTCTTGATGGAATCTTGTGGCTTTTGGCTTCCTTTGATTGCTCCACATGTCCATAAAAGATCCCCACGAATTTGCAGCTTGAAGCTTGACTTTTAACACTCTCCTATGCAAGGGGTTTCCACACCGCCCAATCCTATAAGATTGCCTCAATAGGATTGACCTTCAATTGCAATTCTCAGCAGTAAGAAAGTCGAATTGCACTAGTGGCTACTCCTGAGTCAATTAAAGCTCTCATGGTCCTAGCACTCTCTCCTTGTCCTACCTCTATGGTCATAAAAGGTCTCCCATCGACTATCCTATGGGAGCGTTCACCTGAAGCCTCACACATGGCCATGTGTTAACCTAGGGATTCTTGAGTGTCAGGCCTAGGTTGATCTCTATCTTGTCTTCTGACTTTCATTCCTCGGATGCATTCTAAAGCTTCTACCTGTGCTTCTTCTCTAATTTGCTTTTCCTCTTCTTTACGTTTCTTTGCAGTATTGATTCGATTTAAGATCTCCTCTGTGAGGGGTTCCTGATATAACTTAACTCTGCATCCACTGATGTAACTTGGTAGGATGTTGCCTTCTAGAGTGGCTAGTTGAACTATGCCACTTGTGGAGATCCTATTGATAATCATTGGTCCATAGCCTCTCTTCTCTAACTTCTGTGCATGTTGCTTCAAGGTATAGACTAGGACTAGGTCTCCTGCTTTCAAGCCTTTATCCTTCACATGTGCGTTGAAATATGCTTTTCACCTTTTCTTGGCTACATAAATTCTTGCTGCAGCTCTCAATCGTGTTTCACCTAATCGTTCAAGATCGAAGATTCTAGAGGAGAGCGCATGGCCTTTCCAATCATGCTCTTGTGCTACTTTCAATGTAAATATCAAAAAGTCCAATGGTAGCACTGCATTTTGGCCGAATGCCATCTGAAAGGGTGTGGCTTGGAGTACCGTTTTATAGGCAACTCCGTATGCCCAAACCACATGGTGTAAGTGTTTGTCCCAATCCGAGTGTTTATTATTAACCAATTTTGTCAATACATTGCATAGAATCTTATTTGTGCTCTCAACCTGTCCATTAGCTTGTGGATGATAGGGGTCAGACTTCTTATAAATCACCAAAAATTCTTGGAGAAGGTTTTCTATGACTTCATTCAAGAAGTGTGTGCCTCTATCACTCACTAATTCTATTGGCAATCTGTATCTAGTGAAAACATTCTTAAATAAGAACTTTGCTATCGTTTGAGCATCGTTCTTCGTTGTGGCTTTTACTTCTACCCACTTGGTTAGATAGTCAATGGCCACAATGATGTATTCAGCATGTGAACCCTTGGTTGGGGGATTAATAGGACCAACAAAGTCTATTCCCCATTTAGAGAATGCACGTCCACCCATCATAGGTTTCAATGGCATCTTATCTTTGCATATAGGATACTGCGTTTGCTGACAAACATCACATCTCTTCACATAGGTATGTGCATCCATGTGAAGGGTTGTCCACCAAAGACCTACATATGGTATTGCCTTGATCACCCGATTTGGTCCAAAGTGTCCTCCTGCTACACCGTGGTGAGCACTCTCCAAGATCTTCATATATTTGCTCTCGTGGACACACACTCTAAGATACCCATCTTTTCCTCGTCTATATAGATTATCTCCAATGAGAGTATAATATAAAGATTCTTGTTCTAAGCTCCTTTGTTTGGCCACTATCATCTCCTGAGGGAACGTTTTCATTCTCAAGAAGGCTACTAATGGTTCGCTCCAATCTGGCACTAGAGACACTTGATAAAGTGTGGCATGTTCCACAGGCGGTTTAGTGTTGTAGATCGGGCACTCCTTGCACATCCTATGGGCATATGCTTCCATAGTTGGCCAGTGCACTCCGAGTCTCTTTAGTGTTTGTAAAGCTATTTGTCTCGATTAGTGTTGCTCTAAGGCACCAACATGTGCTAATTGCAATCATTTCACGTACTCATCCTCTTCCACACAACAAGATAATATTCCTTGATCTATGTACTTGTACATACTCCCTACCATAATATGGTACTTTTGGGCCCTTACTACCTCCCCATCTTGAGTGTTGACTACTCGATGTTTAGGCCCATATGTTAGTACTCACACTAAGGTCTTGACCCACTGTGGTACAGCTTCCAAATTAAACATGTAAGCATCTGGAAGTTCATCTAATACTCCTTGTGGGGCCTCTCTACAAGTGAGCCTTGAGAGATGATGTGCTCTGAAGTGAGTCTTGCCCTTCCTCACCACTACCTCAAAATCATATTCCATTAGTAAGAGGAGCCATCTTACTAATCTACGCGTATTGCATAGCTTGTTTACCAAGTAAAGTAGAGCTTGATGATCAATAAAAAATTTAAACATATTTGCAAGAAAATAGTGTCTAAATTTTCTAACCGCATATACCATGCCTAATCCTTCTCTCTCAATAGTGGTATAATTTTGTTCAGCTGCATTTAACTGTCTACTAGCATAGGCAATTGGAAGATCCATATTACCTTCACTCGTAGGTTGTGCAAGTACACACCCAATAGCATAATTGGATGCATCCACATGGACATGGAATGGCTTGTTCCAATCCGGTGTAGTCAAAATTGGTGTTGAACATAATCGTTATTTTAGCTCATTGAAAGATTTCTCACATTCATCAGTCCACTCAAAGTTAGTCAAAAGTCCATACAAAGGCTTTGAAATGATGGCATACATGTGTATAAAATGTTGGTAATAACCACAATGCCCCATGAAAGCTTGCACTTCCTTGACATTCCTTGGCCTAGGTAGTGTTGCGATAGCTCTCACTTCTCTTTGTCAGTGGATATGCCGTTCTTTGGCACTATGTGTCCTAGAATCTTGCCTTGCGTGACCATGAAAACACACTTTTCTGGGTTCAAGCAGACGTGATATTCTCTACATTTATCAAAGATTTGTCTGAGTTCAGGTATATGGGTATGTCTAATGTTGGAATGAGCACAGAGATCATCAACATAGACTTCCAAATTCTTCCTCAAGAACTCTTTAAATACATGGCACATTAGTCTTTGAAAGGTTGCAGGAGCATTGGTAAGCCCAAATGGCATTACCCGAAAAGCAAATATACCCCACTCCGTGGCAAAAGCCATCTTATGCTGATCTTCTGGTGCTATGGCTACTTGATTGTAAACAGAGAACCCATCCAGGAAGTTGTACACTTCCTTGCTTGCCACCCTTTCTAATAGATGCTCAATGATAGGAAGCGGATAACTATCTCTGATAGTGGCTGCATTAACCTTCTTTAGGTTAATGCATACACGTAATTTGCCATTCTTTTTGGGCACCACTACAATGGGGGATACCCACTCAGTGTGCTCGATTTCATAGATAAACCCAACTTCCACCAAGCGATCTATCTCTTCTTTGATCTTGGCAGCATAGTTGTCATTATATGTGTATGGCTTCTATTTAGAGGGTCTAGCTTCTAAGGTCATGGGGATCGTATGTGAGCATATGTCAAGGTCTACACCTTTCAGGTCCTTGTAACTCTATGCAAAAACATCTCTATATTCTCGTAGTAAGGCTATCAATTCTTGCTCCTCATCCTCACTTAGGTCGTGTCCTATGTATGTGCATTGCTCCTCACCTTCCTCTATGGTCACTATTATTTTCTTTGTAGTTTCTTTGTTATCATAGGCCTCTCCTACGATGGCTTCATGTTTAGGCATTCTTATCATGACTCTCCTATCTTCAAATTCATACTTCTTGAAATTTTCACGGACCTTAAACAAAGATTCTTCTTCCTCTGGTGTGACTTCTCTCTTCTTTCTCTTCTTGCCTTTGTTCTTAGTGGTCACTTGTGTGGTTAAACTCACAAAATTTGTAATTTCTTTGTGTCTCTAAGGGTGAACTTGCACTTCGTAGAAATATTCCTCATCTGATGCAAAAGGTGGGTCCATAATGATTGACTCTAGATCAGAGTCACTTGCATCCTCGAATGCATCAGTCCTACGTTCACATTCTTCAACAATTGGATCACACATGATCGGCTCTATTGTGAAGACTAAAATTTCATAGCCATCCTCATCACAATGGGGGGTCCATTGCTCTTCATTAATGGCTACATCCATTGTTGCTAAAAATTTCTTCCCAACCATGAGGTTCAAATTCTTCATCAGGAAAAACTATAGGTGCATAGGTTGTGTCTTGAATTGATCTATGGGTTTCCTTCACACCTACCTCTCTTGCTTTTTCTCTCTTCTCTTTTTCTACTGCCACTTTACACATCCACAAGTGAGTGACTTCATGCATCCATGAGGATCTTGATCTTATGGAATGCACTGACTCAGTATCATCTTTAGCTCTATGGATGGGATTCCATTGAATAGGGGGCACATCTTTATGAGAGAAATCTTTGAGATTTACTTTGGTAGTGACACTCAGGTGTTGCAAATACAAAGAGTTTGTACCCCAATCATGTACTACTTGCAATTGCCTCAAGAAGGGTCTTCCCATAATCATCTCATAAGCTTGATTTTTGCTACAGTCACATATAGCAAAAGTATGCTCAAACTCTACACAAGTGGTGAGAGTTATTTCTTCTAGTAGCCCTAGGGGTCTTTCAATGTGACCATCAGCCATTTGTAGCTTCATTCTGGTGGGTGTTTGTTGTTACCCTTTGGAGTTGTCCTCTCCAATCATTATAGCATAAAGGATCAACTACACATCTTTAAATTGTCAATCCGGGAAGTATGCAAAGACCACAACCCCTTCTAGTTAATGGAATCCAAGAATAAGAGTTAAACGACTATTTTTTTGAGAATTTATGAAGAAGGAGAGAAATATCTAGGGTTTTGATTATCTTGAGTTTTACAACAGCATTTTCAATGATCTTTGTGCCTAAAGTCTGCCATTTCCACAGTAGATCAGAATTATGAAGTCAAATTTCAAACAATACCTATATCACACAAACGAGACAATCGTGATTCTGTGAAAACTGAGAATTTCCATTTCCAACTTTGTTCTTCTGCACTTTCTTACTCAATACACTAATAATCACCTCTCTTCATACACATTACTCAGAACTACACAATTGAAGCTCACAAATTCCATGGATCACACAAAGAATAGACTCAACAAATCAAAAGAAAGTACATGAAAGCGAGAAACATGATTTTTTGCAGGAGAGCTCTTCACATTACTTGGATAGAAAAAATAATACAACCAACCCTCTCCAAATAGAGGAAATTATCTTTTATACATTTTCAAGTGTCCCTTTTCACACTTGAGTTTTGGTCATTTTCCCTTCTAATCTAAAAATATGCTATCAAAGAGCTTCCAAAAATTCTAGAAAAAAATACATATGATTCTAATCTACATGAGGAAGACGCTTCCTCATTTTTACATCATTTGTATAAATATTTCTACAAATTTTTGACATTTTACAAATAATTTCTCTTCAAAAAATGCTTCTTCTAACATTATTACCCTCCTATATTTTTAGGCTCCTAACAAAAAATGTTATTGCTGATAGATAGTGTGAGCTTCCTTCATTTCTTTTTTCTTTGATAAACCTGTGATAGTAGATCATGACTTTTTCAATCTGTAATGTTCAAATTATTCACCATCTCAAATAGAGATTTTCTCCATTGTACAACTACCTCTGGTTTGTCTATCACATCTTTCTTTAGGTATTCTGTATATGCTGCTTCATATGTAGTGAGTCTAGACTTTGTAACTACTGATAGATTTCCAAAAATTTCTGATTCTCTTTCAAAAAATCCATAATCAAAGGCATCCTCAAAAATGTGGAGATAATGATTACCCAAAAATACTATTCTGCTATAATAGGCTATTAAACAAATTTGGTCTAGAGTTTCACTTAGATAAAAAGTAAAGCATCAATCAGTGAATTGAACCCAATGTAGTTGAGAGTTCTCACATCTGTATCTGTAAATGTTTCTATACATGCCATTATGAGTCAGATCACTCTGATCAATAGAATGCAAGTTGGATCATTGGAATCTTTATATGTAGATATAACAGACTCTGCTATGTCAACCATATATTTCTTTGTTGGCCATGTTCCTGCTTTAGGTCTTGCTACCTTTGGAAAATTCAACCATTTTGCTAGAATTTTCCCTGCATTTCTTCTTTCCCAAAACACTGTCCATTCCCTTCTCCTTTCTACTAGACAATAGGCTAGATTTATCTTTAGTTGAATAGGTGCCTCTTTCCAGATTTTCTTGCACTCCTTGTTGGCATCTAACCACCTCTTCCTCCATTTAGGATTAGCCTTTTCAAATAATTCCTTAGTGACATTGATATCCTCTTCATATTCCAAATATCTATTGGATGATAATCCTACCCTTGCAAGCTGGTAATTTTTAATACTCTCCATTATCATACAAAATGGTATACCTAGACCATCTGCTTCCCAATGGTGTTGGTCTAGGTTTATTCCTTTGTTGAGAGCAAAATTCACAATCTGTTCTTCATATTCGTTATGCATTTTTTTGATAAATTCCATTCTCAATTCTCTGTTAGTTAGAAGCTTTTGAACAAACTCATCTAAATATTCTTCAACAACTGCTTTGTCTTCTTGTTCATCAAAGTGTTGAGTTATGTCATCTCCTCCTCCTTCATACTCCTCTGCTTGTGTGGTCACTACCTGCTCTTCAACCTGTTTTTGTGGATTTTCCAATTTTTTATGTAGCTCCTCCACCATCAACATTAAGCTTCGATTTTGAGATGTCCATAACTCTCTTTCTGATTTCCACTCACTTCTTTCTTTTTCTATAATCAATTTCCATTCACTCCTTTCTTTTGCTATATCCAAATGTAATTTATTGTATCCTCTCATTGCACTTGGAGCATGTATACTAGCTTGCTTTTCCAATTCCTTGGCTTCCTTCAGTTCTGCTTGTAGCCTTAGAATTTCTTTATTCAATTCCTCCCTCTCATCCTGTGTTACTTGTACAATCTTACTCTCTTCCTTCATTTGGCCTTCTTCCTTCAATAATTTGTTTATTTCTTCATTCGCTTTGATCATAATCTGATATGAACTTTGAAGTTTTCTAAACCTTCCTTCCATCTTCTTCAACTCCATTTCAATTTTGCTACTATGCGCCATCTATTTAACACATTTTTCCTCAAGAAATTGAATTTTATTTTGTTGTTGAATCTCCAGTGCTTCCAATGAAATTATCCTTTTGGTCAAATCCTCATTTCTTTCCTGAACAATCCTCAACTATTCTTCTATAACCCAGCTTCTAACTATACTTGCTTTACCTCTATCTGCTTTTCCTCTCTGTATTCATCTTCTTCTTCATCCTCTTCCTCATATTCTATGACCTAATTCTTTTGCTCTTCATAGCCCTTTTCTTCTTCCCATCCTTCTACCTTCTTTTCCTCACTTTCTTTTTGTTTTCCTGGGTTATTTGGTCTTTCCTCTTGCTATACTATGTTATCGTGAGTTGAGATTGGTTCACTCTCTGCTGAGATCTTTATCTGATGATTTGATTGCTGCTCCTTTTGCCCTTCCTCCTGCTCATCTATGTCCATAAGGTCTAATTCTTCTTCTTTTTCCTATTCACTTGTATGTGTGGATTCTTCAACATGATTTAGATCATAAAGTACCTCTTCTATACTTTGATTTATTTCTTTTTCTATATTCCCTTCTCTAACCTCTTTGAAATCCATCTTTTCCAATACTTCCTCTGTTTCCTCAATCTGATCTTTATCTTCTTTATTGTGCACTGAGTTGTATATCTAAGCTTCCTTTTCTACTTCTAGCTTTTCCTCATTTAGTTTGAAATAGGTTTCCTGCTCCATATTGCTTTAAACCATGTGTCCACCAATCCACTACTGAATTCTTTCCTTTCTTCAAGTTCTTCTTCCCTCATTACTGCTTTACCTTTTAATATCCTTTTTTCTTCCCCAAGTCTAACTTGTTTTGCTACTTCGTAATGGACATGTATTCCTTGTGACTTTTGGCTCAAATCTTCTGGTGTTTTGCTTTTTTTAGAGGCTTGTACTGTCACTATTGGTGTGTTAGGTACTGAGAGATTTAAGCTTTTCAAAAGAAAGTTCTCAATGTCACTTTCTAAATTTGAAGAGAACTATGAGGAACTGGCTATGCCTTGTTTGTCCATTCCATGTTCTTCTAATACAATGGATTCTTCCTGATTCTTTTCTTCTAATGAAAATTTTACTAACTCCTCGCTTTGTTCTTGTTCAAATCCTTTTCCTTTATTCTTTTTGGTTAGCCTCTTTTTTTGCATAGGTTTTTTTTGGACCTTCTTCTTCACTACTGCTATAGTTCTGGTTTCAGGAGGACCTTGTAACTCCTTGAAATATGCCAACAATTCCACTTCCTTTTTGACAAAGACCTCTTTAGTTTCTGCAACCATCATGTGGTCATGTACCTCTTCATAGTGTTCCACTTCTTCTTGTATCCAATCAGTTGCATTGCATGAATAATTCTCTTGCATCTTCTAATATTGGGCTTCATAAATTGCTCTTTTATCATTTCCCTGAGTTAAATAAACATACAACTGTTCCTTACTTGTTTGAGGTGGATCAGGTTCCTTTGAGGACTGTACTTCCTTCTGATTAGCTTCATGCTCTTACTTTGTTGCTTCATCTTGTTCCAATTCTACTTTCCTTGGGTCCAATCTTCTCTTCTTTACTAGAATAACTTCTTCTGGCACCCCTTTCCTTTTCCTCTATGCTCCACTCATGCTTGGTTGGGCTTCTACTTCTTTTATGGACATCATTTTAGAAGGACTTTTAATTCCTGACATCAAACTTCTGAAGTATTGAGCTTCTGGAGCCAATTTCAGCTGATCCTCCATACCTAAAACATGATATATAATCCTTGTTAAAAATTGTGCTCCATTCATGAACTCCCTTTGCTCCCAATGTTTTGCTGCTTCCTTCAATTGATCATGGATGTATGGAGTTACATCCATTACTCCAAATGGTTTGGTCCTATCTTTGTTATTAAACATAATCAATGTCACTGGCTTATGTGGCATGGTGTATCTAGGTAGCTTTGGAAAACACAAATATTGAAGAAACATTATGATGGCATATTCTTCATTCTCTTTCCCCTTGAAATCCACAAATTTGGAATATCTTGCATACGTTGCTTTATTCTTTCTTGACAAAACTATTATCCAACTTAGTTCCCATTGAATAAAATTGGAGAGCTGCCCTGATGTGCTATGCTTTTATAGTGATATGTACCTCTTTGTTTTCTTTGTCCTTGACTAAACAACTGAAATATGCTTCATTACCTTTGCCAAATTCTAACAGACTATTCATCACCTGTGATACTCTCTCAAAGTCTATAAAGAATAGAGGTTCATCTAGTAGTTTGTGTAATCTCACTACTTTCCATCTTTTATAATTGATTGCAATTTTTTGAGATTTATAGAATTCTTGACACCGCATTGTATACTTGTGACCTCCAACTCCTATTGTAAAAATGTGATGTCCAATGATGCTATGAGTTTCCTTCAGTTATTTAGCTATCTTCTTGACTTCTGGGGTATCTTGTTCTTCATCAGACTCCAGCTCCACTTTTTCCACTACTGCTTCATTGTCTAAGAACCAATGTCCTCTAGACAAAGTTACAAGGTCAACTTTGAAGTCATGAATAGGCAGTTCCTTTGGATTCACCATTTTGAAAAAATGTATCATAACAAAAGAAAACTCCACCCACATGAGTCACAAGGAACATAAAAAAAATCATATTTGTCTTTGAGAAGTAATGAAAAAATTATAACTCAATTGAAGTGTTCATCACATGTGTAGCAACATGTCTAGTGCTCTCTTCCCTTCTCTCTTTTTTTTATATTTTTTTAATAATTAAGAGAGAAAATGAATGAATTTTTTAAGAAAAATTTGATTTTTATAGAAAAAATAAAATAATTAAATAATGACTAAAAGAATAGTGACTACTTTAATCCTTCCAAATTATAACCTATATCTTGCTCGTGCTATATAATTTATGTAAAAAAAAGAGTTATTGTTTTTTATATTGTTTTTCTCTCTTTTTTTTTCTTCCTCTTTTCTCTTTTTCTTTCCTTTTTTAAAGAAAAAAATAATGATTTCCTCTTTTCTTTCTTCCCCTCCTATTTCTTTTTCCTAGAAAAAGAAGGGGCTAGAGTAAATGGAAATAATTTCTAGGATGTCATAATTCTTTTATGATAAAATTCTGAATTCTTTAATAAAAATCCAAAGTGTGTGTCTGATGACCATTTTCCTGTTGGAGTTAGACGTCTGCGGAAGCACGCGAACAGCACAAGGAAGAAGAAGAAGCTTGGAGCACAACACACAAGACTGAATGTATTACTAGAGAATGTACAAAGATAAGTAGCCCATTAGGGCAATCGGCGTATATACAAGCCGGGGGAAAAAAACCTCCTAAAGAGGGAAAAAAGTGCCCCGGCGGTCCTAGAGTGTTCACACACATCACTACCTAAATATATCAACAAATCCCCCCTGGGAGTGATGCGGTGAACAAGGAGCTGGCACTCATGTATAAGGAAGTGCCAAGCTATGTGGAAATCACTCCACAAAAGGAAGTAAGCCCAAAGCTTTGCGGAAAGCTTCAAACTTCTCCCTAGGCAGAGCCTTCGTGAAAAGGTCTGCAATGTTCTCCTGCGTGGGCACATATGCCAAGCTGATCTCCCCAGCAGAGAACCTCTCCCTGACATAGTGATAATGCACCTCAATGTGCTTAGTGCGAGCATGGAACACAGGGTTCCTCGCAACTGCCAATGCGCTCTGACTGTCAGTGAAGATGGTGGTGGCAGAAGACTGGCCAACACCCAAATCAGCCATAAGGCGTCTGAGCCACACACACTCAACAGTCGCTGTGAAAGCTGCCCTATACTCAGCCTCACAACTGGAAGTGGCCACAGTAGGCTGCTTCTTGCTCAACCAAGATATACATGAGCTACCAAGCATGAAGCAAAAACCACTGGTGAACACACGAGTGTCATAGCAACCAGCCCAATCTGAGTCAGAAAAAGCATGCAAATCTGGCGGTAGTGATCCCCCCTTGGGATAAAACAAACCAAGTAGCCGAGTACCACTCAAGTAGCGAAAGATGCGCTTAACCGCTTTCCAATGCGTGACTCCTGGGCAATGCATAAACCTGCTCATCTGTGAGACAGCAAACTGAATATCTGGCCGAGTAATGCATAAGTAAATCAAGCATCCAACGGCCTGCTGATAGAGAACAGCATCAAATGCATCTCTAGCATCATGAAGACTCAATCGTAAACCTGTCTCCATAGGAGTGGCAATAGGCTTACAGTCTTCAAGGCCAAAACGCTTCAATAATGTGTCAATATATTTCGTTTGACACAAAGCCATTCCACCATCAACTTGCATAAACTGAATGCCCAAATAGTGATGCAAATGCCCCAAATCAGACATCTCAAATGAGGCATGCAAATCAGCCTTGAAATCAGCAATATGCTTCTCAAGAGGACTAGTGAGCAGCATGTCGTCTACATAGACAACAATGATCAGAAGACCATCATTAGCACGCTTAACATATAAGGTGCTTTCAGTTGGACTGTTCTCAAAACCATGTGCAATCAGATAGGCATGTATTTTCTCATACCAAGCACGTGGTGCTTGCTTTAAACCATATAATGCCCTGTTTAACCTGCACACCTGGTTTTCATGCCCTTTCTGCACAAAGCCACGGGGCTGAAAAACATACACTTCTTCATGCAAGTCACCATTCAGAAATGCTGTTTTAATGTCCAACTGATGTACATTCCAACCATGATGGGCTGCAAGTGCACAAATGCTCCGATCAGTAGTCATACGACATGTAGGTGCAAAGGTCTCATCAAAATCAATGCCTCTTTCCTGCGCATAACCCTTTGCAACAAGCCTAGCCTTATACCTGTCAACTGTACCATCAGGTTTACGCTTCAGCTTGTATACCCACTTAGTGCCAATGGCCTTCTTGCCAGGAGGCAAGTCACATAAAGACCATGTACCATTCTTCATTATAGCATCATATTCAGATTGCATAGCAGCCATCCAATTTTTTGAATTTTGTGCTTCATCAAAAGAAACAGGCTCATTCTCATCACAGAGACTAGATGCAGCCATAGCATAGCAATCTGATGCAAAGGAGGTACTATGAGAGCCTGAACGAGTACGATATGACAAAGGTGCATCTAATTTGCTGTCACGCAAAGTCTCCACCAGCCATTTTGGCATAGTTTTTGCCTGTTCAATATCAGCTCTCTCATCAACACGTGCATCATGTAAATCTGCATCAGAAATGGAATGATCTGCATCATCATATGAAACCTGCAAAGGCTGAGAAGTTGCCTCATTAGGACCAGCGCTAGCGTGTCCACCTGTAAAAAGAGGCATCAAAGTATCATACATGTCTTTGGAGCTAACAGATGTCTCCTTAGTACATGAAAGCAATGGCTGAATAGCATCTTCCACAAAGACAACATCACGGCTAACCAGAATGCGTTTAGTCTGTGGATGATACAGACGATAGCCTTTACTTTCAGAACTGTACCCAACAAAAATACATTTTACTGCCTTATCATCCAATTTTCTGCGATGTTGTTCAGGCACTAATGCATATGCCAAACAACCAAAAACACGCAGATGAGCAACAGATGGCTTGCGGTCATGCCAGGCCTCATATGGAGTGATGGACTGCAACGCTTTGGTGGGACACCTGTTCAGTACATATGCTGCACACATGACAGCCTCAAGCCAGAAACTATGTGGTAAAGCCTGACTTTTGACCATGCACCTCGCCATCTCCATGAGTGACCTGTTCTTTCGTTCAGCAACTCCATTCTGTTGAGGTGTATACGGCACTGTACACTGGTGTTTTATCCCACGTTCAGCCAGAAATGCATTAAAATCTGAAGACATATATTCCCCCCCTCGATCAGAACGGAGGGTGCCCATTTTACATGCTGACAGATTTTCAGCCAAAACCAAAAACTGTTTGAAGCACATGAACACTTCGGACTTTGCTTTGAGTGGATATACCCATGCATGCCTGGAAAAATCATCAATGAAAGTCACGAAGTCAAGGTAATTTCCAAAAGAGGGTGTCTGCATAGGACCACAGACATCACTATGTACAAGCTGCAATTTCTGCATAGCCCGAACTGAACCATCTTTTGGAAAGGAAGAACGCTGCATTTTGCCCAAAATACAGCCTTCACAAACATGTTTTCCAGGTGCCTCAAGTTTGGGCAAAGAGGACACCATTTCAGATTTCTGCAGGCGTAACAAACTAGCAAAATTCAGATGACCAAAGCGTGCATGCCAAAGCTTTGCATCTGACATAGCCTGAGAATCATGAACTGCACATGCCGAATCATTCACAGATCTTTCATAGTGTATGAGCTTATACAGCCCACGACATAAAATGCCAGAAGCAATAATCATATCGCCATTTGAGAGATCATGGACTGTACACCTGTCATCAACGAATTTCACAACCAAGCCAATCTTGGCTAATGCAGAAACTGATAACAGGTTCTTTTTGATCCCTGGCACAAATAAAGCATCTGACAAAGTGAAAGAACTACCATCAGCAGTAGTCAGAATGATCTTACCAACTCCCATAACAGGATAAGAGCAGTTATTGGCGCATGTGACAGTATTCCCTGTAGGGGCAGGCTCGAGTGAAGAGAAGAAACTGCGCTGCGAGGTAATATGTTTGGTCGCCCCACTGTCAAAGTACCAAACATCTGAGTCTACTGCAGACATGCACTGATCATGAGAAGATGGGTCAAAACTGCAGACAGTAGTAAACGCCCATTCTTCTTCCTGCACAAGATTTGCAGACTCTGTTTTTGGTGTAGAGGCCTCTGCAACAACCATTCCAGCCTCTTTCTTCTTTGCCTCTTTAGCAGCCAGTTTTGGACAGTTCTTTATAATATGATCATTTCCTTTATAGTACTTGCAGAACAATTTCTGCTTTTCTGATTTCTTCTCATCTTTATCCTGGTTCTTCGATTGTGCAGCATTTGCAGATTTCTGCTTACTAGTAGAAGAGCTCCATTTTCCTTTGCCCTTCTGACTAGCCAGGAAAGCTTGATCTGCAACACGCATAATGGACCTGTTCTGCCTGGACTGATCTTCCTGCAACAGAACAGAGACTAATTCCTCAAATGACAAGGCATTCGGATTGCCTTTCATCATCAATCAAAGAGTAGAGGCAAAACTCTGATATGAATCAGGAAGGCCATTCAGAACGGTCTGCACAAGTGAGCTATCTGGTATAACCTCATCAGCAGAAATCAATTGTTCCTTCAGGTCTTTGATCTTTGTAAGAAAACTGTCCATCGAATCACCTTCATTCATGTGCTCACTCTCCAACTGTTTTCGGAGGTAAGCAACACGAGCCTCATTCCTAGCCTGGTACAAAGTGGTAAGTGTATCCCAAGCATCCTTTGCTGTTCTGCAAGAGCGAATATGAGGAATAATGGCACGTTTGACAGACAAAGCTATCAATGCATGTGCCTGGGCATCTCAGCCATCCCAACGAATCTGCTCTGCAGTAGGTGCAACATAAACAGCAGCACGAACAGGAATCTGCGGAATATCATCTTCGACACCATCTTCATCAGCTCCAACACCTGTATTTGCAGTACCTGTCGTTACAGGTGTAACAGGACGTCTTTCAACACCCTGCACAATGTTCCACAATCCTTTTGCAACCAGTACATGTCGCATCATATAAGCCCATAATGGGTAGTTTGTACCATCCAACTTATCCTCAACAGCCAACATACGGAATACATCACTGCTTTCAGCCATGGCCGGTGACTAAAATACCTTGATGCAGAAAATTGACTGTATCTCAAAAAGTTGAACAGAACTGCCCAGACGAGTTCTGCTAGACCTGTAGCAGACTTCGAGACGCTTAAACTGGCGAACAAAAACTGGTATATACCTTTGGCACAAAAGGACGAAATAGCCTGCACAAGCACTGCGATAGTGCGTTCGGAGGCCGAAACGAGCTCAGATCGCGATTTCGGCACCACAGAGCAAAGCAGTTTTGATCTCGGAAACACCCTGAGTATGCTCACCAAATTTTGTGCGAATCTGAGACTGCAAATGGAGGAGTGTCGACGGCGCCCTAGAAGAAGCAACGACCTGCTCTGATACCAATTGTTGGAGTTAGACGTCTGCGGAAGCACGCGAACAGCACAAGGAAGAAGAAGAAGCTTGGAGCACAACACACAAGACTGAATGTATTACTAGAGAATGTACAAAGATAAGTAGCCCATTAGGGCAATCGGCGTATATACAAGCCGGGGGAAAAAAACCTCCTAAAGAGGGAAAAAAGTGCCCCGGCGGTCCTAGAGTGTTCACACACATCACTACCTAAATATATCAACATTTCCCCTTCCCTTTATATGTGATTCCTCATGCTTTTGCACTATTTTTGTATCTTCATCCTTCTTTTCTTTCCATTGAATCAAATCTGATTTTTTTAACCCAAAAATACTTAATTCCTGTTGATTGCTTTTTTGGAATATAAAAATCTTCTTTTGGTACACAGTACTTGGATGTCTTTCATCTCCACATCCACTTAGTGTTGCTGCATTTTGTTGATAAGCAGTGCTTGAAATTTCTAGGTCTCCACATCCTTTCAGTCTTGATGCCTAGATGCTTTTGATTATTCCACACTTTCCACCTTTCTTCTATCTTTTCAACACTTTTGGTTTCTTCAATTTCTTCGTGCTTTTGATTGAAATAGATTTGGTCATGAAGAAGTTTTGTTTGTGGTTCCTTTGTAGCTTCTAGTGCAAAAGTAAATCCCTCCAAATCTAAGTCATAGATATCCTGCTGATTTTCCTATCCCTTATCACTCAATAAAAACATTAAAAACCTTTTGTCATTTATTGTTAATGTAAGCTTCATATTTTCAAAATCCAAAATTACTTTACCTTGCCTGAGCCATGGTTCCCAAAATCAATTTCTCATTCATCATATGATCAGGCCATTCTTCACAATCTATTTTCATATATTCTTCATTGAACTTAACTTTAATAGATGGTGAAGACAAGCTTTGTCTAATCTGTCCTTCCAATGTTTTGATAAATGTTTTACTCTCAGTCCTTTTTAAGTTAAACTTATCCAACAAAACTGAACTGATCAGATTAACTTGTGCACCTGAATCTATTAAAAATTTGATTTTCTCATTATGAAGATTCATTGCTGTAACATGCAAATGCTCTTTCACTATTAAAGGTGTTTCACATAAGAGAACTTCTTTACTTTCCTTGATTTTTCTTATCATTTCCTTAGCCTCATGTTGAGCCTCATGCCTAATATTTGTTGATATATTTAGGTAGTGATGTGTGTGAACACACTAGGATCGCCGGGGTACTTTTTTCCCTCTTTAGGAGGTTTTTTTCCCCCGGCTTGTATATACGCCTATTGCCCTAATGGGCTACTTATCTTTGTACATTCTCTAGTAATACATTCAGTATTGTGTGTTTGTGCTCCAAGCTTCTTCTTCTTCCTTGTGCTGTTCACGTGTTTCCGCAGACGTCTATCTCCAACAATTGGTATCAGTGCAGGTCGTCGCTTCTTCTAGGGTGCCATCGACACTCCTCCATTTGCAGTCTTACATTCGCACGAAATTTGATGAGCATACTCAAGGTGTTTCCGAGATCAAAACAGCTTTGCTATGTGGTGCCGAAATCGCGATCTGAGCTCATTTCGACCCCTGAACGCACTATCGCAGCGCTTGTGCAGGCTATTTCGTCGTTTTGTGACAAAGGTATATACCAATTTCTATTCGCCAGTTTAAGCGACTCGAAGTCTGCTACAGGTCTAGCAGAACTCGCCTGGGAAAAACTGTCCAACTTTTTGAGATACAGTCAATTTTTTGCATCAAGGTATTTTAGTCACCGGCCATGGCTGAAAGCAGTGATGTATTCCGTATGTTGGCTGTTGAGGATAAGTTGGATGGTACCAACTACCCATTATGGGCTTATATGATGCAACATGTACTGGTTGTAAAAGGATTGTGGAACATTGTGTAGGGTGTTGAAAGACGTCCTGTTACACCTGTAACGACAGGTACTGCAAATACAAGTGTTGGAGCTAATGAAGATGGTGTTGAAGATGATATTCCGCATATTCCTGTTCATGCTGCTGTTTCTATTGCACCTACTGTAGAGCAGATTTGTTGGGATGGCAGAGATGCCCAGGCACATGCATTGATAGCTTTGTCTGTCAAATGTGCCATTATTCCTCACATTCGCTCTTGCAGAACAACAAAGGATGCTTGGGATACACTTACCACTTTGTACCAGGCTAGGAATGAGGCTCGTGTTGCTTACCTCCAAAAACAGTTGGAGAGTGAGCACATGAATGAAGGTGATTCTATGGACAGTTTTCTTACAAAGATCAAAGACCTGAAGGAGCAATTGATTTCTGCTGATGAGGTTATACCAGATAGCTCACTTGTGCCGACCATTCTAAATGGTCTTCTTGATTCATATCAGAGTTTTGCCTCTACTCTTCGGTTGATGATGAAAGGCAATCCGAATGCCTTGTCATTTGAGGAATTAGTCTCTATTTTGTTGCAGGAAGATTAGTCCAGGAAAAACAGGTCCATTATGCATGTTGCAGATCAAGCTTTTGTGGCTAGTCAGAAGGGCAAAGGAAAATGGAGCTCTTCTACTGGTAAGCAGAAATTTGCAAATGCTGCACAATCGAAGAACCAGGATAAAGATGAGAAGAAATCAGAAAAGCAGAAATTGTTCTGGAAGTATTGTAAAGGAAATGATCATATTATAAAGAACTGTCCAAAACTGGCTGCTAAAGAGGCAAAGAAGAAAGAGGCTAGAATGGTTGTTGCAGAGGCCTCTACACCAAAAACAGGGTTTGCAAATCTTGTGCAGGAAGAAGAATGGGCATTTACTACTGTCTGCAGTTTTGACCCATCTTCTCATGATCAGTGCATGTCTGCAGTAGACTCAGATGTTTGGTACTTTGACAGTGGGGCGACCAAACATATTACCTCGCAGCGCAGTTTCTTCTCTTCACTCGAGCCTGCCCCTACAGGGAATACTGTCACATGCGCCAATAACTCCTCTTATCCTCTTATGGGAGTTGGTAAGATCATTTTGACTACTGTTGATGGTAGTTCTTTCACTTGTCAGATGCTTTATTTGTGCCAGGGATCAAAAAGAACATGTTATCAATTTCTGTATTAGCCAAGATTGGCTTGGTTGTGAAATTCGTTGATGACAGGTGTACAGTCCATGATCTCTCAAATGGCGATGTGATTATTGCTTCTGGCATTTTATGTCGTGGGCTGTATAAGCTCATAGACTATGAAAGATCTGTGAATGATTCGGCATGTGCAGTTCATGATTCTCAGGCTATGTCAGATGCAAAGCTTTGGCATGCACGCTTTGGTCATTGAAATTTTGCTAGTTTCTTACGCCTGCAAAAATCTGAAAATGGTGTCCTCTTTGCCCAAACTTGAGGCACCTAGTTTCCCACCTGTGCGCGTTAGTTTCCCACCTGGCACACAACTTGGTTTGTTCAAGCTCTAGGTCAGCTCTAGGGTGACATCTTTCATGATCTGTTACATTTGGCCCTTCCTAGATTCTGGCCTGATATGCCCTAAGCATCATGTCTATGTCCTCAGGAGTGGGATGTGCTGAGACTGATCCTACTTGGGGTGGTGGGTGGGTTACGTGTGGTGAATTAGAAGGTTGAGGGATGGAAGGTGATGGGGATGGTAGTGGGGGTGATGTGTGAGAGTGCGTTTGAGATGTGATTTCTATGATCTTGGCTTTGGTCTCTCGTAGACTTTCCTTGAGTTCACTTATCTTTCTTGCCCATTGCCTTTTCATATGTTCATGGCTATCTCTCCAAGCTCTTGTTCTCTTCTTATTTTGGCTCTCAGTCTTGCTAACCTCCGCATTCTTTTCCTGGCCTAACTCTTGGTCTTACTTAAGTGCCTGAGCTCTCGTGATGACTTGTACTGGGGCTATGGAAGTCACGCTTCCCATGGAGTCTACCACTACGCCAATAACATTGATAGGAGCTATTTTTGGCATATTGTTGGGGTTCATGGGACACTCTCGTATCAAGTGCTCCTTCCCACAATCCGAACAAAAGCCTTGAATTGTCACAGATTGGGTTTGTGTCGATGTCGATAAAGGACAATCATGAATGAGGTGATCTCCCTGACAGTGATAGCATGGCCCTCTAGGAAATGGAGGTCTCATCGGCCTAGGCTAGGGTCTTGAGTTGGGGTTTGCAAACATGACATTTGCATATTCTGGCTCCCAACTAGATTCACTCGGTTCTTTATAATAGTATGACTCACTATGCTCCGGTGACTTCATGTAGTAAGCCTGTGGGCTCTCAATATGGATAGAGTCAAAACTATGATCACTTGGATCACTTTCTGAAAGCAATGGGGATTGGCACTATAGCTCTATTTGGATTTTCTTCTACAGCTGCATACTTTACTGGAATCACATTGGCTAGGGGAGGGGGTTGCTATGCCAAGACTAGTTGAGGTATGTTTTGCCCTTGATAGGGTGGTTGATAGGGTTGTTGCGGCCTACCATACTGCTGTTGTGGGTACTGACTCTGGTATTTTCCTTGTTGTGGATATGGCTGTAGATAATTTTGTCTAATCGCTTATTTGTTATCGGGGCAATCTTGTGCAATGTGATTGGTGTATCTCCTTTCTATGGTGCAATACTGGCTGTTAGGATTAACTTGGGGTTGAGCCATGATAGGGCACACACTAGCCATATGGTCTCCTCCACATGTGTAGCATTGTTTTCTTGGGGCAAATCTAGGAATCTGCTTGCTAGAGACTCCTCATTTTTGAGCCACCTTCTTGCTAGGTCCTCAATCAATGTGGATTGTAAGAAGGCGAGGATAGTAGAACTATCTGAATCTTTGTAGACCTTTGAGAGCTCTAATTCCTCCCCTAGATATCCTCAATGTCTATGCACATGCGTATGCATTCTTCTATGGATCTAAGGTCCTTCAAGTACACATATGTTCTCAACTTGGTACTTAACGATCCAGCTAGAAACAAGGCCACTTGCTTGGCTAGAGTGGGTAACTCTAGAGCTGGGCATCTCTCTAGGTATTGCCTAAACCTTCTTCCTGCGAGCCTCACTGTCTTTTGAGGTGTTTGCTTAAAGTTGTATATCACGGAGGATGTTTTATGCCTAAACCACTCTCGGAAAACTCAACGATGAATGCTTCAAGCAGTTGATCTATACTTCTATACTGATCTTGGTGAAGTGGTTGAAACCAAGTCAATGCAGTGTTCTTGAGTGTTCGGCCAAAAGCATTGTATTGAGGGAACAAGTCTTCCACTTGTTCAGCTCTCAAAACTTGCCTAAACTCTGCTACATGGTCATACGGGTCTTAAGGTTCTAGCATGTTCTCTAGGCCTTGAGAGAGGGAATTCATCTGTATTTCTTGGATTCTGTGGGTCCCTATGTCTCTCCCTGTCCATCCTATCAGTTTCAATCCTTGTTCTCTCTCTTCCAAGTGGATTAGCAACGCTCACCTCGGGTCTATCTCTACTCCTCTCTCTTTGTGTTCCATGAGCCTGAGATGTTCTAGCTCCTTGGTGACCATAAGACATAGTGGATCGAGGTTGGGGAAAAACAAATTCACCCTTCCAAGTGTATGCGTGTCTTCCATGCTTTGCGACCACAAAGATCCTCTCCAAAGCTTCATCTAAATAGGTCACTTTGCCTGGGCTATCAGGATCTTTGAACTCATAGATGGTGAGGGCTCCCACTTCGTTAGGCTTCTCAGGCTTATATCTCCAAAAAGCCTCATCCATCTCTCGATTCACGAGCATATCTATGCTCCTATTGTCTTGGGAAATCCACTCTAGCATGATTATTCTCGTCAGAACCGACTTCCTCGAGGGTATTTTGGCTCCTTCCCTAAATTCCCTTGCTCTATGTCTCCTATTTCGACCTTTGGGATTATGTTGCCAAATTCATCTGTTCTTTCTGGTTGGATAGTGACCACATATATTGTTCATTCTTTGTCTATGTAGGAGCCATTTTCGAACTTGACTACACGGTGTTCTAGTCCAATGGGTTGATCCAGGTTTTTATTAGGACAAGAGATCTTCTCAGACCATCCTCATAGATGCGTGCACCCAAGCGGTTGGTCCTGATATACTCCAATTGAGTTCTGTAGGGACCCTCGGGTCTTTCTAGGTAAGCCACTCTTGAGCTACCTATAGGTCTTTCCATGTTATAAGACATCTCAGAGTCACTAGTTTTTGAGTCTAGAGTGTAGGAGTAATCACTCAACTGCGGGCCCAAGATCTAGTTGTATGGTTGACACTAGCCTCGGATGATCTAATACTTTGATGGTCTCTCCCTAGGTGTCTTCTTGATCTAAGGTTCATATGCCCTTCCAACTAACCCAATGATCCTTGTACAACCATGTTGCTGATTCTTTGATACAAATCACTTGTTCCTTTTAAGTTCCTTTGTATGTGTTTTTTTGTCTTTAATTCAGCATCGTCAGGAGCACTTAAGTGTGTCGTACTTGATATTCTTCGTCCACTTAGTTTAAGTTCTTTTCCTTTAAGTTGTCCCTTGACTGCAATTTAGCCTATTCTTGGACTTGACAAATTAAAGGCTCTTCGAACTTGAGTCTTCCTATCATGTTCCTAGTCAATTTGGACAACTACTCGCACTTAGCCTATGCTAAGAATGGACTATGGGGGTTAAGAGATGTTCCAACCTCAAGTCTCTCCTCCTTGCTATGCTTGTCTGCCCAGGAAATGCATTCCCTAAGCCTGCACACAATGGCACTTGCTTTGATTTCTCCAAAATCTCTCCATGATCCTGTAAACATTACGAGTTTAGCACAAGATTTTAACGTTAATTGACAAATAATTTGATACAGAAATGTTTAATGACCCTTGTTCCCCCTTTTGTATTGCTAAAAAATTTCCTATAGAGCTCCCTTGGTGTACCCACCCCATAGAGGGTCAACTTCAAAATACCCTATCTGACAAGCCCTAGAGCTCAAAGAATGGATTTCATATGAAAACATTATGACACTTCAGGGTTAAGGGGGTTAAAATAGACAATCAGGACCTTTCAGGAGTTCTCAATTTTAAGCCCAATTTTTCAAAAAATTATCCCTCTATTTTTTACTGAAAATGTATGTCTATCGCAATAGACGGCATCTATCTATCGCGATAGACGGCTTCTATCACGATAGACACGAGCTGTCATGTGGGGTTGTCTATCGTGATAGATAGTGTCTATTGCGATAGACGGTGTCTATCACGATAGACAGTATCTGCCGCAATAGATGGGATCTATTGCGGGGTCCTGTCTATCGCGATAGACAAGTGTCTGTCACGATAGACGTATGTCATCTATCATGGGCCCTATCTATCACGATAGACGGTGTCTGTTGCGATAGATGAGGTCTATCGTCCGTCGTGGTTTAGTCTGTCACGATAGATGGTGTCTTTCACGATAGATGTTGTTTGTCATCTATCATGGGCCCCGCCTGTCACGATAGACGGAGTCTGTCGTGATAGACGAGGTCTATCATCCGTCATGGTTTGGTCTATCATGATAGACGGTGTCTATCACGATAGACGTTGTCTATCATCTATTGTGGGCCTGTCTATCGCGATAGACGGGGTCTATCATCTATCATGGGCTCTGTCTGTCACGATAGACAGTGTCTGTCACGATAAATGGTCTCTATCGTGGGGTGCTGTCTGTCGCGATAGACGGTGTCTGTCGTGATAGACGTTGTCTATCATCATAGACTGTGTTTGTCGTGATAGACTCTGTCTATCGTGATAGACTGTGTCTATCGTGAGAGACTAAAAAAACGCAAATTTTTTAGATTTTTTTAGTGATTTGGAGTGCTCTTATGGTGTAGATTATCGCGCCAAACATGCATTCAAAAACTATTAAGTTTTTTTGTTTTTCATGATAGACAGAGGTCGTCGTTCCGAGACCTGTGCAGAGTTCAGTCATACTCGCGCAAGCTCTTGGAGATGGTGATACGGCTAGATCCTGCAACAAAAGCTCAAAAAACACAAAAATAGATAGCATGCAAGCTCTCTCTCACTCTCTCTCACAAGCAAAATGAGGGAAATGGAATATGACCAAAAATTGAAATTTTTATGAAGATGGAGATGGAGGTGGGAGATGGTGAGGATGAGGATGGTGATGCAAAAAGAAGCAAGAATGAAGAAAAATAAGGAAAATTAATGATATTACATATGAATCCAATGTCTCAACTCTACGTCTTACCATCACATGCTCGTCCTCGAAGTTCTTGTTGATATATTTAGGTAGTGATGTGTGTGAACACTCTAGGACTGCCGGGGCACTTTTTTCCCTCTTTAGGAGGTTTTTTCCCCTGGCTTGTATATACGCCTATTGCCCTAATGGACTACTTATCTTTGTACATTCTCTAGTAATACATTCAGTATTGTGTGTTTGTGCTCCAAGCTTCTTCTTCTTCCTTGTGCTCTTCGTGTGCTTCCGCAGACGTCTATCTCCAACAATTGGTATCAGAGCAGGTCATCGCTTCTTCTAGGGTGCCGTCGACACTCCTCCGTTTGCAGTCTCATATTCGCACGAAATTTGGTGAGCATACTCAGGATGTTTCCGAGATCAAAATAGCTTTGCTGTGTGGTGCCAAAATCGCGATCTGAGCTCGTTTCGGCCTCCGAACGCACTATCGCAGTGCTTGTGCAGGCTATTTCGTCCTTTTGTGCCAAAGGTATATACCAGTTTCTGTTCGCCAGTTTAAGCGTCTCGAAGTCTACTACAGGTCTAGTAGAACTCGTCTGGGCAGTTTCGTTATGACACTACTTTTGTCACTAAGCATTATATTTACCTTGCTAAAGATTCATCTTTTGAAGAACCTTCTTCATATGAAGAAGCTTGTACTAAAATAGAATGGAAAGAAGCCATGGATGATCAAATGGAGGCACTCCAAGAGAGTGATACTTGGGAACTTGTACCCAAGAAAGATTCAATGAAGGTAATTGGTTCTAGGTGGATTTACGAAATCAAAAGAAACTTTGATGGAACTATAAGTAGGTATAAAGCTAGACTTGTAGCCAAGGGTTTGCCCAAACACATGGGATAGACTATGAAGAGACTTTCCCACTTGTGGCTAAAATGCCTACCATCATAATATTGGTAAGTATAGCTGCAACAAGGAATTGGAATCGGTATCAACTTGATGTAAAAAATGCTTTTCTCAATGGTTGGGTTTCACAGGAAGTGTACAGGGCTCAACCTCCTAGCTATGAAGATCCAATAAAGCTAAATCTTGTATGCAAACTCAAGAAAGGTCTTTATGGTTTAAAACAGGCACGTAGGGCATGGAACCACAGATTGGTGACATATCTCCAAGACCAAGGATTCACTATGATTAAGGTAGATTCATCCTTGTTCATGAAAAGGAGAAATTCAGAGGTGATATACTTGTGTTTATCTGTTGATGACATTATCCTTACAGGAAGTGATGCCAATGATAAAGAATTAGATGATGTAGGAGTTCAAGATTAGTGACCTAGGGTTACTAAAATATTTTCTTGGACTTGAGTTGGTATATATAAACTCAAGTATCTACATCACTCAAAGGAATTATGTGCAAGACATGTTAAAAAAGTTTCAATTGAAGAATGCAAAGATAGCCAGCACTCCTATGGAGGTAAATCATAAATTAAGTGCTCATGAAGGTGTTGAACTTGAGAACATTACACGTTATCAAAGAATAGTAGGAAGCATGAACTATGCCACATTGACAAGGATTAACATTTGTTGTGCAGTAAGTGTTTTGAGTCAGTTCATGCACAAACCAAGAGTACATCACTTGGAAGCACGTAAAAGGGTTTTGAAGTATCTTAAGGGCACTCAAAAACAAGGTCTTTTCTTCCCTTATACATTAGATTTAGATATAAAGCTATACTCAAATGTAGATTGGGCAGGATGTAAGGATGATAGAAGGAGTACTTCAGGGTATGTATCTTTGCAGGTGATAAACCAATTTCATGGTCTGCAAAGAAGCAACCAACTGTTGCTCTATCCTCAACAAAAGTTGAATACAAGGGATTAGCCAATGCTACTCAGGAAGCTATATGGATTAGATTATTATATTCAGATTTGGGACTTCATACTCACTCACCAATGATTTTTGGTGAAAATACCAGTTCATTACATCTTGCAACCAACCCTGTCTATCATGCTAGAACCAAGCACACAGAAGTGCACTATCATTATGTTACAGCAAGAAATTCAAATTGCTTATGTATCTACTAATATGCAACTTGCAAATTTACTAATCAAAGCACTTGATGGTACCAAAATTTGTAGATTGAAGACTATGATTGGATTGCAGGATATACTTGAAGATCAATAATGCTATGGAAACTAGATGTTTGGCTGGAGGTGACTTGTTGGTGTAATTTACACAAGCCTTCACATTTGACATATTATATAGAAATTCTATGGACTTATCTTACTTCACTAATTGATTCATGCGAACCACATCTTGTAATAGCTGTCATTTATCCTTGGTAAAAATCAATTACTTGAAGAATCTTTGTAAAAGCCACAACTTGTGGAAGGTAGGAGAAAACATAGCTACAAGTTCCTAATGAGAGAATATTGCCTACATCATAGAAGTCACTTTGTGGAGAGAGCCAAGAATTTGAATTTGAATTGAAATTGTGAAGCAAGTTATAAAAGGACTTTGGAAAAGTCGCAAGATAACACTTCATCATTAATCCCATTTGATTGATCATTTGTAAGCTTGAGTAAGCACACTCCATAGCTACTCAACTATCATCATTGTGCATCATTCTCTATGCCAATGATCTTGTACAACATTGTCTTATAATACAAACTTGTCTTTGATCAACTTTGTCTATTCTCCTGTTATGATCTCTCAGAACATTCAACTTTGACTGAGCATATCTCATTGACTACTCCATGATTTTGCAAGGTCTATAGCTCGCTAGAACCAACTTAAAGTCTTCTATATGCTGATAAATTTGCAACGCAATTGGACCTAAAGTCCAGGGTGAGTCTAAGATTGCCAAATTGATTTCTCTGATTATAGTTTGTTATTTTGAATGATTCCACTTGCAAAAATTAGCTTGCAAAGCTAATTTGATTCCTCTGAAAGGAATTTTCCTAATTATGAATGTTCTAGAAGCACTGAGCTTAAGAACCAACAAGTGTGTGAACCAAACTATCAAGTTTTTGACAACTTGTGATCTCTAAAGTTGTCTGTTTCGGATCAATCATGACATTCATCAACTCCAAAGTACATTAATGCTTTATTGGTGTCATTTGGAAGCTAAGAGGGCCTACTAATCAAGTCTGAAGTTTATCAGGGCTGGTATCAAGCAGGTTTGGCAAGTACCACTTCATTTCTTGAAGTATCCATATCCATCTCTTCCAACAAAAGCTTCTCCTATGACCTTGTGAGACTCAAGCCAATACTTAGGCTTCTTATAGACTTGCTCCAACAATATCTAATATGGGTAAATATTTTCCTTCATGAATATACAATTGTAGTTGATGGTCCTTTCCCCTTTTGCATAATTGTTTTCCAATTATAGTGTAGTCTTTACACATTTATTCTAGAGCCCTATTTCTTGCCAAACTTGCTCCTTCTTCATGCGTTCAAAGTTTTAGAAACTTCACCAATGATTTACTTGGTTTAGGTGCTATGGTGGAGAAATGTAAGGATGAATGCTCATCACGGTTATTCTCTTGGCATTCTTGGCAATTCAGTATATATTCATGTATATCCTTTTGCATGTCCAGCTAGTATACTCCTAATCTTTTCAATTCCCTAATGGTTCCATGAATACCCTTATGTGTTCTCCATTGGTTCGCATGAGCTTTTTCAAGTAGGTTTTTACATTCTGCATCCTCGACACATCTTAGTAATACACCATCAAGTCCTTTGTAATATAAACTACTTGCCACAATATGTAGATTTCGTGATTGTATGAACTCAATTCTATTGTCTCGATTGATCCTATGATGTGGTCCATGTGTGAAGATTGGTATCATTTTTTTTGCCCATCCAGGACACACTTCCAAATTAAATAGATATGTATTAGGTAGATCATTTGCTACTCTAGTGGGTGTCTCTCCATGTGTCATTCTTGATAAATGATCAGCTCTCACATGAGTATTTCCTTTTTTAACTAACACCTCAAAATCAAATTCCATGAGTAATAGGAACCATCTCACTAGCGTTCCCATGTTGCAGGGTTTATTGACCAGATACAAAAGAGTCTGATGGTCGATAAAAGGCTTGAATTTATTGGCTAGGAGGTAATGTCAGAATTTCGTTACTCCATAAACCATTCCTCAACCTTCTCTTTCAGTCGTGATGTAATTTGTCTCTGCTTGATTTAGTTGTCTACTAGCATATGCAATAGGGTGATCTAGTTTTCCTTCATCCACAGATTAAGCGAATATAAATCCAATTAAAAAGTTTGATGCATCCACATGGATATGGAATGGCTTATTCTAGTTGGGCACTTTCAAGATAGGTGTTGAGCTTAATCATTGGTTCAATTCATTGAATGCCTTCTCACATTCATCCGTCCATGTAAATTGTGTCAACAACCCATATAATGGTTTTGCAAGTATAGCATACATGTGGATGAACCTTTGATAGTATCCATGATGTCCCATAAAAACTTGTACTTCCTTTGCATTTTTTGGTCTAGGAAAGTCCAAGATGACCTTTATTTTGTCCTCATCAATTGAGATATCATTCTTGGATACAATATGCCCTAAACTTTTTCCTTGCCTTACCATAAAGTCACATTTTTCTAGATTTAGGCACACTCTATATTGTCTACATTTCTCGAATATCTTCTGTAGCTCGGGATAGTGTTCAATCCTTTTACAAGAATACGTTCATAAGTCATCTACATAAACTTCCATGCTTTTTCTTAGGAATTCTTTGAATACATGACATATCAATCTTTGGAAAGTTGCAAGATCATTTGTGAGTCCAAAGGGCATCACCCAAAATGCGTACACACCCCATTCAATAGAAAATATTGTCTTATGTTGATCCTCTATAGCAATGGCTACTTGGTTATAACTTGAGAATCCATCAAGGAAGTTGTAGACCTCCTTGCCTACTACTCTTTCCAAGAGGTGGTTAGTTATGGGTAAGGGGTAACTATCATGAATCATTGCTGCATTAATGTTTTTCAAATTGATGCATACCCTATGTTTGCCATTCTTTTTGGGTACTACTACTAAGCATGATGCCCATTCTGTATGTTTTATCTCATAAATGAATCCTACAGCTAACAATTTGTCAATCTCCTCTTTAATCTTAACAGAATAGACATCATTATACATGCATGGCCTTTGTTTCAAGCATTTTGCCTTAGGGTTCATTGGGATTAGGTGGGAGCAAATAGAAGGATCAACTCCCTTGAGGTCTTTTTAGGTCCATGAAAATACATCTCTATATTCTCTGATTAATTCTATCAATTCTTGCTCCTCTTCTGGGGATACATCCTTCCCTATGTAGGTAGCTCTCTCCTCTTCCTCTTCCATAATTACTATCATCTTTTTTGTTTGTTCCTTATTATCATATGCTTCTCCTTCTTGGGCTTCTTTTTTTGGCATTTGAATTGCTATTTTTTGTTCATCTATTTCATACCTCTTGAAATGTTTTGGAACCTCAAAAAGATCCCATGGTTGGTTTGTTTGAACTTGCATTTCCTCACTGTTTGATCCCTCTTGATGCTTTTCTATGGTTAATAGTCTTGGTGCCTCTATGATGGGGGAAGTATCTCAACCCCTAAGCAACGATGAAGCGCGAATGACCTCCACAGGTATCCTTCTTTGACCTCTTCACACCAAAAATGCTCTTACTCAGAGCTTATGCAGAGAAATCCAGTGAGCTTTTGTAGACCTGTAGTAGACACCAAGGGCTTTCCAACAAATCAAATTTCACTTGAAATGGATGCTTACACAAAGAGAAACAATGTCTACAACATGAGCTAGTTGAATGCTCACAACTGCTAGTCAAGCAGAGACCTCACTTCACTCCAGCAAACTTTTCTCACAGATTATACAGAGAATGAATCTCAAACTTCGGTCAACTTTAGAGCACTCTAATAGCTACCCAATGACACCAAAATCTTAGCAAATGGATACATAGAGAAGGAGAGCCAGCCCTTACAACAGAGAGCAAAATAACTCCAAGAGAGCCTACACAAAGAGAGAGATATCAATCACACAACTTCACTAAAATGAATGTTGCTCCCAGCTTACTCAGAGAATGCTCCAGAGAATTGATAAGCATAAAATAGACTCTTATAGCTATCCAATGAGACAAGAATTACATCAAATGGATACCATATGAGGGAGAAGCAATGCTAACAACTCAGGGGTAGAGAGTTGCAACACTGCCTGCGCACACACATAGATATGCCTACTAAAAGAAAACAAACAAGCAAGCAAGGGGGTTGCTTAAGCAAGGGGCTTGCTTATCACAACTCCAGCACTTAGTGCTCACTTTACATGAGCTAAAACTCCAAGAAGATGGCCCAAAAGAAGTCGGGATACATGCTCCTTTTATAGTGAGAAGAGTGCCCCTAAAATCTAGGAACTACCTTTCCAAATCAGCCTCCTAACTTGGAGGAATTAGTTGAGATGACTTGGGGAGTGGTTGAGTGACTTTTCTTGATGGAATCTCGTGGCTTTTGGCTTCCTTTGATTGCTCCACATTTCCATAAAAGATTCCCCACGAATTTTTAGCTTGAAGCTTGACTTTTAACACTCCCCCTCAAGCTTCAATTCTTCATCCTCATCCAAGCTCCTTCATGTTGATGCATTGCTTGAATTTTGAAATCTTCATCCCTTCCAAAGCCTTTGTAAACATGTCCGCAACTTGGTCCTTGGTACCAATATGATGTACTGAAACTTCCTTGGATATCACCTTTTCCCTTATGAAGTGATAGTGCACTTCAATATGCAGCTTGCAAGTGTGTAGTCCTTGGACTATGCATAAATTGTGATAACACTCCAACTCCATATGCTATGTCGGGCCTGGTTATTGTGGCATAATTGAAAGAGCCTACAATAGATCGATACAAAGTTACATCCTCTAATGGCTCTCCATCAATGGAGCTTAGCTTTACATTAACTTCCATGGGATTTGAAATAGGCTTGCAATGTAGCATCCCAAACCTCTCAAGTAGGTCTAGAATATACTTCCTTTGTATGAGCATAATACCTTCTTCTTTGTATACAACTTCAATGCCAAGAAAATACCTAAGATCTCCAAGATCAGAGATCCTAAACTCCTTTCCAAGCTTTGCCTTGATCTCCTCAATGCCCTTTGTATCATTACCTGTAATGATAAGATCATCTACATACACACACATGTAGACCACAAGTTCTCCTCTTTGTTTGATGAAGAGAGATGGATCCGCCTTGCATTGATTGTAACCACATTTGATCAAATAGTCCACCAATCTTTGGTTCCAAGCCCTTGGAGCTTGCTTTAGCCCATAAAGTGCCTTCTTCAACCTACAAACATGATGTGGAAACTCTTTATGAACAAAACCTAGTGGTTGCTCCATGTATACCTCTTCTTCCAAGTCTCCATTGAGAAAGGCATTCTTGATATCCAATTGGAAGAGCTTCCATCCTTTGCTAGCAGCCATTGCAATGAGTGTCCTAATGGTGCTCATCTTTGCCACGGGGCTGAATGTCTCTTCAAAGTCCACTCCATAGGTTTGTGCAAAACCCTTGGCCACCAATCTTGCTTTGAACCTAGAAATAGATCCATCTGAATTCCTCTTTACTTTATACACCCACTTATTACCTATTACCTTCATGTTCTCCTTCTTGGGCACTAGAGTCCATGTTTGATTTTCCTCAAGTGCGTCGATCTCTTCTTGCATTGCCTCTTTCCATTTGGTGTACCTGCTTGCATCTTCATAGCAATCGGGCTCATGATCTTCTACTACTTTGTTCATATATGCATAATGTGTTGCCATGTATGAATCATAAGTAAACCTTTGAGTTGGATACTTAACTCTAGAAGACTTCCTTTCTTCACCTTTTGGAGGAATAAACCTCCTTTGCCTTGGGAACTTGATCTCTTTCTTTGACGTGGCTTCTTTCTCCATCATGTGTCCTTCATCATCTTCAACTTCATTACCTTCTTCATCCAACTCCACCAATGTTGCTTTGCCTTTGTTGATTGATTGTGCTTCATAGCTTGATGAAGATCTCCCCCTCCATGGTGAGTTCATGCTTGAACTATCTTCATTGATGGAACACCTTGGGCCGCTTAGCTCTAGGTCGATTTGTTCTTCATCATGTCCATGCTTTTCTTCTTCATAGTCCTGCATACAATCATACTTCTTATACCAAGGGAGTAGCTCATCAAATGCTACATCCCTTGATATCCTCAAGTCCTTTGTGTTTGGGTTGAAGCACCTGTAACCTTTATGATCATTTGAATATCCTAGAAACACACACTTTTTTGCCTTTGGTTGTAGCTTGTGCCTCAATTCACTTGGCACATGTACATAACAAGTACATCCAAATATCTTCAAGTGGGAAAGATCAGGTTTCTTACCATAATAGGCTTGATATGGTGTCAAGCCATGGATCCCTGAGGTAGGAGCCCTATTCATTAGATACACGGCGGTATTTGCTGCATCACTCCAAAACATGTTAGGTACATTCATCTCATTAAGCATTGCTCTAGCGATCTCGGCAATGTATCTATTCTTTCTCTCTGCTACTCCATTTTGTTGGGGTGTGTACCTGCATGTTACTTGCCTCTTGATGCCTTGATCCATTAAAAAATCAGAAAACTCATCGGAGAAATATTCTCCCCCTCCATCGGACCTTAGCTTCTTGATATATGTACCTGTTTCCTTCTCTACCATTGCCTTGAATGCTTTGAAACATGTAAACACATCTGATTTGTTTTTGATGAAATAAACCCAAACCATCCTTGTGCAATCATCTATAAAAGTGACAAAGTACTTGTTACCTCCAATGGATTGCTCTTTCGTTGGCCCCCACACATCTGTATGTATCAACTCCAATGGATGTTGGCTTATGTAGCCACTCTTCTTGAATGGAAGTCTCGCTTGCTTCCCTAGTTGACAAGATTCACATAAATGCTTCATACCTTGTCCTTGGAAGTTGGGAAGACCTTCAACCAGCCTCTTGAATTGCATTTCCTTCATTCTTTGTATGTTGATGTGACCTATCCTCTTGTGCCACAAGTCCAACTCCGAACTCCTCTTGTTTCCATATGTGAAGTAGACATGTTGAATAGAATGAGAATTTACCTCCAAAGTGAAGAGTCTCCCTTACTTCTTTCCTCTTGCTATGACCTTGTAACCTTGCTTAGGGTTCTCCACAAAGCATCCACCTTTGTTGAACCTTACTTGATAGCCTCTTTCAACCATTTGCCCAACGGACACCAAGTTCTTTGTGATGGTAGGTACATGCAAGACATCCTTGAGACATCTTCCTTCCTCCTTGTCATCCAAAGCTACATCTCCAACATGGGAGATCTCATGGGCTGTATCATCACCTGTTTCTACATGTCCTTTACCTTTGGGAACATGTAGATTAGTAAACCAAGAAGCATTGCAACTCATATGGTTGCTACATCCACTATCAATATACCAAGTGTTATCTACTTTGCTTGAATTCCCATTCATGTGCATCATCAAGAGATTGTCATTTTCTGAACTTGTTGAAGCATAATTACCTTGGCCTTTGTATGAAGAACCTTGATTATAGTTCCTTTGGTTTCCTCCTTGGTAGCAATCTCTAGCATAGTGGCCAAACTTGCCACATATGTAACATCCTTCGCCATCTTGATTCCTGTTTTGTTGATGTCGTCCTCCTCTTCCTCTTGATCTTCCTCTCCCTCTTTGTGATGAGGTGCCTTGGTCATGTCCTTGATTTCTTGAGTGGCCTTGCCTTCCTCCAAACCTTCCTTTGCCCTTTCCTTGTCCTTGTCTTCCTTTGCCCCTTTGATTACCTGCATAGAAAACTTGTGCATCTTTGCTTTTAGTTGAACTTCCACCTATGTTCATTTCTTCGGTGACCATGAGAGCAACCAATTGCTCAAAATCGGGAAGATTATCCCTTACATAAACTGAAGTGGTAAAGGGTTTCCACTTCTCATCATCTCTCAAACCATTGAGAGTATAAGCCACAAGATCGTCATCGTCTACGTGGCTTCCAATGGATCCCAATGCATCTGATAACTCCTTGACCTTAAGTATGTAGTCATTTATGCTACTCCCTGAGCTCTTCCTAAGGTTGTTGAGCTCATTCTTGAGTTGGATCTTCCTTGCTTTGGTGTTTGTTGAATAAAGCCTTTCAAGTGTCTCCCATACCTTCATGCTTGAATCCAGGTCTTGGATATGGCCGATCATGCTATTGCTAATGTGTTGAGAAAGAATAAAGATAACCCTCTTGTCTCTTTCATTCCATTCCCTAAAGGCCGTTCTCTGGTCATTGGTTGGATTCTCATCCAACCTAGGTCTTGGTTCACTTCCACTAATCAACCCCCAAAGGCCCTTGCCCATAAGATAGTTGGAGACCCTAAATCTCCATGGTTGATAGTTACCTTTGTCTAGCTTTTCAATTTGAGTGTTGAAGTCTCCCATATCTAGTCTTTGATACTTGACCTAGCCCTTGGCTAATGCTCCAATGTGTGTAAAATGAAAATGAGGCTCTGAGGTTACCTCAATCCAAAGCTTTCCTTAGATGGACACCTTGTGCTCTTGCAAATTTGAGTAGAATAGCTCCCCCTTGATGTGAGCTACCTCCAAGAAGCTTTTGTTGATGCAACTCTTCAACCACCAACTCCAAGAGGTCTTCTTGCTTGTATGTGATACCTCCAAGATGCCCAAATGCTCTGATACCACTGATGGGGGAAGTATCTCAACCCGTAAGCAACGATGAAGCGCGAATGACCTCCACAGGTATCCTTCTTTGACCTCTGCACACCAAAAATGCTCTTACTCAGAGCTTATGCAGAGAACTCCAGTGAGCTTTTGTAGACCTGTAGTAGACACCAAGGGCTTTCCAACAAATCAAATTTCACTTGAAATGGATGTTTACACAAAGAGAAACAATGTCTACAACATGAGCTAGTTGAATGCTCACAACTGCTAGTCAAGCAGAGACCTCACTTCACTCCAGCAAACGTTTCTCACAGATTATACAGAGAATGAATCTCAAACTTGGGTCAACTTTAGAGAACTCTAATAGCTACCCAATGACACCAAAATCATAGCAAATGGATACATAGAGAAGGAGAACCAGCCCTTACAACAGAGAGCAAAATATTTCCAAGAGAGCCTACACAAAGAGAGAGATATCAATCACACAACTTCACTAAAATGAATGTTGCTCCCAGCTTACTCAGAGAATGCTCTAGAAAATTGATAAGCATAAAATAGACTCTTATAGCTATCCAATGAGACAAGAATTACATCAAATGGATACCATATGAGGGAGAAGCAATGCTAACAACTCAGGGGTAGAGAGTTGCAACACTGCCTGCGCACACACATAGATATGCCTACTAAAAGAAAACAAACAAGCAAGCAAGGGGGTTGCTTAAGCAAGGGGCTTTCTTATCACAACTCCAGCACTTAGTGCTCACTTTACATGAGCTAAAACTCCAAGAAGATGGCCCAAAAGAAGTCGGGATACATGCTCCTTTTATAGTGAGAAGAGTGCCCCTAAAATCTAGGAACTACCTTTCCAAATCAGCCTCCTAACTTGGAGGAATTAGTTGAGATGACTTGGGGAGTGGTTGAGTGACTTTTCTTGATGGAATCTCGTGGCTTTTGGCTTCCTTTGATTGATCCACATTTCCATAAAAGATTCCCCACGAATTTTTAGCTTGAAGCTTGACTTTTAACACTCTAGACTCTCAGTGGGTTGGATCTATTTTAAGTATAGTTCTTCAAAATCGAATTTTGGTTCCATTCCAATACTCTCATAATCCTCTCTCCGTTCCTTCTCTAATACCTCACCATCTTCCATTTCTTAGAGGATTACTATGTAAAGGTTTAAATAGTAGCCTTCATCTTCCATACATTCATTCATGGTCAACATTTCTTTGTTAACACACAGATCTAGGGTGGCTAATATCTCCATCCATCCATGTGGCTGGAATGCTTCATTTGGAATATATTTGAGGCATGTAAGTTGGGTCATCTATAGGTATGTAATCTTTGTGCCCTATTGGCGATAATTGTGCCCTCTTTTTTTCTCTTTTCTCTTCTTTACACATCCATAATTGAACATCTTCCTTCATCCATGATTGCTCACTAGATCTTGTTATGCCTACACCCACTCTTGTGCCTAAGAATGCGTTAGTCATGTATTCGTTCAAGGTGATGGATAGACACATATTTCCTTCATCTACCTCACTAAGCTCTCCAACTTTATCTATTGAAATCTAGATGGTTGGAGGAGCTTCTACTCCTTTATTCTCATTGATAGATTTATCCACTTCTATCTTCCATTGTTCGGTTAATTGTCTCCACAGTTGAGGTTTCACTCACAACAATTCCTCTATAGTTAACGAACGTTGTATTTTTATTTTCTTGAGTTCTGATAAGTTTTGTGAGGTCCCATTTCATGATCCTTTCTTTTTCCCCTTGATAGTGGGAGCATGGAATACTTTTTATTTTCTCTCATATTCTCCCATGTAGTTGGGTAGCATGGAGATGCTATTTGCTACTTCCCGATTTTGATCTAAGATGCACACTTCCTCATATTTTCCCATGCATCTAATTCTTCAAAGGGTGGTGGATAATTCTCATTCTTTTTCAACCATTCCTCTTGAATTTTGGTCCACAACCCGTGTGGTCAATTCACATCTAATTCTCAAATTGTTGAGACTTTTTCTTCCATGTTTCTCTTAATGTATTCCTTCATTTTTTTCTCTTGTTATTCCTTTGTTGATTTTAGGTTGTTAGATTTCATGCATTCGTTGAACAGTTTTTGCTATTCTCGTCTCGGGGAGGGTTGGAATAGTACATTTGCGTGTGGCTTGAGCTATTTCTATTAGCTTCTTGCACATTTCCAATCTTTCCTTTTCCAACTCTCCTCTTGCATAGGTTTTTCCATGTTGCTCTGTACTTGGTCCTGTCTTGATTCTCGACTGGTAAGCTTTCAAACACATGCTCAAGTCTTATGGCATTGGATCCACCAAAATTGATCCAGCCACTATCGGTTCGGATTTTTTTGTAGCCTGATAAGATTTCCTTAGCCCTACTTGTTCTTGACACTCCTTCCTTTCTTTTACCATTCTTTCTTCTTCCTCAATCTTCTTCTTCATCCATTTATCCTTTAGTTTCTCTCTTCTTGCCTTCCATCTTTCTGGCTTCTTAGTTTTATCCATTTCCTCAAGATCTTTTGAATCCTCGATTGCTTGGATTTTGATTCCAAGTTTTTATCCACCTTAGACTTGCATGGCATATCCTTTGCCACAATCTCCTTGGATTGAGCTGGAGTAATGGTCTTTGGTGGTACAGTGTATTCCTTATCACTTCTTGATGATTTGATCACTTCTATCACATTGATTTGAGTGGTGGTGGGACCCTTGTTGGGGTTCTTAGGGCAATCTCTAAATAGATGTTCCTTGCCATAGTCATAACAATAGCCTTTGCACACTTGGGGGATGGTGGGTTGTATGGCATGGTGCATTCTCTTATGAAGTGATCTCCTCCACACCTATAAGATGGTCCTCTAGGGGCAAGTGGTCTAGTGGGTGGTTTCATTGGAGCTTGGGCCTTGGGTGCTATGTACATGCGATTTGGATACTATGGTCCATAGGAATCTTCATATCCCTCCTATCCATAGTATCGTTGCTCATAGGTCTGTTCATATTCTATCAGGCTTGCATCATAAGGGTAGCTCTCTCCCTAGGCTTGGTTGAATCCTTGATTTGCTATTTCCATATTGGCCAAAGGTGTTGCGAGTACTATGGCTCTTTCTAAGTCTTCGTCTAGTTGAGTGTACTTAATTGGTACTACATTCTTTGGATGGGGTGGTTGTTGTCCTCGTACAGGTTGTGGTTGACCATATCCTCCATGTTCATATGATCTAGGTGCTCCTTATGGTCTTGGGTAAGGGTTATACCTAGGAGATTCTCTACCTTGTTCCCTAAGAGGATATCCATATGGTATATGTTGTGTTTGTAATACTATTCTTGGCTATCTGTTAAAGGGGCAGTTCATGGTGTTGTGGTTGGTCTAATTTTTCTCAATGTGATAATAGATGGTAGGTCCTTGAGTTGGCTATCTATGGTAGGGATAAGGTTGAGGCATCCCTAATCCTCTTGTGCAGACATGGGATGGATGATCTCCTCCACACAACGTACATCTTCATAACATTAGTACTCTCAAAGCGGGGTTCTGGTAGTTCGTCTATCCTTGCACTCCCATTTTTTTTGCTACCAACTCTGCCAGTTCCTCCACATTACTTGAACTAGAATTCACATTGCTCCTCGTGTCCTCTGATTCGGTCAAATTTTGTGGGGTTTTAAGATTGTTCGCTAAATTATCTTCCAAATATATACACTTTTGGAGACACTCACTTCGCGTCTACAACCATTTTACGTCGTACACTAAATTTCTCAATGTTCCATTAGTCAAACCATCTAGAAATAAGGATATCATTTTTTGTTGGGAAGGTCTATCCATCATTGGACATTGTTCCACATATTGATTAAATATTCTAGGTGCAATTTTTCACTATTTCATTGGGAGCTTGTTTGAAACTAATCCCTTGCTTGGTGAGTTCCCCAATGATTTCTTGGAAGATATGTTTGATATTTCCAATGCGATTTGGATCCAAGGGCTAGAACGAAGTCAAAACTGTTCTCGTGAGGGTTAGCCCAAAGTATTCATATTGCAAAACAGTTTCATCCACTTGTTTTGATTGTAGTACTTGCTTGAATTTTGGTATGTGGTCATAAGATTCTCCTATTTTGTTATAATGATTTCGCATGCATTTGGCTACTTGGATTGGTCTCAATCTTCTCCCTAGATCTCGGGGTCTGATTACTATATGAATTGCTAGTCTTAATGGGTGTATTCTTGGTCCTAGACCTTCAAGTGGTCTTGCCCTAAAGGTTAGCTTGTTTACATTTCCTATTGCTTGGCTAGCTTGGCTATTAGGAATGGCTCCTCGCATAGCAAATTGTATGTGAGGTATGATGGGAATAGTGCATCATCTAGTTTGTCCTGATGCCATATTTTTTATGCTTGGTGAGTTCCAAAGGGGTTTTGTGAGGTAGTAGTCTACTCTCAAGGAAGGAATATAGGCAACGCCATATACTTTAGTCATGACCTATCTACTTCATCTATTTTCCAATACCTCTTTTGATTCTGGTCTAGATCAGTGACTCTAGAAGAATCCTCTAGATCCCTTAACTTGTATATAGTGATTAGATTGGTGCCCTCTCCTTGTGTCAGTGAATCAATTTGTAGGAGTAGGTTCTTTCCATGGATCAAATACACACCCATCAAGTATTCATCTTGAGGTATTAGATCCCCTCTCAATACTTGAGTCACTACTGACTTTCCCCTCCGGGTAGTCATAGTGGCTCCATGATTGGTTCTCCCTAGAGTTCCCTGTCCCTCTAACTCTCCTTTGTCATTAATCTGGTTGATATTTTCTGTCACTATGTGAATCTAGCCTCTCTTGTCCATGTACACACCACCTTCATACTTGATGGCTGGTCTCAAAAATATTTCTAAATCCATAGTGTTTACTAATCTTTCTACTGATGTATTTAGACCATTGAGGTAAATGGGTACTCCTTGTAGGTTGGTGGACACGTACTATAGGGAGGTCCAATATTCTCCCTCTATCGTAGACATAAATCCTTCCTTAGGTATCAAACTATGCATATCTTTAGATGGCATGGGTATTTCCTCCTCAGAGTCAGTAGTAGTGTTTGAGTAAATAGAATGATGGCTTGGTTTGGGCTGCACTTCTTGCAGAAGATATCACACTTCTTTGACTACCTAATACTCATCCAGATCTAAAGTTCATTCACCACCTAGGTGCTAAGTTACTTGTAACCTCTCCCAAGTTTTTGTTTCCTTTCACAATTCTCTTCCACGCTCTTTTAATTCCCTTAAATACACAATACCTCTCTAGATGATACCTCTTTTTGCGATACATGATGCTAACTCAAGACGGTACAGGATACATGATATTGCCCTGGATAATATGATATAGCTTGGCAGACGATATGGGATACCACTCTATAGATAATAAATGATGTCAACTTGCATGATATGATACCACTAGACTAACACATACACGATGCCTCTCTTGGCGATACCTCTTTTCATGATACACGATGCCTTTCAATGATGATACCACCTTACTACAATATGCGATACCACTTAACTCATGATACACGATACCTTTGGATCACATGATACACGATACCACCTTTAACGATACAATATCACTTTGGCTAACGATACGATACCACTCCACTCATGGTACATGTGATGGAGAGTGTAAATCTACAAAAGAAAAAGTTTTCCTTGAAGTTAGAGCACTTCTATATCAAGAATAACTTAAAAGCTTCACCAATTCACAGAATCAATACTCAATTTCCAAAATCTTGAACAAACCGTGAAGAAGGTGACTACACAAAAAGCCTGCTACACATAACTCACTCATTGACTTACCAAATGTGTAAATTTTTTTATAAAACTTTGCACAAGGTGTTTTCTATAGTCTGCACACTTCCTCCAAGTTAAAACATTCCAAAATACTCAGTAGATTGTGAGAAATGATCTTAACAAGTCACCTATGTCTAAAACTATAGTTATTTACAATCGACTTTGACACCTACAACTTCTAAAGCTTGGTTCTCCCAAATTAGAACCTCTTTAATCAAATGCTTTTAGCCATAGGTAGCTTACCTTCCAACTTAAAGAATACGTGTTTGCTTGCTCAAAACTTTACACTATGGAAGGAGAAGTGACCAAAACATTAGCATCGAGTTTTACACCTCCTACAACTTCTCTTCTTTACATTTACACATGTAAATGTTCCTACACTCAATTCTCTCAGCCTGATCAAAATTAGAAGCTGAAAATTTGTACAAAGGTCAATAAAGTATAGAATTAGACCTGTACAAAAGCATTTCACAAAATATACAACACATAAGGAAACATCTCATAAATATCGGGCACAACTTTTCTTCATTTCTGGAAAACTTTACATCTGAGTGATGAGAAAGATCTTACTCACTTCTAAAGTGTCGAATGACTCATGCAACTTCTAATTTCTCTATTCACATGCTCTCTCATATTTTCCTCAACATATTGCTTATATATATAGGCAAATATGTACAAGCTCATAAATATACAAAAATATAAGTGAGCTAACTCTAAGTTAATGTACATATGTATAGATATCTTCATTCTATGAACATGTACTTTCTTCATGTTTCATGACTTGATCATTTCTTCAATCCTTGACTTCAAAACTTCAATTGTTGATTGCCTTGCACCAAGAGCTCCCCCTCAATCATCAATTGAGGTTTTCTCTATCTTCTTTATATCTGCCATGTCTTTGAATCTTTGTAGCTTTGGTCCATCCAAGCTTTTGGTTAGCATATCAGCTATCTGATCTTTTGTTGAAGTATGTATAACTTCAATCTCTTTATCCATGACCTTCTCTCTTAGAAAATGATACTGAATCTCAATGTGTTTAGTCCTGGCATGAAAAATAGGATTAGTAGCTAAATACAATGAACTCATGTTATCTCCATGAATCGTGGGTGTACTCTGGATGATGTCAAAACTCTTCATAAGAGTCTTAAGCCATATCACTTCCTTTGTAGCTTCAACCATACCTTTGTACTCAGCCTCTGTGGATGATAAAGCAATTGTGTGTTGCTTCTTTGAACACCATGAAATTAACTTATCTCCCACATAACACAAGTATCCATAAGTTGATCTCCTATCATTAGGATTACCTGTCCAATCTATATCACTATATATCTTGATGTTTGTATCTGATGTAAAACCATAATACAAACCTTCTTTGAGTGTACCCTTAATGTACCTCAACACTCTTTGTCCTGCAATCCAATGTTCTTTCCTAGCACAATGCATGAATTGAGATAGTACTCCAACTGCATATGAGAAGTCAAGTCTAGTTAATGTAGCATAGATCAGACTACCAACCAAACTTTGATATAGCTTCATGTCCTTGAATTCTTCTCCTCCATATCTGCTCAATTTGTGATTCACCTCCATTGGAGTAGGTGGTACCCTGCAATCATCCATTTTAAACTTGACCAACAAGTTTTTCAAATACCTTTCTTGATTTACATACACTCCATGTTGAGTGTATGAGATCTCCATGCCCAAGAAATATGACAAGTCTCCCAAGTCACTAATCTTGAACTCTTTCTCCATTTGCTTCTTTAGGCTTTGAATGCCTTTCTCATCTGTACCTATAAGAATTATATCATCAACATATATGCACATGTAAATGAACCCATCATCACTTGCTTTAACAAGCAAGCTACTATCTACTTTAGATACTTGAAAACAAATTTCTTTCAAGAACTTCACAAGTCTATAATTACATGCCCTTGGGGCCTGCTTCAAACCATATAAAGCTCTCTTGAGCTTACGTACATGATCTGGATACCTTTCATCTCTAAATCCTTGTGGTTGCTCCATGAAAACATCATCTGAAATGTAACCATTTAGAAAAGCATTCTTCACATCTAATTGGCATAGTTTCCAACGTTTCCATACAGCAATAGCTATGAGTGTCTTGATGGTTGTCATCTTTGCCACATGACTACAGGTCTCATCATAATCTATACCATATGTCTGAGCAAACCCTTTCACAACAAGTCTAGCTTTGTACCTAGACACACTTCCATCTGCAAATCTCTTTGCCTTGTAGACCCATTTGCATCCAATGATCTTTTGCCTATTTGGCTTAGGAACCAAATCCCATGTTTCATATTCCATTAATGCATCATACTCTTCCTACATAGCTTTCTCCCAATTTTCCTTACCTTTTTCCTCTTCAGATGTAGAAGGCTCTTCATCTGCCTTTACCATATAAGCATAATCTTTAGTAACCAGAAAAGAAGTGTCATAGCTATACCAGGTTGCCATTTGTGTCTTGATGACCTTCTGAGTTCTCCACTCCTTGAGGTTTCTGGTTCATCACATTCTAGATCAAACCTTGGCACTTCTTCAACTTCAACCTGTACTTCATTGTTCTCCTCTTCACCAAATATATGAGCCTTTTGATTTACCTTTCTTTTGATTCACAACTTCTTCATCACCTGCATAAATATTGATTGTACCTGCATACCAAGTACCTTGCTCATCAAATGTAACATCCTTTGATACAAGGAATTGTTTTGTGGATGAAATCCACAACCTATATCCCATGTACTTATCATCATATCCAATGAACACATATTTTTCAGCTTTAGGTTCCAATTTGTGCCTCAATTGAGATGACACATATGCATATGCCAAACATCCAAATAATTTGCAATGATCTAGGGTAGTTCTCTTACCCCACCATGCCTCATATGGTGTGATACCCTGCAAAGCTTTACATGGTAATCTATTGACCAAATATGTGGCTGTATTTACAACCTCAACCCACAAATAAGTTGAGAAATTTTTCTCCTTCATCATGATCTTGCAAACTCAACAAGAGTTCTATTCCTCCTTTCTGCTACACCATTCTGTTGAGGAGAGTACCTGCAAGTAACTTCCCTTTTTATACCTACATTCCACAAGTAATCACTGAACTCATTGGAGAAATACTACCCCCCTCCATCTGACCTTAGTCTCTTCAATTTTTGACCTGTAATTCTCTCTGCATACACATGATAATGTTTGAATGTGTTGAATACTTCTGACTTATCTTTGATCACATAGATAGTGATCCATGTGGTAGCATCATCAACATAAATCACATAGTACCATGAACCATTGATGCTGAAATCCTTTGATGGTCCCCACACATCTATGTGTACCAACTCAAGCTTCTCTGAATACATAAAACCATGCTTGGAATAAGATTGGTTATGAGCCTTACCTAATTGACATGCCTCACATTTTTATGTCATATGTTGACCTACAACATTAGGCAATCCAAGCACTGAACCATTGTTAACAATATCTTTAATACCTCTTTCATTGAAATGTCCAAGCCTTTTGTGCCAAAGATCTAACTCAGAGATCTTATGTCCTCCATAGGTGAATAAGGCATGACCAATGTTACCTTGAATCTTCAATGTGAACAATCTTCCTTCTTTCTTCGTTGAAACGATTTGTTTATACCCATTGCTAGGGTCTTCCACAAAAACTCCTTCATTAGTGAACCTAACTTCATAACCTTTTTCAACAATTTGTCCTACACTTATCAGATTCTTTGGAATTGTAGGAACATACAAAACCTTACTTCGAAGAGTACTTCCATCCTTGGTCTTCACTGATCCAATTGACTTCACATTGTGCTTTGTATTGTCATATGTTTGAACTACATGATTAGTTACCTTATTCTCCAAATCAGTCATCAAAGCTATGTTGCCACTCAGGTGATTGCTACACCCTGAGTCAATGTAGAAGACTCTTTGGTCTTCACTTTGCCTTTCACAAGTTGCATTCATTATCAATGTTGAATCCTCCTTCTGATCTAAAGCATAATTATAATAGGTATTGTTGTATTGTTGACTTTGGAATCCTATACCTGAATTTCTTCCAAAGTAGCCTCTACTACCTCTACCTCTGAAATTACCTCTTTGATTTCTTCCACCTCTTCCTCTTGAATTAAAATTCTGATTATATCCACCATTATTCTGAGTGTTATGCCAACAAGCATGAGCTAAGTGATTTGTCTTACCACAAATCCAGCAAGCTTTGACTCCATCTTTATTACTCCTGCCTCTTCTTCTACCTTTGCCACCTCCTCTTCCTCTTAGGAAGTTAGCTTGGCTAGTTGTTCCTTCATCTTCATTTGCTTGTTGTTTCCCTTTGCTATTCATCTTTTTATCCTTTGAATACATTGCTTGACCTGCACTTTTATCACTTTCACCTTTGACATCCTGCTCAAAGGTTAGCACGTGTCCTAGCAACTGATTTAAATAAGGAGTAAAATGACCTAGTGATAATTCAATAGACAAAATGAATGGCTTCTATTTGTCATCACCTCTCAAACCTGTGAGGATTTTCCTTACCAATTTATCCTTCTCAATATCTTCATCAACTTCTCCTAATGCATATGCAATGTCCTTCATCCTTGTCACATAATCTGAGATGGATTGAGAGGCCTTCTTCTTGAATGTGGTAAACTCTGTCCACAAGGATGCCATCCTTGACTTTGTGGTATTTTGGAAATGCTCCTCCAAAGCATTCCATATATCACTTGCACTTTCAAGACCTCTAATGTGAGGTAGCAAGTAGTCATTAACTCCCTTATAGATAATGCTCCTAGCTTGAGCATCTCTCTTCATCCAAGTCTTCAAATCTGACAATTCATCCCTAGTTGGAACACTAGGATCTCTGAACTGAGGCTTTTCTTCTTCACTTGTGATATAACCTATCAAGTCTTTGCTCACTGTGGAAGGAGAATTGACCAAAACATTAGCATCAAATTTTGTGCCTCCTGCAACTTCTCTTCTTTACATTTACACATGTAAATGTTCCTACACTCAATTCTCTCAGCTTGATCACAATTAGAAGCTGAAAATTTGTATAGAGGTCAATCAAATTAGACTTGTACAAAATCATTTCACAAACGATATCGATACTCTTAGAAACGATACTCTTAGAAATATCGAGCGCAACTTTTCTTCATTTCTGGAAAACTTTACATTTGAGTGATGAGAGAGATCTTACTCACTTTGAAAGTGTCTAATGAATCATAAAACTACTAATTTCTCTATTCACATGCTCTCTCATATTTGCCCCAACAATTTTCCTTGCATATATAGGAAAATATGTAGAAGCTCATAAATATACAAAAGTATAAGTGAGCTAACTCTAAGTTAATGTACATATGTATACATATCTTCATTCTCTGAACATATAATTTCTTCATGCTTCATGACTTGATCTTTTATTCAATCCTTGACTTCAAAACTTCATCAGAACTTCAATTGTTGATTGCCTTGCACCAACAACATGATACCTCAACTTGTCAATACATGATAACTTGTCAGTATCACGATACCTCAAGGAGGTGATAGACGATACTGAGTGATTATCGTGATACTATGGAATGTTGGTATCATGATACCAGAACTGAACTTACCATGATACTACAACAAAAAATGATCTAAATTTCAAAATTTATAGCAATCCTTGCACATTCCTTCTCTATTTCAACCCCCTATGGATGAAAAATCTTACTCACTAAACCCTTGTTTTCCCCCTCGTGATATTGTTATGGTATCAAGTCATGTTTGTGAGTGTTTTCTTGTTTCTCAAAGATTAATGGAGCAAGGTCCTAAACTTCAAGAGTACACCTTGCAAATTTTATGTTCAACAACTAGCGAATTTGAGCGCTCTCCATGATACTCACCTGTGATACCAGTCACTCCTCTCACGATACTTGCTTCAGAACAAGTGACTTTGAGCTCAAAGGACTTTGACTTTTATGGCCTTGGGTGACCAAGGACCTAAAGTGAAAGGAATTGATTTTTTCTTCTTTTTTCTATATTTTTTTAATGGTATCCTACCTGCCCTAATCCTACCTCTCTCTTTTTCCTAAAACCTAACTCTCCCTCACTCTCTCACTCCTAACCCTACAAACTCATTACACGCACTCCTAAAGTGTGAAGTAACAAGTCCTAAAATATTTTGTGACTTTCCACTAACTTAAACTACCTCTAATCATAGGATTCAATTACTCCATAGCGATCTCCATGATGTAGGCACCTTGATTGGACTAGTTCCATGGCAAGGGTGCCCAAAATGTGTGTACCTAAGTCATAAGGCCTTATTGACTTGTGTCAATTGAGACTGTACCTCAACTGCCCCATACTTGCATGAAGTGGTGGATTAATAGACGCTTAATTATCAATCCATGAAATTGTTGGAGCAAGTACATGGAAAGTCTTAGTATTGGTTTGATTCTCCAAATTTCATAGAAACATATGCCATACTTGAAGTAAATACTAAAGATTTGAAGAGCTCACTTATGAACTCACCCTTGTAATTTCTTGAGCATTTACCTTATGTAAAAGATGAAGAATCAAAAGTGGTTGAATCCACTTGTTGAGGAGGAAAAGGAAAGCTACAAATTCATGAAAAAGCGAGCTGAGAATCAATCACTAAGAATTAGGAAAAGTGATTTAAGTGATAGAGATTTCAAATTCAAATCTTGTCTCCAATCACCACTATATATACACGTGATTTAGTTGTGGGATTAAAACACAAATTAGCTGAGATTATTGCCATATCAGAGTCTGATGTCAAGGCACACATATGTACTTGTAAGTCTATTGTAATTTACATTCAGTATACATTTTATTTCATGATCATTTGTGACCATATCGTTATGTTTATGTGAGTGAATTGTTTAGTGTCATAAAACTCAGTTTTTCAATCGAATTGCGTAGATGATTTCTCTGAGCATGGTGCATCATTTCCAATGCTTTAACTTGTTAATTGTAGCTCTCCAAGTCTACTTTTCGCTTGCAAAGTTTCGTTTCATTTGGATCTATGATCTCTGAGTAATGTTCATCAAAGCCTCACTGTGTATTCATATCTGTTGCCTCATGAATCGGGTTTACATAGATGGATTGCTAAATTAATTTCTCATCATACAATGTCATTTTTAGTGAAATAAATTCCAATAGGTTGCTTTGCTTCCCAATTAGATTCCTCTAACAACTCTCTAGTCCATTCTAATTAGAGAAAGAGCAAAGAGTAAAAAATTGAAGGCCATCTTTCAAAAATAGAAAGTTTTGGCTAGTTGACATTAATCAAACTTATCTATTCTGATTCATTCTTTTGCGAGCGATCTTCCAAAGTACATAGGATGTGTTAATACTTAATTGGAAAGCTAAAAGGGCCCACCACATATCTCTTAAGTTTATTTGGCTGGTGTAGTGCAAAGATTTTGCAGCACCACTTCATCTTCATCAAGCACCAATCCATCTCTTCACATTGGTATCAGAGCAAGATTGGACAACATGGTAGATGGATTTTCTTTATCAATTGACAAATTGGATAGAGGTAATTCTCATCTTGGTCATTTAGGATGGAAGCGTATCTTCAAGGCAAGATTTATATGTTTATGTGGTTGGAGATGAAGTAATGCCAATTTTTAGGAATAAAAGTCAATCCACACAAGAAGAGCAAGAAATATTAAGCACATGGTGCTCCAAGGATGCACTTGCAAGGTCTTATCTCCTCAACTCTATCTCAAATTTTTTATGTCCTCGCATTAGAAGTTGTAAAAAATCTTAGGAAGTGTGGAATGCACTTGAAGCCTTCTTCTCTTCAATGATGACAAAGGCCAGAAAGAATCAACCATGGTTGGACTTCACAACCCTCAAGAAATCTTCCAAGAAAAATGTGATTGATTTTGTCACAAAGATCAAAGATATTGCTGATCAGCTAGGAAGCATTGGAGAATTGATAGATGAAGAACAAATTGTAAGGCAAGTCATCAATGGCTTGAAGGCAGATGACAAGTGGGAAGCCTTTACAACAACAATGGATATATACATGGATATGCATGTACGAGATTTCAATACACTCATAGGAAAACTAGTTAGTCAAGAGGCCAAGCTTATGAAGAATGGAGAAATATCCAAAGGAAATCAACCTTCTACTTTGTATACTAATAAAAGTAAGTCCAAAGACAACAAAGGAAAAGGAACAAAAGTGGATGATGAAGCAAGTACACCTCAAGCTAACTATGTAGGTACAGGAAGACATGGCAAAGGTAGAGGCAAAGGAGGAAGACAAGGCAAGGGGAGACCCCAAGACTCTAATCCTTGTTCTATGTGTGGACTAACCAATCACATAATTGGAAATTGCTTTAGAAATACCAAGAATCAAAGAGGCAGAGGCTACAATAGAGGAAGTTATGGCTACTCAAGAGGAAGGTGCAACAACTTCAATGGCTACCATAACACTTACAACCATTCTAACTATCAAGGAGGCAATAGAGGAAGAAGAGATTTCAATAACTACAGAGAAAACTAAAATCAAGAGGACTCACTACTAATCATGAATATGACAATGCCTCAAGGTAAATCTGATGAGCATGTTTTCTACATAGATTCAGGATGTTCAAATCATGTGGCAGGAAATGTGGCCCTCCTATCAAACTTGGAAGATCGAAGGAACAAACATGAAGTGCAAATAGATGATGATACAAGGCACCTTGTGGAGAAGATAGGAAATGTGAAAGCACCTGATGGAAATATCAATCTACTTACCAAGTTACTCTATGTCCAGACATCACAAAGAATTTAATAAGTGTAGGATATATTGTGGAGAAAGGCCTACAATTCAGGTTCACAAAATGAGGAGCATTCATTGAAGATCCAAGTCAAGGATTTAGGAGGATTGCAAAGGGTGAAAAAATAGATAGATTATTCACATTTGAACTACAAGACACAAAGAACATTTCCCTTTTTAATTATGGTAATCAGACACACAGAATCGGAAGTATGGCACACGAGGTTAGCACATATTGGTGAAAGATCATTAAAGAAAATTTGCAAGGACCAAAGTGTACTTGTACTCCCTAATTTGGCGAACAAAATGGAGTGGTAGAAAGAAGAAACAAGACAATTGTTGAAGCTACAAGGTTTATGTTAAATGAAAAACATCTACCTAATTATGTATGGGTTGAGGTTGTATCCACAACCACGTATTTAATCAAGAGGTTGCCTTAAAAGTCACTTGATGGCATGAAACCATATGAGGCTTGGAATGGACAAGTACGGATCATTGTAAGATTTTTGGATGTATTTCTTATGCTCATGTTCCTTCATAGGTTAGAGGAAAGATGGATCCAAAAGTAGAAAAGTGTAATACCTATTGTTACAGGTGTAACAGGATGTCTTTCAACACCCTACACAATGTTCCACAATCCTTTTGCAACCAATACATGTGGCATCATATAAGCCCATAATGGGAGTTGGTACCATCCAACTTATCCTCAACAACCAACATATGGAATACATCACTACTTTTAGCCATGGCTGGTGACTAAAATACCTTGATGTAGAAAATTGACTATATCTCAAAAAGTTGAACAGAACTCCCCACACGAATTCTGCTAGACCTGTAGCAGACTTCAAGACGAGCATATTGGGAAAGAGAAACTGGTATACACCTTTGGCACAAAAAGATGAAATAGCCTGCACAAGCACTAGGATAGTGCGTTTGGAGGCCGAAACGAGCTTAGATCTTTGATACAATGTTAGTCGTTAAACTTCCGACTTTAGACTCAAAACACTTTCAAGTTCAGAGGTTCCGAATCTTTCCTAACATAAAGTTACCTCTTAGCCACGTGGGTCCTTGGGAGTGGTAGGGGTCTGTTAGACAGAGGCCCTGTGCTATTTTCCCAACTCATTACACAATCATAATTGCTCTTTCGCGTCTTAGCTCAGTGCGCAACTCTGAGCAACTGATGACTGTTCGATGTACTGGACTTAGAATTCCCGAACTAATCCTGCTATAGTGATCTGAGCAGTAGTCCGGTGACTTGTGTCCAATAGAATAATCTACTTTGGTAAACGAAGATCATCTAATACGTACTTCTTCAGAACAGACAGGTATACCAAACACATATATATACCCTGAAGTTATGCAACTCATCGTATGCCAACCTCGAGCAACAAACTTCCTGACAACAATCGACTCGTCACAGACTTAACAATGTCCTACTCGCACTCCAACCATTGATTCCTGTGATCGGAATCAACAGTGAACGTAGAATACTGCATCGAACTTGGTTACTTCCAAAAAATGTTAACACGCGAACAGTTCGGGGCTACTTTTCACAATTCCTCGTTCAGCATACCCACTGACAAACAACACACTACAACTTAATAACACTCAGAGACACGCTCAACCATTACCGAACAGATTCGTAACACAAGATTACCAATTCGTAACTCTGCACTACGGTGCGAATAAATGACTAGACGGAGCACAGAACAGAACAGAACAGAACAGAGTAGAGTTCACTCTTCTCAATGACATACATACTACAAACAGTACGCTTACAATTCCCCAAAACTGGCTCTTGGGCCTTCGTTTCTTCGACCAATTCTTCGAGGGATGAGCTGATATCTTCTTTTTCTTCAATTGCGGTCTTCAATTCCCGGATTTCTTCGTGTGCTGCGTGTAATAGCTGGTCTTTGGCGGCAAGCTGCTCCAGTGCTGCATCTCTTTGGTGTATCAAGGCCTATTGTGCCGAAAACTATGCTTGGAGGTCTGCTAATTGTGTCTGTAATTGATGATTCTCTGCTTTTAGTGCATCGACTTCTTCTTGTAGAGGGATGATGTCGGCTTCCAGGAGGTCGACTTTGTGCTGTAGATCTTGCCGAATCGTGTTCGTGACTTCACTCAGCTGTACCGGAAGTTGTTGTGAAAGGGTAATGAGCATTTGACCCATGGCGGCCAGTTCGGAAAAGATCGGAACGGAGGGAAGGAGAAGTGGGTGTTGTGGTGGTGCAGAAGTTTGGGTGTGGATTTGGGGGGATGTCGAGGGTGAATAATTGGGGGAGGATGAAGAGGATTCGGCAATTGGTGGGGGAAGAGGGTTGACTAGTGGGGATTGAGGACCAGGGGATGTAGGGTGAGTTACTTGATGGATGGGTTGGTGTTCACCGGTATTGTGGGCGATGGTGGATTCTACGGCCTTCAACAGGGTGTTGAGTGCGCTGTTGGCCACTTGTTGTTCGTCTTCTCGTCGTTCTGATGCTTCTTCGGTTGAGACTGGTTCTATTTTTGTGTGATTCTGCTGGTCATGGTGATCGGCCGATGATTCGTTGTGGATGGAAGTGGTTGTGTCGTGGAAGGTCTCTTCTTGTTCTTCGTTTCGGGTGCCCTGATCCTTTCCAGCGGATCCTTGTGCTTCGCTTTCTGAGGAGCTGATCCGGATTCTCTTATTGCGGAAGAGTTGGTTGATCTCCTCATCTTCTTCTTCATCATCGTCGAGTGGTTGGACTGATTCTTCGTGCCTAAGTACGGGACCTTAGGGTGGTGGTTGTGCGGCAAGGATGGCTGGGAAGAGGAATGATATGATATGGGGAAGGCGAGAGCGCGGGGTGGTTCCCTTTTGGAGTTGCTTCACTATAGCTACACACTCTTTATGGATTTTAAGGAAAAAATACGAGGTGAAGTTCACGGGTTCTCGGGCAGCTAGATCTAAGGCGGAATAGAAGGGTCGGGAGATGCCGTAGGTGCGCTTCTGCAGGTTGAGTATGGCGACTAGGAATTGCAGAGCAGATCGTTCGGGTTCGGGGCGGCAGAGAATGGCGTATTCGTTGGATGAAGAGCGGGGAAATAGTTCGGTCATGCGGGCGGGGGGAATACTAGGGCCATTTTCACGGCCTTGCGGGTTGAGGCGGTAGGCTTCAGCGAAGGCTTGGAAGGTGATGACTGTTCATGAAGGGAGCGAGAGGAAGACCCATTGGCGTTCGATGGCGGGGGACTGAGCAATGGCAGTGATGATTTGCGCGAAGAAGGGATGGGCTTCCACTGAGTGCCAAGGCAACTCAGCGAAGTTGGCCAACCCTCTGCAACGCAGGTATTCACCTACCTCGGTAGGGATACCATCGCGAAAGGCAGCATAGTTGGCTATCGCTTCCATGGCGTTTACTGAGACAGACTATGAACACGGATGCAGAATGCACGAGTGCTCAGAATACTAACATACAACACAATAGCATTTTCGGCGCTGTCGTCGAGATTTTCTCTCCTCTCTCACTTGTGAAGGCCTACAAAAAAAACATATTTGGTGAAGGTAGCCAGAATTCCCCGAGAAGTCCAGGATGCATCAAGGATGTCAAAGGAAGGTCACATACAAAGTTTCAAAGAAATCAAGAAAGTCCATGGTAGCGGTCAAAGTTGGTCAAAGCTGGTCAAAGTTGGGAAATTAGGGCAAAAATTTCATTGTCACCAAATTAGATGAAAATCCATATACTTGTAAAGATTGTCAAAGGCAGTCTATAGCCCAAATTTCAGCAGAAAATGGATTTGGTAGCACATTGATATGCTATGTTCATTTTGTAAAAATGTATTTTTTCTAGTTTGACCCTACAAATTCTTGTATAGAAATTTATGTTAGCCATATGGTTTGGCATGTATAAAGACCATATGTGGCTACATATTTGTATAAAGTTTCAAGGCTATCCGAGCTTCCTAGACACCTTAATGCCACCTTGCAAGCTTCCAAATGTAGTCAAACTTGTACAAGTTAGATTCAGATGGGAGTTTTTTCTGCATATTCCTGAAGGAGATCTTTGGAAACATAGTCCTACAATGTTTCATCTTCATCAAAGACTTTTTGGAGGGTCAAAGAGCACAAAGTCCAGTTTTCAAGGTCACCGTAGTTTTCTAGAATAAGAAAATTGAAGGCTTGAATGTCTGCCACATGTCAAAATATGATTGAACCATGTTGTACGGTCAAGATGAGCTCATATTCAAGGGTGGAGATGCACTAAAGCATAAAGGAAGGAGGATCCACGAATTTTTTCCATAAAAGAAGACCTTTTTTACAATCAAAGATCAATAATGCAGCATTTCTCCAAAAATAGTGGCTTATCTTATCCGAATTGATGTCAGCACTGATCCGACGGTCCAGATCATCCCCAGATCCAATGGTGGAGAATGAGGGCGCCTAAATTTCACTCCTTTACACTAGATTTGATAGAAAGAACAATTCCAAGCCATTGATTTGATTAATCAAATGGTTGTAATCAAAAGTAGTGATCCTAGAGTTGAGAGTTGATTTCTCTAGATCCAAGGGCCCAAATTCATTCAAAAAACTATATAAACCCCCCTCCAAACTCCTAGAGCATCATTGTTAGGCATCCATAGGGCTCATGCTAGCTTACGGTTTCCTTGAGACGATCACCCTCGGTTGAGCGAGTGAGGATCCAAGGTGAGCTAGTATGAGTATAGAACCTAGTTTCAAATTTAACTTAGAACTCCAATCTAGGATAGGCTCTTGAAACCAGCATCTCTATCTTGACTCACCCTCCGTGGAGCGTGTGAGTGAGTTAGAGCTGATTTTAATGAGTCTTAGACTTCTTTAGTTAGACGTTACGAGCCTAGACAGACATAGGGTCACTAGAGTGGAACTCACCTTCTTACGTGTGACATTCGGTTGAACTGTCATGGTTTGAGGGTCGGAACCACCTTTGATCAGTAGACTGCTTAGCATGACGTACCACGACGATATTTTACATGTAACTTAATTCAAATCCTTTTAATTCATGTCACTTGTCACTTGTCTCTTGTCTCCTCTCTCAGTCTCTTAAGTATTTTTACATGTCTTCTATTTCTTCTATGTCTGAGAAGGCTCCGCAGTATTGCGTTGAACCAGTGAGGATGTTTCTTTGAGCTTGTGAGTAAACTCTATCATCATAATTCACTTGCATGCATATAATCCATACATACCCATACATATTGATTAGTTTCTGAAAGTGTATAAGAAGCTCCAATATTGGACCATTCTTCCTTTCGAAACTGGTTTATGTGTAAGGGTTCCATCTATTCTCGTCATGCATACATATCATCCAAAGAAGACTATGCATATGGATTGGAATTAGGAAGTGTTTAAGAAGCTCCTTCAATGGACCATTCTTCCTTCCAAATTTCATTCGTATGTATGGTTCTCTTTCATTCTTATCATTCATGTTCATAAATCTAACTTGCACTCCTACATTCCTATTCCCATAATCATTTCAACATCTCTCTCTTCTCCATACTCAACATTAATTTCACTTTCATGTCCTTAAACCTTCCAACATTCATTAGCTTCATACACTCTGTGTGTGCCACGACCGGACCCGATCCACCCGGATTGCGATCACCTCCACATTTGAACCCGACGTGAAACGCTTCGTGGCATTTGCTTCTGATCTTGTTGGGAGGTTGTGATCCATATCCTTTGTTTCATATTTTTCATCCTCATCATATCATCATCATCAGTCTTGAGTGTTGCACTGGATTTCTCACAGTATCGTGCACATCTTCGTCGTGAAGTAAACGCATTTGTGAGAGATCTAGAGCATCGTGCATCACTTGCTTATTCACATAAGATGGAGGAAGGATTCAAATCCCTTATTGTTGAGAAACAAGGCCAAAGAATAGTCTCTTCTATGTTGAGAGAGAAGGGAAAATTCAATGGCATCAACATCACAAGCTACTTAGATTTGTTTGAAGAGCAATGTATGATTTTTGTTCTTCCCGAAGATCTTTTGATATCATTCTTTGAACGAATTGTTGATAGCTCTATCATAAACCGTGTCACTCAATATGATAGTCTTCCTTGGAGTGATTTTAGAAAGGATATGCTCAAAGAATTCTATCTTGAAGATTATAGCCAACATAATCGAGATGGATTCTTACGATGGGTCAATTCTCCAAAGCCTAGTAGCTCTATTACTCACTTACAAAATGAGTATATTAGACGCTATGAACAACTTCCTAATGAGGATAAGATAACTTTGGAACCTGATCTTGTGATCAATTTTCTTAAGCTTCTTCATCCTGAAACTCGTAGGGAAGTTGAACGGCGATTAGAAGAACAAGATAAGCGCTATGGTCTTACTGACAATTGGCAAAAAGTGCGTAAAGTAGTAGAGGTTGTAGCCCATAGACATCAAAGACAATCCATGCTTTATGAGCAAACTAGTCTTCCTCAAGCTAGCCTTCCACAAACTAAGGAGCAAGTTAGAGAACAATCCCATGCTATGCTTTTTTACTCTACTCCTATTCCTCAAATGATGGAGCCTACTCAAGGTTTTAAAGTAGAGCCAAATAAAAGTGTAGTTGAACAATCTCAAGTGGATATTCTCACTAAGCAAATGGAAAGTCTTATTGCTACACAATCCAATTTGGCCAAGACTATAGATGCTTTACAATCTAGTTACACCAAAACTTTCCAAAATCAAATGAACCCAATGACTTTTCAAGAGCCTAATCAACATGTTATAGCTACCAATCAAAATCCACAAGTAGCTCCTACTCAAGCATATCAAGTTCCTCCAATGCATAATCCTTCAATGCAAAATCCTCATCCTCATGTGCAAAATCCTCAAATGTATCAAAACATGTATCCTCAAGCTTCTCAAATAGCTTTTCAAAATCCTCAAAATCAAAATTTTCAAAATCATCAACCGTATAATATGGAATCTCCTCTTGCACCTCAAGTACCACATGTTGCTCCCCAAGCTCCTCAAATACATCAATTGCATTTTCAAAATCCTAATTATCCTGTTCAAGCAATACCTTATCAACAAAATCCTCAATTTCAAAATTTCCCACCACAAGTTAATCAAAATCCTCAAAATCAAAATGGTTTTGTGCGTGGCCCTCGTAGGTGTCCTTGGTGTGATTCGTTAGAGCACTTTTTGAGAGATTGTGAATTATTGAAGGCTGCTAAGGAGCAACGACTAGTAATAGACATAGACAAGAAAATCTGTGACTATCGATCTAGGCTACCTTTGCAAGGAAATTATGGTAAGGGAGGAATGAAAAAACATTATGAAAATATAACCATAATGGACGTAGGAACTAGAGGAGTGAAACTAGAAGCTCTTGATGAACAACAAGTAGAATCAAGTAAACCCACAAAGGAAGGTGATTTTTCCATAGAGGCTTTAGTAAGAGCACGGGATGAGATTAGGAGAATAACGGCTTGGGAGTCACCAATAGAAGATCAATCTCTTATTTCTCACATATCCAATGTAGAAGAAAAACGAAAAAGAGATGAAGCTGAGCCTAGTGAAAGAAGAGTGACTCGAAAACAAACCTCAGAGGGAATAGAAACGATCATAGAGCAAGGAGAAACATCACAATCCAAAGATAAAAAACAAGAATCAGAACCCAATGAACAAAAACAAGAGGAGAAACAAAAAGGGAAGAAGACAAAGCAAAGAAAAACAGAACCAAAGCCTTTAGATAAACAAGAACAATCAAAACAAACTGAAGACCAAACACGAGAACATGAACAAAAACAAGACCCTGAGCAAAAACAAAAGAAACCAAAGAGAAAACCTAAAGCCATCTTGATTTCAGAAATTGAGAGAAAAATAGATCCTATGGAGATTTTAGATGACATTTTGCTTAAGAGTCAAGTGACTATGTCTTTAGAACAAGTTTTCTCTATTGCAAAGCCTGTTTTTAAAGATAACTTTATCGGCCTAATTAAAAGGAAGAGGTTTCCGCTTAATCTAGATACTGAGATGCAAGATTCTCTAGATCAAGTTCAACCTATGAATGAAGCCTTAAACTTTGATGAATCTGATGAAGAGGAGTTTGATGATGATGAAGTAAATGTTAATAAAAATTTTTTAGGACCTATTCAACCTGACCATGAAAATCATGAAAACAATCCTGAAAGTCACTTTAAAAGAATATTTTGGTCTAGAGGTACATCAGAGATGCATGTTAAAATAGGAAATGATAAGAACACTATCACTGTAAATGCATTAGTAGATTCCGGCTCTGAAATCAATGTGATTTCAAGAGAAGTCTATGATAAGTTTCGATGGCCCATAGATAAAGATTGTGGATGGCGTATGAGAACTGCAGATAATGGTGTAGATACCTTGTATGGAGCATGTGCTAGTGTGCCCATATCCATAGGAGGAATCACAGAAGAGTTTCACTTTTTTATTCAAGATAATTACTCCTTTGAAGTTCTCTTAGGTCAACCCTTTATTTGTGAGAGTCGTATGGAAACTAAAGCCATGGATGATGGGTCTACCTATGCTAGATTTAAGTCTAAGGATGGAATGCAATCACTTCAAGTCATGACGGTAGGAGTGAATCATCCTAGAAATCGATTGTCAATTAGAAAGAAACCTATTGTTACTCAGGGTCATGAGCATGCTTGTAGTGATTGTGCACCTCGATTCATGTTTGGAGCTACATATGATCAAAATTTTGGATAGAATCCATTGTTGAGCGGGACAACAGTGGATATTGGTTTGACATCTCGCATCCAACCAACATGTACAATAGTTTGTCACTTTGTTTTCCACATTCTAGATTAGATTTTCTTCATAAGAGTCAATTGTCCAAGTCTTTTATCCAAAAAAACCCAAAAAAATTATAAAAACAACAAAATCATGGAACATGATGAGAACATTGAGCATGTGATTGAGACATCTCATTGTTTCTCTACTCTTGAGGAGTTAGAGTTATGTCTTCAACAAAATTCTAATTCCCATACTATTCTTCTTTCTTCCCTTGATGAGTATGCTCTAATCCAAGAGTATGCTCTCAATGTTGACAAGTGCTCAAAATTTAACCAAACACATGATGCCTTAGTTGAAACAAAGTACAAAACTGCAGACAAAAAAATCAAACCCATAGCTCAACCATTACCTCAAGGAAGTAATGAAAAAATTATTGATGTGAAAAATGATCCAATTCTTCGGGATAAGAAAAACATAGGACATACATTCACGGATGAGACAATCAAACAGGTGAAAATTGGTAGAGATGATGACTTTCTTTTGCCAGCAGAGAGGGATAAATTTGAGAGAGTCATACGTAGCCATGGAAAAGCCTTTACTATGTATCCTCATGAGATTGGTTGTGTAGATCCTAAGCTAGTTGCACCCATGATAATCTTTACTATTCCACATATTCCATGGAATCTTCGTCCTATACCTGTTCCAAAGGCTCACTTACCTGAGCTAGTGAAACTACTTAAGGAGAAGATAAACATGAGAATTTTAGAGCCATCTTTTGCACCTTACTCAAACAGATGGTTCACTGTGCCTAAAAAGAATGGGAAACTACGTTTTATTCAAGATCTCCAACCCGTCAATAAAGTCACCATAAGGAATGTAGGAACAGGACCCATTGTAGATGAGTTTGCTGAATCATTTTTAGGACATTCTATCTATTCAATGGGTGATTTATATTCTGGATATGACCAATTCCAGTTAGCAATTGACAGTCGTGACATAACCACAATGAAAACTCCTTTAGGCTTAGTGCGAATGTGTACTTTACCTCAAGGAGCGACTAATTCTGTGGCTCATATGATGAGTGCTATGAATATGGTCTTACATGATTTTATCCCTCATATAACTATGCCATTCATTGATGATATTCCAATTAAAGGGAGTGAGGAACGTGTAAAGGACATTACTTTAGATTCATCTGGATGTCGTAAATTTGTTCTTGACCATATCTCTGATTGTGAAAGAATATTTCAACGATTTGAAGAGGTAGGTCTCACATTTTCCATAGAGAAATCTGTTTTTGGTGTCAATGAGGTGCTTATTGTTGGACATTTATGTGGCCATTATGGTCGAAAGCCATACCCACAAAAAGTTGATGCCATTAGCAAGTTTTCTGAAACATGTAACAACGTGAGTGAGGTACGTAGATTTCTTGGTGCTTGCATCTTTTATGTTATTTGGATCCCACACTTTGCTCATGTTGCTGATTGTCTTTATGACTTGTTGAGGAAGAAAAGAAAATTTATTTGGACTGACAAACACACTCAAGCTATGTGTAAATTGAAGAAATTATTGCTTGAAGCTCCCATCCTTAAGCGTGTAGACTATTCTGCTAACAAAACTATTATATTGACTGTTGATACTAGTCCTATTGGTATAGGTTGGGTCATAAGTCAAGATGATAGTGAAGGGAATAGATATGCAATTAGGTTTGGTGCCAAAATTCTACATGAAACACAACGAAAATATCCACAAATCAAACGAGAACTATGGGGTATGGTAACAACTTTGAAAACAGACAAAGAATATTTCATTGGTGCAAATGTCAAAGTTGAGACTGATTGTTTGCCTCTCATTGGAATGATAGCCAATTGTTCATCTCCTGATATAGCCATGCTTAGATGCATCTCATATATTAAGTTCATAAATCCTGAGTTAGTTCATATTTCAGGTAAGTCAAACTCAGTTGCTGATATGTTATCGAGAGCTAGATTTGATGATGATCTTGAAAGTGATCTAATAAAGAATGTGAATTTAGTTGACTATGTTCCACATATATATGAGTATGAGAAATTTCATGAGTCTGAGTACGAAGATGAATGGAGAGACATAGGAAAGTATCTCAGTACACTACAACCATTACCTAGCTGGACTACGAATAGATTCCGTAACATTAGGAAACGAGCTTATAACTTTTTCCTATGTAATGGTTATCTTTGGAGACATGCTAAGGGTAAGGTTAAGAATCCACAACGAGTCCTAGGAAAGAGAGGTCTTCAATTGCAAGTAATGAAGGAAATGCATGAGACATTATGGGCAGGTCATAAAGGATTTTTTAGAACATATGAAAAAATTAGAAGTACCTACTATTGGCCTAGGATGTATGTTGACATTAGTAGCTATGTTTCTACATGTTCTACTTGTCAACTTCATTCATCAGTCAAACATAGAGATCCGTTGCATCCTACTTATCCACCTTGTATTCACTACAAGTGGGTAGTAGATCTTGTAACTATGCCTAAAGGTATCGACAAAATGCGTTACATTGTACTTGCAAGAGAAGACTTAACTAATCATGTAGAGGGACGTGCACTACGATCTAAGACCACTTACAATGTTTGCAAATTCTTGCTTGAAGATGTCATAAGTCGCTTTGGGTACATAGAGAAAGTAGTTGCCGATCATGGAGAGTTAAATGCGAGAGAAGCTAAAGAGTTCTTTGAGCGTCATGGTATTCGTTTGTCTCTCACTACTGCATATAACCCAGAGGCCAATGGTAAAATAGAGAGAGGGCATCCACCTATTGTGAAAGCCATATCTAAAGCATGTAATGGTGACATCAAACAATGGCCTAAATTCTTACCTTTTGCACTTTGGGCAGATAGAATGACATGCACACGTACTATTGGATATATGCCTGCTGAACTCATGTACTATCAAAAACCATTGTTTCCAATTTAGTCTCATATTTCTGCATGGTCAAATTTGCCTTGGTCTGAAAACATGTCTACTGATGATTTTTTGAATTTGCGTATTAAATAGTTAGAACAAGGTAAATTAAGACTTGATGATGTTGTTGAAAAATTAAGAGAATCTAGAATGAAGAACAAGCATTATTTTGATAAAACTCATCGATTGTGTCCTAAGCCAATTGAAGTAGGAGATTGGGTGCTCATTTATGATAGTACATTTGACTCTCAATATGATGCAAGCAAAAAACTCACTCAACGGTGGTTTGGGCCATACATTGTATCAAAAGTCAACAACAATGGTACGTATGCTCTTTGTGAATTAAATGGTGTTGCACTAAAAACTTTGATTGCAGGTAAAAGGATAAAGTTATTCAAGAAGCGTGATAATGACGAGTACATTTTGGATGAGGACATTGAAGAAGATGACAACAATGAGGCCGATTCATAAACAGGAGTATCCATGTTATAAAAATAAAAAAAAGGAAAAAAAAACATCATTAATTTTCAAGTTCATGTTGCTTTGTTTTTTTTCAAGTTCATTCTATTTTTTTTTTTTCCATGCCTGTTTCATGCATGTTTTTTTCAGTCTTTGCATCGCATTGCATATCCATATCACTTGAGTCAAAAAAAAGGCAAATGATGATTTCTCTACTTGTGTAAAATTTTATCTTAAGTAGTAACTTATCTACCAAGAAATTGTTTATAATCTAGGATTGTGGAAAGATAGGGCATGTAGATTTGGAGGTTTATTTTGGTGACAAGACTTTCATATATAAACATGCATATGTATCGTGTATCGAAAGCATAATTGTTGAAATCCTAGCTCCTGCTACTGCATGTTTCTACATCCTTAGTCCATCTCACAGCACTTGTATCGGAGTTTAAACGACTGTTCTCCGTCATAAAAAATGTTTGTACCTTGTATCGGGGTTTAATTTTTCCCCGTCATCAAAAAAAAAAAAAAAAAAAAAAGAAGTTGCTACATGTTACCAAGAAGTTTACACTTTCTTCCACCCCAAAAAAAAAGTGATCGTAACCATAAAGTTGCCGAATCATCATCATCATTAAAAAAAAAAAAAAAAAAAAAAAAGAGCAAGCCAAAGGAGGATAAAGAGGCATAGTAGAATAAATCACGGGCTATATAGGCAGATTTATGCATTAGTGGAGTTTAGTTAGATTTCCTTGCATGTTATTAGAGAAAGAGCATATTCATATTTATGTAGGAAAGGAGTTGATCTAAAATAAGCTAAAGATGAAAGATGTCTCTTGAAAATCCTAAATCTTTGTTTATAATCATATTTAAGGTAGATTGCTTTATGAAAAAGGTACAAAATTTTCTTCAAGATGAGAGGAAATGATGCTTAAAACGACTCAATACAACCACTTCCACTTCATATTGATGCTTGTTTTTTTTCTTTCTTGTTGCCAATGTTGCTTGTTCATTTGCATATATATTGCCTATTTGTTCATGCATATTCATGTTTCCTGTTTCAATTATTTCTTTCATGCAAATTTTGCTTCATGTCACGTTACCTACTTATTCATGCATATAATCAATTTTCCTTCCATGTTTCTTATGTTGCCTATAAAAGAATTTGATGCCTGGAACATTTTGTTTTTCACAGATGCTAGAGTGGCGCTTCCGGAGGAATCGCAGGTTTAGTGGGGGCGAATGTCGTCGAGATTTTCTCTCCTCTCTCACTTGTGAAGGCCTACAAAAAAAACATATTTGGTGAAGGTAGCCAGAATTCCCCGAGAAGTCCAGGATGCATCAAGGATGTCAAAGGAAGGTCACATACAAAGTTTCAAAGAAATCAAGAAAGTCCATGGTAGCGGTCAAAGTTGGTCAAAGCTGGTCAAAGTTGGGAAATTAGGGCAAAAATTTCATTGTCACCAAATTAGATGAAAATCCATATACTTGTAAAGATTGTCAAAGGCAGTCTATAGCCCAAATTTCAGCAGAAAATGGATTTGGTAGCACATTGATATGCTATGTTCATTTTGTAAAAATGTATTTTTTCTAGTTTGACCCTACAAATTCTTGTATAGAAATTTATGTTAGCCATATGGTTTGGCATGTATAAAGACCATATGTGGCTACATATTTGTATAAAGTTTCAAGGCTATCCGAGCTTCCTAGACACCTTAATGCCACCTTGCAAGCTTCCAAATGTAGTCAAACTTGTACAAGTTAGATTCAGATGGGAGTTTTTTCTGCATATTCTTGAAGGAGATCTTTGGAAACATAGTCCTACAATGTTTCATCTTCATCAAAGACTTTTTGGAGGGTCAAAGAGCACAAAGTCCAGTTTTCAAGGTCACAGCAGTTTTCTAGAATAAGAAAATTGAAGGCTTGAATGTCTGCCACATGTCAAAATATGATTGAACCATGTTGTACGGTCAAGATGAGCTCATATTCAAGGGTGGAGATGCACTAAAGCATAAAGGAAGGAGGATCCACGAATTTTTTCCATAAAAGAAGACCTTTTTTACAATCAAAGATCAATAATGCAGCATTTCTCCAAAAATAGTGGCTTATCTTATCCGAATTGATGTCAGCACTGATCGGACGGTCCAGATCATCCCCAGATCCAATGGTGGAGAATGAGGGCGCCTAAATTTCACTCCTTTACACTAGATTTGATAGAAAGAACAATTCCAAGCCATTGATTTGATTAATCAAATGGTTGTAATCAAAAGTAGTGATCCTAGAGTTGAGAGTTGATTTCTCTAGATCCAAGGGCCCAAATTCATTCAAAAAACTATATAAACCCCCCTCCAAACTCCTAGAGCATCATTGTTAGGCATCCATAGGGCTCATGCTAGCTTACGGTTTCCTTGAGACGATCACCCTCGGTTGAGCGAGTGAGGATCCAAGGTGAGCTAGTATGAGTATAGAACCTAGTTTCAAATTTAACTTAGAACTCCAATCTAGGATAGGCTCTTGAAACCAGCATCTCTATCTTGACTCACCCTCGGTGGAGCGTGTGAGTGAGTTAGAGCTGATTTTAATGAGTCTTAGACTTCTTTAGTTAGACGTTACGAGCCTAAACAAACATAGGGTCACTAGAGTGGAACTCACCTTCTTACGTGTGACATTCGGTTGAACTGTCATGGTTTGAGGGTCGGAACCACCTTTGATCAGTAGACTGCTTAGCATGACGTACCACGACGATATTTTACATGTAACTTAATTCAAATCCTTTTAATTCATGTCACTTGTCACTTGTCTCTTGTCTCCTCTCTCAGTCTCTTAAGTATTTTTACATGTCTTCTATTTCTTCTATGTCTGAGAAGGCTCCGCAGTTTTGCGTTGAACCAGTGAGGATGTTTCTTTGAGCTTGTGAGTAAACTCTATCATCATAATTCACTTGCATGCATATAATCCATACATACCCATACATATTGATTAGTTTCTGAAAGTGTATAAGAAGCTCCAATATTGGACCATTCTTCCTTTCGAAACTGGTTTATGTGTAAGGGTTCCATCTATTCTCGTCATGCATACATATCATCCAAAGAAGACTATGCATATGGATTGGAATTAGGAAGTGTTTAAGAAGCTCCTTCAATGGACCATTCTTCCTCCCAAATTTCATTCGTATGTATGGTTCTCTTTCATTCTTATCATTCATGTTCATAAATCTAACTTGCACTCCTACATTCCTATTCCCATAATCATTTCAACATCTCTCTCTTCTCCATACTCAACATTAATTTCACTTTCATGTCCTTAAACCTTCCAACATTCATTAGCTTCATACACTCTGTGTGTGCCACGACCAGACCCGATCCACCCGGATTGCGATCACCTCCACAGCGCTGTCGACAGAGTTAAGTAGGAACAACACGGTGGGGAGGAAAAAGGGGTTGGGTATCATTGTGCAGTGCGGGAATGATGCTTGTTTTCATGCAGGCGTGCGTACTCGAGTGACTGGTAAGTGGGGCGGCTGATTACATAAAGATTGTACAAAACACGGCTATTTATAAAAAGGGAGAAAGAAAAGAGAAAAAGATTAAACAAAACGCGGTCTACTGCCGACAAATTTAATGCGGGCTAGTGGCGTGATGATATGGCCGCAGCTTCGACCCATTGATTACTTTTGGGAGTGGATTTCCGGTCAACGTAGTCAACCGAAAAGTTGCCGGACCGATTTGTTCTGAGATCTTAAAAGGGCCGAACCATCGTAGTTTGAACTTTCCGGCTGCTCTATCCGACTTTGCGTTGTAGAAGAGTACGAGCTGACCTACCGAAAAGATTGGAGTTTTCAAGTATCGATCGTGTGTCTTGGTGTGCCTTAGTTGTACTTCGCGCATGGTTAAAAAGCTGAGCCATCGGTGGTCATCAAGTTCTCTGAGTGCGTCCATTCGTGCTGTCAGCGAATTCCCGGTAGCATCTTCTGAGTGATTGCTACACGCAGACTTGGGATAACTACTTCCATGGGTGCTATTGCTTCTAAGCCATAAGCTAGTTTGAAAGGTGTCAAGCCTGTTGTTACCTTATATGTAGTTCGGTATGCCCATAATACTGCAGGTAGTAGTTGATCCCATCTCTCTGGTGCTTCCATGATCAGTTTCAGAGGATATTCAATAGTGATTTGTTTGTACTTTCGGCCAAACCATTGGCACGAGGGTAATACGGAGAGCTGAGTTTGTGTGTCACCTGGAATGATTGGGTGAGTGCCTTCATTAATTGATTTACAAAGTGAGTACCTTGATCTGTCACTAATTCGAGTGGTAAGCCAAATTGTGGGAAGACATCATTTAGCAGACATTTTGCTACTGCAACCGCTGTAGCAGACTGTAAATCCCAAGCTTCTACCCATCTCGTTGCGTAGTCTGTACAGGTTAGTATGTATCTGTTGTTACTCAAGACTGCTGGAGGTGTGATTGGACCGATAAAATCTAATCCCATTTCTGAAATGGTTCTAATGGCATGACTGGCTGCAAGGGAAAGAAGTGTCGTTGTAGCGGTTGTCCCGTCCTTTGACAGTTATCGCAGTGTTTGACAAATTGGGTCACATCTCTGTACATCGTTGGCCACCAGAGACCTCCTTGCAGAATTTTCCGATGAGTAAAATCTGTGGCAAAGTGACCACCAATAGGGGTCGAGTGAGCCATCGTGATGACTGAGTTAATTTCATGCGGAGGAACACATCGAAGTAAGATTCCGGTGTGATCTACATAATATAGTTCTCCAGCAACTAACCGGAATCGGCGGCTAAAGACTGCAATTTTCCTTCGTACTGCCTTGGCTGTCTCGGATGGAAAACATCCTTCGGTGAGAAAAGTTAGAATCTGATCATAATATGTAGGTGGTGCTTGTGATTCGGCAGTCTCATCGGTCAGTGGCTCAGAACTATAGATCGCTGGAGTCGTGTCATCTATGCCTATCGAAGCTTCACCGGAATCTAGACGAGATAAGAAATCTGCTAAGGCATATGCATTTCCGGGTCGGTGAATGACTTCATAATCGAATTCCTGCAAGAGTAGCACCCATCGTGCTAATCGTCCGCCTAAATGTTGTTGTCTTACTAGATAGACGAGGGCAGCATGATCCACATGGAATGTGAATTTCCGGCCTAATAGATAATGTCTGAACTTTTTGATGGAGTAAATTAATCCTAGACATTCTCTTTCGGTGGTAGAATAGTTCTTTTCTGCAGGTGCAAGCCTTCTGCTGGCATAATAAACAGGGCGAAACCACTTATGTGTTTGCTGCATCAGAATACTGCCGATCGCAATATCTGAAGCGTCGACAAAAACATGGAACGGATTGTCCCAGTCCGGTGGTTGTAAGATTGGTGCCTGCGTCAATAAATACTTGAGTCGATCAAATGTGGTTTGGCATTCTTGAGTCCATTCAAACTGTCGGGGAGTTTTGGTGATTAGTCTGTTCAGTGGTACAGCCAGATGAGCAAGCCACCGTAGGTGTCTACCATGCCACCGTACTTGACCCATGAAACGCATTACTTCTTTTGGAGTAGCGGGTACTAGGACTTCTAAAATTGCCGAAATCTTATCTGGGTCTACTCGGATACCTTGGGCAGATACAATATGACCAAGTAGTTTGCCACACGAAACGGCAAACACAGATTTGCTTGGGTTAAGGCAGAGTCTGTACTCTCGGCACTTTTGAAAACAGCATCGTAGATGAAGCAAATGTGCCATCATCTTCCCAAAAATCGAGAAGTCATCAAGATATACTTGCATAAACGAAGTGAGATAAGGAGAGAAAATCTCCTGCATACATCGCTGAAAGGTGCTTGGTGCATTTCTTAATCCAAACCAAATTACGGTACAAGCAAAGACACCCCAATTTGGTAATGAAGGCAGTTTTTGGTATATCCTCTTCAGCCATTCTAACCTGATTGTAACCACTGTATCCGTCTAAGAATGAATACATTTCGTGACCTGCTACCCTATCAAGCATGGTATCCAGAAAGGGGATCGGGAAAGGATCCGGTACTGTTGCTGCGTTTAATTTCCAGTAGTCTACACAGATTCGCAGTTGCTTATTTTTCTTTGGCACGATCACAATTGGTGAAATCCATTCAGCATGTTCTAGTGGTATGATGAATCCGACCTTTAATAATCTATCAAGTTCGGCTTTTACCTGTGATGCATAATTAGGATTCATCCGGTAGCTGGTCTGCTTATTCGGTTTAGCTTTAGGCTTCAACATGACTCTATGCTGATAGATGCGCGGATCTAATCCTTTCATGTCTTTGTAATCCCATGCAAAGACGTCTGAGAATTCGCGAAGTAGTCGAATCAAATCAGCTTTAAATGTTTCCAGTAAGTTTTGCCTTATCTTTACAGGTCGTGGATGATCTTCGTCTCCTAGCTTGTACGTGGTCAACTGGTCTTCGAGGACATAAAACTGTTGCGGTTTCTCTGTATCGTCTGTTGACTTGAACAGCGATTGTAATTCATCGTCATGTGTTGAGACAGTATCTTCCTGCTTAGTTTTTTCGGTGATCGGTACAATTGTACAAACTGAAGTGCTCCAGTTATCTATCACGGACTGTAGATCAACAGTCCCTAAGGTCATTAAATCAGCATTATTCTTCAGAAATTCCTCTTCTTCATCATCTCATAGTCCATCTAACATGTGGACTGGTTCAGCAAAATATGGTCTGGCGTGAAGTTTGCAAGGTTGTATAGAATCTAATTTTACCACATATCTACGGTTGGCATCTTTGAACGTAAGCTCTTGTGCAGACCAGTCCTATATTACCTTTGCATGCTTCAGCCAAGGTCGACCGAAAAGAAGGTTGTAATCCAAAGTGGATTCCGGCAGATCTAGTATAACAAAGTTCATTTTGAAGGTCGTACCTTGTAAAGTAATGGGTACATTTCGCACAAGTCCTACGGGATGGACTCTAGATTGATCTGTCATTCTGACAAAAAATTGAACTGGTTCGATTTCGGTCCATCCTAACCTATTGCATAAGGCTGTAGTCGCAATGTTAACACTAGAGCCTCCATCAATCAATACCTGCGTAATTTTATGATTCTTATACCATACTGTAATCAAGGGAACTGAATGATCAACCGTAGAATCAGGTTCCGGTTGCACTACTGCTGTTGCCGGAATACAAGAAGGTACCAGACTGAACTGTTGCTGGAACTGTTGTCGAATCCCCCGTACCAATGCCAGTAGTTGGCCTACAGGCAGGGTGATAGATGCCTTGGATAAAATTTCCCAGGCCTGTTGAGATTGGTTGTCCTGCTCCTTTGAACTTGAGGTCTCTGCTGATGCAGAAGTATCTTCTGTTATGTCTACTGCTGATGATGGCTTCGCTCCTGCTTCCTTTTGTTGTGTTCCTTCCTTTGTCGACGAAGCCTGGGTCACCGGAATAGGTTCTAGAAACACTGGTGGTTCTGTTGCGGTCCAGTGACTAGCCTTATTATACATCCTATGCTGTTCTCGTATCCCAGGTTCGAATATTTCTGCTACCGACTGCAGTTGTTTACCGAATCGGGTCTGGACTGTAGCAGTCTGTGTTTCTACCGGTGTGATTTGTACCATGTTGGCCATTGGGTTTTGTCGCTCCTTCTTCCTTTGATCATACTCAGCTGCATCTTTGCAAAATCTTCTAATGTGCCCGAATTCACCACAAAAATGACAGCGTGGCGGTGGTAAATTGGGATTTTCCGGTGGTGGTCCGTTCTGCCAGCGGTTTGCATTATAATTGTTGTTCCTCTGTACTCGGTAGTTCCGATATCCCTACGGTTGATTGTTTCTCAGTTGCGGAGGTACATAGTGATTCGCTGGCTGTCCATGTTCTTGAATGACTGCATTGACCGTTGCTGTTCCCTGTACTCTGGAGTTGTAGACACAGTTTCTGGTGGTGTGTCCGGCAGTGTTGCAGATAGCGCAGAACGTTTGATTTAGTGCACAATTGGCACTATGTCGCTCTAGCACAATGGTGAGTACCAACGTGAGGAGATACACCTCATAAATGTCAATCCGTGGAGACGTGAGGACCGGTATGAAGACCGTGAGCAAGTGATGGCACAAGTGCGTGAGTGAAAGCACACAAGCATGCACACACATACACACACACGCGCACAAGGTAAGAGCAAAGAGTGGAACAATGGAAAGCTTCGAATACCAAGAGTTCTCTTACAAAGCTGAAATCTACAACAAGCTAACCTCAAAAATGAGCTCTCCAGCCCTTTTTATAGTTTTTGAGTGGTTTTGGCCCTGTCCAGACCTAGTGTCCGGCCTAGTTAAAAAATAGGTTCCAGGGCTTATTTGGGGGCTCAAACGGAGTCTAAAAATTATGAAAATTGGTAGGATGGTAGTTCTAATACTCCTCAAGCTCGAGGACTCCTCGGCTTGAACAAAATGGAGTTACAAAAATGGAAAATGGTATTTACAATGGTTTTTAGTGATAAAAATCACTATTTTTGTAGGGATTTCTTCTGAAAATTTGACACGTGCTTCTTGGAGCTCCCTACTTGCTCCTTCTTCTTGTGTGTCCACTTCCTTGATGCGCTTCCATGCTTTTTCCTTGATCTTGAGCTTCAACACTCCCCCCCCTCTTGAGTCTGTCGTCCCTGACAGACCCTTGTTGTAGTGGTCGTTCCATGTAGTACCTTGGGAGGTAGCATCCTTTGCGTCCAACAGGGGCGATCCCTCTTCCCAATGTATCTTGGTCGTTTGTCTGGCTCTTCACTTTGCCACTGTTATCTCTTGCAGTTTGTAGTCCCTTTGTACGTACTTCTACCTTGTATGCCATCTGGATGGTGCCTTTGTGAGTTTTCCAAAACTGCTAGCTGCTCAAAGGAGGTGGTCAATGCTGATTGTGAGCAACTCTCGGTGGTGGATGGCTTCCTTGTTCTTGTTGTTGTCATCTTGATGTCGTCTGCTTCGGCCAAAGATGGCTTTTATAGTTTTCATGCCAAGTACTTGTAACCCATAATGGATGATGGGTAAGTGCATTAGTGCATGGGTTGAACAAAATATGTGCCTTGTGCATGGCCTTGTAATGTGGCCCTATGTATGCATACTTGGAAAATGCATGACAAGAAGTATGGTGCAAGAGATTGGGTCTCGAGCTAAGTGCTCAAGGGTATGCTGACGAAGAGGTTTCCTAATCTATCATGGTTATAGTGTTGTTGAAGCATACACGTCTTACCATGGTGAAGGGTCCGTTGATCTTCATCTCTTCGTGTTGTAGTTCCATCATGGTGTTTGACCGTCATCTTGTCCTTTTTGTTGAGGGATGTCCTTGCTGGAAGTTCGCTGATGAGCAGTTTCAAGCACATAGTCCTCTTCTATGCTTTTTTTTTTTTTTTTCTTATTACACACGATGGCATCAAACAAGAAGAAAGAGGTTAGTATCAATAACATATTTTACATGTGACAATTTGTGTCTCATGTGCCTGGGATATTTCAATTGTGTCTATGCACGGCCGTGTAATGTGGCCCTATGTTGATGCATACTTTGGAAGTGCATGACCTCAATGGTGCAAAAGACAAGGTTATGCCAAAGGCACATGGTTGCTGCACGTCGAGGCTTTTGATGTTACTCGCATAGTTGATGCATTCTTTGTTTGGAGGTGTCGATTGGATCTCGAAATGATGTAATCCTCCTAATGGGAATCCATTTCCGAATAGTATTTGGCCCTGTAGAGATCACCTCAGGCCAGTTCTTCTTTGGATGCTGTCCAAACTTTGGTATCCAGTGTGGTTGGCCTTTTGGTTCTGTGGTTGTCGTTGATGCTTTTGGCTTCCAAACCCATATCCTTGATGATTGCCTGCTTACTTTTGCAGAAGGGTTGAGTTTATCTTCGTTTGTTCTTTGTGTTTTGTTCTTACCCTTTGCTTTCCTTGGCTTCTTTGTTGAGACCTTTTGCATGGTGGGGAGTATAGGCCGTTGTGTATGTAAGAGCTTCTTGGGTACCCACATCTGTAATCGCCCGTGTTGAGCTGTAGCTAATTTTTTAGGCACCCAAATTTGTACCTGATTGTGGTCGACCTTCTTTGATAGTTTCGGTACCCAAATTTGTTGGATTCTTCGTGCTTGAGCCTGTCGTAGGTGCTTGGTCCTTCTTTTTTCATGGTCGATCTGGTTGGGTGGGAATCTTTGAGGCAACATCGATGGTTGTACTCCTTTCTTTACCCAGATCTGTGTCATGCCCAACACTTCTTTCCTCTTGAAGGCTCTTTGTCTATTTGATAGACTGGCTGTCTTGCACTGTTTTGCTTGCTTCTGAGGTTGAAATACTGTGGATGCTTTACTCTTTGAAAAACAAGAAGAAGGTTCATCTTGCCTTTGCGACTGTCCTTCCGTGATTGCGTCCGTCTGGATCATAGAGCTTTTGACATCTACAACATCTTGTTCGAGAAGATTAGCCTTAGAGGAACAAAGAGAGTGTGTGGTGTCATTGTCAGTGGGCATGCGATTCTCCAATTCTAATGTAATGCATTGATTATATACCCAAACTTGAAGAAGTTGACTTCTTAGGTTCAAGTTGACAGCATGGTCGTAAATCCAATCTTGACCCAAGACAAGTGGTTCTGTGAGGTCCTCATCATGACACACTAGCATTTTGACTTTTATTGGAACATCTTGAAGGTAGATGGGAAGTTCCACCTCGCCCAAACAGGGGGTTTCCACGCCTCCTAATCCTATGAGATAGGCTTCTATGGGCTTGATGTCCAATTGCAGGTCTTGGCAGTATGAAAGTCGAACTGCACTAGTTGCTGCACCTGAATCAACTAATGCTCTCACAGTCTTTACACTCTTTCCTCGTCCTACCTCTATAGTCACAAAGGGTCGTCGATCAATTATTTGAGAAGTAGTTATGCCCGATTTTTGGCACATGTCCATGTGATATTTTGGAGCTTTTGTGTTGACATCTAGGCCTAGCCGCCGTAGCTTATTTCTTCTGATGCGCTCTCTCGCCTCTGCTTGTGCTTCTTCTCTAACCCTTAACTCCTCTTCTTTTCGCTTCTTAGCAGTGTTGAGTCTCATGAGCATTTCCTCTGTAAGAGGTTCTTGATATAACTTGACTCGGCATCCACTAATATAGTTTGGTAGGATATCACCTTCTAAAGTAGCCAATTGAACTGCGCCGCTAGTGGAGAGTCTATTAATGATCATGGGTCCATATCCTCGTTTCTCCAATTTGCGGGCATGTTGCTTTAGCGTATAAACCAGCACCAGATCTCCTTCTTTCAACCCTTTGTCCTTCACATGGGCATCAAAATATGCCTTTTTCCGTTTCTTTGCAGCATAGATGCCTGCTGCTGCTCGTAGCCTAGTCTCACCTAAACGTTCTAGATCAAAGATCCTGGAAGACAACTCATGTCCATTCCACTCATGCTCTTGTGCTACTTTCAAGGCTGGGATTAGGAAGTCCAATGGTAGCCCGACATTCTGTCCAAAGACCATCTGAAATGGGGTAGCATTGAGTACCATTTTGTAGGCCACTCGGTATGCCCAAACAGCATGATGAAGTTGTTTGTCCCAATCAGAGCGTCTATTATTTACAAGTTTCGTCAATACGTTACATAGGATCTTATTCGTGCTCTCGGCTTGTCCGTTAGCTTGTGGGTGATAGGGGGCAGACTTCTTGTGTATCACCATGAATTCTTGAAGGAGATGTTCAATGACCTCATTCAAGAAGTGCGTACCTCTATCACTAACCAACTCTATTGGTAACCCATATCTAGTGAACACATTTTCGAATAAGAACTTAGCCGTCGTTTGAGCATCATTCTTTGTCGTGGCTTTTACTTCTACCCATTTTGTAAGGTAATCAGTGGCTACAATAATGTATTCTGCATGGGAGTTTCTAGATGGGGGGTTAATAGGACCAACAAAGTCTATGCCCCACTTCGAGAATGCGCGCCCTCCCATCATTGGCCTTAAAGGCATCTCGTCTTTTCTTATCGGATATTGGGCAGGTTGGCATGTGTCACATTTCTTCACATAAGTATGTGCATCCATATGAAGAGTGGGCCACCAAAGTCCTGAGAATAGAATGGTCTTAATTACTCTGTCAGGCCCAAAGTGTCCACCCGCAGCACCGCTGTGTGCAGTTTCTAAGACTTTCAAATAGTCTGATTCATGAACGCACAGTCTTAGGTAACCATCCTTGCCTCTTCGATATAGGTTGTCTCCTACTAAGGCATAGTCTTGAGCCTCTTGCTCCATGCTCCATTTTCTTGCAAGACTAACCTGATTGGGTAATGTTCCCGATCTCATGAACTCGACCAATGGAGCACTCCAATCTGGGATTAATGACACGTGATAAAGAGTGGCATGTTCCACTGGGGGTCTCTTCTGGCACACTGGACAATTCTGGATCCACTCTTGTATTTCTTTGTCCATGCTAGGCCAATACACTCCTAAACGTTTTAGATTCTGCAATGTTCGTTGTTTAGAGTAGTGATTTCCTAGCAATCCCTCATGGGCTTGTTGCAACCAACTAGTATGTTCATCGTCCTCGACACAACAAGCTAATACGCCCTCGGTATCTTGCTTGTACATACTTCTGGCCAATATTTGATACTTTTGTGATTTTACAATTTCTTCTTTGCTTGTCTTCACATTTTTATTTGCAGGTTCGAAGGTTAGGACTGGTACCAACTTATTTGCCCATTTAGGAATAACTTCTAAATTGAACAGATAAGCATCGGGCAATTCATCAGACACTCCTTGTGGTGGCTCTCCTGAAGTGATACGAGAAAGATGGTCTGCCCTAAGATGGTTTCTACCTTTCCTGACAACAACTTCAAAGTCGTATTCCATTAGTAAGAGGAACCATCTTACTAAGCGGCCTGTATTGCAAGGTTTATTGACCAAATATAGTAAAGCTTCATGATCAGTGAAAAATTTGAACTTATTGGCCAATAAATAGTGTCTAAACTTCTTCACAGCATATACCATGCCTAAGCCATAAAGAGGTTTAGCTATGATGGCATACATGTGGATAAACCTACGGTAATATCCACAATGGCCCATAAAGGCTTGTACCTCTTTAACGTTTCTTGGTCTTGGCAACTCTGCTATCGCTCTTACCTTGTCTTCATCTGTTGAAATTCCATTCTTAGAAACAATGTGACCTAAGATCTTACCTTGTCGTACCATGAACACACACTTCTCTGGGTTCAGACATACTCGATAATCTCTACACTTTTTGAAGATTTGTCTAAGCTCAGGGATGTGGTAACTTCTTTCTTGGGAATGAGCGCATAAATCATCCACATATACTTCTAAGCTCTTTCGCAAGAACTCTTTGAAGACATGACACATGAGCCTTTGGAATGTTGCAGGTGCATTGGTGAGCCCAAATGGCATCACACGAAATGCAAAGATTCCCCATTCTGTGGCAAAGGCCGTTTTGTGTTGATCTTCGGGGGCAATGGCTACTTGGTTGTAACTTGAAAATCCATCAAGGAAACTATAAACTTCCTTGCCTGCAACACGCTCTAATAGATGTTCGGTGATTGGGAGTGGATAACTATCTCTGATGGTAGCGGCATTAACCTTTTTAAGGTTAATACACACTCGCAATTTCCCATTCTTCTTGGGCACCACTACAATGGGGGACACCCATTCAGTGTGCTCAATCTCATAGATGAATCCAGCTTCAATCAGCCTGTCAATTTCCTCCTTTATTTTGGCTGCATAATTGTCATTATATGTGTAGGGCTTTTGTTTGGTGGGCTTGGCATCAGCGGTCATCGGAATCGTATGAGAGCAAATCTTTGGATCTACTCCTTTCAAGTCTCTATAGTGCCATGCGAACACATCCCTATATTCCCTTAATAGAGCTACAAGCTCTGCTTCTTCTTTTGCACTTAGGTCATCTCCTATGTACGTACATCGTTCTTCGTTCCCTTCGATGGTCACTACAATTTTTTTGGTCTTTTCTTTATTGTCATATGCTTCTCCTATAATGGCCTCTCTCTTAGGCATCCGTACCAAAATTTTTCGGTCTTCCACTTCATATTTCTTGAAATTTTCTGGTACTTCAAACAATGATTCTTCCTCTTCTTGTTTCACTGCTTTTCTGTTCTTTTTCTTTTGACCTCCTTCACTTTTTTCCTTTGAAATTATCGTTTTAATACTCGTGAGGGGTTCTTCTTCTTTTTGGGTTAACACTCCTATGTCTTCTAAATAGTGTTCCTCTGAGTCAAAGTAAGTATCCATCACAATGGATTCTAGATCATCGTCATTCTCTTCTTCTTCTATGAACTCACTAGGATCACACTCTTCCAACAGGGGCTGACACATGAACACTGAAATATCATAACCCTCCTCATCACAATGAGGTGTCCATTGTTCTTCATTGACTGCAATGTCCATGGTAGCTAAGATTTCTGCCCAACCATGAGGCTCAAATTCCTCATCTGGAAATATCATTGGTGTATAGGCTGGGTCTTTAACTGGTCTATCTCCTGGGGGAGCTCCTTCTTCTCTTGCTTTTAGGCGCTTTTCCTCTTCCTCTGCGACCTTGCACATCCACAAGTGAGTATCTTCATGCAGCCAGGATGGATCAGGTGAACTTCCAGAATGCACAGAGATTGAATCTTCTTTTGCTTTGTGGATAGGATTCCACTATAGGGGTGGTACATCTCTGAAGGTGTAATCCTTCAGATTGACCTTGGTGGTGACCCCTAAGTGCTGTAAGTACAAGGAGTTGGTTCCCCAATCCTGTACTATTTGCAATTGTCGTAGGAAGGGTCTTCCTAGGATCATCTCGTATACATTATTTTTTTCAAAGTCACATATAGCAAATGTATGTTCAAACTCTACACCACAAGTGGTTAGAGTTATCCCTTCGAGCAATCCTAGAGGTCTTTCAAAATGACCATCTGCCATTTGAAGCTTCATTCTTATTGGTCTTAATGTGGGTTTGCCCCATCGCTTACACAAGGAGGTGGTCGCAATAGCAACACCAGCACTTGAATCTACGATTGCTTTGGTTGTGTAACCTTGATAGGTGATCGGAAGATAAGTATTACCTTCTTCACCTTCGCTCATGTCTCCTATCTTGTCTAGAGGTATCTCTGGTACTTTCTGCTTAGAGCCTACCTTTGGCATATTGGAATCAAGTTCTGGAACCTGATCCTTCACATGATTCCAGAGCTCAGGTTTTGCTTTGAGCAGCTCTTCCACAGTGAGATGACATTGAACCTTAGTGTTCTTAACAACATCAGTGTTTCTTGGAATCACTGAGTCTTCATTTCTTACCAATATTGTGGGAGCTCTGATCTGGATAGATTCAGATTCCCATGGGCCTGTGAAATGAGGCAACTCTTGTAAAGAATTAGATTCAAAATCTAATCTTTCATCTTCTTGTTGCTCTGCTTGGTCTCCATAGATAGACGGAATGTCTTGGGGAAATTGATCATGAAGATCATCAATCTCAGGAATAGGAGGGGAATTACCCTTCTCCTTGGCCCATTTCTCTTCCTGTATTTCCCGCAAGAACTCTTGAGAGTACTGTTGAATTGAAGGAGGTATTCCAGCATCCGTGGAATTAGGTACATAATCTCCCATTGGTGGTGAGCTTCCCCTTTCAATAACTGGTTGAGCCTGTGGAGGTAAAGAAACTTGTGGTTTGTTTACCAACTGCTCTAATCTTTCTAGTAAGCCTTGGAAATGCAAATCCGGTTTGACAGAGTTTGTCTGATTGAACTTTTGACTAGTCTCAAGTATAGCTTGAGCTTGTTTACCATTTTCATGCACATTTTCATCCGTTCAATCTCTAAATCTGCTCTCGGGTAACTCTTGTCCAAGTTTGCAGTTGTTGGCCCTTCTTGAAGATGAGCCTGGTAGGCCTTGAACATCATGTCCAAGCCTTCTGGGGTTGGATCTGCAAGAACAGACCCTGATTGCGGTCTATGTACATTGGGTGGTGGGGTGGAATGAGGTGGTGTGGATGGAGCTTCGGTATGTGAGGGGCTTTGAGATGCAATGTTTTCTATTTTTGTTTTGGTATCCCTTAGGCTTTCTTCTAGCTCAGATAGCTTTTTGTTCCACTCGCGATTAGCCTTCTCTCTGGTATCCTTCCATGTTCTTGGTTTCCTCTTACTAGGCTCTCCTGCCTCACTTGACTCCGATTGCTCGGATGGTGTTGCTTGTTGTGCAGCTTGTGCCCTAGTAACTGCCTGTACAGGAGCCACATTACTGCTACTTGAACTTGAATCTGCCACTAAGCCTACCACATTGATGGGTGTAACCTTGGGTGCACTAGATGGGTTTTTCGGACACTCTCTAGGAAGATGTTCCTTGCCACACTCAAGACAAAAGCCTTGTATTGTGATGTTTTGCCCTTGTCCCAGAGCTAGTTGGTGGGGACATTCACGAATGAAATGGTCGCCCTGGCATCTAAAGCATGGTCCTCTAGGGGCTTGTGGTCTTACTTGTCTCAATTGGAGCCTAGGATTTGGATTCGTATACATGACATTGGAGTATTCTGGCTCCCAATTTTGTTCCATAGGTGGTGTCCCATATTGATACTGAGAAGTCTCGCTTTGCTCAGGTGACTCTATATAATAAGCATGTGGACTATCTTCATGGAAGTAGTCTGAACCATGAGCGTGAGAATCATTTTCTGAGACCAATGGGGTTAGTGGCACCAATGCTCTATTAGGGTTCTCCTCTGCCATCGTATATTTAACTCGGATCACCTTGGCAGGAGCTGGCGGTTGGTTTCCTAGGACTGGTTGTGGCCTATATGGTGCCTAATATTGCTGCTGGTATTGAGGTTGATATTGTTGTGGCCTATAATATGGCTGTTCGTACTGATTCTGATACCTACCCTACTGGTAAGGTTGCTGATAATTTTGTCTAACAGCCTGCCTGTTATAGGGACAATCTTGGGTCGTGTGATTTGTATATTTCCTCTCAATGGTGCAATATAGAGCATTAGGGTTTCCTTGGGGTTGAGTCGTCAACGGGCAAACATTAGCCATGTGATCTCCTCCACATGTATAACATCGCTTCACTGAAGTGACCCTTGGCATTTGTCTATTTTGAACTCCTAGCTTTTTTGCCACTTGCTCAGCTATCTCATCTATCTCAGTGGAGGTTCTAGAGGTATGACTTGTAGAACTATCAGAGTCCTTATAGAGTTTGGATAGTCCTAACTCCTCACCCAAGTTGTCTTCTATGTCAATGCATATCTGTATACACTCTTCTATGGATCTAGGCTCTTTCAAGTATACATATGGCCTTAATTTTGTGCTCAACAGGCCATCTAAAAACAGTGCCACCTGTTTGGCTGATGTGGGTAATTCTGGTGCAGGGCATCTTTCCAAGTACTGTCTAAACCTTCTTCCTGCAAGTCGCACTGTTTCTTGGGGTGTCTGCTTGAAGTTGTGGATCAAGGATGATGTGTTATGCCTGATACCGCTTTTGGAAAATTCCACAATGAATTCTTCTAGCAGCTGACCTATCTCTCTAGCAGTACCCTTAAGAGTCAAACCAAATGCCTCGAACTGGGTGAATAAGTCTTCAACCTGTTCAGCTCTTAGCACTTGTTTGAACTCCGCCACATGATCATAAGGATCTCCAAATCCATCAAAGTAGTTCTTCATTGTCTTAACCACTTGAGAGGGTCTAAGAGTTCTTGAGTGCTCTCGTGGTCTAGGCAATGGGAAATCATGATCATCTCTTTGATGCCTATAAACTCTATGTCTCTCCCTTTCAGGTCTTTCCGTTCCATATCCTGATCTGTCTCTGCCTACAGTGTCTGCAAAGCTTACCTCCGGTCTCTCTCTAGTTCTTTCCCTCTGAGTTTCATGAGCCTTGGATGATCCAGCTCCTTGGAGGCCCTGGGAAACATTAGATCTTGGTGGAGGGAAAATTGATTCACCGTGCCAGGTGTAAGCATGTCTGTCATGATCTGATACCAAGAATAATTTTTGAGATGTGTGATCTAGATAGACAACTTTCCCTGGTGTCTCTGGGTCCTTGAATTCATAGATGGTGACTATTGGGCTGGGTTGATCTGGCCTAAATCTCCAAAAGGCTTCCTCCGTTTCTCTATTCACGAATAGTTCTATGCTTTTGTTATCTTGAGGAATCCATTCTAGAGTGATCACTCTAGTCAAGACTGACTTACCTCTAGGGGTCTTGGGTTCTCCTCCTAGGTTCCCTTTCTCTAGGTCTCCTATCTCATTCTCAGGAATGATATTTCCAAACTCATCTGTCCTATCTGGTAAGTTGGTAACCACATACATGGTTCCTTCCTTATCAATGTAAGCACCCTCTTCAAACTTGACCACTGGGTGTTCAAGTCCAAAGGGTTGGTCAGGATTTTTGAGTTGAACCACTGATCGTCTTAGACCATCCTCATAGATGCGAGCACCTAATTGGTTGGTCTTGATATACTCCAATTGGGTCTTATAAGGACCTTCTGGTGTCTGTAAATAGGCAGTACCTGAGCTACGTGTGGGTCTTTCCATGCTAAACGACATTTCTGAGTCACTGGTTTCTGAACTTCGTGTGTAAGGATAACCACTAAGCTGTTGAGCCCAAGACTTGGCTGTATGGTTGACACTAGCCACAGATGACCTAATGCTTTGTCTATCCTTGCCTAAGTGTCTGCCAGTTCTCAGGTTCATAAGCCTTGGCTTCTAGTCCCAAAGTTCTCTTCTATTGCTCAAAATCCTTTGGAACACCTTGGTTTTCCAGTTTTCCTGAGGGTCAACTTCAAAACACCCTATCTAATAATCCTGGTATTAATCTAGCCGTAACCAGTCGATGTTTTGGTTGTACTCCCCACGAGCTTTCCAACAAAACCAAAATCACAGCAAACGGATCTCGTATTAGAAAGTTATGCCAGTTCAGGGTTTTGGGGGTTGAAACAGGGAAACAGGGTCTCTCAAGAAATGCTTCAAAACAGGCGATACACGATATTTGTAGGACACGATACTTGATACTTGAGGAACTCAATACACGATACTTGGTATGTATCGCGATACTTGAAGTAGGCGATACACGATCTTCAACAAGTATCGTGAGCAAACTCCACGATACACGATCTTTGATAGGTATCGCGATCGCTGTATAACGATACACGATACTTGACTATCACGATACTCGGGCCAAACGATACTTAGCTCAAGACGATACTCGATATTTGGAAGAAAACGATACACGATCTCTGACTTAGGCGATACCCGACCTCTAATAAATATCGCGATCTCTGATAAACGATACCGATCTCTCATGCAAACGATACACGACCTATGACCCAAACGATACACGATGGCTGGTGAGTATCGCGATCTTTGATTGAAACGATCTTTGGCACCAACGATACTCGATACTTGGCTCAAAAACGATCGACGATACCTGAACAAAACGATACGCGATCTTGGGTAAGTATCGCGATCTCTGAGAAGCGATACACGATACTTAAGCCAAACGATACACGATCTTTGATCCAGACGATACACGATCTACGATCTTTGGCCAAAACGATACACGATCTTTGATCCAGACGATACACGATCTACGATCTTTGGCCAAAACGATACACGATACTTCTCAAGTATCGCGATCTCTGGGCGAAACGATCTCTAGCCCAAATGATACACGATACCTGGGAAATATCGCGATACTCAACCACAGGAGATTCACGATACTTGTCAGGTATCACGATACTCGACCGCGGGAGCCAAACGATACTTAACCCTTAGACAAATTTTGGGAAAGATTTTTTCTAAGTTTTGGTTGTACACACGCTCTACTCTTTCCTCTCTCCTCTCCTCACTCTCTGTATCACCCCAAATCACTCCTTTTCACCTCTGTCAGTACCAAACGATACCTGACGCAGATCATTTCCCTTTCCAAACTTAATTTACTGAGAAATTATAGATTAAATGGGTGTTTGCTCACCTTGAGAGCCTCTCTAACTTCTTTGTCGCTTCCCCTTGCTCTGTGTAACCCCCGGTTGCCCAATTGCTCACTCACGATCTCTGGCGCAGCTCTCACGATACTTGGCGCAGGTTTCATCTTGTCCGGGGCTATTTACTCAGATTTTTAGCTGTTTTGGTGTTACTTCTTCAGCGCCTCTGTTCTGTACCCTCTCTAAGCTTCTTGCTCACAACCACAAGTAAAAACAAGGTGAATGTACCCTAAAAAATGGGAAAAAATTGATAAGATGAAGGCGGGTGGAGATGGTGATGATGATGAAGATGAAGAAGAAGGAAAATTCAGAAACTGAACTGAAAATGATGATTTTTTTACCTTCCAACGTCACTACTCTACGTCTTACCGTCACACGCTCGTCCTCCAAGCTCTCTCCCCGGCAACGGCGCCAAATTTGGTGTCGCTCTAGCACAATGGTGAGTACCAACGTGAGGAGATACACCTCATAAATGTCAATCCGTGGAGACGTGAGGACCGGTATGAAGACCGTGAGCAAGTGATGGCACAAGTGCATGAGTGAAAGCACACAAGCATGCACACACATACACACACACGCGCACAAGGTAAGAGCAAAGAGTGGAACAATGGAAAGCTTCGATTACCAAGAGTTCTCTTACAAAGCTGAAATCTACAACAAGCTAACCTCAAAAATGAGCTCTCCAGCCCTTTTTATAGTTTTTGAGTGGTTTTGGTCCTGTCCAGACCTAGTGTCCGGCCTAGTTAAAAAATAGGTTCCAGGGCTTATTTGGGGGCTCAAACGGAGTCTAAAAATTATGAAAATTGGTAGGATGGTAGTTCTAATACTCCTCAAGCTCGAGGACTCCTCGGCTTGAACAAAATGGAGTTACAAAAATGGAAAATGGTATTTACAATGGTTTTTAGTGATAAAAATCACTATTTTTGTAGGGATTTCTTCTGAAAATTTGACACGTGCTTCTTGGAGCTCCCTACTTGCTCCTTCTTCTTGTGTGTCCACTTCCTTGATGCGCTTCCATGCTTTGTCCTTGATCTTGAGCTTCAACACACTAGTATGACCTGAATTTTTGCATGTGATGCAGTACACTTGTTTGGTTATATCTTCAGTCATAGTTTTGTTCGTTTTTAACCACTCTAGATCTTCTGTAAATCCACCGATTTTGGATTCCAGTTGCAAAGCCATGGCAATGACTGCATCCAGCATCATAGCTCCGACACCTCTTATGATCATAACCTGTTTCAATTGTGGGGTTAAGCCATTGATGAACCACTGAGTGATGACATCATCCGGTAAGTTAGCGTGGGCCTGTGGTATCTGCCGCAAGTGTGTTCTAAAAAGTGTAGCATATTCCTGGACAGTCTGATTTGCCCTCTGTCGGTTGTTTTGTAAATAATCGAAGATTTCGGCGGGATTCTTCTTTAGCCTGAATCGTTGCAGAAAGGCATCTCGTACTGCATCATAGGTACCGAAATGATTAATATCGTATTCCGTAAGCCATCTAGCTGCTTTGTTGACCAGTGTAGATTGAAAAACAATGGCCTTATATGCCTGATCCGGTGGATGGTTAAGAACTGCATAACTTATTTCGAAAGTACATACGTGAGTGTCCGGATCATCTCCTGGGAATCCACCGAATTTCGTGTATGTTACTCCTGTTGGAGGCGGCCTTGGCTGACATAACTGCTGTTGCTGTTGTTGTCCGTTCATTGTGAGTATATTAGGCCCTCCTTTTGTATCTAGAAGTTGATTGGATGAACTATCGGAGCTTGTATCGCCGGATGGTGTGCCTTCCGATGTGCTGTTTTTACTTAGAATGCGTCAGATTTCTGCTTCGAACAGTTTTCCTTCCTTCTAGATATCCAATATCCGAAATCTTTCTTCCAAGCACGCTGGTTGGGTTGAGGATTCCGCAAAAAATGCTAAGCCTTGGCCGACAGTTGGTGTTTCTATCACCAGAATATCATCGGAATGAACTGAAATTGTGCCAGAATGTAGTGTTTTTCCGCTTTTACCGATTTCTTTTCCTAGAGTATTTCTGATCGTGGATAACTCTGAATCTTTATCCAAAATTGTTAAACTGGTTTCCAGCGGTGTCTTTGTAGATTCTTGAATTACTATATCTTCGATAGGCTGGGTTGAAGTAGCACCAGAATGTACCAAAGGCGTTGATCGTTCCACCGGAATATGACCGGAATTAATTCTAACGTCCTTAACTTGTTTGACCACTGGGTCAGACCGCGTTATACCTTCTTCTCCTAGGGTTGTCTTTAGCACTTTACGTGCTCCAGCCTTATGGTTCTTAGGATACGTTCCGCCAGACCGAGTAACCGGCATGTATCATTGCGCAGTAACAATATCTGAGCAGTTTACAACAATCTGGCTCTGTTGCTACTGTCAGTCAATCGAACGATAAAGGGGATGTTTGATTCTGACAAACAGCTCGCACTTTAATGCCATTTTTTCACAGATAACTGGCAATCTGATGCCACTTTCCCACAGACGGCGCCAAATGTTAGTCGTTAAACTTCCGACTTCAGACTCAAAACACTTTCAAGTTCACACGTTCTGAATCTTTCCTAACATTAAGTTACCTCTTAGCCACGTGGGTCCTTGGGAGGGTAGGGGTCTGTTAGATAGAGGCCCTGTGCTATTTTCCCAACTCATTACACAATCATAATTGCTCTTTCGCATCTTAGCTCAGTGCGCAACTCTGAGCAACTGATGACTGTTCGATGTACTGGACTTAGAATTCCCGAACTAATCCTGCTATAGTGATCTGAGCAGTAGTCCGGTGACTTGTGTCCAATAGAATAATCTACTTCGGTAAACGAAGATCATCTAATACGTACTTCTTCAGAACAGACAGGTATACCAAACACATATATATACCCTGAAGTTATGCAACTCATCGTATGCCAACCTCGAGCAACAAACTTCCTGACAACAATCGACTCGTCACAGACTTAACAATGTCCTACTCGCACTCCAACCATTACAGCTACTAGTCTTCCTGTGATCGGAATCAACAGTGAACGTAGAATACTGCATCGAACTTGGTTACTTACAAAAAATGTTAACACGCGAACAGTTCGGGGCTACTTTTCACAATTCCTCATTCAGCATACCCACTGACAAACAACACACTACAACTTAATAACACTCAGAGACACACTCAACCATTACTGAATAGATTCGTAACACAAGATTACCAATTCGTAACTCTGCACTACGGTGCGAATAAACGACTAGACGGAGCACAGAACAGAATAGAACAGAACAGAGTAGAGTTCACTCTTCTCAATGACATACATACTACAAACAGTACGCTTACAATTCCCCAAAACTGGCTCTCGGCCACTCTTTTTTCATTTCCTTATATAGAAGATTTTTTTACAAGGGTGCGCGAATCTTTAGTTACCTGCGCGTTTCCTGAAAGGTTCTTTTACATTTAAGACGCCTGTCCTAGTACATTTGTCCTTATTCGGCGGCCGTCTAACAAACACCCTGAGTGTGCTCACCAAATTTTTTGCGAATCTGAGACTCCAAATGAAGGAGTATCGACGGTGCCCTAGATGAAGCGACGACCTGCTCTAATACCAATTGTTGGAGATAGATGTCTGCGGAAGCACGTGAACAACACAAGGAAGAAGAAGAAGCTTGGAGCACAAACACACAATACTGAATGTATTACTAGAGAATTTACAAAGATAAGTAGCCCATTAGGGCAATAGGCGTATATACAAGCAAGGGGAAAAAAACCTCCTAAAGAGGGAAAAAAGTGTCGTGGCGGTCCTAGTGTGTTCACACACATCACTACCTAAATATATCAACACCTACAATCAGATTTCTACTTAGCATTGCTTCTTCAAAGAATTGGAAGATACTCCAAATAGATGTAAAAAAATGCATTCCTTAATGGATGGATAATAGAAGAGGTATATATGGCACAACCACTAGGTTTTGTGAATCAAGTACATCCTGATTATGTGCATATACTTAATAAAGCTATGTATGGATTCAAACAAGCTCCAAGAGCTTGGAATCATAGACATATTTCATTTCTAAAAGACAAAGGACTTCAATCTAGCAAGGCATATCCCTCACTCTTCATCAAGAAGAGTAATTCTAAAGTCATGTATTTATGTGTGTATGTGGATGATATTATACTTACACGAAATAATGTAGATGGAATGAAGAAGATTAAGGATCAGATGAGAGAGGAGTTCAAGATAAGTGACCTAGGTTCACTTACATACTTCCTTGGATTGGAAGTAGTCTACAAAGATCATGGTTTATTCCTCACTCAAAGAAAGTATATTAAAGACATGTTCACAAAGTTGAAGATGCAAGATTATAAGATTGCAAGTACTCCAATGGAAGTTAATCACAAATTGAGCTCGGAGGAAGGTGAACTCATAGAACATATCACAAGTTATCAAAGCCTTGTGGGTAGTTTGAACTATGCCACATTGACAAGAGTAGATATAAGTTATAGTGTGAGGGTGCTAAACCAATTTATGCACAAACCCAGGAAACCTCACAAGGATGCTGCTAATGTTGGGAAAGATGGATGGACAGCCCAGAAAATGAGTTGTTACTGATAATCCCTACTTTGTACCAGCCCCATTTCACAATGACACTAAATAAGTGCCTATGTACTTTGGAAATGATGCAAGTAATGTTTGATTCAAAACAGACTAATTCCTAATTCACACTTCATGAAAAAAAGTTCTATTTTGGTACACACATCTACTGCTTGTTAAGCTCAATTTTTCCAATACAGTAAGAATTAGGAAAATTCCTTTTGGAAATATCTAGTTAGCTTAAGGAGCTCATGATTCCAAGTGGAATCGCTTAAAATGATTGACTATACACAGACCAATCAATTTAGCAAGTGTAGCATTACCCTTCATTTTTTAGGACCTATGCTAAGAATGACCAGTGACCACTTCGATGCATATTTCTCCCCATTCACTAAATGGAATGTCTTAAAACTTTTTTAGCATGTAGTAGACTTAGAGCTATTTCCAACGAGCTATAGAAAATTGCAAATGGTGGAGTATTGACTGAGATATGTGCAATACATAATGACTCTTCTGATTGATAATGATAGAGAGATCAACAGATATAAGAAGTGATCTATTTGTATTATATGAAAATGCTATACATAATCATTGGCATGATAATCAATGCCCAATGATAGATAGAAGTGTAGGCTATGAAGTCAGCCTCACTCTCTTGCAATGTGATCAATCAAAGACTCAGAATTGGAGTGATCTCTACCCTGAGATTTTACATTCATCTTTTATAGATGCTCCCTTCAAATTTGAATTTGAATACAACTTTGGCTCTCACTAAAAAAGTGATCCACTAATCTAGGAGATATTCTTCTCTAAGGAATTTGTAGCTTTTCAATTTAGCTAAATCCACGAGTTTTTTGGATTTACAAAGATTCCTTCAAGTCAATTTTGACTTTTACAAAAGGTAAAGGATAAGGAATCCATAGCAATGGATCTCATGGGTCTTCAATCAATTTTACTTGAAGTCTTCTCATACCTAGCCAAGTGTGTAGGCTTGGTACATGCACCAACAGCTCCCTGTTGGAGTTAGACGTCTGCGGAAGCACGCGAACAGCACAAGGAAGAAGAAGAAGCTTGGAGCACAACACACAAGACTGAATGTATTACTAGAGAATGTACAAAGATAAGTAGCCCATTAGGGCAATAGGCGTATATACAAGCCGGGGGAAAAAAACCTCCTAAAGAGGGAAAAAAGTGCCCCGGCGGTCCTAGAGTGTTCACACACATCACTACCTAAATATATCAACAAATCCCCCCTGGAAGTGATGCGGTGAACAAGGAGCTGGCACTCATGTATAAGGAAGTGCCGAGCTATGTGGAAATCACTCCACAAAAGGAAGTAAGCCCAAAGCTTTGCGGAAAGCTTCAAACTTCTCCCTAGGCAAAGCCTTCGTGAAAAGGTCTGCAATGTTCTCCTGCGTGGGCACATATGCCAAGCTGATCTCCCCAGCAGAGAACCTCTCCCTGACATAGTGATAATGCACCTCAATGTGCTTAGTGCGAGCATGGAACACAGGGTTCCTCGCAACTGCCAATGCGCTCTGACTGTCAGTGAAGATGGTGGTGGCAGAAGACTCGCCAACACCCAAATCAGCCATAAGGCGTCTAAGCCACACACACTCAACAGTCGCTGTGAAAGCTGCCCTATACTCAGCCTCACAACTGGAAGTGGCCACAGTAGGCTGCTTCTTGCTCAACCAAGATATACATGAGCTACCAAGCATGAAGCAAAAACCACTGGTGGACACACGAGTGTCATAGCAACCAGCCCAATCTGAGTCAGAAAAAGCATGCAAATCTGGCGGTAGTGATCCCCCCTTGGGATAAAACAACCCAAGTAGCCGAGTACCACTCAAGTAGCGAAAGATGCGCTTAACCGCTTTCCAATGCGTGACTCCTGGGCAATGCATAAACCTGCTCATCTGTGAGACAGCAAACTGAATATCTGGCCGAGTAATGCATAAGTAAATCAAGCATCCAACGGCCTGCTGATAGAGAACAGCATCAAATGCATCTCCAGCATCATGAAGACTCAATCGTAAACCTGTCTCCATAGGAGTGGCAATAGGCTTACAGTCTTCAAGGCCAAAACGCTGCAATAATGTGTCAATATATTTCGTTTGACACAAAGCCATTCCACCATCAACTTGCATAAACTGAATGCCCAAATAGTGATGCAAATGCCCCAAATCAGACATCTCAAATGAGGCATGCAAATCAGCCTTGAAATCAGCAATATGCTTCTCAAGAGGACCAGTGAGCAGCATGTCGTCTACATAGACAACAATGATCAAAAGCACATCATTAGCACGCTTAACATATAAGGTGCTTTCAGTTGGACTGTTCTCAAAACCATGTGCAATCAGATAGGCATGTATTTTCTCATACCAAGCACGTGGTGCTTGCTTTAAACCATATAACGCCTTCTTTAACCTGCACACCTGGTTTTCATGCCCTTTCTGCACAAAGCCACGGGGCTGAAAAACATACACTTCTTCATGCAAGTCACCATTCAGAAATGCTGTTTTAATGTCCAACTGATGTACATTCCAACCATGATGGGCTGCAAGTGCACAAATGCTCCGAACAGTAGTCATACGGCATGTAGGTGCAAAGGTCTCATCAAAATCAATGCCTCTGTCCTGCGCATAACCCTTTGCAACAAGCCTAGCCTTATACCTGTCAACTGTACCATCAGGTTTACGCTTCAGCTTGTATACCCACTTAGTGCCAATGGCCTTCTTGCCAAGAGGCAAGTCACATAAAGACCATGTACCATTCTTCATTATAGCATCATATTCAGATTGCATAGCAGCCATCCAATTTTTTGAATTTTGTGCTTCATCAAAAGAAACAGGCTCATTCTCATCACAGAGACTAGATGCAGCCATAGCATAGCAATCTGATGCAAAGGAGGTACTATGAGAGCCTGAACGAGTACGATATGACAAAGGTGCATCTAATTTGCTGTCACGCAAAGTCTGCACCAGCCATTTTGGCATAGTTTTTGCCTGTTCAATATCAGCTCTCTCATCAACAAGTGCATCATGTAAATTTGCATCAGAAATGGAATGATCTGCATCATCATATGAAACCTGCAGAGGCTGAGAAGTTGCCTCATTAGGACCAGCGCTAGCCTGTCCACCTGTAAAAAGAGGCATCAAAGTATCATACATGTCTTTGGAGCTAACAGATGTCTCCTTAGTACATGAAAGCAATGGCTGAATAGCATCTTCCACAAAGACAACATCATGGCTAACCAGAATGCGTTTAGTCTGTGGATGATACAGACGATAGCCTTTACTTTCAGAACTGTACCCAACAAAAATACATTTTACTCTCTTATCATCCAATTTTCTGCGATGTTGTTCAGGCACTAATGCATATTCCAAACAACCAAAAACACGCAGATGAGCAACAGATGGCTTGCGTTCATGCCAAGCCTCATATGGAGTGATGGACTGCAACGCTTTGGTGGGACACCTGTTCAGTACATATGCTGCACACATGACAGCCTCAAGCCAGAAACTATGTGGTAAAGCCTGACTTTTGACCATGTATCTCGCCATCTCCATGAGTGACCTGTTCTTTCCTTCAGCAACTCCATTCTGTTGAGGTGTATACGGCACTGTACACTGGTGTTTTATCCCACGTTCAGCCAGAAATGCATTAAAATTTGAAGACATATATTCCCCCCCTCGATCAGAACGGAGGATGCCCATTTTACATGCTGACAGATTTTCAGCCAAAACCAAAAACTGTTTGAAGCACATGAACACTTCGGACTTTGCTTTGAGTGGATATACCCATGCATGCCTGGAAAAATAATCAATGAAAGTCACTAAGTAAAGGTAATTTCCAAAAGAGGGTGTCTGCATAGGACCACAGACATCACTATGTACAAGCTGCAATTTCTGCATAGCCCAAACTGAACCATCTTTTGGAAAGGAAGAACGCTGCATTTTGCCCAAAATACAGCCTTCACAAACATGTTTTCCAGGTGCCTCAAGTTTGGGCAAAGAGGACACCATTTTAGATTTCTGCAGGCTTAACAAACTAGCAAAATTCAGATGACCAAAGCGTGCATGCCAAAGCTTTGCATCTGACATAGCTTGAGAATCATGAACTGCACATGCCGAATCATTCACAGATCTTTCATAGTCTATGAGCTTATACAGCCCACGACATAAAATGCCAGAAGCAATAATCACATCGCCATTTAAGAGATCATGGACTGTACACCTGTCATCAACGAATTTCACAACCAAGCCAATCTTGGCTAATGCAGAAACTGATAACAGGTTCTTTTTGATCCCTGGCACAAATAAAGCATCTGACAAAGTGAAAGAACTACCATCAGCAGTAGTCAGAATGATCTTACCAACTCCCATAACAGGATAAGAGGAGTTATTGGCGCATGTGACAGTATTCCCTGTAGGGGCAGGCTCGAGTGAAGAGAAGAAACTGCGCTGCGAGGTAATATGTTTGGTCGCCCCACTGTCAAAGTACCAAACATCTGAGTCTACTGCAGACATGCACTGATCATGAGAAGATGGGTCAAAACTGCAGACAGTAGTAAACGCCCATTCTTCTTCCTGCACAAGATTTGCAGACTCTGTTTTTGGTGTAGAGGCCTCTGCAACAACCATTCCAGCCTCTTTCTTCTTTGCCTCTTTAGCAGCCAGTTTTGGACAGTTCTTTATAATATGATCATTTCCTTTACAGTACTTGCAGAACAATTTTTGCTTTTCTGATTTCTTCTCATCTTTATCCTGGTTCTTCGATTGTGCAGCATTTGCAGATTTCTGCTTACTAGTAGAAGAGCTCCATTTTCCTTTGCCCTTCTGACTAGCCAGGAAAGCTTGATCTGCAACACGCATAATGGACCTGTTCTGCCTGGACTGATCTTCCTGCAACAGAACAGAGACTAATTCCTCAAATGACAAGGCATTCGGATTGCCTTTCATCATCAATCGAAGAGTAGAGGCAAAACTCTGATATGAATCAGGAAGGCCATTCAGAACGGTCTGCACAAGTGAGCTATCTGGTATAACCTCATCAGCAGAAATCAATTGTTCCTTCAGGTCTTTGATCTTTGTAAGAAAACTGTCCATCGAATCACCTTCATTCATGTGCTCACTCTCCAACTGTTTTCGGAGGTAAGCAACACGAGCCTCATTCCTAGCCTGGTACAAAGTGGTAAGTGTATCCCAAGCATCCTTTGCTGTTCTGCAAGAGCGAATATGAGGAATAATGGCACGTTTGACAGACAAAGCTATCAATGCATGTGCCTGGGCATCTCTGCCATTCCAACGAATCTGTTGTGCAGTAGGTGCAACAGAAACAGCAGCACGAACAGGAATCTGCGGAATATCATCTTCGACACCATCTTCATCAGATCCAACACCTGTATTTGCAGTACCTGTCATTACAGGTGTAACAGGACGTCTTTCAACACCTTGCACAATGTTCCACAATCCTTTTGCAACCAGTACATGTCGCATCATATAAGCCCATAATGGGTAGTTGGTACCATCCAACTTATCCTCAACAGCCAACATACGGAATACATCACTGCTTTCAGCCATGGCCGGTGACTAAAATACCTTGATGCAGAAAATTGACTGTATCTCAAAAAGTTGAACAGAACTGCCCAGACGAGTTCTGCTAGACCTGTAGCAGACTTTGAGACGCTTAAACTGGCGAACAGAAACTGGTATATACCTTTGGCACAAAAGGACAAAATAGCCTGCACTAGCACTGCGATAGTGCGTTCGGAGGCCGAAACGAGCTCAGATCGCGATTTCGGCACCACAAAGCGAAGCAGTTTTGATCTCGGAAACACCCTGAGTATGCTCACCAAATTTTGTGCGAATCTGAGACTGCAAACGGAGGAGTGTCGACGGCGCCCTAGAAGAAGCAACGACCTGCTCTGATACCAATTGTTGGAGTTAGACGTCTGCGGAAGCACGCGAACAGCACAAGGAAGAAGAAGAAGCTTGGAGCACAACACACAAGACTGAATATATTACTAGAGAATGTACAAAGATAAGTAGCCCATTAGGGCAATAGGCGTATATACAAGCCAGGGGAAAAGAACCTCCTAAAGAGGGAAAAAAGTGCCCCGGCGGTCCTAGAGTGTTCACACACATCACTACCTAAATATATCAACACTCCCCTCAAGCCAAACATCCTGTCTTGGTCTTCTTCAATCTTCTTGAATGTCTTGAAATCCAATCATAGCTTTAAACCTGCAAAGTTTAGTACCATGAACTGCTTTGGTCAATAAGTTTGCACATTGCATATTAGTTGATACATATACCAATTGAATTTCCTTGCTCAATAGCTTCTATCTCACATAATGATAGTGGACCTCTATATGCTTGGTCCTAGCATGATAAATAGGATTTGCTGCAAGATGTAAAGAACTTGTATTATCTCTAAAAATCATTGGAGATATAGTATGCAAACCCAAATCTACGTATAACAATCTGACCCATATGGCCTCTTGAGTAGCATTGGCCAATCCTCTATATTCTACCTTTGTTGAAGACAAAGTAATAGTAGGTTGCTTCTTGGAAGGCCATGATATAGGCTTGTCACCTGCAAAAGATAGATAACCTGAGGTACTCCTTCTATCATCTTTCCAACCTGCCCAATCTACATCTGAGTATATTTTGATGTCCAAATCTGAAGCATAAAGAAAATATAAATCTTAATTTTGAGTGCCCTTAAGGTACTTCAAAATTCTCTTGGTAGCTTCCAAGTGAGGTGCCCTAGGTTTGTGCATAAATTTACTTAAGACACTTACTCCATAAGCAATATCAATCTTTGTCAATGTAGCATAGTTTAGGCTTCCCACTATGCTTTGGTATCCTGCAATATTTTCAAGCACATCACCTTCATGAGCACTTATTTTTTTGGTTTACCTCCATAGGAGTGATTGCTACCTTGGCACCCTGCAAATGGAATTTCTTCAACATTTCATGTACATAATTTCTTTGGGTAATATAGATTCCACAGTTAGTATAGACTAACTCAAGTCCAAGAAAATACTTTAGTGACCCAAGATCACTGATTTTGAACTCATGCATCATTTGATTCATTATCTGCTTGATGCCATTAGCATCATTACCTGTAAGTATGATATCATCAACATAAACACATAGGTATATCACCTCTGAAGTACTTCTCTTAACCAATAGAGAAGTATCTGCTTTACTCATGATGAATCCTTGATCTTGAAGGTATGTGGTCAACCTATGGTTCCATGTCCTAGGTGCCTGCTTCAATCCATAAAGAGCTTTGTTCCGTTTACACACATGATTTACCTTTTTTGGATCCTCATATCTAGGAGGTTGACACATGTACATCTCCTCTGAAATCTAGCCATTTAGGAATGCATTTTTTACATCCAATTGGTACATGTTCCAGTTCTTTGATACAACCACACTTACCAATACCCTGATGGTTGGCATTTTTTCCACACATGAGAAGGTTTCTTCATAATCAACTCCACGGGTTTTTGCAAAACCCTTAGCCACAAGTATAGATTTGTACTTGCTTATTGATCCATCAGAATTTCTCTTGATCTTGTAGATCCATCTAGAACAAATTAACTTCATAGACTCCTTCTTGGGCACTAGTTCCCAAGTATTATTCTCCTTGAGTGCTTCAATTCCTTCATCCATAGCTTCCTTCCATTCCGTATTTGTATTTGCCTCTTCATATGATGATGGATCTTCAAGTGATTAATCATTTGCAAGATAAATAGAATGCTTAGTAACTAAGGAAGTATCATACCCATATCTAATTGGCTTCTTGCTCTCTCTTTACGACTTTCTGATTGCTTCATTGGATGATTCAGGTATATCCTCCAACTTCTTCATCTTGACTTTGCCTTTGGATTTCCATGCCTTGAATTCTTCTAGGTTGATGATGTTCCCATCATCTGATTGGATGTCTTCAATTTGGTTTGGCTCATCCTTACCTCTGATTTGAGATTATATATGCACATAAGCAACACATCCAAAGATCCTACAATGATCAAGTTGAGGTCTTCTACCATGCCATGCTTCATATGGGGTCATCCCATCAAGAGATTTTGATGGCAACTTGTTAACAAGATAAGTAGTAGTAGATACACTTTTTGCCCACAAGTAATTAGGTATTTTTTTCTCATTTAGCATTGACCTAGCTGTTTCAACAATTCATCTATTTCTCCTCTCTACCACCCCGTTTTGCTCAGGGGTATACCTTGTTGTAATTTCTCTTTTGATTCCTTTATCTTGTAAGAATGCATCAAACTCGTTTGAGAAGTACTCACCTCCTCCATCTGACCTTAGTCTCTTTAGGCTTCTTCCTGTTTGATTTTCAAAAAGTGCAAGATACTTCTTCAAGCAACTGAATACTTCATCTTTGTGCTTCATAAAATACAATATAGTTGACCTACTGGAATCATCAATGAGAGATACATAGTACCTTGATCCAGAAATTGAGCGATCCTTACTTGGTCCCCATACATCTATATGGACAAGCTCTAAGTAGTCCTCATGCATGGAGCCTTTCTTTGAGAATGGTAAACTGTGAGATTTTCCAAACTGACAAGCACCACATTTATAAATCATGTGTTGCTTGGATATAATAGGTATCCCAAGCACACATGGATCTTGCTTTAAGGTTCTCTCACCAATGTTTCCTAATCTCTGATGCCAAATTTCAAGCTCTAACAGTGTTTGATCTTTGTAGCTATAAAGTGCAATATTCCTTGTATCTTCAAGTTCAAAAGTAAATAATCTACCTATCTTTTCTCCTTTGGCAATTCTCTTGAATCCAAGTTGGGGATCCTCGACAAATGCTCCATATTTGTTGAACCTGACCTGCAAACCCTTTTCCACAATTTGTCCAACACTCATCAAATTCTTGGTAATTGTAGGTACATATAGAACCCTACTCAATAGATTTCTATTTCCATTAGAGGTTTTAACATTTCCTACCTTGACCATTCAATGTTTGGTGTCATCACCTGTTTGTACTTGATGTTTTTCCTTAGGTTCCTCAAGGTCAAAGAGAAGAGCTACATTTCCTGCCACATGGTTTGAGAATCTTGAGTCAATGTAGAAGAGATGGTAATCATTCGTAGGTTGCTTTGAAGTCATATTCATAATCAGAAGGGAATCCTCTTGTTCCTCTGTATAATTGTTGTAGTCTTTCCTTGATTTCTAGCCTCCTTGGTAGTTGTTATTGTATCTGTTGTTGTAGTTGTTATTGTAGCCTTGACGATGGTTGAATCTTCCTCTTGATTGTGTATATCCACCTCTTTGAAAACATCTACCTCTCTGATTCTTGAAGTTCATGTAACACTCATCTGTAGTGTGATTGGACAAACCACAAATATTACATGGGGAAGAGTTGAAAGGTCTCCCCCTACCTTGCTTACCTCCTCTGCCCGTACCTCTTGAGTTTCTACCTCTCCCTGCATAGTTGGCTTGAGAGGTAGCTCCTTCGTCCTCAATCTTCGTGCTTTTCCCTTTCTCTTTAGACTTGCGTTTATCTGTGTATAGGGTAGAAGAGCTATTAACTCTTAATGAATCTTGATTTTTGTTGAGCTTGAATTTATGGGTAAAGACTTGTCCCATGAGTGTGGTAAGATGTGGAACCTGCATGTCCATGTACAAGTCCATAGCAGTTGTGAAGTTCTCCCATTTGTCATCTACCTTAATGCCATTGATCACTTGTCTCACGATTTGCTCCTCTTCAATCTCCTCTCCTATGCTTGTGAATTGGTCAAACACATCCTTGACGTTGGTCACATACTCTAAGGTGCCTTGCTTGGGTTCCTTTCTTTGAGTGTAAACTCAATCCACAATTGGTCTTCCTAGCCCTTGTGTTGGAAGAAAAATATGATGAACATGTCTCTCAAGTCTCTTGGGATGTTTTAGAGTTCCTAATGTGTGGAAGAAGAAATTCAGAGATAGAGTTAAGTAAGTATGACCTTGCTAATGCATCTTTGGCACACCATGAATTGAGTCTTTCATCCTCCTCTCTTGTGGGTTGTCCTTTGCTTTTGAAAATGGGCATCTCCTCATCTCTTGAGATGTATCCATAAAGACTCCTTCCTTGCAAGTATGTCTTCATCCTCAATGAGCATGCTTAGTATTTTTTCGTGTCCAATTTATCAATTAAAGAAGGAAAACCATCCCCCATTTTACCTTAGCTTTGGTCTGATACCACTTTTGGAAAAGATGGATGGACACTCCAGAAAAATGAGTTGGTACTGCTAATCCTTGCTTTGTACCAACCCCCTTTCACTTCATAGTTGAGTTGTAGGCCCTTTTAGCTTTCCAATGACACCAAATATGTGCCTATGTACTTTGGAAATGATTCAAGTAATGTTTGATTCAAAACAGACTACTTCCCAATTCACCCTGATTTTTGAGGACCTCTGCATAGAATGACTAGTGACCACTTCGACGAGTGTTTCTCCCAATCAAGTGAATGGAATGGCTTCAACATTGTCCAACATGTAGTAGACTTAGAGCTGATTCCAATGAGCTATAGAAAATTGAAATTGATGGAGTACTAACTACGATATGAGTAATACAAAATGACTGTTCTGCTTGATAATGATAGAGAGATCAACATATATAAGAAGTGATCTATTTGTATTATATGATAATGTTGTACATAATCATTGGCATGATAATCAATTCCCAATGATAGATAGAAGTGTAGGCTATGAAGTGAACCTCACTCTCTTGCAATGTGATCAATCAAAGACTCGGAATTGGAGTGATCTCTACCGTGAGATTTTACATTCATCTTTTATAGATGCTCCATTTAAAATTTGAATTTGAGTTCAGCTTTGGCTCTCACTGAAAACGTGATCCACTAATCTAGGAGATATTCTCTCTAAGGAATTTTCAGCTTTTCAATTTAGCTAACTCCATGAGTTTTGTGGATTTATAAAGATTTCTTCAAATCAATTTTGACTTTTAGAAAAGGTAAAGTATAAAGAATCCATAGCAATGGTTCTCATGGGTCTTCAATCAATTTTACTTGAAGTCTTCTCATACCTAGCCAAGTGTGTTGGCTTGGTACTTGCATCAACAGCCAAGAGGATACTCAAATATCTCAAAGGACCATAAATGAAGGGTTATATTACCCTTATGTATCTGATTTAAGTCTAAATTTGTTCTCTGATGCAAATTAAGTAGGCTCCAAGGAAGACAGAAGAAGTACCTCAGGATACCTTACCTTTGCAGGGTCAAAACTTGTGTCATGGTCATCTAGGAAGACACCTACATTTTCTCTCTCTTCTATAGAAGCTGAATACAGAGGGCTTGCCATAGCTACTCAAGAAGCAATGTGGATGAAGACTCTATACATAGATCTTGGTTTGGAGGTTGGAACGCCACATATATTTGGAGATAATACGAGCTCTATACACTTAATTGCTTATCCAATATTTTGTGCTAGAACTAAACATATTGAATTACATTATCACTATCTAAGAGAGAAGATTATGAGCAAGGAAATTCAGCTATCATAAGTGTCAACTCATCAGTAATGTGTAGACACGTTGACAAAGGCAATTAAACTCAATAGATTTAAATATATCATTGGTTTGTACGTAATCTTGGAAGATTGAAGAACTCAAGCTTACTTGAGTTGAGGGGGAGCTATTGGAATAAGTACATGGAAAGTCTAAGTATTGGCTTGAGTTTTCAAATCTCATAGAAACATATGTCATACTTAAAGAAAATACTAAAGATTTGAAGAGCTCACTTATAAACTCAGCCTTGTAATTCCTTGAGCATTTCTATTAGGGACGACAGAAATGAGGAGGAGGGGAGTGTTCAAGGCAAGGGTTTGAGTACTCGTTCTTGTCATAGAAGAAGAGGAAGCACTTAAAGTTACTCAGAAGATTTCATCATGACAACAATGATTTTTATCACTAAACAAATGTATTATATGTATATACATCCAATTATTTCAAATGCGGCTCCATATTGTGCAAGCTGACAAGTCCTCGAGCTTGAGGAGTCTAATTAGAAAGCTTACACCAATTTTTGTAATTTTTGGAAGCCATTAGATAGTTCAAATTAGAGGTAAAACCTATTTTTTAACTATGCCGATCACTAGATGTGAAACCGATCAAAACTAGGCAAAAACTATAAATGGAGCTAGAGAGCTCATTTTGTTGTTGTTTTTAGTTTATGATTGAGCCTATGAGCTAGAGCTACAAGAACTATTGTACCTAGATGATGATGAATATGATTATGAATACTTTTCTTGGCTTCTGTTGATCTCCATCACAACTTTCCTAGTGTATGTGTATGCATGTGTGTGTATGCTAACCCACTCAGAAGGCAGAATCTATCCGCCGCTTCATCTTCTGAAGAAGACTTATACGTGACCTTGCAACCCGAAGATTGTGGTCAACTAATCCCAAGGGATTAGTGCGGTGAGATACCCAATGCCCCGATCACGACACTAGAGTATGCAGACTTGGAACAAATTCCTCACCAAGCTAAACTTCCTACCCAACGTGTTCCCAACAAAGGAACGCCATACCCAAAAGGAGCGTCGGCTCACACTTGCATTTCTCACCATCTTCTTCATACACATCATTCGCCCTTGATCTTCATATCGGCCTAACCTCTCTACACATTGGCAATTACGAGGTGAAGCTCCTCAATGATGCTTTCCATTGTGCTAGAGTGACAAGAGTAGAACACCCTTGAAGACAACAATATGTGGAGTCTAGTTCGAAGATAAGAAAGGATGAAGGTAATTGGTAGCAAGTGGGTCTATAAAGTGAAGAGAATTTTGATGGTTGAATTGCTAGGTACAAAGCAAGACTTGTGGCAAAGGGATTTGCTCAATCCTATGGGATTGACTATGAAAGAAACATTCATTGTAATTGCAAAGATGACCACAATTAAGGCAATCATTGTGGTTTCCATATATAGGAGGTGGCCAACATATCAAGTGGATGTAAATAATTATTTTCTTAATGGTGATTTGTAGGAGGCAATCTAAATGACTCAACCATTAGGGTTTGAAAACCCTAAATATTCAATTTTTTTGTAAACTTAGAAAAGCATTGTATGGTTTAAAGCAAGATCCTAGGGAATGGAATCAAAGGTTTGTGGAGTATCTGTCTAGATATGGATACAAGGCAAGTGATGCTTGTTGGAGGAGATGGTGGATACTCTTCAAAGATGAAGTGGTATTGCTAAAACCTACTTGACACTGGCCAAGAACAAGTGATGGAGAATGTAGTGGGCCTCTTTAGCTTGCTAATGATCATAAATAATCACCTATGTTCCTTGGAACATGATCCACTAATCAATGGATCAAAATAGATGACTAGGAAATTGATCCAAGGTCATAGAATTACTATTTTAGTCTCTACACCTATTCAGTATAATGAACAATGCTTTGAGCCTACTAGCAACTAGCCTAATTCCTTTTGGTGGTGTCTAATTAACTTAAAAAACTACCAATCATGAGTAATATCAGTAAAACAATATGAACTACATGCTGAGTATGATGTTTAGGAAATCATAGGACTTCCTTGATGCATCAGAGTACAGATTAGAGAGTAAAGATATGATGATATCTCATACACAAAGGTCTTTGACTCAATGCATCAGCAACCTTATTTTCCTTACCAACGAGATACTTAATGTCAAAATCATACTCACTTAATAGTTCAATCCAACGCTTCTGCCTGTTGTTAAGCAATGGTTGTGTGAAGATGTATTTTAGACTCTGATGATCTGTTTTCAATTCAAACCCTAATAATCGATGTCTCCAATGCTTAAGTGCATGCACAACAACAAGCATTTGTAAATCATGAGTGGGATAGTTAAGTTCATGATTTCTTAGTTTTCTCGACTCATATGCGACCACCCTACCATCTTGTGAAAGAACACATCCTAACTAACTACCACTTGCATCACATGCAACCACAAAAGGCTTTCCCATTTCTGGTACTCCCAAAACATAATTCTCAATGACTTTTTGTTTCAATGTTTCAAATGATGTTTAAGAGGCATCACTCCATGCAAATCCTACATTCTTTTTAGTCAATTCTGTGAGGGGAGTATCTATCTTAGAGAAACTTCCAAAAAAGCACCTATCAGAAAGAGTAAATTCAAGGTTTTCAATATATCCTTTCGTGTAGTGTAATCGTCCATTGGCCATCTCTATAGGTTTGGTTATTTTCATATTTAGGGCTATCCCTAGATTCTATACCAATTTGAAAGATAGAAAACAATGGGTACTACCTGAATCGATCAAAAATATGATTTTATGCACAGAAAGCATACCTAGAATCGTGATTACAGAAGCCTTTGGGAAAGAACTAACCACCATGCAATGTAAAGTAGAGTCAGGGCACTTACCTCCATTATCTGCATCCTCAATAATAGTACCCTCCTCGATGATGTTTATCACTTTTGATTGTGTGGGTCGAGAGACTACCTTATTCGGGCACTAATATGTCCGATGCCCTTGCTCCTCACAACGAAAACACAGACCAATTCTTTTTGCCCTCTCAATAAAATTAGGGTCTTGTTGCCACTCAATTGGTTGATGCCTCCTTTGATTTTCTGCCTGAGCAAGATTTTTGCCTTGGTTATTTAATGAATCCCTTGAATAAATCTACTCTTTACAGTGTTACCACTAACCTCTAATGCATATTTATGAAGATGTAGGAACTTCTCTTTGTACTCATCAACAGATAAGCTATGCTTATCACTTTCGTGTTGTCGAAAATTGTAAAACTCCATCGTCTTCTCCATATGGTAGTGTGGAGAACAATAGTGTTTTTTAGTTTGTTCTCTAAATTCCTTTCATAGAACTAGACCAAAACGCGTTCGAGTCTGCATATACAACTTCCACCATAGCTTAGTGATCCCATGTAGGTGTAGGATTCCCACTTTTGCCCTGGACTCTTCACAAAATTAGCTTGTGAGAGATACTTTTATTCAATTTTTCGATCTGCACAATAGTGTTAGAGACGTCGAAGGTCTAAATCCACCTCCAAATGCCACTTTTGAGCATGCAAGTTTCAAAATTCTAGAGAGAGAGTAAAATCAAGGCATTATCCCCACAATGAAATTCAAAAAGTTCAAAATGAATTATTTCACTAGAAAAGAGGCCTATTACAATTCTTCCCCTCTTTAAGAAATTTTTCCTCGGAGTTGGAAAGAAGGATAATGTTTTAGAAAATCGTCCAAGTTCACCGAACTTGAATATTCTACTAGGTATGAGTGTCATTTCACTAAAATTTCTACTATAGATCTACTTCTAAGAAATCTTTCCTTTCTGTATAATATTATTTCAGGTTGAAGCTCAAAAGAGCCATCATCTTTTAGCTTATAATTGTCCTACAAAACATGAGAAACATTAGATACATATCTTTTAAGTAAGCTAACATGAAATACAGGATGCACATTTAAATGTTTAGGTAATTCCAGCAAATAAGCAAGAGATCCAATCTTTTTCAAAACTTGAAAAGGATCTGCATATGGAGGCGAAAGTCTATGATCCTTCCCTAGCAACAAGTTCGATCGGTGAGGATTAACTTTAAGAAATACCATATCATCAACTTGAAATTCAAGTGGTCTTCTCTTTAAATCATAGAGCTTCTTTTGTATTTTCTAAGCTTCTTTTATGTGTTTCTTAATTTTCCCAAGTTCTTCATCCATTTTATCAAGCATTTCTTTCGACACTTCTACTTTATTTGGAAAACCCAAAAACAAAGGTGGAGTCAAAAAATTATAACCATACATAGCTTCAAACAGAGTCATGTTTATAGATACATGCCATGCAATATGGTATGCAAACTCAACCAAGGGTAAATATTCACTCCAATTATCCTGCTTTTCATTTACATACATATGCAACATATCTTCAACTACCCTGTTAACCCTCAGTTTGTGGATGGAAAGTTGTACTCATACGAAGTTGAGCTCCAATGGATTCAAATGTTGCTCTCGAGAAGTTTGATGTAAATCTAGAATCTCTATCAGAAATTATGCTTTAAGGCATTCCATGCAATCGAAAAATTTCTTTTACAAAGATTCTTGCAACATTCAATGTAGTTTCAGTTTTTCTCATAGGAAAGAAATGTGTCAACTTGGTAAGCCGATCAACTACAACAAATATGGCATCATGCTTACTTCTAGTCATAGGTAGCTTAGTGATAAAGTCCATAGAAATAGACTCCCACTTTTGATTTGGAACATCCACAGGTTGAAGCATTCCAGGCATCCTCTTAAGCTTAGATTTCACTTGTTGGCACTTCAAACATTCACTTACATATTTTCTAATATCCCGCTTCATACACGGCCAAAAGTAAGAATACTTTGTTTTAACATAGGTCCTTGAATAATCTGGATGTGTAGAAAAAGGTGCATCATGAAAATCTTGCAATATTTTAACTTTTAATGGAGATTTAGATGATATGCATAGCTGATTGTTAGAATACAATGTTCCATTCTGCAAATGAAATTTTCCCTCATACATTGAGCCCCTATTCGCATTCAAAGAATTCAAAATAGGTGCATAAAAAGGATCCTGTTTTATCTCTTCTTGAATTTGATTGAGAAAATGAGAATTTATTACAAAAACAAGATTACACAAAAGCCCTCCGACTCAATGCATCAACAACCTTATTTTCCTTACCAGCCAGATACTTAATGTCAAAATCATACTCACTTAATAATTCAATCTAGCACTTCCGCCTGTTGTTGAGCAATGGTTGTGTGAAGATGTATTCTAGACTCTGATGATCTATTTCCAATTCAAACTTAACTCCTAACAATAGATGTCTCCAATTCTTAATTGTATGCACAATAGCAAGCATTTCTAAGTCATGAGTAGGATAGTTAAGTTCAAGTTTTCTTAGTTTTTTGGACTCATATGCGACCACCCTGCCATTCTGTGAAAGAACACATCCTAGCTGACTACCACTTGCATCACATGCAACCACAAAAGGCTTTCCCATTTCTAGTATTTTCAAAACACAATTCTCAATGACTTTTTGTTTCAATGTTTCAATGTTTCAAATGATTTTTGATAGGCATCACTCCATGCAAATCCTTGCTATCCCTTTTCGTTACATACAAGTTAGCATCAGAAGTACTTCTTTCAAAACCCATATTTTTGAAAAAATGATCTATTCGTTGGTACCAAGCCCGTGGAGCTTGCTTAAGTCCATACAAAGCTTTCTTCAACCTGCAAACTTTATTTTCTGAATTGGGCACCTCAAAACCTGGTGGTTGAGATACATATACCTCCTCCTTGAGGTGACCATTCAAAAATGCAGATTTGACATCCATCTGGAAAATAGGCCAAGACTTTTGTGCAGCTACTGCAAGTACCGTCCGAATAGTTGTCATGCGTGCTGTTGGTGCAAAAGTTTCTTGAACATCAAATCCTTCAATCTGTGAAAAACCTTGTGCAACTAATCGTGCCTTATACTTTTCTAATGTTCCATCAGCTTTATACTTAGCTTTCCAAATCCATTTAGTACCTATTACCTTCTTCTTTGGCGGCAAGTCGACTAGATCCCATGTATCATTTTTGAGTATACTATCATACTCAGACTGCATTGCCGCTCTCCAACCTGGATCATCAATGGCTTCTTCAATAGTGGTAGGTTCCTTTATCGAACCCATGATATCTGCCATTAGATCCATGTTAACAATGTGTTCTGAGGCTCTTCTTTGCTCCTCTATTCTCTTTGATCTTCGTAATCCATCCGAATATGATTCTGGTACATCTACATGTGGATTGTGATCATCAAAGAGCTGTTGTGCCCACTTTGGTAGTGGCTTACGCTGTGCAGCTACAACTGGTTGGCTTTTTATTGAGGAAATTTCTCCATCAGATGTTTCCTCCTCCTCAACTTTAACCTGTCTTTTGATAGGCACAAGGTGAGATATTTCTCCCTTTGATGAGATAGTAGATTTACCTTTATCTTCTACTAAGTGTGGTCGTTCATCAAACACCACATCTCAGCTGACAAAAATCTTCCTTGCCTCAGGATCCCATAACCTGTATGCTTTAGACTCTTCACTATATCCTAGGAAGACACACTTTTTGCTTTATGAATCCAACTTTGATCTTGTTGAATCAGGAATATGTGCATAACAAAAACAACCAAAAACTCTGAAATGCAAAACTGAAGGCTTTTTACCAGAATATGCTTCTTCAGGAGTCATCCCCTTCAGTGCTTTTGTGTAGCTTTGATTGAGGATGTACACTGCTGTATTGATTGCTTCTGCCCAAAATGAATCAAGCATGTCTTGAGCCTTCAACATACAACGAGCCATTTCAACTACTGTCCTGTTCCTGCGCTCAACAACGCCATTTTGTTGGGGTGTATGAGCTGTGGTAAGTTGCCTTTTCACACCATGCTCCTTACAGTAATTGTTGAATTCTGTTGACAAGAATTCACCTCCTCTATCTGTTCTAAATTTCTTCAGTTTCCTTCCTGATTCATTTTCTACATACTTATGCCACGTTTTAAATTTCTCAAAAGCATCAGCCTTCTCTCGAATGAAATAAACCCACATCTTTCTACTATAATCGTCGACTAACAGCAAGAAGTAGAAAGATCCTCCTAAAGCAGGTGTAGACATTTTACCGCAGAGATCAGCATGTACCAACTCTAGAGGAGCTTGAGATCGATTGCTGGTCTCTCTTGGAAACGCCTTTCATTGTTGCTTGCCCATCATACAAGCTTCACAAGGTTCCTGCAACTCTGAAAATGCAGGCAAATGAGCAACCATCCTGTTGGTTGCATCTCCTTCAAAACTGCAAATCCGAGATCATAAACCATCATCAATGATCATAAACCATCATCATCATCAATGATCGTAAACCATCATCATCATTTTCATTTTCAACATCAATCATTATCTTTCATCATCATCAATTATCAACCATCATCATCATCAATCACTAATAATTCATTAATCATTTATCATCATGAATCATCAATCATCCTCATTCATTAATCATCAATCATCATCATCAATTACCATCATCTTTCATCAATAATCATCAATCATCGTAAACCATCAATCATCATCATTTACATCATCATCATCATGAATCATTAATCACTATTATCAGTCATTATCAATCATCATTCATCAATCATCATTCATCAATCATCATAAATCATTCATTAATCATCATAATTCATCATCATCAATCACTAATCACTCATTAATCATCATAAATCATTATCTTTCATCATCTTCAATCAACAACATTGTCAATCATCATCATTCATCATTCAATCATCATAAACCATCATCATCTTCTCATCAATCATTATCATTCAATCATCATAATCATCATTAGCTATCATCATCAATCATCATAATCACCATAAGCTATCATCATCAATCTTCATCATCATTGAATATCTCTAGATTATTCTCATATGTTTCATTATGATTCTTCTTCAATCATCCTTCAATACTTGAAAATATATCTTGAAAAGTTAGGCTTTTACTTCTTTTACTTCTTTTATTCTTTTTCAAACTCTTAGAAGTATTTGAAGTCATCTTTACTCCTCCCTTGATTTGTTTGATAATATCATCAAGCAATGGTTTCTCTACTTCGTTCACTTGTTTATCATGCCTTGAGCTTACTTGAATTTCTTTTTTACCCTTTTCTTGTTCAAAAGTTGTTTATCCAGGTTTAATTAGGATTGTAATTTCACAACTTTCTCTTGATCAAATAGATTCTCATTAGTCAAAAGATCTAGATCAAATGAAATATATACATCCTGTTCTTTCTTTAATTTCTCTTGATTTTCTCTATCAGATTCTCTTTTATGATGTATTTCTATTTATTCCCTCAATATTTGCTCAATATTTTGCTTCTCAACCTTGATTTGTCTACCTTTGGTTTCTTTAGTTGGCTTCTCTTGACTCTCAATAGATGTCATACTCCTTTGTTCATCAGAACTATTGTTCTCAAGTCTTTTTGGTTTCCATATCTTTTGAATTGACTTCGATTTAGTTTTGCTTTCCTCAAAATATTATTTCATCCCACCTTTTCCTACATTCAGATGCAAAGGTATCTCACCTTGGTATCTACAAATTTTTCCTTCATGCTCACTTACAAGTCTATGTTTGCATGCACTCTCATAGGCTAGAGAATCCCAAAACATATGTCCAAACTGATCGCATAAAAAACAACGTATAGGTCTCTTCTCATCCCAACTTGATTTCCTAGGTATCACTCTTGAAATGGATCTTCTAAGTTCAAATGATTGCTTGTGTGCAGATATTCCTTGGACCTTTACCACATGTTCATGATCACACTTCAATGTTTGTAGGTCATTAACTTGTTTGGTCAACAAATCAACTTTATGTTTTAATTCAGAAATCTCAGAATCCATTTCCTTCTTTATATCTTTAATACTTATGCCCATCAACTGAATAGTATCTGATATTGCATTTATTGTTTGCATAAGATTCATCACAATACTAAATTTTGATTTTGTAGACTCAATCGTGTTAATTTCCATTTCCCTAAATCATTCCTCATGTTTTCTAAACTATTCTTCAATCATTTTGTTCATTTTAGGTTTCCTCTTCTTGCAATCTAAGCTAAGAAGTAAATTTCAATCTATGCGTCCATGGAAAAGTGCACACTTGTATGATCAAAATCGATGCAAAAAGTGGATGATCAAAGTCACATAGTAAAACAGTCTTACTCTTTAAAGTGAGTGGAATCAATGAAAATAATTCAAATAACTTAAAATGCTGGTACTTGGAAATTTTTGATTCGTTGCTGAGGTTCCTGTCTATCTTCTCAAGGAGTGGGTGACGCGTCGAGGATCATCGGGCAACCGCCTCGCTTCACTTCGAGTTCAGGTGTCGGGAAGAAGGAGGTCAAGCGAACGGGAAGAACAGGCATGGGGTTGGATCACGCCCCCTCTAGCATGCACCGTTCCCGTTGTCTGACGAGCCGCGTCTGCGTGCTAGGCGCCTTACCCTCTCACTCTCTGGTGTGTAGCGATCATCGTAAGGCCCCTACCCTTGAGCGAACATGTGTATGCGTGAGACCGTAGGCGTCAGAAGAGAAAGAAATCCAAGTACAACGCTAAAACACTGAAGTCAATGATACAATGTAAATGTAGTTGAGGTCGTACAATAAAAACTAAATGATACAATGATGCCCGCTACAGTGCAGGTCGGTGATACAGAAATCCGCTACAGTGCGGATGGGAAAATACAAATAAGCCGCCGCTACAATGTGGATCAACCGAATATGACGTAGGCCTCTTCCTACACTGCAGGAAGTTTTCCTCGAGTCTCGACAGTCTTCAAAACTTTTCTTTTCTTCTATGTCTTTGATCCAAGCTTTACTTCCAACTTTAATTCGGTCCTTTCTTTTCTTCAAGTATCCTCAGCATTAGCTTCTCTTCTCTTTACTTCAGAAATCCAGCAACCACTTCATATAATCTCTGAAATCATCAACCTGGTAGGAAGATTCATAAGCAGACCCATGGGGAGGAACAAATGAGGCTTGGCTCCCTATTTATAGGCCTTCCCCTATCTAAGACTTCTCTAGAATCTTCTAACCTCCTCAGATAACTTTCTATTTCCGGAGCCCTCTTGCATGTTCTTTTACTATTCCTAGAACTTCACATCTTTGTTTCTATTTTTGGATTTTTCTCTTTTTATTTTTCCAATTTTCTTCTTTCTATTTTTGAATCTTTTTCTTTTTCTCTTTTTATTTTTCTTAAATTAAGGTTTGCTTTCACACTTTATACACAAATTAAATAAATTCCAAGGGCTAGACTTAAGGTAAATGGAAAAACTAAGGTTTCAACCTAGGGTTTCCATGGGGCTAGACTAAGTTTCATGAACTGTTTACAAAATCACATGGTCTCGCATCTCACAGTCAATCAAATCGGCCAGAACATGCACAAATCGTAACCCTTTCTTAGTCAAATCATCACACAAAACTCATAAAATCAATGAACTTTGAAAAAAATCAATGCACACTCCCTGCACAATTTCATCCCGACATTCACCTCCACTAAACCTGCACATTGTCTCAATGGGCCAACCTGATGGGGGAAGTGTAGCTCAGTGATGAGTAGCACCTCCTTTAATGTCAATCCTGGAAGACGTGAGGATGGTATGAAGACCTCGAGCAAGTGGAGGCACAAGTGCGTGAGTGAGAAGCACACAAACATGCACACACATACACACACACGCGCACACACAGCAAGACAAAGAGTGAGAAGCAATGGAGTTCTTAGATTACTTTCAAAAAGCTCTTACAAGTTCGTTTCAATTACAATCTACCCCCAAAAATGAGCTCTCTAGCTCCTTTTATAGTTTTTGACTAGCTTTGGCCCTGTCCAGACCTAGTGTCCGGCCTAGTTAAAAATTAGGTTCCAGGGCTTATTTGAGGGCTCAAACGAGATCTAAAAAATATGAAAATTGGTAAGCAACTACTTCTAAGGCTCCTCAAGCTCGAGGACTCCTCGGCTTGCACAAAATGGAGCTACAAAAAGGTGAACATGGTATTTACAGGGGTTGTTAGTGATGAGAATCACTGTTAATTTGTGTAAGGATTTTGAAAAATTAAAAGGTTGCCTTAGTGCTAGATCTGCGTGAATGCTCGTACCTGCTTCTTCATGAAGAAAATTATTGGCCTACTTGCCAGATCGTCGTTGACTCCCTTGTCTGCTGCTAACACTCCCCCCTCTCTCGCGTCTGTTGTCCCTGACAGACCCTTGTTGGGAGGGTCGTTGGATGTAGTATTCGACAACATCTTGCGCTAAGTGATGTTCGGAAATCCTCAATCCTTTGGCCAAGTCTGTGAGTAGAGCATCCCAATCTACCGGCCCACGAACCTCTGGATGTGGCATTCGTAACTTTTCTGAGTGGAGAGCTTGTTCCACTGCAAACAATTGTAATAAATGTGAGGGCCTGGGAATGAAGATCTCTGAGTGATATTCCCAGAACCCGGTGACAAACATCTCTTCAAATGTTTGTTTGAAGCAGGCCGGTAGGTACTTTATGCGGGCATGCCATGCATAAACAACATTAATAGAGGGCGTTGTGCTCATGTCATAAACTAAATCCTGATTGCCTTCATTAAATCCAAGCGCAGAGAGGTGAGGTTCCTTAACATTCTTGAAGGTCCGGAAGGTGACTATCATGAGTTCAAAAATTTTAAGACACATCTGTGTCATGACATCTGGTACGTTTTTGAACCTGACACCCCAATGCCGAATTGTCGATATCATATACCCTACAGTAGGTTGACCTTTAGGTGGCGCCAAGTAGACGTAGTTGAGCCACTTCTCGCAGCCTTTGGTTGTCAGCACCATCTTTGTGTATTCTGGCCATGACCTTCTTCGGAAAACAGGACAGTAGCAGGGATTGTACTTGATATACAGGGGCATGTTATTCCATGTGCGATTCATTTCCGGGTACGTTTCAAGCAGACGAATTCTCCAAGTCGGTTGGCGAATATTTCCCTGCTCGGCACTTTTTGAGATATCGTCTGGTGCAAACTGTGTGGCAAAGGTTGGTTCCCGTGAGGTGTGGTGCTTGATCTCAGCATTATAGTCCGCCATTAAGACACAAAAAGGAACATACAAGTCGTCAGAGGTGCCGATCCACCTGTGATGAGAGAGGTTCCTAAAATAGTCCGATTTTATGACCACCTCTTCCAAGCGTGACATCGATGCTATCTGGACTGCCACCCTATCATCATGTGTTGTGCCCACCTTTTCCAATTTCTGCATCCATTCCGGAGCCTCTATTTCAAGGGTGTCCATGCCCTCATCTGTTCGCTTGCCCCCAGGTGCTGGCATCGGAACGTACGGGTCCTCAAAGGTTTCCTCTACTTCGATTGGTACTAGGTCTTCAGGTTCTGGTTCTACCAAGGGGGAGGGTTGGCATTCATACACAAGCACTTTCTTTTGTAATTCTTCGAGTTGTGCTTTGAGCGCTGCTACTTCGTCAGTTGTGTCAGCTGTGGTTGGGACTTCTTTGGGTGGTGCTGGTTGAGCTGCCAATTGCCTTCGTAGTTCGTCTCTTTCCTTTTCTAAGGCTGCATGGGCTTCGAGTAGATCAGCATGGGTTTCCAATATGATCTGCATATTGTCCGAGGGAATAGCCTTAAATCTCTCCGGGTCAATTTCTTGTGGGGAACCGTCCATGGCTAACTCCAAGTTCTCTTCGTTTTGTGTCTGAAGCCGTCTATTTTCTTCTAGGGCTGCAGACATATGCTTCCGTAATAGAGCCATGTTGCGGCGGAGCTTGAGGTTCTCTGTGATTTGTGAGTGTAGCAAATCATCCATATGTTGTCTTTCTTCTGCATCTGGCTGCGGTGGATTTGCTACCAGTTGCTCATGTTGTTCTTGCAATGCGCTAAACTGCTGTTGTAATTGATGCTTTTCTTTCTCTAAATCAATGAATCTTCCTTGTAACTCTTCATGTCTCCTAAACAAACTTGTATGCTGAGCATCGAGGTGCTGATAGTGTTGTTGTAACTGAGACATGCACTGATACATATTATTAAATACATTATTAATGGGGGTGGATGCAGGAAGGGTGTTAAATGCAGAAGGCAAGGGAAAGGGGAAGGGAAGTGTGAATGCGGTGCTGGAAAGTGGTGAAGTGGGTGGTGGGAGAATGGGAGATTGTGGCCGTATGGGGGGAGGGAGAGGTGCAGTGGAGGGTGATATGTCCATGAAATCCGTGGTGGACGCAGTAGTGGGAGTGATTGTGAATAGTGGAATTGTGGGTGCAGTGATTGTGGTGAATGTGTACAGTGTTGCGTGCAGTTGTGAATGTGAACTACCCGAAAGTGTGAGTGGGGGAATGGGGATGTCAGTAGCTGTCGTTAGGATTATAGTGGTAGTGGGGTTGTATACACGGGAGGTGTTGAGAGGGTGTGTGGGTTGATTGGCGGTTTGTGCTTCAGTCATGGTGGTGGACTCGGAGGTGGTAACGGTGGTTGTTACATTGGTAAGGGGAGGTGAATGTGGCGGGTGTGGGGGCGAAGGTGGTAAGGGAGGTGATGGAGGTGCACTTGATGTCTGGGCTTCCTCGGTGTCGTGAGCGGTGTGTGCAGTGCCCGTGGTTGTGGGGGTGCCTTGTGGTCCTGATCCTAATACATTCATTTGTTTCCCTGCTCGTGGGGGACATCTTCCGTATCTTCTTTCCATTCTGTGTGATTGTGCCAGGGCCGTCTGCACTGCCTCAGGTACTCTAAGGGCATCAGAGATCATATCTAGTGTGGCACGATACTGTTCGTGGACTCCTTCCTTCTCAAGGATTTGGTGCATGATAGCCTTTCCTGCGGCAAGGGATAACTTATGTTGTTGTTGGACCCTGTTGATGGTATCGTAGAGCTTTTTCAACTCCTTTGTATATGCTGGGGCACCCTCTAGCTCCTGTATAACTTCTTGCTCATAGTCATGCGCCCCTTCATCAGAAAATCCTTCTTGTTCGTCCTCTTGGTCTCCTTCTTCTTCATCTTCCACTTCTACCACTTCTGGTTGTCTTGTCTGGGGTTGTTGTGTAGCTGTTTGTTGTCCACTACCCTGCTCTGCCTCAACTTCCGCATTAACAGCTTCAATAATTCTAGCCACTTCCTCATCCGTTAGATCTTCCAAAGTAAATCCGTGAGGAAATTCCAGATCAGTAGGCACTGGTGGAAACACAAGGTTAGGGCCATCTGTGCTGTGCCTGGGTAACCTGATAGTAAATGGTTGCACTCTTCGAGGAAGCCTTGGAGTTGTTTCTGGTGTTAGGGTTGCACCGCGGGGTTGTGCACAAGGCATCTGTACGGTGCCTCTCATCTTCTTTGAGGGAGGTCCGACGGCTGACAATCTGCGTTGAAACTCCTGTGCTCTGGACCAAATGAGAGCCCTTTGCACCGGTACATCATAGGCGAGACATCTATACACAATTCTGGTAAGCGCACAACATCCATAGAGTACAGATTTTTGTTTCTTATACCATCTTTGATGAGCCATATGGATCTGGTCTATAATCCAGTGGGGCATATTGATGGTCAAATCAAAGGCGTCTGCTAAGTAGAGGCTAAACCAAATCTTTTTTGGAGGCATTGTGAACCTGTCTTGCGCGGGGAATGCGAAATGTTGCATGACCATACGTAAATGAATGGCGATCGTGGGAGTCATCGCTACCATGTCCTTTAATTTTGTCAGATTCCTGTTCTTCATATTATCAGGGACCATGGTCTCTTTCTCTGTAGGAATGTGCATACCTTTCATGTCGAGAGCTTCTCTTACCAAGTTGATAGTCAAGCGGAAACGCTTCAGCTCATTGCCCCTTGTGAGTGATGGGAGTACAAAGGAGCTGTATCCTTTTTTGTCTTTGCTTGGAGTGACGGTGCTAATCAAGTATGAGCACCTTAGAAAATCGGGCTTTGGTAGTTGGAACTTGAAATACTCATAGAGCCCAGCCTTCTTCCATATCGGCTTCAGCCCTTCGTTATTCTGTAGCTTTTCAAACTCCCTGGTAAAGAAGTGGTATCTGCCCCAACGTCCATTGAATTCTACCTCGGACTCCCACATGTATGTGCCTTCACCTAGAGGTCCCGCAACGTCACTGAACCAGTGTGAGGTTTTGCCCACCGGCATTGTGTGACCCTGTGGAGGATTCTGAATTGGTATGGCATGTAATGCCCTTAATGCCGCTGTTCGTTCCTTTAATTCCTCCTCAACCGGAAGGCTTTCAATGTCCACAATTTGGGGGCTGGTGCCTGCCTGGGAGCTAGTTCCTACCGTATCTGCCATGTTACTTCTTGCTTCCTGTCTCTGTGAGAATATAGAAACTAGTGTTAACATTGTACAGGACAAGAGAGAACCGTTGTTGCTCCCATTACAACATTAACACGAGGGTTGGGAAAGATTAGTGGGTTAGTACATGCTCGGTGTGAGTGTGTGTGTGGTTAGGAGTTCAGTACACTTAAGAGCTAAGTGGAATGATGTAGTGTGATAGTGATGGGGTTATTAGGTTATCATGGATTTACAATTGGGGTCCGGGGGTTTGTTACAAGTCTTAGGTTGCCAAACGCAGTGGATGGGTTTTGCTCTTGGTTCCGTAGAGACTCTCGAGAGCTTTATGGGTGTGTCGGCTTGAAAATGAGACCTTTTAGGGACCCATTTACAAGTGATTCTGTTCGTGCTCATGGGCCTTGGTGTGTTCCTAAGTGTTGAAAACGAGTGGATGCCGGCTGTGCGAGTGAATGGATCATGCCGTGTAGGGTGTGTTCTTGGTGTAGCTATTTGGGCCCGCAAACAAGCCTTAGGCACCCAAATTTGTCTTGATTGTGGGCTGGCCTTCATCGACTTCTTGGGCACCCAAATAGACTTCACGTTAGCAGATGAGCTTCTGAAAGACTTCTTATTAGTATCGTGTTGTTGGTTACTAATAAGAGGCTTTGCCCGTGTGGTTGGCTTGAGTGCAACCGGTGTGGGCGCGATTTCTGACGACTGGCGGATCAATTCAGTCGCCTCGCTAACGGCGCACGCAGGGTGACTATGCAGGACAGGTACAAGTATAACTTTTCCTAAGGTCCGTAAGGTGAAGCGTTCCTATAAAGTTCAACTGCATCAAAATAAGAAGGTAGGATAATCTTTTCACTAACTATTTGATCTTTTATAGTTTCGTTTGTTTCTTCTTGGATATTTTCTACGTTTCTATCTACAGTTGGAGGAAAATTTTCTTCACTAACACTAGGAGGAACAGTAGAAAGGAAAGTTATAGTTGTTCTAGGATCGTGCAAAGATTCTTCTACTATTACTTCTTTTATTGATTCTTTATCTTCTATTGGTTTTGGAAACAACAATTCAAAAGTTGATGAAGGTAGAAAGGTGTTACTAGAAGAATTTTCTTTAGACATAAAAGATGATACTAAATTACTAACCAAAGTCCTATACAACCTCAAGGATGAAGTTTATAAATGACAGTCTAAAAGATAGTCTATACAAGCTAATAAAAGTTTCAAACTAAGGACAATCTCTGCTTTTCAAACTTCAGGTCACATGTGTATCTCCAGTTCGCCAATAGCTTTCAAGAGGCTGCAATTTTTCATAAATCAAATCTGAAAAAAAGACATGAACTTGTGAGCACGTACTCCCTTCTTAAATAGATGTGAGTAGCCCACCATAGCCTACTTTTCTCTTTAGATAACTCAACCAATTTACCAAATTTGACTCCACATCACTCAACAACTTTTTAGGCGTGGGATTTTTCCCCAATTGAATTTCCCCAATTTCAACCAACTATCTAAATATCCTATGGACCAAATACTTTAGAATTTAAATAACTTTTCATTTCTTCCTTTTTATTTGATTGAATACTAAACTTTTAGAATAAATACTATAACTTAAACTAAAATTTAATTTAACCCATTTTAATTATTACCTTAGGCTTAGTGGAAATAAATAATCAATATATATTCCTTTTAATTTGCTAAGGTTCCTTAAGATATAATTAACCTATTGACTAATTCATTTATGGACTACAACCCACTTATTTAATTATTTAACCTTAGGTTTACCCTACAACTAACTTTAAACCCCATCAATTAGCTCCAACTAACCCATAAATCTATTCTCTAACCTTCCATAACCCTCTAGGGTGAATATTTAACCCTTACTTAATCATACATTTTAATTAGAACCCTAAAGTTCATGCTTAAAACATACATTTAACCCTTAATTACCCATAAATTTTAACTAGAACATGCATATGACCCATAATTACCCTTGCATTTAAGCTAGAACCCTATAATTCATGCCCAAAACGTATATGTAACCCTAAAATACCCTTACTTTTACTTTTAAAACATAAACATACCCTTAACTAGCCCTTGTTTTATCATCTAAACCCATAAATAAACTGAAATGAATACTTCCCATCTTGATTTTGGTCAGCAAACTTCTTTTCCTGCAAAATTAAAGTCAAATATTAGTCAAAATTTCATAAATTAACCAAACTAATAACAATCTTTTAATTTTTGTAATATTTTAAGAGTAACAAATTCTTTCCGACATCCGCCCCCACTAAACCTGCACATCGTCCCGATGGGCCAACCTGCACATTCATAAGGAACATATCAAATTCTTTTGAAATTAAGTTTAAATAATTTCAAAATTTTATTACATCATGCATTCACATTTTAAGCAATTAAAAAGATTTGTACAATTCATTTGAAAAATATCAACATAGAAATAAGTTATAAAATATCATGTCATATTTTTGAATCCACATTTAAACAAATATTTATATGAATAAATCATAAGTCTTATAGTCGTTCTGTTTATGTCACTTGCTAAGAATAAGTAACTTATTCTTCATAATAGCATATACAAAAAGAAAACTTTTTCCCATCAGATAACAGAATTATATGCCTCCTACTTTTATTTCCTATGGTCTGACTCTCTTTTTAATGCTTTTAATCATTTCATTTTCTTACTTCATCCCAACTCAGCTTTTTCTTTAATTTTTAACAAATCGGCCTATACCGAAATTGGGTGCGACTCCTGGACTTGTCCACCCGGCCAAGTTTACCCCACTTGTCTGCCAACCTGGTATAGCGCACGACAAACTATGTCAGCCCTACATGAAATCGACGTCAGCTCGTGGCTCTGATCGCCCAACCAGAGTAACTCCACCCGCCTACCGACTCATGCAGGCGCATGACAACATATAGGTTAGGCCTATGATGAAACTAGCTGCAGCTCGTGGCCTTGATCACCCGACCAAGGTTGTTCCACCCGCCTACTAGCTCAACATAGCACACTAACAACAGACACATACATATAAACTAGTTGGGTATGAAGTTTTTAATTAATTTTTATTTTATGTAGAGGTCAGATCTCATAAAAAATAAAAGCAAGATACAAAATCCCATTTACTAATGAATAAAATTTCTTTTAAGCATATACATATATTCAAAATAAGACTACCTTTCCTTTTACAAGTTTCCAATTCCAAAATTTCTTTTTAACTTCCTGATTCAGTTCATATAAATACGAGTTATTATGCTTCAATCATAAATATTTCAGATATTTCTATATCTTAATTCTACTTGATTTGTTTAAATAAATTGGAACATATCCTTTTAATCCATGCAGTAATGCTTATGCATATACACAAAAAATTAAAGAATCTCTAATCAAAACTGTTTCACCTGATTTTTAAATAGATTTTGAATCGTCATCTTCATTTTCATCAGCATCATCTTCAGCATTATTTTCTTCAATTTCATATTCTTCATTATTTCTCTTTTTAAATAGCTTAACTCTTTTTCCTGCAATCAAATTTTTCAATAAAGAACCATCAAATTCTCTAAGCTTAAATGTTCCATTTTCAAATACAGTCACAACTACATATGGTCCAAACCATCTCTTAATTAATTTTTTCCTAGCATCATACTGAGTATCAAAAGTGCTATCATAAACTAAAACCCAGTCATCTACTTCTATAGTACAAGGTCTAAGTCTATGTTTTTTATCAAAATAGATTTTATTCTTAAGACGTGAATTTTTAATTTTCTGAACAACTTCTTCAATCATTTTATTACCTATATTTAACTGCATAATCCTAACTGAAATTAGATCTTCACGAGTCATCTCATTATTCCACGGAAGTGTCATCCATGAAATAATCTGGGACTGGATAGGAAAAATTGGCTTTTGACAGTACATTAGTTCTGCAGGCATAAATCCTGTAGACCTAGTATACGTCATTCTGTCTGCCCATAGTGCAAAAGGAAGGAATCTAGGCCACTGTCGCGTATCACCATTGTAGGCCTTAGAAATTGCCTTCACAATAGAGGGATGACCCCGCTCAATCTTACCATTAGACTCCGGATTATAAGCAGTAGTGAGAGACAGACGAATTCCATGCAGATCAAAGAATTCTCTAGCCTCTCTAGCATCTAACTCTCCCCTATCTGCCACTATCTTCTCTACATAGCCAAATCTACTAATAACTTCTTCTAGCAAAAATTTACATACATTATAAGTAGTTTTCGTACGAAGCGCTCTACCTTCTACATGATTAGTCAGGTCTTCTCTAGCTAAAACTATATATCTCATCTTATCTAATCCTTTAGGCATGGTCACTAAATCAACTACCCACTTGTAATGAATACAAGGAGGATAGGTAGGGTGCAAAGGTTCTCTATGCCTAACTGACGAATGTACCTGACATGTAGTACAAGTACTAACAAAGTCACGTATATTCACATACATACCCGGCCACCAGTAGGCTTCTCTAATTTTATCATAAGTTGCATAAAAGCCTTTATGACCTGCCCAAAGAGTCTCATGCATATCTATCATAACTTTATTTTGCAGTTTTTTATTTCCTAAAACTCGCTGAGGATATCTAATTTTCCCTTTAGCATGTCGCCAAATAAAACCATCTTTTAGGAAAAAATTAAACGCACGTTTTCTAATATCTCTAAATCTATTAGCTGACCAAATAGGTAATTGCTTCAGAGTACTAAGATAATAACCTATATCATACCAAATCCCTTCATACTCATTTTCATTAAATTTTTCATATACATATATATCAGAAATATAATTAATTACATTTAAATCAGTTTTAGTCATTTCATCATCTTCAAATTTAGCCCTAGAAAGCATATCTGCTACGGAATTAGTTTTACCAGAAATATGATTTAAAATAGGATTAATAAACTTAATATATGATATCCATCTTAACATAGCTATATCAGGAGAAGAACAGTTAGTAATCATTCCTATTAAAGGTAAACAATCTGTTTCTATGATGACATTAGCTCCTATAAGATACTCTTTATCAGTTTTTAATGCAGTAACTAAACCCCATAATTCTCGTTTTATTTGTGGATACTTTCTTTGAGTTTCATGCAAAATTTTAGCTCCGAATCTAATAGCATATCTATTTCCCTCACTATCATCTTGACCTAATACCCAGCCTATTCCTATAGGGCTAGTATCTACAGTTAAAATAATTGGTTTATTGTTTGAATAATCTACACGTTTCAAAACTGGTGCATTAGAAAGCAAATTTTTTAATTTTTTCATCGTTTTAACATGAGTTTCAGTCCATTTAAATTTTCTGTTTTTCCTAAGTAAATCGTACAATGGATTAGCTACATGGGCATAATGCGGAATCCAAATTGCATAAAATACACATGCTCCTAAGAAACGTCTAACTTCACTAATGTTTTTACAGGTTTCAGATAGTTTATTAATAGCATCTACTTTTTGAGGATAAGGCCTACGACCGTAATAACCACATAAATGTCCTACAATTAAAACTTCATTAACTCCAAAAACTGATTTTTCTATAGAAAAAGTTAATCCTACTTCTTCAAATCTTTTTAGAATTTTTTCACAATCTAAAATATGATTAGCTACAAATTTCCTACATCCTAATGCATCTAATGTCTCATCTTTTGCTTTTTCTTCACATCCTTTAATTGGGATATCATCTATAAACGGCATGGTCACATTAGGAATAAAGTCATGAAGAACCCTATTCATCGCGTTCATCATATGTGCTACCGAATTTGTAGCTCCTTGGGGAAGAGTACACATACGAACTAATCCTAAAGGAGTCTTCATCGTGGTAATATCTCTACTTTCAGTAGCAAGCTGAAACTGGTCATATCCTGAATATAAGTCACCCATAGAGTAGATAGAATGCCCAGCAAAAGCTTCGGCAAATTCTCCTACAATAGGGCCGGTTCCCACGTTCCTAATAGTAACTTTATTTACGGGTTGTAAATCTTGAATAAATCTAAGTTTACCATTCTTTTTAGGAACAGTAAACCATCTATTAGAATAAGGTGCAGAGGAAGGTTTAATATTTTCATTTTCATCTTCTCCTTAAGCAGTTTCATTAGCTCAGGTAAATGAGCCTTTGGAACTGGTATAGGGCGAAGATTCCAAGGTATGTGTGCTACAGTAAATATGATCATAGGAGAAACTAATCTAGGGTCAACACATCCTATTTCCTGAGGATAAAGAGAAAACGCTCTACCATGTTTTTTAATCATTTCACGAAATAATTCTTGTTCAGTTGGTAATAAAAAAGAATTTTCATTTCCAATTTTTATTAATTTAATAGTTTCTTCAGTAAATTTATGACCTATTTTAGACATGTCACGTAAGATAGGATCGTTAGCTACTTGTTTAATTTTTAAATCACTTCCTTCAGGTAAAGCTTGAGCTATAGGTTTTACTTTTTTATCTACTGTTTTATATTTTGTATTAATTTGAACTTCATGAAAGTCAGAAACAAATTTTGAAATTAAATCATATTCATTTAATGAGTTTAAAAGAATAACATGTAATAATTTTTCATCATGTAAAGTTTCGTCAATTTCATCAAATAAAGTAGAGGAAAAAGAAGTTTCAATTATGTTTTCAATATTTTCTGTTTTAGACATATATCCTTTATCTTCAAAATATTTTTCATATTTTTTTATTGTTTTTCTAGGAATATCTTTATTATTTAGAATTTGTAATTTTGAAGATGAAAAATAAACAGATACATTTTCTATTTTATTTACACATTTATGCGAGATATCAAACCAATTACCACTGTTGTCTCGCTCAACAATGGTCTCTAGTAAAAATTTTGATCAAAGTATGTTCCAGAATCACTAAGAGGTAAATGACTCTCGTGCTTTTTTTCTTGTGATCTGATAGGTGTTTTCCTAATTTGCTCCCTATTTCGTACATGGTTTGGGCTAACTATCATAACTTGGAGCGATTGTAGATCATCTTTAGATCTAATTCTTGCGTATGCTGAGCCGTCATCTATTACTTTAGTCTCCATTCTGGCTTCACATATGAATGGTTGACCTAAGATAATTTCATAAGAGCAGTTGTCCTGAATGAAAAAGTGGAATGTCTCAGAGATTCCACCTATCATTAGAGGTATGTTGGCACATGCTCCTAAGAGTGATCCACAACCATTGTCCGCGGTTCGCATTATCCAGCCGTGATTTTTATCAATAGGCCATTTAAACTTGTCATATAATCCTTTCGAAATCACATTGATTTCAGACCCAGAGTCAATTAGGGCTAAAGCAGAATATGATCTCTTCTGATCTCCTAAGTTAACTTTAATCTCCGGTGTGCCTCTCGCCCAAAAACTTTTTCTAAAATCACTCTCTGAGTTTTTTGTTTCGTCATCTGGTACAATCGGTCCTAAGAAATTTTTGTTCACTTTACAGGTATTATCTTCTTCATCCTCTGAGTCTAAAGAAAGAGATTTATGAATCAAGTGAGTTACATCGGCAACATCTTGCATCTCTACCTCTTGTGACAGAGGGAATCTCTTCCTTTTAATTAGTTTAATAAAATTTTCCTTAAATTCAATTTTTGCTATTGAGAAGATTTGTTCTAAAGTCATTGTTACTGTACTTTTTAATAAGATGTCATACAATATTTCTTTCGAATCAACTTTTTGTTCAAGTTTAGAAATAAGAATAGCTTTCGGTACTCGTTTTGGTTTCTTTTCTGGTTTTTCTTCAGGTTTTGTTTCAGTTCTAGGAATTTGCTCTACTTTGTCTGATGCTTGAGTTAGCTCACTAAACACAGGTTGTTTACCCTCCCTAATTTCTTTTCTTCGCTCCTCATTTATTTTAGAACTTTCGCCTTGTTCAAACTGAACTTTCTTATGTTGGAGTTTATTGATCTCCAAAGTACAGCTAGAAGTAGGTGAAACCCAACAGGACCTAGTTGACTTTTTCACAAACTTGTATGCACACACCAATTTTCTTGCAGAGCAAATTTCTCTTTACTCACTTGGAATTTTCCAAAACTGTTTCACACACATAAACTAGACTCTAAGAGCTTTCCAACAAGATATAGAACACCTCAAATGGATAAATACACAATGAGCTATGACCTCTGCAATATGCAGCTTTAATGGAGACCTTGAAACAGAGATGAACCTCAGGACACACATCACTTGCAGAGACTACTGCTCTTAACTCACAACTCCAATGACTTTGACACTTTCCAGAATAGAAGTAGACTTAAAGAGCTTTCTAACAAGCCAAAGAACACATGATTTGGATACATACACAAGGATATATGACCTCTGCAAGTTTGAGGTTTAATGGAGACCTTCAGCAGGGATAAAAAACAGAGAACACACACTACTTGCAGAGAGTATTGCTCTCAGCTCACACATCTAATGATTATGAAAATTTCCAGGAAGAAAGTAGACAGTAAGAGCTTTCCAATGAGCTATCAAACATGTAATTTGGATATATAATGAGGGAGATACAAGCTCTGCAATCTCTGCATACAAAACTACAGCAGTGTAGAGATACACATATGACTCTCTTGGACATCCCACAAGATCACGACTTTTCTCCTCTTTTTATAGCATGGGAAACTAATCTAAAACCTTCCTAATACATCTAAATTCGTGGTAGACACTTGGATGGAGGTATTACATGACTCAAGTGCTCAAATAAGCAAAGTATTGATGGACTTTGAGAACTAGCCACATCGACCTTCCACTAGGACACCACTGAAGCTCCCTTGTGACTCACTAATTTGACTCACCATGTTCTAGAACTCACGTGGTATTTTTGCTACATTTTATGAATAATATGAGCCTTCTTGAAGTATTTGAAGACTTCCCAAAGGTATTTACATAATTTGAAACTTGTACCCTACATAAAACAAATGTTCGCAACATCTTAGGCTTTGGCTCATCTCTCATCTTACTTCTAGTCATTCGTCTACCTGAATCATTTGTATCTTGCTCATCATCCCTCTTTCTTTTCTCTTCAACATTCGCAATATGCGAATATATCGAGAATTGATCAACAGGAGCGTTCCACGCAGTTTTCTGCATAATATCATCTCTCGCCTTAATCAAAGCTTCAATTGAGTAGTTCCTCGTTTCCCTTGTTTGTTCGGACTCAGAGTCACTATCAACATATTCTAGTTTAACAGCAGAAGCAGATTTCGAAGACTCAGAAAGGTTTTCATACAGCTTCAGCATCCCTCTCTTTCCCCAATTGGCAGCTAAGGGTAAATGTGTTCTATAGTCGCACAATCGTTTGTCAATATCAATTACAAGTCTTTTCTCTTTCGCATCTTTCAATGCTTCACATGTGTAAGTCAAATGATCTGTGGCATCGCACCAGATACATCTCCTTACATTGGCATTTCTCCTTTCATTAAAATTTCTTTGGTTAAATGCTTGAGGAATCGGTTGAGGAATTGGTTGGGGTACAACTGGAGGATTAGGAGGTATAAAAGGTGGATTAGGAGGTACTAATGGATGATTTGGAGCTACTAATGGTGGATTTGGAGCATTTACTGGTTGAGGATAAATAGTCGGATGAGCTTGCATTGCAGGTTTATCTTGTAGGTTTAAAGCATACACCACATTCTGCAAAGCCGCTACCTCTTTAGACATATTCTCGTGCATATGCATCATATTGTCCAACTTGTTAAACAAAATCTCAAATTGTAACTCGGTTGGTACTCTAGATGTGGATGTTGTAGGCTCAACTTTTGAATCTATATGTGTATCATTAGTTGCCTGAATCGGAGGAAAATTGGAAGATGGTTGAGACATCGATTCATAAAGGAGTGTTTTACGTTGCATCATGTGAGCAACCGCTTCAACTACAGTTTTCACTACACCCTAGTCATCTGTAAGCCCATATTTCTTTCCCGGTTCTTCAAGCCTACGCTCAACCTCTACCCTTATATCTGGAGTCAAGATTTTAAGGAAATATAAAATGATATCTGGGGTAAGGGCAACTCTATCCTGTTCAGGTAATTGAGAGAATCTTTTCATAAATTCACTATGGAGTTGAGTTAACGAAATGTGAGGCTTAGGTGAACTAATCCATTTCATAAATCCTTCTCGAGTATGTTGACTGTAGTCTTCTAAGTAGAATTCCTTATGTAGCTCTTTTCTAAATTCATCCCATTCCTTATTGTCATGTATATCCATAATAGCTTTTACAGTACCTATGGCCAGACGTCCAAGATAGGATTTCCACTTTGTTTCAGGTAAACCGTGTAATTTAGCTAATTCCTCAAACGTGTCTAAATAATTTGTAACATTCATACCAGTAAATTTCCCTTTATCCTTTAATAACGTTTCAACTACCTTTTGTCCTTGCGTCTCGTGCATCATAATTTGAAATAGCTCATCCATTTTTGAAGTTTGTTTTGACCTAGCTTGAACAATTCTAACTATATCCTGAACTTCTTTTGTTACTCTTTCCTTATGTTCAGCTACTAATTCTGAAATTCCGTTAGAGTCCAGTTTGATAAGTTTTTACTATGCAAAAATGTTGCAAGTAAAGCTATGATTAACGCTTAACCTATGTTTAACAACTAGTTGCCTTTAAACTATACTAGCAATTTAACCTTAAATAAACTTTTTCACCCAAGAATGTAAGGGTAAAGAAATTATACCAACTGCTCGAAGATGAGGCTCAAAATAGTGCTTTCTGTGAAATTCAATACATTTATTGATTTGAATCAAAACCTAAATACATAGCTTGCTAAAATGGGTGCAAACGTTTTGTGCTTCAATTGTTGATGAAAGGGGTGGTGTGACGAGGTTCTCCTACTTGCCAATCTTCGTGGAGGCGCTCAGGTCACCAGACCAGCCCTCGACACCAAGAAGATTGCAAGCTCACGTAAATGCCACAGCTTCCAAGGATGAAGACGCAGCTGCACTGATGTAAAATCGTATAAATGTATATGCAATGCAAAATTTAAAATTTATACCTGAGCTGCAAGGCCGTTTTTTCACGTCAGGTTCAAAGTGTGGGCGCGATTTCTGACGACTGGCGGATCAATTCAGTCGCCTCGCTAACGGCGCACGCAGGGTGACTATGCAGGACAGGTACAAGTATAACTTTTCCTAAGGTCCGTAAGGTGAAGCGTTCCTATAAAGTTCAACTGCATCAAAATAAGAAGGTAGGATAATCTTTTCACTAACTATTTGATCTTTTATAGTTTCATTTGTTTCTTCTTGGATATTTTCTACGTTTCTATCTACAGTTGGAGGAAAATTTTCTTCACTAACACTAGGAGGAACAGTAGAAAGGAAAGTTATAGTTGTTCTAGGATCGTGCAAAGATTCTTCTACTATTACTTCTTTTATTGATTCTTTATCTTCTATTGGTTTTGGAAACAACAATTCAAAAGTTGATGAAGGTAGAAAGGTGTTACTAGAAGAATTTTCTTTAGACATAAAAGATGATACTAAATTACTAACCAAAGTCCTATACAACCTCAAGGATGAAGTTTATAAATGACAATCTAAAAGATAGTCTATACAAGCTAATAAAAGTTTCAAACTAAGGACAATCTCTGCTTTTCAAACTTCAGGTCACATGTGTATCTCCAGTTCGCCAATAGCTTTCAAGAGGCTGCAATTTTTCATAAATCAAATCTGAAAAAAAGACATGAACTTGTGAGCACGTACTCCCTTCTTAAATAGATGTGAGTAGCCCACCATAGCCTACTTTTCTCTTTAGATAACTCAACCAATTTACCAAATTTGACTCCACATCACTCAACAACTTTTTAGGCGTGGGATTTTTCCCCAATTGAATTTCCCCAATTTCAACCAACTATCTAAATATCCTATGGACCAAATACTTTAGAATTTAAATAACTTTTCATTTCTTCTTTTTTATTTAATTGAATAATAAACTTTTAGAATAAATACTATAACTTAGACTAAAATTTAATTTAACCCATTTTAATTATTACCTTAGGCTTAGTGGAAATAAATAATCAATATATATTCCTTTTAATTTGCTAAGGTTCCTTAAGATATAATTAACCTATTGACTAATTCATTTATGGACTACAACCCACTTATTTAATTATTTAACCTTAGGTTTACCCTACAACTAACTTTAAACCCCATCAATTAGCTCCAACTAACCCATAAATCTATTCTCTAACCTTCCATAACCCTCTAGGGTGAATATTTAACCCTTACTTAATCATACATTTTAACTAGAACCCTAAAGTTCATGCTTAAAACATACATTTAACCCTTAATTACCCATAAATTTTAATTAGAACATGCATATGACCCATAATTACCCTTGCATTTAAGCTAGAACCCTATAATTCATGCCCAAAACATATATGTAACCCTAAAATACCCTTACTTTTACTTTTAAAACATAAACATACCCTTAACTAGCCCTTGTTTTATCCTCTAAACCCATAAATAAACCGAAATGAATACTTCCCATCTTGATTTTGGTCAGCAAACTTCTTTTCCTGCAAAATTAAAGTCAAATATTAGTCAAAATTTCATAAATTAACCAAACTAATAACAATCATTTAATCTTTTAATTTTTGTAATATTTTAAGAGTAACAAATTCTTTCCGACACCGGGTGTTCGCCTTTCCGCACCCACACTTGTTTCACTTGCTGAGACATTTTGCTGCGCAGGTACTTTTGATCTCCGACATAGGTATTACTCTGCTTCTTCTGTCTTTGATCCACCTTCGATTGCCGCCTCCCTCTGGCCTTTGGAAAAGAAGGGAGTTCCGTTGCATCCCTGACTCCTTTTTTGCAACCATCATTCCTCTGCAACACATAGTTTTGGACAAGAACAACATGGTCATCTTCATGTGTACTCCTGGAAGGACCAGGAGTGTGTGCCTTTCCTAGTTCCTTGAGTGCTCCATTATCTAACTCTACTGTAATTCGACTATGATTGACCCATACCTGAAGAAGTCCACTTCTTAGGTTTAAGTTGACTGCTTGGTCATAGATCCAGTCTTGACCCAAGACAAGAGGTTCAGTGAGGTCCTCATCTTGACACACTAGTACCTTAACTGTCATTGCCTCATCATGAATGTAGAGGGGAAGTTCCACCTCGCCCATGCAACGGGTTTCCACGCCTCCCAATCCTATGAGATATGCTTCCACAGGATTGATAGTTAATTGCAACTCTTGACAGTAAGACAATTTAACAGCACTAGTGGCTGCGCCTGAGTCAATCAAGGCTCTTACAGTCCTTGCACTCTTTCCTTGCCCTATATCTAAAGTTATGAAAGGACGTCGATCAGTTATCCTATGTGAGCTAACACCTGAAACTTCACACATAGCCACGGGATATCCTGGATCTGCATATGCATCTGGCACAGGTTGCTCTCTACCTTGTCTTCTTAATTTCATTCTCCGTATGCGCTCTAGGGCTTCTGCTTGAGCTTCTTCTCGAATTCGTTTTTCCTCCTCTTTACGTTGCTTAGCAGTATTGAGTCGACTTAGCATTTCCTCCGTGAGGGGTTCCTGATACAACTTGACTCTGCATCCGCTAATATAGTTTGGGAGAACATCACCCTCTAAAGTGGCTAGTTGTACCGCTCCACTCGTGGAGATCCTATTGATGATCATAGGGCCGTAGCCTCTCTTTTCTAGCTTCCTAGCATGTTGTTTCAAAGTGTAGACGAGCACTAGGTCTCCTGCTTTGAACCCTTTATCCTTAACGTGGGCATCAAAGTAGGCCTTCTGTCGTTTCTTAGCTGCATATATCCCTGCAGCTGCTCTCAGTCTTGTTTCTCCCAATCGTTCAAGGTCAAAAAGTCTAGAGGAGAGTTCATGACCCATCCATTCGTGCTCTTGTGCTACTTTCAATGTAGGTATCAAGAAGTCCAAGGGTAGCACCGCGTTTTGGCCAAATACCATCTGAAAGGGGGTGGCTTGGAGTACCCTTTTGTAGGCGACTCGGTATGCCCAAACAGCATGGTGTAGCTGTTTGTCCCAATCAGAGCATTTAGTGTTCACTAATTTTGTCAGTACATTGCATAAGATCTTGTTGGTGCTCTCAGCCTGGCCATTTGCTTGAGGGTGATAGGGGGCAGACTTCTTATGTATTACCAAGAATTCTTGGAGTAGATTTTCAATCACTTCATTCAAGAAGTGAGTGCCTCTATCACTAACTAGCTCTATGGGTAGCCCGTATCTAGTGAACACATTCTCAAATAAAAACTTAGCTGTTGTTTGAGCATCGTTCTTCGTTGTGGCTTTTACCTCTACCCACTTAGTTAGATAGTCTGTTGCAACAATGATATATTCTGCATGGGAATTCTTAGCTGGGGGATTAATAGGACCTACGAAGTCTATTCCCCACTTGGAGAATGCACGTCCACCCATCATAGGTTTCAGTGGCATCTCATCTTTACGTATAGGATACTGAGTTCTCTGACAGACATCACATCGTTTCACATAGGTATGTGCATCCATGTGAAGGTTCGGCCACCAGAAGCCCGCAAATAGTATTGCCTTGATCACCCGATCTGGTCCAAAGTGTCCTCCTGCTACACCTTGGTGAGCAGTTTCCAAGACCTTGAGATATTCACTTTCATGGACACATAGCCTTAGGTAACCATCTTTACCACGCTTATATAGACTATCACCAATGAGTGAGTAATCCTGGGCTTCTTGTTCTAAACTCCTTTTCCTAGCCAAGGTCATATTTGGAGGGAATGTTTTTGTCCTCAGGAAGGATACTAGTGGTTCACTCCAATCTGGCACTATGGACACTTGATAAAGAGTGGCATGTTCCACAGGTGGTTTAGGGCGACAGATTGGGCATTCCTTGCACAACTTTTGGACATCCGCTTCCATAGTTGGCCAATGCACTCCGAGTCTCCTTAGTGTCTGTAGGGTTCGTTGCTTTGAATAGTGTTGCTCTAATGCACCTACATGTGCTAATTGCAACCATTTTGCATACTCATCCTCTTCCACACAACAGGCCAAGATCCCTTGATCTGTGTGCTTGTACATACTTCCTGCCATGATGTGGTACTTTTGGGCTTTCACAACCTCCCTATTCTGTGTGTTTACTACAGGATGGTTAGGCCCGTATTGTTGGAACATCAAGCTTACACTATGCTTGAGGTGGATTTGATCTACATCAAAGGCTATCGCGTCAAAAGAATATCCGTTGGCGAGTTCTTTTTCATATGCTCATTTATTGTATTTTTTGAGAATATTTTGATGGCTCATTTACCGTTGTAAAAGCCTTGAGTTGTACACATGTAAAGGTACAAATATAGGGCCAAAATCCCACGAAATTCTGGTGGTTGAAGTTGTATTCAATCAAGCAATCAATCACCTAAAAGTAGATCAATCAAGATCTTCACTTTTCCTAGATTGTAGGGAAGTGAATTGATTCCCTCCAACAACCATTCCCACCTTCATTTGAATTCAAATTCAAGTTGTAAAAGTCGTGGAACACTCCTAGAGGCTATATAAGGAGTTGAAATCACTTGTAAAATACATGGAAGCAATATACATACACTTGTGACCATCATTGTCTTGCTCCTTCAATTTTCTGCATCATCTTCTTCGCCAACAGTAATCTTGCAGAGGCTGCTGCTCTCTCCTCAGAGATCCAAATTGAGTGCAAGAGGACTCATTGGAAAGGTATCAGTGTCTAGTTTATGCCTGTAAATTTGCAAAGCATTTGGTTCAGCAGAGTTGGAGAAATCTCAGTTTTTCTGCCTCGGGGTCAATCTCTGCATATTCCTGAAAAATAGGAAGTACCACCGGTGAATGTCGCATTCATTCCTATAGCATATTTTTCTTATTCCTTATACTTTTGTGCATTCCATACACTCAACCCTATGTGTATCACTTCCATAAAAAGATTTTTTCTAATTGTAATCACGCTGGTCGCTATGGGCATTTGAAGTTCATTGTCTCTTCCATAGATAGTAAGTTTTTTGAGCTAGTCGACCCGCGAACCTATCTGTTTTGTATCGACTCATTCTCCTTGATGCTCCAAGGTACATAGTGTGTTTCTTTGCAATTATAGCATGCCTATAAGGTCTATTTGAGTCTCCAAAAGCTCAAGGGCTGGTCTTGTGCCGGTTGGCTTGACCAAACTTCATCGCTTCGAAACGCACTTTTCTACCTTCGACAAGCTTCTCCAAGTTCTTTCACGTATGTCAAAACTGGCACCAATGGCTTAGCCCACTGCGGCACCACTTCCAAATTAAACAAGTAAGCATCGGGAAGATCATCGGATACTCCTTGTGGGGCTTCTCCCGATGTGAGCCTAGAAAGGTGATCAGCCCTCAAATGAGTCCTACCTTTCCTTACCACCACCTCAAAATCATATTCCATTAGCAAGAGAAACCATCTTACTAATCTTCCTGTATTGCATGGCTTGTTTACGAGGTATAGCAATGCCTGATGATCAGTAAAAAATTTAAACTTATTTGCAAGCAAATAGTGTCTAAATTTCTTAACTGCATATACCATGCCTAAGCCTTCTCTCTACGTAGTGGTGTAATTTCGTTCAGCTGCATTCAATTGTCTACTAGCGTAGGCAATTGGAAGATCCATATTACCTTCACCAGTAGGTTGTGCGAGTACACATCCAATAGCATAATTGGATGCATCCACGTGAACATGGAATGGCTTATTCCAATCTAGTGTGGTCAAGATTGGTGCTGAACATAATCTTCGTTTAAGCTCCTGGAAGGAATTCTCACATTCGTCCGTCCACTCGAAGTTAGTCAAAAGTCCATACAGAGGCTTTGCTATGATGGCATACATGTGTATAAACCGTCGGTAATATCCACAATGCCCCATGAAAGCTTGTACTTCCTTGACATTCTTTGGCGTGGGTAGCTCTGCTATGGCTCTCACTTTCTCTTCGTCAGTAGATATGCCATTCTTTGACACTATGTGCCCTAGAATCTTGCCTTGCCTGACCATAAAAACACACTTTTCTGGGTTCAGGCAGACTTGATATTCTCTACATTTGTCAAAGATTTGTCTGAGTTCAGGAATATGGGTTTGTCTAATGTTGGAATGAGCACAAAGATCATCAACATAGACTTCTAAGTTCTTCCTCAGGAACTCCTTAAATACATGGCACATTAGTCTCTGGAAGGTAGCTGGTGCATTGGTAAGCCCAAATGGCATTACACGAAAGGCAAATATACCCCATTCTGTGGCAAAAGCTGTCTTATGCTGATCTTCTGGTGCTATGGCTACTTGATTGTAGCCCAAAAATCCATCGAGGAAGCTGTACACTTCCTTGCCTGCTACTCTTTCTAAGAGATGTTCTGTGATGGGAAGCGGATAGTTATCTCGAATCGTGGCTGCATTAACCTTCTTCAAGTTAATGCATACACGTAGCTTTCCATTTTTCTTGGGCACCACTACGATGGGGGATACCCACTCAGTGTGCTCAATTTCATAGATAAATCCAGCTTCAACCAGTCTATCTATCTCCTCTTTTATCTTGGCGGCGTAATTATCGTTATATGTATAGGGCTTTTGCTTAGAGGGTTTAGCATCTGAGGTCATGGGGATAGTGTGTGAGCATATATCAGGGTCAACACCTTTCAAATCCTTGTAACTCCAAGCGAATACATCTCTGTATTCTCTTAGCAACGCTATTAACGCATGCTCTTCTTCCTCTGTTAGGTCATGGCCTATGTACGTGCATCTCTCCTCTCCTTCTTCTAGGGCCACTACTATTTTCTTGGTGGTTTCTTTGTTATCATAGGCCTCTCCTACTTGTGCCTCTCATTTAGGCATTCTTATCATGACTCTCCTGTCGTCTATCTCATACTTCTTAAAATTTTCTGGGACCTCAAACAAAGATTCTTCCTCTTCTGGTGAGACTTCTCTCTTCTTTCGTTTCTTTCCTTCTTCCTTCGGGGTCACATGTGTTGCTAATCTTACATCATTTGTAAGTTCTCCATGCCTCTGGGGTTGAAATTCTACTTCATGGAAGTATTCTTCATCTGATGCAAAAGGTGGGTCCATAATGATTGACTCTAGATCGGAGTCACTTGCATCCTCAAATGCATCAGGGCTAGGTTCGCATTCTTCTAGAACAGCCTCTCCCATGATTGGCTCTATGGAGAAAACTGAAATGTCATAGACATCCTCATCACAGTGGGGTGTCCATTGTTCCTCATTGATGGCCACATCCATTGCTGCTAGGATTTCTGCCCAGCCATGGGGTTCAAATTCCTCATCAGGAAAGACTACAGGTGCATAGGCTGGGTCTTGAATTGATCTATGGTTCTCTTTTGCACCTATATCTCTGGCCTTTTCTCTTTTCTCCTCTTCTACTGCTACTTTGCACATCCATAAGTGGGTGTCTTCATGCATCCATGAAGATCCTGATCCTATGGAATGCACAGATTCCGTATCATCTTTGGCTCTATGGATGGGATTCCATTGGATAGGTGGTACATCTCTATGAGAGTAATCCTTAAGATTGACTTTGGTCGTAACACCTAAGTACTGCAGGTACAAGGAATTGGTTCCCCAATCCTGTACCACTTGCAACTGTCGCATAAAGGGTCGTCCCAAGATCATTTCATAGGCATGGTTCTTGCTAAAATCACATATGGCAAAGGTATGCTCGAACTCGACACCACAGGTGGTGAGAGTTATTCCTTCTAACAACCCTAGGGGTCTCTCTATGTGACCATCGGCCATCTGCAATTTCATCCTCGTGGGCCTGAGTGCTGGCTTGCCCCAGCGCTTCCATAGGGAAGTGGTGGCAATTGCAACTCCTGCACCTGAGTCCAAAATTGCCTTGGTGGTGTACTCTTGGTAGGTAATGGGAAGATAGGTGTTCCCTTCTTCACCTTCACACATATCTCCTATCTTATCCAAGGGTATCTCTGGCACTGTCCTATGTGATCCTACCTGGGAACGAGGTTTTGCTATCTCTGGTACTTGTTTGGCGACATGTTTCCATAATTCAGTTCTAACCTTGAGTAGCTCTTCTAACTTGAGATTGCACTGCACTTTAGTGTTTTTCACTACCTCTGTGTTCCTAGGTATGACTGAATCTTCGTTTCTTACCATGACCGTGGGTGCTCACAGACAGGTGGACTTTGCTTCCCATGGGCCTGTGAAATGGGGTAGTTCTTGTAAAGAATTAGACTCGAAGTCTAATCTTTCTTGAGATTGGGTACTCTCCTGCTCCCCATAAATGGATGGGATGTCTTGTGGGAATTGGTCGTGTGCATCATCCACAAGTTCAATAGGAGGAGGGACTTCACTCTCTTTAGCCCATTTGTCTTCTTGAATCTCGCGTAGGAATTCTGGTGTGAACCGGTTCATAGAAGAGGATGTGTCTGGCTCCGTAGAGTTAGGCACATAAGCTTCAGGCACATAAGCTTTTGGCACATAGGCTTTCTGGGTAGGAAGACCTGCTCTTTCACTGGCCTTGTCATGGTGTTGAGGGGCGAGTTCCTTTTGTGATTGTGCCATTAGATTCTCCATTCTTTCTAGTGAAGGGGGGTTGTCTGGTTCAGTGGAATTGGGCACATAAGCTTCCGGTGGGGAATGGGTCATGTTTTTTCTTGCTTTATCTCTTTCTTGATTTTTTTCTTCCTTGGCAGATCTTGCAATTATGCCCTCTAACTTCTCTAGAAGTCCATCCAAGTGTAATTGTGTCTTGGCTGAGCCCGAGTAATTGAAAAGGCGACTAGCTTCAAACATAGTCTGAGCCAATGCGACCATTTTCGCGCAAAGCTTGGTTCTTTCTATCTCTAGGTCAGCTCTAAGGTAGCACTTGTCATGATCCGTGACATTCGGCCCTTCTTGGATTCTGGCCTGATAGGCTTTAAGCATCATGTCTATGTCTTCAGGAGTGGGGTCAGCTAATACTGATCCTGCTCGGGGTGGTGGAATTGTATGAGGTGGGTTGGAAGGTGGCGGGTCGGATGGCGATGGGAATGGTGGTGGTGGGGTAGTGTGAGAGGGAGTTTGAGATGTGAGTTCAGTTATCTTGGCTTTGGTTTCTCTTATGCTTTCCTCAAGTTCACACATCTTTTTAGCCCATTGTCTTTTCATTCTTTCCCGACTATCTCTCCAGGCTCTAGTCCTCTTCTTGGTAATGCTCTCCGTTTCACTAACTTCTGGGCTCTTTCCCTGATCTACAGTTTGGTTTTGCTGCAATGCTTGAGCTCTTGTGACCACTTGCACTGGTGCAGTGGAAGTCACACTCCCTGTGGAGTCTACAACTAACCCAATAACGTTTATAGGAGTGATTTTTGGCATATTGTTGGGATTCTTAGGACAATCTCGTAAGAGATGCTCTTTTCCACAGTCTTGGCAAAAGCCTTGGATCATCACTGACTGGGATTGTGTAGGTGGAGGTAAGGGGCAATCACAAATGAGGTGATCTCCCTGACATCTGTAGCATGGTCCTCTAGGGAATGGGGGTCTTACCTGCCTAGGTTGGGGTCTAGGGTTGGGGTTTGCATACATGACATTTGTGTAATCTGATTCCCAACTAGGTTCATTTGGCTCTTCACTATAGTAAGACTCACCATGTTCGGGAGATTGCATGTAGTAAGCCTGGGGACTATCAACATGTGTAGAGTCGAAACTATGGTCACTAGGATCACTTTCTGAGAGCAGTGGTGTTAAAGGGACTATAGCTCTATTCAGGTTTTCTTCTGCTGCTGCATATTTTACTGGGATTACATTAGCTGGGACAGGGGGTTGTTGTGCTAGCACATGCTGAGGCCTTTGTTGGTTTTGGTAGGGTTGGTAGGTTTGTTGAGGCCTAGCATACTGCTGAGGTGGGTACTGGTTCTCGTATCTTCCTTGATGAGGGTATGGCTGTGGGTACGTCTGCCCAACAGCTTGCTTATTGTAGGGGCAATCTTGCGCGGTGTGATTGGTGTACCTTCGTTCTATAGTGCAGTACTGGCTACCAGGATTAACTTGGGGTTGAGCCATAATGGGACATGCATTCGCCATGTGGTCGCCACCACAAATATAGCACCTTTTCACAGGGGAAAACCTTGGGATTTGTTTGTTGGTGACACCTAATTTCTGAGCTACTTTCTCTGCAAGTTCCTCGATTGATGTGGCGTGGAAGAGAGGTTAGAGGCACTATCCGAATCTTTGTATATCTTAGAAAGCTCTAACTCCTCCCCTAGGTTATCCTCAATATCAATGCATGTGCGTACACAATCTTCTATGGTCCTAGGGTCCTTCAAGTACACATAAGATCTCAATTTGGTACTTAGCAATCCATCCAAGAATAAAGCCACTTGCTTGGCTGGTGTGGGTAGCTCCGAAACAGGGCATCTTTCTAAGTATTACCTAAATCTTCTTCCTGCAAGCCTCACAGTTTCTTGAGGTGTTTGCTTGAAGCTGTGAATCACCGAGGAGGTATTATGCCTTATGCCACTCTTAGAGAATTCGATAATGAACGCCTCTAGGAGTTGACCTATGCTCCTGAACTGCCTCTCATTTAGTGGCTGAAACCATGTTAGGGCAGTGTTCCTAAGGGTTAGACCAAAGGCATTGTACTGCGTGAATAGATCCTCCACTTGTTCAGCTCTCAGGACTTGTCTAAACTCAGCCACATGATCGTATGGATCTCAAGTGCCATCGAAGTAGTTCTTCATGGACTTAACTAGCTGAGTCGGTCTCAAGGTTCTTGTGTGCTCTCTAGGTCGTGGTAGAGGGAATTCATTCGCATTTCTTTGATTCCTGTGAGCTCTAAGTATCTCAGGTTCTACTCTATTTGTTTCCGTCCTCGTTCTTTCTCTGCCCACTGGGTTGGCAAAGCTTACTTCTGGTCTATCTCTGCTTCTGTCCCTTTGCATTCCATGAGCTTGGGATGTTCCCGCTCCAGGGTGACCGTAGGACACATTTGATCTTGGTTGGGGGAAAATAATTTCACCTTTCCAAGTGTAAGCATGCCTATCATTTTCTGTCACCACAAAGATTCTCTCCGAAGCGTGATCTAAGTAGGTCACTCTGCCTGGGCTATCAGGATCCTTAAACTCAAAGATCATGATTGTTCCTATATCAAATGGCCGATCAGATTTATATCTCCAAAAGGCTTCATCAGTTTCTCGGTTCAGAAGAAGATCTATGCTCTTATTATCTTGGGGAATCCACTCTGGTGTGATAATCCTCGTAAGAACAGATTTCCCTCGAGGGGTCCTCGGTTCTACTCCCATGTTTCCTTGCTCTAGGTCATCTAAGTCCGATTCTGGGACTACGTTCCCAAATTCATCAGTCCTATCTGGGTGACTGGTGACTACATATATTGTCCCTTCCTTGTCCATGTATGCTCCATTTTCAAACTTGACAGCTAGGCGCTCTAGTCCAATGGATTGGTCAGGGTTTTTAATCTGGACCACCGCTCTTCCTAGGCCGTCCTCATAGATGCTAGCACCTAATCGGTTGGTCCTAAGGTATTCCAACTGTGTTTTGTAAGGGCCTTCTACCCTGTGCAAGTATGGCACTCCTGAACTTCCCGTAGGTCTGTCCATGCCTTGAGACATCTCTGATTCACTGGTATCAGAGCTAGGGTAATGCAAGTGGTGACTCAACTGCTGGGCCCAAGACCTCGCAGTATGATTGACACTAGCTTCTGAAGACCTAAGGCTTTGTCTATCCCTTACTAGATGCCGTCCTGATCTAAGGTTCATATGCCTAGTTAAGTAGCCCAATTTTTGCCCAGAGTACAACCTCGTTGCCGATCAATTGGTATCAGTCACTTGATTCTTTTTAGTTATTACGTCTTGTCTGATATTACGTCGTCAGGAATACTTGAATGTTCTTCGTACTTTTAGGTTGATCGTTCCACGTTAGATTTTTTTCTTATGGTCATCGCATCACAAAGTGATTATATTTAATCTTGGACTTGAGTGCATAAGTAGTCTTCAACTTGATTGATGCCTATCGTTGCCCTAACTTACCTCTAGTACTATTTGTACTTAGCCTGAGCTAAAAAATGACAGAGGGAGTTGAGAATATTCCAACCTTTTGTTTCCTGCTTGGTTGCCCTTGAATGCCCAGGAAGTGTGTTCCCAAGCTTGCACTTACACTTGCTTAGAACGCCTTTCGATGCTCTCAATAGATCTGTAAGAGTTCCAAAGTTAGCTTTAAGATTTAAATTTCAAAGACAGAATCAATGATTTTCATTCCCGAAGCACAAACACTAATTTGCATAGTGATTTTTAAGAAAACAATTCTAAAGACCCCTGACTTTGATCCCCCTATGGTCAACTTCAAAATACCCTATCTGAAATTCCGACAAGCCCAAGAGCTCAAAAAATGGATTTCGTATGAAAAAGTTATGACTGTTTAGGGTTTAGGGGGTTAAAACAGGATTCAATCTGGCTGACAGATCCTAGGGTTTTCTCCCAAATCTCAAGTGTAGGAACCTCCAAAAATGCTAATAGATTGACTATTTTGCCCCAAAATTATCCCAAATTTTGAACAAAAGCCAACCCTAATTTTTGGCCGAAAAGCTTGTCAATCGCGATCGACAGGTCTGTCAATCGCGATTGACAGAGGGGTCCGTCGGGCCTGTCAGTCGCGATCGACAGTGTCAATCACGATCGACATAGTCGATCGTCGCTGTCAATCGCGATCGACGGTATCAATTGCGATCGACACGTTTTCCGGTTTTTTCGCCGAAATTTCAGTCAATCGGGGGCCTATCAGTTGCGATGGACACGTGGCTACACGTAAAAGTCAATCAATCGTTGAATTTCTGTCGGTCGCGATCGACGGTGTCAATCGGGATTGACAGGGGTGTCGGTCGTGGCTGTCGATCGCGATTGACGGTGTCAATCGTGATTGACAGGGTCCTACGTGGCAGTCTGTCGGTCGTGAAGTTTGTCGATCGCGATTGACAGGGTCTGTCGGTCGCGATTGACAGGGTTTGTCGGTCGCGATTGACAGAGGCTGTCGGTCGCGATTGACAGAAAAACTCGGAATTTTTCTACTGTTTTAGGTGATTTGGGATGTGCTCATCATGCTTGTGCTAGTGGTGCACGTTATTTTACCAAATGATCGAATTTTCTGTCGATCGCGATCAACAGAGGCTGGCGACTGCGAGACAGATTCGACGAGTTTCGTACCTGCACAGCGTGCTGGAGGGGATCATGATGATGATACCTGCAAGAAACACAATAAACATGCAAAAAACAGTGCAAGCAATATCGCTCTCTCGCTCTCTCTCACAAGTAGAATGAAGGAAATGAGGTGGAGATGGTGATATGATCAAAACTGAAGATTTTCGCGATGATGGAGATGGAGGTGGGAGATGGTGATGATGATGATGGTGAAGAAAAAACAAGAAAATAGATGAAAGTGAAGAAAATACCTACAACTCCAACGCGTCAACTCTACGTCATACCATCACACGCTTGTCCTCAAAGTTCGATCCCCGGCAACGGCGCCAAAATTTGGTGTAGCTCAGTGATGAGTAGCACCTCCTTTAATGTCAATCCGGGAAGACGTGAGGATGGTATGAAGACCTCGAGCAAGTGGAGGCACAAGTGCGTGAGTGAGAAGCACACAAACATTCACACACATACACACACACGCGCACACACAGCAAGACAAAGAGTGAGAAGCAATGGAGTTCTTAGATTACTTTCAAAAAGCTCTTACAAGTTCGTTTCAATTACAATCTACCCCCAAAAATGAGCTCTCTAGCTCCTTTTATAGTTTTTGACTAGCTTTGGCCCTGTCCAGACCTAGTGTCCAGCCTAGTTAAAAATTAGGTTCCAGGGCTTATTTGAGGGCTCAAACGAGATCTAAAAAATACGAAAATTGGTAAGCAACTACTTCTAAGGCTCCTCAAGCTCGAGGACTCCTCGGCTTGCACAAAATGGAGCTACAAAAAGGTGAACATGGTATTTACAGGGGTTGTTAGTGATGAGAATCACTGTTAATTTGTGTAAGGATTTTGAAAAATTAAAAGGTTGCCTTAGTGCTAGATCTGCGTGAATGCTCGTACTTGCTTCTTCATGAAGAAAATTATTGGCCTACTTGCCAGATCGTCTGCTGCTAACAGGAAGTATCTCAACCCCTAAGCAACGATGAAGCACGAATGGCCTCCACAGGTATCCTTCTTTGACCTCTGCACACCAAAAGTGCTCTTACTCAGAGCTTATGCCGAGAACTCCAGTGAGCTTTTGTAGACCTGTAGTAGACACCAAGAGCTTTCCAAAAAAACAAATTTTACTTCAAATGGATGCTTATAGAAAGAGAAACAATGTCTACAACATGAGCTAGTTGAATGCTCACAACTGCTAGTGAAGCAGAGACCTCACTTCACTCCAGCAAGCTTTTCTCAGAGATTATACAAAGAATGAATCTCAAACTTGGGTCAACTTTAGAGCACTCTAATAGCTACCCAATGACACCAAAATCATAGCAAATGGATAAATAGAGAAGGAGAACCAGCCATTACAACAGAGAGCAAAATATTTCCAACAGAGCCTACACACAAAGAGAGATATCAATCACACAACTTCACTAAAATGAATGTTGCTCCCAGATTACTCAGAGAATGCTCCAGAGAATTTGTGAGCATAAAATAAACTTTAATAGCTATCCAATGCGACAAGAATTACATCAAATGGATACAATATGAGGGCGAACCAAGGCTAACAACTAAGGCGTAGAGAGTTGCAACACTGCCTGCGCACACACATAGATATGCCTACTAAAAAGAAAACAAACAAGCAAGCAAGGGGCTAGCTTAAGCAAGGGGCTTGCTTATCACAACTCCAGCACTTAGTGCTCACTTTACATGAGCTAAAAATCCAAGAAGATGGCCCAAAAGAAGTCAGGATACATGCTCCTTTTATAGTGAGAAGTGTGCCCCTAAAATCTAGGAACTACCTTTCCAAATCAGCCTCCTAACTTGGAGGACTTAGTTGAGATGAATTGGGGAGTGGTTGAGTGACTTTTCTTGAAGGAATCTCGTGACTTTTGGCTTCCTTTGATTGCTCCATATGTCCACAAAAGATTCGATGCTCCTCCAAGCTCCTTCATCCTCATCCAAGCTCCTTCATGTTGATGCTTTGCTTGAATTTTGAAATCTTCATTCCATCCAAAGCCTTTGTAAACATGTCGGCAACTTGGTCCTTGGTACCAATATGTTGTACTGAAACTTCCTTCGATATCACCTTTTCCCTTATGAAGTGATAGTGCACTTCAATATGCTTGGTTCTAGCATGATAGACAGGATTCGATGCTCGATGAATGCTACTCATATTGTCACAAAAAATTGGATATGTGTCAGCCTGCAAATTAAGCTCCATAAATAACTTCTTAATCCACATTAGCTCACATGTGACTTGAGCCAAAGCTCTATACTCAGCCTCGGTGGAAGATAAGGCCACCGTGGGTTGTTTCTTTGAAATCCATGAGATGATCTTGCTACCTAGCATGACTAGGTAACCACATGTACTTCTTCTATCCTCCTTGGAATCGGCCCAATCTGCATCAGAATAAGCTTTGACCTACATATCATCATCAAATGAATAGAACAATCCTTCATTTATAGTGGCCTTGAGATATCGTAACATTCTTCTTGCAGCTTGCAAGTGTGTAGTCCTTGGACTATGCATAAATTGTGATAACACTCCAACTCCATATGCCATGTCAGGCCTAGTTATTGTGGCATAACTGAAAGAGCCTACAATAGAGCGGTAAAAAGTTACATCCTCTAATGGCTCTCCATCAATGGAGCTTAGCTTTACATTAACTTCCATGGGATTTGAAATAGGCTTGCAATGTAGCATCCCAAACCTCTCAAGTAGGTCTAGAATATACTTCCTTTGGATGAGCATAATACCTTCTTCTTTGTATACAACTTCAATGCCAAGAAAATACCTAAGATCTCCAAGATCAGATATCCTAAACTCCTTTCCAAGCTTTGCCTTGATCTCCTCAATGCCCTTTGTATCATTACCTGTAATGATAAGATCATCTACATACACACACATGTAGACTACAAGTTCTCCTCTTTGTTTGATGAAGAGAGATGGATCCGCCTTGCATTGATTGTAACCACATTTGATCAAATAGTCCACCAATCTTTGGTTCCAAGCCCTTGGAGCTTGCTTTAGGCCATAAAGTGCCTTCTTCAACCTACAAACATGATGTGGAAACTCTTTATGAACAAAACCTAGTGGTTGCTCCATGTATACCTCTTCTTCCAAGTCTCCATTGAGAAATGCATTCTTGATATCCAATTGGAAAAGCTTCCATCCTTTGCTAGCAGCCATTGCAATGAGTTTCCTAATGGTGCTCATCTTGGCCACGGGGATGAATGTCTCTTCAAAGTCCATTCCATAGGTTTGTGCAAAACCCTTGGCCACCAATCTTGCTTTGAACCTAGAAATAGATCCATCTGAATTCCTCTTTACTTTATACACCCACTTATTACCTATTACCTTCATGTTCTCCTTCTTGGGCACTAGAGTCCATGTTTGATTTTCCTCAAGTGCGTTGATCTCTTCTTGCATTGCCTCTTTCCATTCGGTGTACCTGCTTGCATCTTCATTGCAATCAGGCTCATGATCTTCTACTACTTTGTTCATATATGCATAATGTGTTGCCATGTATGAATCATAAGTAAACCGTTGAGTTGGATACTTAACTCTAGAAGACTTCCTTTCTTCACCTTTTTGAGGAATAAACCTCCTTTGCCTTGGGAACTTGATCTCTTTCTTTGACGTAGCTTCTTTCTCCATCATGTGTCCTTCATCATCTTCAACTTTATTACCTTCTTCATCCAACTCCATCAATGTTGCTTTGCCTTTGTTGATTGATTGTGCTTCATAGCTTGATGAAGATCTCCCCCTCCATGGTGAGTTCATGCTTGAACTATCTTCATTGATGGAACACCTTGGGCCGCTTAGCTCTAGGTCGATTTGTTCTTCATCACGTCCATGCTTTTCTTCTTCATAGTCCTGCATACAATCATACTTCTTATACCAAGGGAGTAGCTCATCAAATGCTACATCCCTTGATATCCTCAAGTCCTTTGTGTTTGGGTTGAAGCACCTGTAACCTTTATGATCATTTGAATATCCTAGAAACACACACTTTTCTGCCTTTGGTTGTAGCTTGTGCCTCAATTCACTTGGCACATGTACATAACAAGTACATCCAAATATCTTCAAGTGGGAAAGATCACGTTTCTTACCATAATAGGATTGATATGGTGTCAAGACATGGATCCTTGAGGTAGGAGCCCTATTCATAAGATACACGGCGGTATTTGCTGCATAACTCCAAAACATGTTAGGTACATTCATGTCATTAAGCATTGCTCTAGCGATCTCGACTTGTAGAAGCATAATTACCTTGGCCTTTGTATGAAGAACCTTGATTATAGCTCCTTTGGATTCCTCCTTGGTAGCAATCTCTAGCATAGTGTCCAAACTTGCCACATATGTAACATCCTTCACCATCTTGATTCCTGTTTTGTTGATGTCGTCCTCCTCTTCCTCTTGTTCTTCCTCTCCCTCTTTGTGATGAGGTGCCTTGCTCATGTCCTTGATTTCTTGAGTGGCCTTGCATTCCTCCAAACCTTCCTTTGCCCCTTCCTTGTCCTCGTCTTCCTTTGCCCCTTTGATTACCTCCATACAAAACTTGTGCATCCTTGCTTTTAGTTGAACTTCCACCTATGTTCATTTCTTCGGTGACCATGAGAGCAACCAATTGCTCAAAATCAGGAAGATTATCCCTTACATATACTGAAGCGGTAAAGGGTTTCCACTTCTCATCATCTCTCAAACCATTGAGAGTATAAGCCACAAGATCGTCATCGTCTACGTGGCTTCCAATGGATCCCAATGCATCTGATAACTCCTTGACCTTAAGTATGTAGTCATTTATGCTACTCTGTGAGCTCTTCCTAAGGTTGTTGAGCTCATTCTTGAGTTGGATCTTCCTTGCTTTGGTGCTTGTTGAATAAAGCCTTTCAAGTGTCTCCCGTACCTTCATGCTTGAATCCAAGTCTTGGATATGGCCGATCATGCTATTGCTAATGTGTTGGGAAAGGATAAAGATAACCCTCTTGTCTCTTTCATTCCATTCCCTAAAGGCCCTTCTCTGGTCATTGGTTGGATTCTCATCCAACCTAGTTCTTGGTTCACTTCCACTAATCAACCCCCAAAGGCCCTTGCCCATAAGATAGTTGGAGACCCTAAATCTCCATGGTTGATAGTTCCCTTTGTATAGCTTTTCAATTTGAGTGTTAAAGTCTCCCATATCTAGTCTTTGATACTTGACCTAGCCCTTGGCTAATGCTCCAATGTTTGTAAAATGAAAATGAGGCTCTGAGGTTACCTCAATCCAAAGCTTTCCTTAGATGGACACCTTGTGCTCTTGAAACTTTGAGTAGAATAGCTCCCCCTTGATGGGACCTATGTCCAAGAAGCTTTTGTTGATGCAAATCTTCAACCACCAACTCCAAGAGGTCTTCTTGCTTGTATGTGATGCCTCCAAGATGCCCAAATGCTCTGATACCACTTATGGGGGAAGTATCTCAACCCCTAAGCAACGACGAAGCGCGAATGACCTCCACAGATATCCTTCTTTGACCTCTGCACACCAAAAGTGCTCTTACTCAGAGCTTATACCGAGAACTCCAGTGAGCTTTTGTAGACCTATAGTAGACACCAAGAGCTTTCCAACAAAACAAATTTTACTTCAAATGGATGCTTACACAAAGAGAAACAATGTCTACAACATGAGCTAGTTGAATGCTCACAACTGCTAGTGAAGCAGAAACCTCACTTCACTCCAGCAAGCTTTTCTCAAAGATTCTACAGAGACTGAATCTCAAACTTAGGTCAACTTTAGAGCACTTTAATATCTACCTAATGACACCAAAATCATAGCAAATGGATAAATAGAGAAGGAGAACCAGCCCTTACAACAGAGAGCAAAATATTTCCAACAGAGCCTACACACAGAGAGAGATATCAATCACACAACTTCACTAAAATGAATGTTTCTCCCTGATTACTTAGAGAATGCTCTAGAGAATTATTGAGCATAAAATAGACTCTAATAGCTATCCAATGCAACAAGAATTACATCAAATGGATACAATATGAGGGAGAACCAATGCTAACAACTCAGGGGTAGAGAGTTGCAACACCGCCTGCGCACACACATAGATATGCCTACTAAAAGAAAACAAACAAGCAAGCAAGGGGCTTGCTTATCACAACTCCAGAACTTAGTGCTCACTTTACATGAGCTAAAGCTCCAAGAAGATGGCCCAAAAGAAGTCGGGATACATGCTCCTTTTATAGTGAGAAGTGTGCCCCTAAAATCTAGGAACTACCTTTCCAAATCAGCCTCCTAACTTGGAGGATTTAGTTGAGATGAATTGGGGAGTGGTTGAGTGACTTTTCTTGAAGGAATCTCGTGGCTTTTGGCTTCCTTTGATTGCTCCACATGTCCATAAAAGATTCCCCATGAATTTGTAGCTTGAAGCTTGACTTTTAACACAACCTGCAAGATCCAACAGAAGCATATCAAGGTTCTTTTGAAAAATCTTTTTAATTTTTATGTTTTTCTTTTCAAAAATCAAAGTGTGAACTCATGCACTCCATGCAGCTTTATAAAGATTAGTACAAATTTTAGAAAATTAGGTAGATTCAAGCTTCACAAACATCATATTATGTTTCTGCGTCTACAAACTGAGAAGTAATCACATGAATAAACAGTTGCCTTTCTAGATCTTCTATTTGTTCAACTGGTTTAGATCAAACTGCTCATTCTAAGTACTCGCATATACTTATGTTTTTACTAGCTATGTTTGTAGAATATACCTTGATTCCTACTATTTATCTCCTACTCTCCAACCCTCCATTAGATGTCTTTCCTTTTTCTTTTTCTTTTTCATTTTATTTTTCTTTTTCTCTTCATCTCAGCTCAGCATTTCTTTCTATCTTTCATTTTCACAAATCGGCCTATATCGAAATCGGGTGCGACTCATGGACTTGTCCGCCCGGCCAAGTTTACCCCACCTGTCTGTCGACCCGACATAGCGCACGACATACACAATGTTAGCCCTACATGAAATCGATGTTAGCTCATGGCTCTGACCACCCGGCCAGAGTGACTCCACCTGCCTATCGACCCATGCAAGCGCATGACAACAAATAGGTCAGGCCTAGAACGAAACTAGCTACAACGCATGGCCTTGATGGCCCAACTAAGGTGGTTCCACCCGCCTACTAGCCCATCCCAATGCACTAACAATATGCACACACATATAAGCTGGCATGCATATGAAGGTTTTTCATCAATCATGATCCATATGGAGGTAAGATCTCACAAGAAGCAAATAGTAGGACTCAAAGAATCCCACTCACTAAGTGTTCAAATCTATCAATATATACATGCACTCAATCTAAGCATGCCATCACATTCCCAAGCTTTCACTCCCAAAAGTCTCTAGTCTGCTAGCTGACTCCATTCATATAATTCCTAGTCGTTCATGCTTCATGCAAACCCATAATATATATTTTCTATCTTCATTCTACATGATTTTCATAAATTCATACATATCTTTATCACACAACAATGCAATGCATATGCTATATTAGAAAGAAAACGGAATCCAAATAAAAAACATTTCACCTTATCATATTAGTACATCTTCATCATTGATCGATCCAGTTTCTCTTCAACCTCATGACCTATCATTCTTCATCAGCTTCAACATCAATGTCATCAGCATCCTCCAGTATCATCATTATCATAATCATCGTCATCAATCAGTAATCATTCATCATCATAAACCATCAATCATCATCATAAACCATCAATCATCATCATAAACCATCATCATCATCAATCACTAATCATTCACTAATCATTCACTGATCATCATAAATCATTATCTTTCATCATCATCCATCAATCATCATCATCATTCATCATCATCCTCAAACACTTGATAATTCATCAATCATTTAGCATCATGAATCATTAATCATCCTCATTCATTAGTCATCAATCATCATCAATCATTAATCATCCATTATCATAAAATATAATCATTATCAATCACTAATCATTAATCATCATCACTACCCATTATCATTCATTAATACCATAATCAATCCTCATCATCCAATAATTGTTGATCATTCCCATAAATTTTCATTATGGTTTTTATTCAATCATCATTTGAGATTTGCAAATATATCCTGAAAAGTTAGATTCTTACTTCTCCTATTCTTCTTCAGACTCTTAGAAGTCTTTGAAGTTGTCTGTACACTCCGCTCGATTTGCATGATAATATCATCAAGCAACTATTTCTCTGCTTTATTAACTCGTTTATCCGATTTTATATCTTCTTGAGTCTCTTCTTTACTCTTTTCTAGTTCAATCTCTTAATCAAAGTTTATTTGGGATTGCAATTTTGCAACTTTGTCTTGATCAAATAGATTCTCATTAGCTAAAATTTTTGGATCAAATGGAACATATACATCCTACTCTTTCTTTGATTTCTCTTGCATTTCTCTATCAGATTCTCTTTTATGATCAATTTCCATTTTTTCTCTGAATATCTGTTCAATATTATATTTTTCAACCTTTATTTTTCTACCTTTGGTTTCTTCAATAGATTTCTCTTGAATCTTAATAGATAGTAGGCTCTTTTGTTCATTAGATTTACTATTCTCAAGTCTTTTTGGTTTCCACACTCTTTGAATTGATTTCGATCTAGTTTTAGTCTCTTCAAAATATTCTTTTATCCCACCTTTTCCTACATTCAAATGCAAAGGTGTTTCATCTTGATATTTACAAATTTTATTTTCATGCACACTTACAAGTCTATGTCTGCATGCACTCTCATAGGCTAGACAATCCTAGAACATATGTCCAAACTAATCGCACCAAAAGCAACGTATAGGTCTCTTCTCAACCCGACTTGATTTCCTAGGTATCACTCTAGGCGTGGGTCTTCTAAGACCTAAAGACTGTTTGTGTACAGATATGCCTTGGACTTTTACCTCATGCTCATTATCACATTTCAATATTTGTAGGTCATTAACTTGGTTTGTCAACATGTCAACCTTATTTCTCAATGTAAAAATCTCAGAATCCATTTCATTTTTTAGGTCTTTAATACTTATGCCCATCAGCTGAATAGTGTCAGATATTGCATTTATCATCTGCATTAAGGTCATCACAATACCAAATTTTGATTTTATAGATTCGTTTGTGTTAAATTCTATTTCCTTAATTCGCTCTTCATATCTCCTAAACTGTTCCTCAATCATTTTGTTCATTTTCATTTTCCTCTTCTTATGATCTAAGCTGAGAAGTGGATTCTTAATCTATGCCTCAATGGAAAAGTGCACACTTGTATGATCAAAACTGATGCAAAAAGTGAATTATCAAAGTCAGGCAGTAAAACAATCTTTCTCTTTAAAGTGCGTGGAATCAATGCAAATAATTCAAATAACTTGAAATACTGGTACCTCGTATATCCGATCTGATGTCGAGGTTCCTACTTGTCTTCTCAAGGAGTGGGTGACGCGTCGAGGATCACCGGGCAACCGCCTCGCTTCACGTCGGGTTCAATTGTCGAGAAGAAGGAGGTTGAGTGAACGGGAAGAGCCGACGTTGGGGTTGGATCAGGCCCCCTCTGGTGTGCGTCGTTCCCGCTGTCCGGCGAGCGGCGTCTACGCGCTGGGTGCCTTGCCCTCTCACTCTCTGGTGTGTGGTGATCCTCGTAAGGCGGCTCCCTTCGAGTGAACCTGCGTACGCGTGAGACCGTAGGTGTCGGAAGAGGATGAATCCAAGTACAGCCCTCTGATACATGGAATCGCTGTGTATACAAATCTCAATCGTACGATAGAAATGAAATTGAAGTTCTCCAATTAAATCTCAATGATACAATGGTTCCCACTACAGTGTGGGTTGGTGATATAGTAAACTGCTACAGTGCAGGTCGGTGATATAACAAACCGCTACAATGCGGAATGATGATACAATATATATGCCACCGCTCTAGTGCGGATCGGCCAAATACAAAGCAGACTCCCCGCTACAGTGCGAGAAATCGCCCACAGGACTCGGCTTCAATCTTTGTGGTCCAAGCTTTACTTCCAATCTTCGGTCTTCAGTCAGCAATTCTTTACTTCATATAATCCTCCAATATCATCAACCGGTCGAACCTGGAGGTGAAGATCCATAGAAATGTCCACGTAGGGAGGGTCATAAAATCATCAGTACTTATGATAAAAAGAACACACTAAACTTTAATTGTATGACATACACACATATAGACATAGGGAGGACAGTATTGTTGTGCACTAAAAAACATATGCATGGTCTTTTTAAACTATATACAAACACTTTGATTTGGTTTTGGAAATCTTACGTTCTATCTCTTTTTCTTTCCTTCTTTCTTGCTTCTCTTTTCTCTCTCTCTTTCTCACTCTCTCTCTAACATATCCATTTACTTTTAATTCTTTCCCGTAATCTACTGCGATGTGTGCAAAGCTATAAATCTATTTCGTTATGAGTTGGATGCTCTCATGATTCTTTTATGATTATTTCGGAACCCTCGTTACAATGATTTGCAAGTGTTGAATAATTTTCATTGACAAACATTTGTGCTATTATATTCATAGCCACTTCTTTTTTGAAGTCTATGCTTTTCGAGATTTCCGTTTACTTCTTAAATCCTTTATCACTTTTTCTAAAGATTCATAACATTATTCCGAGGTGACTGTTTATGGTCCCCTACATGAGGACACCCTACGGTTTTTGTATTAATCTGCACAACCACACTTTGGAGTTTCTTTCCATGCTAATAGATGTATGATATGTATCGGCCATCTCAAATTCTTTTTCTGAGGTGTTTCTTTGTAAAGGCTATGTTGTTTATCTTACATTCTCATTCTTTATATTTGCAAATGCATAATCAATGTCCGTTTTCAATCGAAATTTATTATGTTTTGAACGCGAGTCATATTTGCTCAAATGAGAATCAATAACATAATTCTTCTTTGCGCACACTTCTTTTGAGCCACCGCCATTACATCTCTGTTGATGCAACTCTCTCTCTCTCTCTCCGGTTTTTTCCATTTCTCTGTGCGCACGATCCTTGCTGGTAGGAACATCTTCTCTCTCTTTCTCTGTCCACTCACGACATAAGAGTCCTCTGCACATCCATCTCTCTCTCTCTCTCTCTCTCTCTCTCTCTCTCTCTCTCTCTCTCTCTCTCTCTCTCTCCACGGGCGTTCTGCGCCATTCGGTTGCCCAGCACATCTCCACGGCCTCTCTGCAGACTCTGTAGCGCGGCCGACAGGAGCCACCCACTTTTTCTTTGACACGCTAACAGCAGCACTGCTGGCCAAGCAACCCATGCGACTTCCTCAGCATGTCTCTCTCTGCACGTGCAGCAGTCCACAGTCGTGCATCTCTCTCTCTCTCTCTCCCCCCGGGGTTTTGCCATCGGCGCTCTCTCTCTCTCTCTCGCCTATACTAAAGCTCGCCTTGTTCTGCATCTCTCCCAACTATCTTGGTTTCTAGAACGACAGAATCTCGGAGGACTAAACTATCTTGGTTTCTAGAACGACAGAATCTCGGAGGACTAGAGTTACCAACCTGCTCAACTACGTCAAAACAAACCCGCACAGGAGAAAACATTAAAACTCTCTCTCTCTCTCTCTCTCTCTCTCTCTCTCTCTTCCTCCATCGCCTACGTATTCACCATCTGTGTGCACGCTGACCTCTCTCTCTCTCTCTCTCTTTCCTCCGAGCTTCCTTTCTGTAGCGCAAATTCTCTGTCTGCCAGCATCGGACATAGAGTCTCTCTCACACTCTCCGAGATGCAGCGTCCATCTCTCTCTCAATTTCATGGAATTTCTCCTCCAGCACTCTGCAATCGATGTTTTTACAGCTATTGATGTCCTTCATATTTGTGGGCTTAGCCGATTCTCTGAGCAATTTGTAGCATACCAATGCATTAATTCAGTTTGTGCAAACATTGAGTTCCTCTCTCTCTCTAGTCAGAACTCGAAATCGAAGCGCCCTTTTCGTCTCCTTCCCTGGCTGCGGTCGTCACCACCTATCTGCTTCTCCCTCCTGAGTGCGAACTGCCTCCATCTCTCCACCGACGTTCTGCAGTAGCCGGCAGTGCCGCAGTCGTCCATGATTTCAGCAGCACACGCCTACTCTCTCTCTCCATCCACGTTTTTTCATGCATATCTGTCAACCTATCCCTCAGCATCGCCACCAATACTATGAATCTCTCTCTCCTCTCTGTCAGGCACGCGTCCAAGCCTGTAGCCAATGCTCCCCTACAGTGCCGCAGGTCTCCTTGCCTCTCCTCCATCCCTACATCTCACCATCATCTTTGTGATCTTCATATCTGCGCGTATCAGTCCTCGCTCTATTCTCTATCTATTATCACGTGAGCGGATAGCCGACAAGATTAACCTCTCTCCGTTTCTCTCTCTCGTGCAGACTCTCTGTGTACATCAGATGCTATCAATCTCTCTCTATGCGAGTCAGTCACCGAAGTACTTCTATGCGTGTGCATCGAATCTGAGTTATCTACCTATACAGTTGGATCTCTCTCTCGACACATTCAGCTACGCAACCGTCATTTCTCTCTCTTCAGAATCCTCTCTGATTGACTTCCTCACAATGACCTCTACTTAATCAATGTTTCTATCAAAATCCTTCAAATTACATGGTCTTTCGAATAAAAGTGTGAAGATCCTCACAATGACCTCTACTTAATCAATGTTTCTATCGTAATCCTTCAAATTACATGGTCTTTCGAATAAAAGTGTGAAGATCAAGGTTAATTTGAACGGAATTCTAACCATCTTTACGACTATCTCCCTTCCTGAGCTATGATCACCATCACTTGATTCGATGAATCAAACTCTGAGCTATGTGAATATGTTTAATTTCATGCCATGAAGCTATGACCACGAAGGCGTTAAAACACGGGAGGGAAGGTATGATCTACTAGAATACAGGATGAGAAACATAAATTGATTACAAGATCCTCACGAAACATCTCTCTCTTTTTCTCTCGCATGGCCATGGTAATGGAGAGCATGAGCAAGAACATGAAAATATGAATGTATGAATGTACAGAAACACACAAGGAACATACCTGGAGGTGGAGATCCATAGAAATGTCAACGGGGAGAAACAAATGAGGCTAGACCCTCTATTTATAGGTTTCCCCTCCCTTCTCCCCTTGGGACTATTCTCTAGAAGTTCCTAACCTCCTTATCAACTTTCTAATTCCATATCACCTTGCATGTTTATTTGCTATTTTTGGGAAATCACACCTCTTATTTCTATTTTTTATTTTTCTCCTTTTTTAATTTTCCTAGAGTAAGGTTTGGTTTCAAACTAGATATTTACAATTTAATTAGTTTTAACGGTTTGACCTAAGGTAAACGTGAATTTCAAGGGTCTAAGTTATGGTTTCTGGTCGGGGAAATTAGAGTTTTGATCAAAATTAACTCAAGCTTATCAATTCAAGGTTTTAATTACAATTTGGACTTAAACTCAAAGGGTTTCCAAGGGTTCAAGTCTGGTTTTCATAGGGTAAACTCATGTTTTCAAGGGTTTTCAAGCATCAAACCCTAGGGATTTAGGGGTCAAAGTCATTTATTTACACATGAGAATCTAATGTACATCTTCAACATGGGTTTGCATCGCACAATCAATAAAATCGGCCAAAACATGTACAATTCTTACCACTTTCTCAGTGAAAACATCATATAAAACTCATCAAACAATGATTTTTGAAAAAAAATAAATGCACATTCCTTGCGGGATTTCATCTCCATGGCAAGGCTGAGGGTGGGTCTAGGTGGAGCTGGCGAGGGAGAGGTGGAGGCGGCACTGGAGGAGGGGGGGTAGATCTGGATACGACAGGGGAGAGGTGGAGGCGGCGGTGGAGGAGGAGGGGAGGCAGAGGATGCAGGGACAAGGATGGGTAGAGGTGGAGCTGGCGGGGGGGAGGTGGAGGCAGTGGTGGAGGAGGGGGGTGGAGGTGGATCTGGCGGGGGAGAGGTGGAGGTGGTGGAGGAGGGGTGGGGAGGTAGAGGATGTGGGGCCGAGGATGGGTAGAGGTGGAGTTGACGGGGAAGAGGTTTTTGAGGGTGGGTAGAGGTGGAGATGGCGGGGGAGAGGTGGAGGCAGCAGTGGAGGAGGGGGGGAGGTAGAGGATGTGGGGCCAAGGGTTGGTAGAGGTGGGGATGGTGGGGAAGAGGTGTTTGAGGGTGGGTAGAGGTGGCATTGGCAAGGGGAGGTGGAGCCGGTGGTGTAGGAGGGGGTAGAGGTGGATCTCATGGGGGGACTTTTGGCTAGGTGGGAGAGGAGGGGGATGGAGGTGGAGGAGGGGGATGGAGGTGGAGGTGCTGGCGGAGAGGGGAAGAAATGGAGGTTGTGGAGGATGGGTGGGGTAGTGATGTAGGTAGGGGGAAAGATGCGGGTATGGAGGGGAGTTGAGGAGGTGGGGGAAGGAGGCATTGGAGGAGGGAAGAGGCAGGGGAGGGTGGAGAGGTGTAGGAGGTGTTGAAGGAGGGGGGGTCGAGGTGGAGTAAGTGGGGTAGAAGGGGATTAGGTGGGGCCGCTATGGAGGATAGGAGGGAGAGGTGGAGGAGGGAGTGGATGAGGGATGTAGAACTTGAGTTGGCGATATACGAGGGGGATGGAGAGGTGGAGGATTCGGTGGAGGAGGGGAGGGGAGGTAGAGGAGGGGGTAGAGGTGGAGGAGGTGGGAGAGTTGGTGATGCACGAAAGAGGGAGAGTGTGAGGAGGCGATGGAGGGGAGGTAGAGGTGGTTTGATATAAATCAGATGGCTAGGATGGAGTCACTAGCCTCAGACTGATCAGGGTGGCAGAATCTCCAAAAATATCGACGATGTCTCATTGAAAATGGACTCCAATTTATAGCTAAGGTCACTGAAATTAAAGTGGGGTGATTGCGAATCAACAGTAAAGGGTGGTTTGGGCAATAAAGCATGTTTAAAAGAGAGGTTTTGCAAAGATGACTATTCACCCACAAAAGAGTGAACTAAATGAATTAGCAAAATCAAAAGTCCTCTCTAGAACTAGAGAGCCATAGATAAGAAAAAGGCAACGCAAAAGTTATACGTGAGATTTCTCTATAAAGAAAAAAGAAAACTAATGTTATTCAATTTTAAAACAACAGCTGTAATGAAAGAAAGGACTAGGATAATTTTATGTAAAATCAAATCCCCTATACAACGTGGAGAACCTAGGTGATCCATTTTCTTCATTGGTGTTGATGATAGGCCTTGAGCCTTGAAATATTGACCAGTGGCAAGGCCTCTCCCTTGAGCATCTCTAAATCCACAACGCGCCAATTCAACATCTTTTTAGTTTTAAAAGGGCCTTCCGAGTGTGGGATCCATTTCCCTTTAGCTTGAGTAGACATATATGGTCTGTGTAAAAGAACTAAGTCAGTGGCTTCAAAGTTTTAGGCCACAAGTTTTTTTCATGAGTTTCCTTTCTCTTGAACTGAATCTGTTCTAATTGTTTGGAGGCTAGAATCCGGGATTCTTCCAATTCGTGCAAGGTTGTGAGCCTATCTGTAGTGTGGAGAACAATAGCATTTTTCAGCTTGTTTTCTAAATTCCTTCCATAAAACTGAACCAAAATGCATTCGATCTCCATATACGACTCCACCATAGCTTCGTGATCCCACACAGGTGTAGGATCCCAACTTTTGCCTTGGAATCTTCACTAAATTGTCAAAGATCAAAGAAATCCTCTAGTTCTTCAATCCATGCCTCAAGATCTTCGCGACTCTTCTTCTCACTATCAAAATCATTCAAATTTGCCTTCTTGAATACTTGGTTAAGGGAAAACTCACCTGGTTCCATATCTTTATAATTGTGTTTTTGTTTTCCAGGAGGTACACTAGATGATCCTACACCTTCATTTACTTCATCGTTCAGCTCCACAAACAAATTTGTTGCTCCTTCAGGTTGCTTTCCGCCTCATTCTTTGCACAATTCTCCAAGAAGCTTTTGAATAAGCTCCTCTTCTTCACGAACCTTTTGTGCTATACCTTCCATCGTTCCCGAGGATTGATTATGCTCTGATACCACTTGTAGCGTTTCCTCAATCACAATCTTTTGATCACTCAAAAACAACAGAGGAAAGAAGAATGCAGAGATTTCATAAGGCAAGAGAAAATCTAATGCGGAAGAGTAGAAACAAATATGAGGTAGAGAAGGAAGAATTGTGATATTATAGATGTGAATCAATGGTTACAATAGCTTTGGACAATAGCTTCTTGAAGAAGCCTCTACCTCCCGACCACCCTCGAGCTCTCACAATTGCATTCACACTCGCACTCTCAATCACACTCTCACTCTCACTCTCACTCACTCTCAATCAGAAGGTAATTCTTAGATTTCTGTGCGTTTTTTTCTGTTGATGTGCATGTCTCCCTATATCCGAGTTTGATCGCTGCTCTCCCTAAAGAAGTGTGTCATCCACCAAATTTAGAAAAAGTCTAGTTTCTCCAAAACTTTTGCAAAAAGCCATGTGAACATAGTGTGCTTTCTTTCTTTAGTGTACCTATCAAAAATAGGAGAAAAACAACAAAGAGGCATATCCGAGAATATCCATAATTAGACATGGTGACACATGAGCAGCAAAATCATAGATTCAAATAGAATTAGATAAGTCCTCGATTTTTTTTGAAGTGTTGGAAAACAACACTTTTCAAAGCCCTGTAACTCAAAAACGGTGAGGAATTAGCTTAAGCTTATGAGAGACACTTTTATTCAATTTTTTAATCTGCACAGTAGTGTTAGAGACGTCTGAGGTCCAAATCCACCTCCAAATGCCACTTTTGAGCCCTGCAAGTTTCAAAATTCTAGAGAGAGTAAAATCAAGGCATTTTCTTACAATGAACTAAATGTAGGACCTTGAACGAGGTACTTAAAACATGATTCAAAAAAATTTCACACATGCACTTTTATTACTTTATACTTTCTCTACTTTCTCTCATATAGAGTTTTCATTAATTCTTTCATCTTCACCTTCAAAATTCCACTAGAACACATGATGTGAATAAAGTCTAGAGAGAGAATATGAAACTTGTCAACCCAAAATTTTTCCTACATGCATAAAATGACCTAATTGTTCATTCTAAGCATTATCCCTACAATGCAATTCAGAGAGTCCAAAACAAATTATTTCACTAGAAAAGAGGCCCATTACAATATGTCTAATTTATGTGAAGAGATGGATTGGTACTTGATGAAGATGAAGTGGTGCTACAAAATATTTTCACTATGCCAATTTTCAAATAAACTATAGAGATATGTGGTGGGCCCTTTTATCTGAAAATGAGGTATCAAAACATCCTATGTACCTTGGAAGATCACTCTCAAAATAATGAATCAAAACAAACAAGTTTAGCGAAAGTCAACTAGCCAAAACCTTCTATTTTTGAAGGATGACCTTCAGGTTTTTACTCAGTGTTGTTTCTCTGATTGAAATTCATAAGAGAGCTTTTAGAGGAATCTAATTGCAAAGCAAAGCAACCTATTGGAAGTTATTTCACTAAAAGTGACTAATTGTATGATGAGAAATTAATTTAGCAATTCATCTATGTAAACACGACTTTTCAGGAGGCAATAGATATGAATACACAATGAGGCTTTGATGAACATTACTCACAGATCATACATCCAAATGAAATGAAACTTTGTAAGCTAAAAGTAGGCTTGGAGAGTGGTGCCAAGCTAAAGCATTGGAAATGATGCACCAAGCTCAGAGAAATCATCTCTGCAATTTGACAAAAAAACTACATTTTATGATAGTGAACAGTTCACTCACATAGACTTTAAGATATGGTCACAAATAATCATGAAATAAAATGTATATTGAATGTAAATTAGAATGGACTTACTAGTACATATGTGTGCCTTGAGATCACACTCTGATATGGCAAGAAGCTCAGCTAATGTGTGTGTTAATCTTGCGACTAAATCACATATATATATAGTGGTGATTGGAGTCAAGATTTGAATTTGAAATCTTGCTCACTTAAATCACTTTTCCTAATTCTTAGTGATTGATTCTCAACTAACGTAGTCAGGAATTTGTAGTTTTACTTTTCCTCCTCAACAAGTGGATTCAATTACTTTTGATTCTTCATCTTTTACATAAGGTGATTTTGAATTTGTTGTTTTTGATGTGAATGTTTGATAAATTATATTACTCATGAGATTTTTAAGTCGAATATTGTTTTCAATTAAATGATGCTCTCAAAGAATATGGAATTAAGTGAAGAGCTATGAAAAAGCTTTGTGAAATTAGTTAGTCCTAAAGAAAAATGAAATTTTTAATTTTGCATTATTGTTAGAATTTTAGCAATCTCACGTGTGGGAACTCATGCTAAGTTGAAGTGCCACATCAATCACACTTTTTGGTAGGATATACAACCACATTTCCCATGCATTTTGCAGCTCTTTACTCAACTAATTGATGGAGAAAATTCGAGATCATTCGGAGGGCATTTTTGAATTCAAATTTACAACTACCTTTTTGAGCATTATATAAGCAAACACATGGAGCAAAGTCATGGCTATCCTCCTCTACCATTGAGCACTTGTAGGCTCTCATTAGGAGTTTTTACTCCAGGTCTAAGCTAGCCCCTAGCTAATCAAGCCCCTTGCTTACTAGAATTTTCTCATAGGAAGTGATCTTTGATCACCCATATCTCTTTGTGTAGTAAACTGATTCATTCGCAAGATAGCTCATTTTGTTCCTATGATTGTAAGATTTCTTTTGGATATAATCTTGGTATTAAGTGTTCATTATCCTTTAGTATATTGAGCTTGAAAGCTCTTTGGTATGATCTCTACATATTCTTAAGTATATGAGTGTTGGAAGGTACACATAGGTGCAAGTTACCAGTTTGGACACTTTTTGGTCTCTCTTGTGAAGGGAGGTTGGTACCTCTAACATTATCCAAATTGAATGATCATTGGCTTTTTGGAATTCCCATACTCTCTATTCGTATTGTGCAAAATTTCATAGGTTCAATTTTCAGGTCGAGAGATCAATTCAATTTTTGGTGGACTATGGTAGTGAATTGTTTGGTTCTAGAAGGGCATATCATTCTTCTACTGCAATTAGGAGTGGACATACTCCATCACTAGTATCAAATCTCATCATTGAGCATTGAGGACATCAAGAGGGATCTTTGAAGTTGCTTGAAAGCCAAGGATTGAAGCAACGACCAGGAAGATTTGAAGAAGGATTTAAAGTAAGGGGGAGCTTGTATCATCATCGAAAGTTCACGACAAGTGGAGACTCTTGTGGGAAGGTAACATATCTTTCTTTCTCACATCTTTCACAATCCAAGGAGGGACTAGGATCCACTTATAGTCTCATACACAATGGGAGACTATAATACTCAAATTGAGAAGCTTGAAAAGAGCAGTTACCAACCTTGAAAGTTTAGAATTTCTAACTTCCTCATGGGGAAGGGTCTTTGGGGTTAGGTTAGTGGTACTGAGGTGAAGCCATACATAGATCCACATACACCTACTATGAATCAAAGGAGATTCATTAGATAATGAGAAGAAAGGGATAGGAGAGTGATCTTCATTCTTTCTCAACACATAAGCAACTCCATGATAGGTCATATAAAAGACCTAGATACATCTAAGAAGGTTTGGGAGTGTTTAGAAAGGTTTTACTCTACCTCTATTAAAGCTAGAAAAATTGAGCTCAAGAATGAACTCAACAAAGTTAGGAAGTCATCAAATCAGAGCATTAATGACTTCATACTCAAAGTAAAAGAGATGTCGGATGCACTTGGTTCAATAGGATGTGTTGTAGATGATGATGACCTAGTTGGCCACACACTTAATGGGCTTAGAGAAGATGATAATTGGAAGGCATTCACAAACTCTGTGTATGTAAGGGATTCAACTTACTTCTCTTATGGTGACTAAGGAGCTCAACCATGGAGGCAACAAATCAAACGGCAAGACCAACTCTTCTATGTAGGAAAAGGAGGAAGTGCCAAAGGCAATATAGATGCTTCAAGAGGAAGATGTAGAAGCAACTACGAAGAAGGCAGCCAAAGCTATCAAGGGAGTCAATCAAGCCAAGATGAAGGTCGATCATCAAGAGGAATAGGAAGAGGTAGGGGAAGAAGATATGGAGGTTGAGGTTACTCCAACCCAAATGGATGCTTCAATTGTGGGAAGCAAGGACATGATGCCAAAGATTGTTGGCAAAAGCAAGGCGGGAACAATTAAAAAGGGCAAGGTAATTATGCTAACTCCTCAACAAATTCAAAAAATGAAAATTTGTTAGCTATGAATCATAAAAGTGAAGTTCAACTACATGATGAGGTGTGATATATAGATAGTGGTTGTAGTAACCACATGTTAGGTAAAGATTTGTACTTCAGAAATTTTCAAGCACCCAAGCAAAGAGGCTCTGTGGAGATAGGAGACAAAACAGAGCATGAGATACAAAAAATGGGAGATGTGAAGCTTGAAGGAAACTGCAAAGCAAGAGGACTGTATAAGGTATTGCATGTTCCTAATATTACAAAGAACTTAATCTCTATTGCACAGATGGTTGAAAAAGGATACCAAGTCAAGTTCAACCACAAAAGATGATTTATTGAAGACCCAAGGAATGGCTATGAGTTGATAGCCAAAGGAAATAAGGAAGGAAGGATGTTCACTCTTGACATTGGCAAAGGACAAAGAAATAAGGCAATGTTTATCACCTATGGAGACATAAGATTGGAGATTTCAATTTGTGGCATAAAAGGTGTGGTCACATCAACATTCAAAGGTTGAAAGACAGGGAGAAGAGGCAATTGGTAAGAGTTTTACCACATTTTTCATTACAAATGTTGCATGGGATGTGTGAAGCTTGTCAACTATGCAAGTCTAATAGACATCCCTTCAAGAAGAGTGGATATGTAGCACATGGTGTGTTAGACCTTGTGCACACAGATGTGTGGGGACCAACCAAAGAGCCCTCTCTTGCGGGTAATAACTAGTAATTTGTAACCCTCGTAGATGACTAATAAAGAAAAGTATGGTTGTATTTTATAAAGCAAAAATCAGATGTGTTTGATGTGTTCAAAAGGTTCAAGGCACAAGTTGAAAAGGATATAGGTTTCTACATCAAAACCCTAAGGTCAGATGGAGGGAGAGAATACTTCTCCCATGCCTTTTGTGATTTCTTGCAGGACCAAGGGATAAGGAGGCAAATCACTTGCATGTATACTACCAAAAAAAATGGGGTGGCAGAGAGGAAGAATAGGTATATTGTTGAAAGTGTTAAGAGTATGTTAAATGAAATGAATGTGCCTTTAACATATTGGGGAGATGTTGTATCTATTTTTGTGTACTTGATGAATAGGTGTCCCACATCAGGGGTACATGACATGACACTTGAGCAGGCATGGAATGGAAGGAAACTAGATCTTTCACACATTAGAATCTTTGGGTGTATATGCTACACACATGTGCCACAAGAATTGAGAGGTAAGATGGATGCAGGAGTTGAAAGATGTATGCTTATTGGTTATGCTATGGAGCAAAAAGGTTACAGGTGCTACAACCCTAATAAAAAGGAGTTAAAGGTGTATAGAGATGTAGTGTTTGATGAACTCAAACCATGGTATACTTCCAAAGTTCAGTTGCAGGATGAAGATATTGAAGAGGTAGAGAGGAGATATGAAGCTAGTTTTTAGGATAGCTTGGAAATCAGTGGTCCAAGCATACAAAGGAGTTCAAGCATGGATTTAGCCTATCAATCAGTAAATAAAGGAAAGGCAAGATTGGTAGAGCTTGATGAAGATGGACATGAAGTTGAAAACTTTGAAGAACCTATGTTAGAAGGGGAGCTACATCACAAACAGAGATCAAGGCATCGAGTCAAAAAAGGTTCATTCCACCAAAAGGAGAAGAAAGGAGGTCAAAAAGGTTAAAACATCCAATCTCAAGGCTTGTTTATGACAGTTATATTGCTACTTGTTATGCTTTCATGACTAAGGTTATCAAAGATCATGAACCTTCTACCTATGAAGAGGCCAAAGACACAAAGGAGTGGCAAGAAGCTATGGAAGAAGAGTACAAAGCCCTTGAAGACAACAACAGATGGAGTCTAGTTCCAAGAAAAGAAGGGATGAAGGTAATTGGCAACAAATGGGTCTATAAAGTGAAGAGAAATTATTATGGCTCAATTGCTAGGTACAAAGCAGGGCTTGTGGCAAAAGGATTTGCTCGTTCCTATAGGATTGACTATGAAGAAACATTCAGGCCTATTGCAAAGATGAACAAAATTAGCACAATAATTGGGGTTGCTACATCTAGGAGGTGGAAAATATATTAGTTGGATGTAAAGAATGCTTTTCTTAATGGTGATTTGAAGGAGACAGTCTACATGAGTCAATATGTAGGGTTTGAGAACCCTAAATATTCAGTTTTTGTTTCTAAACTTAGAAAAGCATTGTATGGTTTAAAGCAAGTTCCTAGGGCATGGAATCAAAGGCTTGTGGAGTAATTGTGCAGGTGTGGATACAAGCCAAGTGATGGAGATCCTTCTTTATACCTCAAGAAGAAAGGAGGACTAGTTGTCTATGTATGCATATATGTGGATGACTTGATTATAACAAGAAGTGATGATGTGGGTATCACATCGATCAAGGCAAAGCTTTGAAATGAATTCAAGATTTCAGATCTTGAATTTCTTTAATAATTTCTTGGTATTGAATTTATTTATGTGGAAAATGGCATTTGCCTTGCTCAAATGAAATACTTGCTATATATATTTTATAATTATGGTATGAGTGGATGTACACGAGTCACACAACCTATGGATCCAAAAACTAAGTTATGTGTAGGTGAAGGAAAAACTCTTGAAGATTTTTCAGCATATAGAAGCATAATTGGAAGCCTTACTTATGCTACCATCACAAGACCTGACTTGTCTTATGTTGTAGGAGATCTTTCTCAATTTCTAAATTCACCAATTGATGTTTATATGAATGCAGCCAAGTGAGTGTACATCAAGCACACTATCAACCAAGGGTTGTGCTACCCTTATGGAGATGGATTACAACCTCAAGGACTTAGTGATGTTGATCAGGCTGGTTCAAAGGAGGATAGAAGGAGCACATCTGGCTATGTCTTCATGCTTGGTCAAAGAGTCATTTCATAGATGTCCAAGAAAAAACCTACAGTTGCATTATCATCTATTGAGGCTGAGTACAGAGCTTTAGCACTTGCTTCATGTCAGATCATGTGGCTCAAGAAGCTCTTCAAAGACTTGGATGTAGAGGTCAAAGAGTTCACTCTACTTGGAGATAACATGTCAACCATTCATCTAGCAAGCAACACTATGTTCTATGCAAGAAGAAAGCACATAGAGATGCATTATCACTTCATCATAGAGAAGGTACTAGCAAAAGAAGTGGACATCAAGTACATCAACACCAACGATTAGCTAGCAGATATCATGACCAAGTTTATGGATACAAGCAAGTTGGAGAAGTTCAAGGTCAACCTCAACTTGAAGGAGGTCAATGGAGACTGACACTTGAGCTTGAGGGGGAGTGTTAAAATTTTAGCAATCTCAAGTGTGGGAACTCATGCTAAGTTAAAGTGCCATATCACTCGCACTTTTTGGTAGGATATACAAACACTTTTCCAATGAGTTTTCTCAGCTCTTTCCTCACCTAATTGATGGAGAAAAGTTGGGATCATTTGGAGGGCATTTTTTAATTCAAATCTACATCTACCTTGTTCAGCATTATATAAGCAAACACATGGAGCAAAGTCATGGATATCCTCCTCTACTATTTGAGCACTTTTAGGCTCTCATTAGGAGTGTTTACTCTAGTTCTAAGCTAGCCCCTAGCTAAGCAAGCCCCTTGCTTGCTGGAATTTTCTCATAGGAACTCATCTTTGATCACCCATCTCTTTGTGTAGTAGAACGATGCATTCCCAAGATAGCTCATTTTGTTCTTATGATTGTAACTTTTGGATATAGTCTTAGTATTAAGTGTTCATTATCCTTGAGTATATTGAGCTTGAAAGCTCTCTCGTCTAATCTTTGCATATTCTTTAGTATATGTGTGTTGGAAGGTACACATAGGTGCAAGCTACCAGTTTGGACAATTTTTGGTCTCTTTTGTGAAGGGCGGTCGATACCTCTAACAATATCCAAATGGAGTGATCTTTCACTTGCTGGAAAGCCCATACTATGTGTTTGTAGTGTGAAAAATTTCATAGGTTCAATCGCTAGGTCCAAAGAGCAATCCAATTTTTGGTGGGCTGTGGTAGTGAACTATTTGGTCCTAGTAAGGGCGTATCATTCTTCTGCTGCAATTAGGAGTGGATATAGTCCATCAATTATATAATTTATTCTTGCACTTAAAGTATGCATACAACTATGTACATACACATGTTGATTTTTGCTTTAGTTGCACATCTATATGCAGGTGTACATAGCATAAAAACCATTTCAAATTCCATTTTTTACCTCATCAATGATATCCAATTACCCTCATATTGTGGGATTCAAACTCATGGCCTACGAGCTAGGAGTATGATGTTCTAACCAGTTGCCCCAAAAGCCATGGTTGAGGATTACTTCCTAATTCTCCCTCTCAGGGTGTGGTTCAACCATCTCCTATTGGTTATATCTTGAGTCTAACACTCTCTTCCCCTTCTAGAGATCATTTTCCTCAATGATCAATCCTTGCTCTCCCCTTGGATTGATGTCCTCACCCTCACATAGTCTCTTGAACCATCTTGTCTTCAACCTTGGTCTCTTGAGCCTTGACTTTCCCCCGAGCAAATGTGAGAAGTGGCAAAATGACATGCTTGGGACTCACCTCCCAGCCTATTTATAGCCATTGCCTAGTCACCATCTAGAGTTCTCTCTAAGGCCCCCCTACTCATCTGGCCATCATGAGTAGGCACCTCGTATGAACTCTCTGGCTTTTGGCCTTGGCTATCCCCCAAGCAAGGAACTTCTCGTTCCTCCAAGCATGTACATCTCTAGAATATAACACTCTCTCCCAAAGATCATTGTCATCAATGATATAGAAGGAGATAGAAACTTGGTTGAGTCCAGATGTGCACAGCATAAGTACTCGGAATATCCTCGAACTCCCTATGCCTAGACCTTGACCACTAACTTGTGATGGCTTGTCACATGTAGAGACCTCGACAGCTTGCCCTTGTCTCCTTGAAATACTCACTGACAAATTTTCATATGGTATAATGATGAAAAAATCACTTACTCCACTAGAGTAATGAAAAGAAATACTATGCTCATTCAAAACAATGTGACTATGTCCCAACTCTTTGTGGAAGAATGCTTAAGATAAATGGAAATCTTTTCCAAATAGTGCTTAACCTCTAAGCTTGAGTAAATTTTCTTGATTTACTCACTATAATGAAATGAAACTCAAGAAAATCTCATCGCGTTCCAAACTATGAATCCAACATGACAACCTATCAACGATCCAAACTATGGACCAAAATATCAATATGTCAATTTATCAACTATGGACCAAGATATCAATATGTCAATGATCCAAACTATGGACCAAAATATCAATCTCTCACATCAAAACTATGGACTAAGATCTCAATCAGTCACATCCAAACTATGGATCCAAATCTGAATCTATCATATATAATAATCCAAACTATGGATCAAAATATTTCCCATACAAATTAGATCCCAATCCACTTTGTGGAACTAAGTCCATCATGCCAAGTGAATACGTGCTAAGAAAGTATAGAAACTAGTGGAACTACCACTGCGTTCTCAATAATAACATGTAAGATGTTCCAAGTGGATGAAACTTGCTTTCTCTCTGACCACCATCTGATCATCACTATGATCAAATCATTTCTAACTAGAAATGAGGTGTCTCAAGAAAACTATTGTAATAATCTGGCACTCCCAGATATAATGAGGACCATAATAAGAGTCCACCAAATATAGGAAAAAAATGGTAAGTAGATGTGTGCACACTCATACCTCACTAGGCTAAGCTTATAGCTCACCACATACACTGCATGAACCATGGCCTATTCTCAGGCATATCAAATAAAGTAGTACGTACTCTGTGAATTTCTTCTCAATGCAATTGCCTATTCATATTTCTTATGTGCAAACCTTGCCTTTCTGCTTCTAGGCTACTTGCTTGCAGACTTGCCTTGTTTGCAATCACATACAGAGTGACTGTCTGAACTGCCCCTCTATTGTCTAATAATAAGATGATACTAGAAGATCATATAAATGAACTCCAAATCATATAAAAAATACAATCTTAGAGACTTCTCTCTCATACCATCTCTTCTACACCTAGGTAGAATACAATGTTTGATGTCTCATACCACCAACTTTATACTCCACATAGATGCGTGTATGAGATTAAAGTCGAACACTTCTCTCAAAAATGATAAGAATAACTTGGTGAGTACTCACAACCATAAATAATGTAATGAAAGCATGAAGTGTTGAGCAATTGTGGGATTTGAACTCACGACCTACCAGCTAGGAGTATGATGGGCTAACCACTTGCCCCAAAAGCCATGGTTGAGGATTACTCCTAATCCTCCCTCTCATGGTGTGGTTCAACCATCTCCTACTCATTATATCTTGAGTCTAACACTCTCTTCCCCTTCTAGAGATCATTTTCCTCAATGATCAATCCTTGCTCTCCCCTTGGATTGATGTCCTCACCCTCACATAGTCTCTTGAACCATCTTGTCCTCAACCTTGGTCTCTTGAGCCTTGTCTTTCCCCCGAGCAAATGTGAGAAATGGAGAATGACATGCCTGGGACTCACCTCCCAACCTATTTATAGCCCTTTCCTAGTCACCATCTAGAGTTATATCTAAGGCCCCTCTACTCATCTAGCCATCATGAGTAGTGTAATAAAGTAAGTTGGTGATCTAGGGATCCGATTGGTTCAGACAGATCTGAAATCAGATTCCGTTTGGCCATTCGTTTCTGTGGCCAAAGATCTCGAGTCTAGACTTACTGGTAGGTCATTTACTCTTGTAACCAAGTAATCCACTTAGCCTAGTGGTGAAGTCTCAAGGGTGTGAAGGACGAGGTCTTGGGTTCAATCCCCATGGGGTACATGGGAAGAGTATTTTGCCCAAAGAGCTCTAGAACCTTCTAGAAGCATCCACTGAGACACTTGGCGCACATGTAGTTACATGGCTGACACTTGGATGATTAGCATTCACTTGCCCAAGAAGGTAGTCCCCTGGAGAGAGCTATATATAGAGGCATTTGGTTGGGAGGAGAGTCATTCATTCATGAGCAATTACCGTCGCTACGCTGTTGCATTGGTATCAGAGCCATCTCCATAGCTTTCATCTTCTTGCTCGGACTTTTGGCGTACGAATCCGGCTCCCGCCCGCATTGAGATGTGTGTCGCCATCATTCTTTTGCTTTAGCTAAAGCATAAGAGTATTAAAGAAAAAGAAAATCGCTGCTGTGCTTGGCGAGGGATTCGAACCCCCACCATTTCATTGGGAACGTGTTGGTCTATCCACAGGCGCACCTCGTCGACTTGAAAATATATTCGCAGCAGCTCATATTGACCCGTAGCCGGCGCTGAAGAAGATCAAACGGGGCCAAAAAGGTGAAGCAGAGGGTGATCGAACCCCCGTCCCCTGGATTGGAGCACGCTCACCTATCCACAAGCCCAACGGCGCTCGCTGAAGAACATCTCCTAATCAGCATATCAAATGCGTGGCGCTGAAGCAGACGCTGTTCAAAAGTTTAATTGTCATAAGGTGGGCGCCGAGAATCGAGCTCGCGACTTTGCAGAGAGAACGCAGAGGTTTATCCACTGAAGTAAAGGTTCTTTGTGATTCTGTTCTCTGCATAATATATACAATTCAATTAAATCTCTGCTCTGCTAATCCCGAGCCGAGATCATCTCATTAACCTTTGGAGTTTACTTATTTCCCCATCCAAACCCGAGTACATTTCTGCGGTGGTCCAAGCTGTAGAAAGCTAAAAGTTCTAGCAAAGTTTGAAGAAAGCGGAAGCCGTGGAGTGAAGATCTGGAGGCCTATCTTCGTCATAATTCTAGCACTCTCGGCTAGAATCAAGTCGACTTCAACGGACCAAATCATCAGGGACGATTTCTTGTGATATTCTTGCATAGCTCTTTTGATTTTGTTGCACACACTTCTTGCGTTAGGAATACTTAGTAAGTTTAATAACGCTTTGTGTGCGATGGAGGGGACTTCTAGCCACGTCTCGCTTACAAGTACTACTAGTGCGTCCATGTATGTTTCCATTCCTATGTTAGTAACATCCTCATTCATGACTAGACCACCAATAGTTGCACGTGCATTGCATTCATCTGCACCTATGGTTTCAAATATTAGTCATGCGTCTGATGCATCCAAAATAGAATCAGCGACAATAGCATTAGACGTTGAGGATTCTGCGAAAAAAGGGGAAACAAACACTACTTTAAACGAGAGGAAAGATATGGAAAGTAGGATGTTGCTAGTTGAGCAAAAGCTTGGACAGTTGTCCAGCATTCCAGATGAGGTTGCAGTACTCCGTCAATCTGTTGATGGAATCCAGGATCACCTTAAGGCCATTTTGAACTTACTTCAGACGCCTAAGGATATCAGTAAGACTATTTTAGGTAGTCATACAGATACGATCGCAACTTCACCCATGTCTGTTAGGATGGAAAAGGATAAGGGATTATCCTCTCCCTATACAGATATGTTTCCTTTAGCGGGAAGTATGAGCCGTCTGAGTCTAGCGTCTTCTACTCCCTTGTGTGTTGCTTCGGTAGGGATGTTAGAAACTCATAACCGCCCTGTAGATCTCTCTTTGGGAAAGGAGATCCGTCCTCCTTATTTCTCTGGAGAGGATAAGGATAGGAACAAGGACGCGGTTTTGACTTTCTTAGAGAAATGGAAAGATGTCCATGAACTCAAACATACCCCCGATCATGTGAGGGTAGTAGAAGCAAGTTTGTCGCTAGGACCGAAAGCTTATACATGGTGGATGAGTCTCTCTGAGACTCACAAGAAACCTACCACTTGGAATGAATTTTCCCAACTTTTCAAAAAAGAGTTTCTCCCCGAGAATGAGGAGGAACGCAATTGGGAAGCATGGGATAAAATTCAGCAGAAGGGTAGACCGCTATTGGTTTATATTTCAGAATACAGAGATGTAATTCTGAAGTTAAAGAATTTAGATGACTTCCATCGACTTCGCGGTTTTGTCAGAGGACTTAACCAGCGAATTCGTAATGAAGTTAAGAGGCATGCGCCTAAATCCCTTGAAGAGGCGATTAAGGTCGCACAGATTTATGAGGACAATTCACGTTTGGATGTCCCGCAGGAAAGCAGTTATTCCTAGAAGAATAACTTTAAGCGTAAGGGCAAAAGGACTAGATCTAATGAAAGAGTGTCTAAGAAACCTCGTGTTTTTAGACACATCCTTTCTCCAGAAGATCATGATAAAGCGCAAAAAGAAAACTTGTGCTTTAAATGTCTCAAGCCTGGACATCGAAGCCGTGCCTGTCCAGTCGGAAGGGAAAGTAAGGGAAAGGGTAAGCAGCAAATCCATCTGATTCAATCTTTGAACTTGGATGCAAATTCAAGTGCAAAGAAGGTTCAGATTATGCACTACGACAGTACCCATTCATGTCAAATCTCCAAAAACATGTGGCAACCTCAAGAGTTTGGTCCACATGATTTGGTCAAGTTGCATGGATCAGTAAAAGGTCACACCATCCGGATAATGGTGGATGACTCTGCTACGCATAATTTTATCAATTATGCGTTAGTAAAAAAACTGGCCCTTCCTCAGGAACCATCGCCTCATAAATACATTATCTCCATGATGCACGGTCAAGACACCCGTGTTTGGGACACAATGATTTATAATTTGGAACTAGAAATCCAAGGATTTAAAGACACCTTGGACTTCCAAATTATGAATATGGATCGGGTAGATCTCGTTTTAGGGAGAGAGTGGCTATGGAGTCTAGGTCCTTCATTGACCAGGTGTTATTTTACAAATACTTTGGAATTCCAGCGCGACGGAGTTGTGTATAAGATCAAGGGTGAGCATGATGTTCCAAGTATCCCTTTGATATCATACACTGAACTTCAGAAACTTGTCAATAAAGAAGCCAGGACTCAAGCTTTTCTTGTCCTTGGCACCGATGTAATCAATTCTGATAATATAAATCAAGTTTCTTATGTCTCGTCCTTTATTCCTCGAGAAGTTTATGTTAAATTTAACAATCTAATGAAGGAATTTAAAGATGTGTTCCCTAAGGAACTCCCCTACGGCTTGCCACCCTCTCGTGGAAACATCAATCACAGTATAGATCTGTTTCCGGGTACCAAGCCAAAATCTCAAAACCCATACCGCCTCCCCTATGTCCAGAATCAGGAGGTGGAAAATCAAATCCAAGAGTATTTGGATAAAGGATTTATCCGCCCAAGTCAGTCTCCATGGGCAGCACCCATCCTTCTAGTGAAAAAGAAAGATGGAACTATGAGGCTGTGTGTAGATTATAGGGCGTTAAACAATCTTACGATAAAGAACAAGTATCCCATGCCACTAGTCGAAGATCTTTTCGATAGTTTAAAGGGGGCTACAATCTTTTCTAAGATTGATTTACGCCAAGGTTATCATCAGATCAGAATCAAAGATGATGATATTCCTAAAACAGCCTTTCGAACAAAGTTTGGTCACTACGAGTTTTTAGTTATGCCGTTCGGGTTGACAAACGCACCCGCAACATTTATGACTTTGATGAATCAAGTGCTTAAGCCGTATTTGGGAAAATTTGTTGTAGATTTTCTCGATGATATTCTGATCTACAGTAAAGATCATGAAAATCACTTAGAGCACTTGAAAAAAGTTTTTCAACTTCTTCGCGATAATAAACTTTACGGTAAAGAGTCAAAATGTGAATTCTTTACCCCAGAAGTAAAGTATTTAGGTCATATTATTTCCGCGGAAGGAATCAAAGTTGACCCGGAAAAAGTCCAAGCGATTCTTGAATGGCCTGAGCCCAAGACAATTCGAGAACTACAAAGTTTTCTCGGATTGGCAGGATATTATCGGAAGTTTGTGGCTAGATATGCCAAGATTGCAGTACCTTTGACGGATCAACTCAAAGGGAAGCATCAAAAGTTAAATTGGAAAGAAGAGCAAGCAAAGAGTTTTCAAGAACTTAAACTCGCTTTAGCATCGGCCCCGGTTCTACAGATCATAGATCCGAACAAACCTTTCCAATTAGAGACAGATGCAAGTTCATCTGCTGTAGGAGCAGTACTAAGCCAAGATGGTCGACCAATAGCTTTCGAGAGTAGAAAGCTAAGTCCTGCTCAGCAAAACTACTCTACCTATGAGCGAGAGATGTTCGCTATTATAAATGCTCTAAAGAAATGGCGCCATTATCTATATGGATCAAAGTTGACCATAGTTTTTGATCAAGAGAGCATAAAGTGGTTTGCAAATCAACCTGATCTTAGAGGTAGAAAAGCAAGATGGGCCGAACAGTTACAAGAGTTCGATTATGAGCTCAGGTACAAAAAAGGAAAGTTCAATGCAGTGGCAGACGCCTTAAGTCGGATGCCTATGTTGAACAACCTAAGTTTTGTACAAATTCAAAGTGAATTTATTTCAACTTTGAAAGGAAGCTGCAAAGAGGATCCAAGCTTCAGTCAAGCATGGAAAGCAGCTGAACAAGATAAACAAACTGAAGCAAGTACTTCTGAGAGAAAGTTTAAACACTATTCTCTCCAAGATGAATATTTGCTTTATAAAGGTTTGCTTTATAAAGGTAAGGTTTGTGTCCCAAGTATAGTGGACATACGAAATCAAGTACTTTTTGAATGCCATGATGCTCCAAGTGCAGGACATCCTGGTATTAACCGAACCTATAAGTTAGTGAAAAGACATTTTTATTGGCCTAGTTTGCATCGAGATGTGCAAAACTATGTGTCTAAGTGTCATAAATGTCAAGTAAATAAGTTTGAACGACTTAGAGTTGGAGGATTGCTGCATCCTTTGGAAATTCCCAAAGGAAAGTGGGAAAGCATTTCCATGGATTTCATTTCTGGATTACCCCGCACTCAGAAGGGCTTTGATTCAGTCTGGGTTGTAGTTGATCGATTGACTAAACTTGCTCAGTTTATACCTGTCAAGACTACTTATAAGACCCCAGAACTTGCAAAAATATTTGTAAATCAACTTTATAGACTCTATGGTCTTCCAGTAGACATAGTTTCTGATAGAGATGCTCGATTTACAAGTCATTTTTGGCGAGCAGTCTTTAGTAGACTTGAAACTAAACTAAGTTTAAGTACAGCTGAACATCCCCAGACGGATGGACAAACAGAGAAAGTCAATCAGATTTTGGAAGACATACTTAGAGCTTATGTTACTTCCAAACAGACTGATTGGGAAGATTATCTTCCTTTAGCTGAGTTTGCCTATAACAGTGCCAAGAATTCATCAACTGAATTTAGTCCATTCATGTTGATGTATGGTTTCCAGCCTAGGTCTCCTTATGCAGTGGGACTTCATAATGAACGAGTTCAAGCAGCTCAAGAGTTCCTTCAAGACATGAACTTTAAGCTTAAATTAGCTAAAGAAAATTTAAAGAAAGCTCAAGATCGTGCAAAAGCTTATGCCGATCCAAAGCGAAGAGATGTTACTTTTCAGGTTGGCGATCAAGTTTATCTTCGTATTCCTGAAAGATCGGAAAAGTTCAAGACTGGTCAATGCGCCAAGTTGTCGCCTAGATATTGCGGTCCTTTTCCAATCACCAAGAAAATTGGTTTGTGGGCTTATGAATTACAACTTCCAGATGATAGTTGGATTCATCCAGTGTTCCATGTTAGTCGACTTAGGAAGAGTCTAACAGATTCAGATAATCTAGTTGGACAACAGGTCATACTTCCTATTCCAGTAAATGAAACAGTTCCTCATGAACCTGAAAGGATACTTCGCACCCGAGATAAACGTACAAGAAGCCACTTGTATGAAGAGTGCTTAGTAAAATGGAAGGATGGAACTGAAGAAAATTCAACATGGGAAAAAGTTTCCACAATCCAACGACGTTTTCCAGCTTTCAAGTTTTAAGTTGGTCCCAAATAAAGAAGGTTTTCTACTTTCAAGTTTTAAGTAGATAAACCAATCATGTTCTTCAAGATCTAGAATATGATAAGGTTTTTTACTTTCAAGTCCTAAGTAAATAACCTGTTTGAATGAATGCATGTTCTTCAAGTTTTAGAACATGAGGCTCGGGGGTTGCCTACAGTACATATAGCTCTAATTTTCGAGGACGAAAATATTTTCCAAGGGGGGAAGAATGTAATAAAGTAAGTTGGTGATCTAGGGATCCGATTGGTTCAGACAGATCTGAAATCAGATTCCGTTTGGCCATTCGTTTCTGTGGCCAAAGATCTCGAGTCTAGACTTACTGGTAGGTCATTTACTCTTGTAACCAAGTAATCCACTTAGCCTAGTGGTGAAGTCTCAAGGGTGTGAAGGACGAGGTCTTGGGTTCAATCCCCATGGGGTACATGGGAAGAGTATTTTGCCCAAAGAGCTCTAGAACCTTCTAGAAGCATCCACTGAGACACTTGGCGCACATGTAGTTACATGGCTGACACTTGGATGATTAGCATTCACTTGCCCAAGAAGGTAGTCCCCTGGAGAGAGCTATATATAGAGGCATTTGGTTGGGAGGAGAGTCATTCATTCATGAGCAATTACCGTCGCTACGCTGTTGCAAGTAGGCACCTTGTATGAACTCTCTGGCTTTTGGCCTTGGCTATCCCCCGAGCAAGGAACTTCTCATTCCTCCAAGCATGTACATCTCTGGAATATAACACATATGCACCATGAATGTTTGAAAGATGCACACAAAGTATGCGTGGCGGGGTTTCATTGTATGACCTTGTATCAAGGCACATGTCGAGCTTAACCTATGCAATATGAGTGCTGGAAAGGACTAATGTACAAATGCATGAGACGTATGTGAGTGAGTGCAGAAGCTTCTTCATCAAATGCCATTACACTTGTCTTTTGCATCATATTTTATCCATGTATAAATCAAAGTATGCAATTAATAGGTCCATATTTAATGGCCTTGCATAGGAACTTCTCTTATTTTCCATGCACGCGAAATTGATTCTTAACGTTCATTGTCCATATGAGATTTGAATCTCTCTTTGATGTAGACAACAAGTTTGTGTTGGCCCACACAGAGGATGTCTAGATTTGATAGGGGTGAGTGTCATGAAGATAAGCATCTTCGTGATGATCATCAATAGTGATAGAAATGTTTATGCATTACTAATGTACATAGATTTCATTGTTTCAGTCTCAACAATCTCGTGATGAGAAAAAGGGCAGACATACATATGTGCTTGGGATGTCGAAAGGATGTGTGTTGATGTTCCATAGCCATATGTATGCACTGAACTCATACAAGGTTGGGAAAGGCTCCATGTGAACACGAGCTATGAAAGAAAATATGAAAACGTTAAAGCTCTTTTATTTTTTGGATTGGAAATGCGTACGTTGGAAAAATAGGAAGATGGTTGCCTGACGAAGTTTTTTTAGAAAGGTGGCTGCATGAAGTGGGAGTTTCTAGGCAGAACACATTGGAAAGGCGGTCGCTCATCCGTTATAGCATATGAGAGAGAGAGAGAAGGGGGGGGGGGGGGATTCTTCTCGCCCTACTATGAAGGGTTCGGTAGCTCAAAGAAGGTGCAACGGAACATCATGTTGATTTCCATGTGTGCGAAGTGATAGTATTGCAGATTGTTTTGTCTTATTTAAAGATAAACGTATATGACAACAAACATTTAATCATCCAAACGTGTATGATTCTTCTGCCTCTTGAGTAATCGAAAACATTCGTTGATTTAACTACTTTGTTGCTGGAGTTGCACTTAAGCTGAAGCATTTGTGGCAAATTTCTGGGAAGATCACTTCCGGGGGGGTTTTGTATTGATATAGTGATTTGTGTCTTATGAACAGCATTTGAATTACTTCAATAGAATAACGAATGGGTACTTGTTATCGCTTTTAAGTTCACGATTGTTATAGCGCTTTTTGGTTCTCATTTCGAATTTACACACAGACTGATTAAGATGGTTTGATTTTTCAGTGACCACCGTCCTCTCTAGAGGACATTAACAATGTTTTCTCCACTATTTTGAGGTGGATGGGTGTCAATCTAGCTCAATGATGAGTATCAACATGAGGAAATCCACCTCAAAATTGTCTTTCCATGGAGATGTGAGGATGGTATGAAGACCTCGAGCAAAGGATGGACAAGTGAGTGAGTGAGAAACACACAAGCATGCACACACATACACACACATATGCACACAAGGAAAACAAAGAAAGGAACAATGGAATGCTTCTGCTTTCAAAAAAGAACTCTATTACAAAAGCTTCCACCTCTACCAAGCCAACCTCAAAAATGAGCTCTCTAGCTCTTTTTATAGTCTTTTCACTAGTTTTGGTTGGTTTCATACCTAATGGTCGGCTTAGTTAAAAATTAAGTTCTTGATGCTATTTGAGGGTGCAAATGAGCTCTAAGAATTATGAAGTCGGAAACATGAGTTCTACCTAGGCTCCGCAAGATCCAGAACTCCTCGCCTTGCACAAAATGGAGCTATCAAAATGTGAAATGATATTTACAATGATTTTTAATGATCAAAATCACTATTTTTATAGGGGTTTCTTATGAAACTTTTACATATACTTCTTGGAGCTCACTACATGCTCCCTCTTCTTGTGTGTCCACTTCTTCTATGTGTTCCCATGCCACCTTGAGTGCCAATACTTCCTCCCCCCCTCTCAAGTCTATCATCCCTGATAGAGCCTTGTTGGAGTATGTGTTCCATGTAGTACTTTGAGAGGTAGTGTTGATTTTAAGCAACTATCGGACGTGAATTGCTTCATAGGTGCTGATGTTGTAACTTGATGTCCTCTAGATCTTTCAAACATGTGTTTCATAGTTATCCTGCAAAGTACTTGTAACCCATAATGAGTGATAGGTAAGTGTATTAGTGCATGGCTTGAAGAAAATATGTGCCTTGTGCATAGACTTTTAATGTGGCCCTATGCATGCTTACTTCGGGCATGCATTGTAAGAAGTACAGTGCAAAAATTGAGCCTTGAGTTGAGTGTTTAAGGGTATGTTGTTGAAGAGGTTTCCTAATCTATCATTGTTATAGTGTTGCCGAAGTAGGGGATCCTTACCATGGTGAAAGGTTGATCTCATCTCTTTGTGTTGTGATCCCATCACAGTGATTGACCATTGGATTTTCTTTCATTGTTCTCGATGTCCTTGTTGATGGTTTACTAATGAGATTCTTTGTGCACATGTTCCTATCCCCTCTTTTTTTTTTTAATTTAAAGGAACAATGTCACAAAACAAGAAGAAAGAGATTATTATCTATAAAATAGTTTACATATGTCAAATGTGTCTCATGTGCCTAGGATTCTCAACTCTTTCTATGCATGGCCTTGTAGTGTGGCCCTATATTAATGCATATTATGCAAATGCATGATCGGTCTGGTGCAAATGACATAGTTATGCAAAAGGCATGTGGTTTTCACACGTTGAGGCTTTCGATGTTACTTGCAGACATTGATGCAATCTTCATTGGGAGGTATCCATTGAATCTCAAAATGATGAGATCAATCGATGGGTGAATGACAACTAATCATTCCTTCTTATAGGGATCCATTTTAGAATAGTGTTTGACCATGTACAGATCACTTTTGGCCTCTTCATCTTTGGATGGTTTCTTAAATTTTGTATCCCTTGTGGTTGGCTCTTTGGTTCTATGGGGGCTATTGATGCTTCTAGCTTCCAAACCCATACCCTTTTTTATTGTTTTCTTACTATTGTGGAAGAGGTGAGTTGATCTTATTTTGATCTTTGTGCTTGGTTTTGAACCTTATCTCTCTTTGGCTTCTTTGTTGAGACTTTTCTCATGAGGGAGAACATAGGGTTTTGTGTATGTAAGAGTTCCTTGGGTACCCACATGTTTAATCACCCTTCTTGAGCTATAGCTAATTCCCTAGGTACCCAAATTTTCTAGATATCTTGTGGTTGAGCTTGTTCTAGCTGTTTGGTATTTCTTTTGGCATTGACTTGCCTGGATGGGAATTTTTGGGGCAAAGCTAATGGTTGCTTGCTTTTGATCACCCATATATTTTTTGTCTTGAAATTTGATTCAAATTATGTCTATGTGCATGAGGAGAGAGGTTTTGTAGTAGCTTTTTGTCATTGAGGTTGCCCCTTCTTGCCATTTGGTTGCAATAATCCCCCTCTTCTCTGCGAAATCGATTGCTCCAATTATGATGTTAAGACTTTTGGAAGAGAAAGGTGTTCCATCACTTGGATGACATGCCCATAATTAGGTGAGGAATGGTGCACACTAGACTCTCCACTGCATGCAAAATGCAGGGTACTAGAATCAAAAGGACCCCTGTCTTTTCAACTATTAGGAATTGCCTGTTAACCCAGACTTGAAGTGATCGTTACCATAGGTTTAATACAATTGCATGACCGTACATACAATCTTGCCCTAATATCATATGTTCTTTGATATCCTCATCATGAAAAACTAGCAACTTTATTTTCAAAGGGACATCCTTTAAGATGATACCGATGTTCACCTTGTGAGGAGATGGATGATACACTCTAAAGATGTGCCTAGTCCCACAAAAACCTGCTCTACACCTGCCAAGATAGCTTCAAGGATGATAAGTGGACACCTTGTACTTTCTAAGGATGCATATAAACCATCCTAGTGCTTTCAAGCATCAATCTCAAATTGATTCATCAAGACATACTCTTTGACACAAAACATATGAAGCAAAACTTGTTATTTTTGGATGAGTTGCACCATGAAATTAGTTCTGAACTTGCAAAAGACAAATAGTCTGATGTACTCTTCCTATCATCCTCTAATCAAGTCAAATCTGAATCTAAGTAAAGTTTGAGATCAAATTCAGAAGTGAAGGGGTAGAAAATCCCTTCATTGATGGTACCCTTCAATTATTTGAGCACTCTCTTAGTTGTGCCATGTGTGGCCTCCTTGGCTTGTGCGTAAATTGATTGCATATGTTAACACTATAGCATATGTCCACCCTTGTAAGAGTTGCATAGTTCAAGCTTCCTCCTAAGCTTTGATAGCTAGTGATATCCTCAATAGGTTCTCCCTCATAAGCACTTAACTTATGATTCAACTCCATGGGTGTACTTGCACACTTAGTATTCTCCATTTTAAACTTATAAAGCATGTCATGTACATATTTCCTTTGAGTGATGTGGGTTCCAGAATCTGTATAGACAAGTTCAAGTCTAAGAAATTAAGTGAGAGGTCCAAGATCATTGATCTTGAACTCATCCTTCATTCCAACCTTTACCTATTTAATTCCATTGACATCATTTCTTGTAATTATAATGTCATCTACATATACATAGAGATATATGAACTCTTTGTTAGTATATGATCAATGTCTACCCCTCATGATTGTATGCACATTTTGTAAGGCCCCCTTTATGAGGAGAAGCCAAGCGTGCATTACCCAATTGATGGGAATCCCAACTTGAATGTTGGATGAAGGTCATATTGGACCATGTAAGGTATTATAAGGAAAGGGAGTTACCAGGGTCCCCAATTGTGGGGTCCGGGGCAGCGATGAGCAGCCCCGGCTGGGGGGTCCAAGGGGGCCAGTGGGCCCCCTGGCTGGGGGGACCCAGGGGGCCAGCGGGCCCCCTGGTGGGAGTCCGCTGCCCCGACGCGACGGTAAAGGGAATATTCCATGGAATATTCCCTGTCGGAGTCAGAAATCATTTATATTTGTTAGGTCGGTTCAACCAGTCTAAGCCGTGTATGGCAATTACGCGGGCAGTGGCCGCCCACGCTCTACCGCCCATGTATAGCCGTCCATGGCAGGCCACCCATGATCCTATATATACATGACTTCTGCACTACCTAAGACATTGAGTTGAGCCAGCATACCTCTACCTTGTATCTCCCTATCTAGAGTTGTCTAGATCACCATTTAAGCTCTACCTTGAGAGCGCACGGGTGGACAACGCCATCATCTTTGTACTTGCTGCTAGTAGAAAATTGTTGAGATTCTCCTATATCTGTTATCTTCTCTGCTATTGCTCCTGTGTTATATTGCGTAACTATTGTCTTACACTCTTATCCATTCCTCTTGATGAATAATCATGTATATGCTTTGCTAGCTTTGAATCCTTAGTGTTGCAAGTAGGTAACTAATATGTGATTCCAAGTTCTTGCAGCTTGCTTCAAATCATACAGAGCCTTCTTCAATTTGCAGCAATGCTAGGTTCTTTGCTTGGACCCCACATATCTATGTGTACAAGATCTAATAGCTCCTGATGGATATAACCTTTCTAAGTGAAAGGTTGTCTATGATCTTTGCCAAATTGATACGATCCATACTTGTATAACATGTTTTGTTTTGTGATTTTGGGAAATCCAAGTACACTTTGATCCCTGCAAATTTTCTTCAAAGTTTGCTCACCAATATGAGCAAGCCTTTTATGCTAACCTCTAATTAAGAGAGTGTTAGAGATCCATAGCTAAATAGAGCTATGTTCTTTGTGTCCTCCACTTCAAAGGTGGAGAGTCTTCTTGTCTTTTCTCCTTTGGCAATCCTTCTAAATCCTTGCTTGGGGTTCTCCACGTATCTTCCATGCCTTGTAAACCTAACATGCAATCCTTTCTCCACAATTTGTCCAACACTTATCAAGTTTTTGGTTATTGTAGGTACATACAAAAACTTGCTTTGAAGGTTCATATTGCCATCTAATGTGTTGACATTACCTATCTTCTCCATTGACTGTCTTGTCTCATCACTTGTCTGCAATTCATGTTTATTTTTTGGATCTTCTAAATCAGAGAGCAATGCTACATTTCGTGATACATGATTTGAGCACTCTGAGTCAATATAGAAAACATGATCATCACCCTTACCTTGCTTCAATGATAGGTTCAAGAGGAGTAGTGTGTCCTCTTGTCTTTGATCTTCAGTGTAGTTGTTTTAATCCTTCCTTCCTCTATATCCATTTTGATGATTGGTATTCTTGTTGTAGTAGTATTTTTTGTTGTATCCTCCATTGTATCTACCTCTATTTGATCCATAATCACCTCTATTGAATCCTCTTTCTTTAGAATTCATTGGGTTCTTGTAACATTCTTCAGTGGTATGATTAGATTAAGCATAGATATTACAAGGTTGAGATGTGTGGGGTCTCCCCCTGCCTTGCTTTCCTCCTCTGCCCCTTCCTCTAGCTTTTACTCTACCTGTGAAGTTGGCTTGGAAGGAGCTACTCTCATCTTCATTCTTCTTAGACTTTGAATGATCTTTAGCTTTAGATTTATCAAAGTATAAGGTAGAAGATTGATGCTTCATGTGGAACTTGCATGTCCATGTATAGATCCATGGTAGTTTTGAATGATTCCCACTTGCCATCAGCTTTGATGCCATTGATAATTTTCCTTATGATTCGCTCTTCTTCAATTACCTCTCCAATGCTTTCTAATTGATCAGAGATCTCCTTGGTGACATAATCACTCACACTTTGCTTGGGACCTTTCTTCAAGGTAGTGAACTCCATCCATAGTTGGTTCTTCCTTACTCTAGTATTTGAAGAGAGCTTTCCAAGTTTATCTTGAGGTCTTGTATCCTTTCACATGAGGTAAGAAAAAATCAAATGTATGACTTGGTAGTGCATCCTTTGAGCACCAAGTTGTGAGTCTTTCTTGCTCTTCATGCGATAGTTGTCCTTTGCTTCTCATTGTTGGCATGAATTCATCTTCACATATGTATCCAAATAGATTTCTCCCTTGATGGTAGGCCTCCATCCTTAGAGACCAAGAAAATTAGTTTTTTCTATCCAATTTGTAAATGATGGAAGGAAAATCATCTCCCTTGTTGATTTAACTATGCTCTGATACCACTATGAGGAGATGGACGAGACACTTCACACATGTGCATGGTGTTGCAAAAACCTGCTCTACACCTACCAAGATAGATTTAAGGATGATAAGTAGACACCTTTTTCTTTCTAAGGATGCATATAGACCATCCTAGTGCTTTTGAGGATCAAACTCAAATTTATTCATCAAGATAGACTATTTGACACAAAATAGATGAGGCAAAACTTGCTATTTTTGGATGAGTTGCACACTGAAAATTAACTTAGAGCTCGTAGCCTACTGAAAATTGAATGGAGATATTTTTAACACCTCTAATTAGATAGATAATGGATTTAAAAAAAAAAAACAAATTTGATGAATTTTGATGAACCATGCTGAGAGAAATAAATCTAATAATATAGGGGGTGTCATCCCGACATTTTAGGAGCTATCTACTAGAATATGTGGTTGACTTCAAAAGAATATAGCTCACAGAATAATGAACCAATGATGATGAAAATTGATATGATGCAAATAGATTATCAAATTACTTATAACAATTTAAATCACAAAAAAACATTAAGTATACATAGAGAAATCAATAATTGAAGTTGACTAAAAATATGAATGTAAACTTGAAGCAATAGATGAGAAGAACTCCAAGATGTGGCTTGAAGATCAATTTGTATTGCACATATTTTGCATGATATGAATGGAGATATGGCTTGATACTTGATCAGAATCTCCTCAAGATGTACCTCTAGACTTTGCTCTAATCGATGACTTTACATATGTAGCGATTTTTTACCTCAAATCTTAGAGGGATTGTACATAAAAGTTCCCTAAAGTTGTGGAATCATACATCCATCAATCACTTCTAACTTAGTTTGTAAATCATGCCTAACATGGCCACAAATTCCTCTAAGACTTTTATTTTTCAGGTTATGGCAACTCCAACTCGAACCACCTGGAGGGACGACCAGGCAAAGAACTAGGCATGCACCTCAGCTAGTGCCCATGGTGCATCCACTTTCTAATCCTAGAGTAAAAGAAGCACACTTTAGAGGAGAAGCAAAGGAAGATGCATACTATCACATTTCCCAATTTGAAATAAAGTGGATAGCAAATGGATATCCAACAATATATGGTGAAGATGTAGTAAAACTCCAGCAATTTGCAGCTTTATTAGAAGGAAGGGCGATGACATGGTTTAGTCAATATGGTGTTTCCCTTTTCTCCACTTATGATGCACTAAGATTAGCATTTTTACAAAGATTTAGGAAAGAAAAAACTCCTTCTAATGTGTTGAGGAAGTTGAGAGAAATTAGACAAAAGAACATGCTAGTGGAAGATTATGCTCAGAAATTTAGGATATTAATTGAAAGATTACAAGGCAATGAGAGACCTACCAATGAGATGTTGGCAGGTTATTTCCTCAAAGGATTAAGGAGCAACGATAGGCATGCAGTAGCAAGTGTCGATATAGCTAATAGTTTTGATGTGTTAGTGTTAACAATGGAAAGAGTGGAAAAACGTTTTGGGAGATCTAAGAAGAAGCACAATGACTCCAGCTCAGATGTTGAATCCAATTTAGAATTGGATTCAGACAAAGCGAAGACTGATTTAGAATTAGAGAGTGAAGATGGTAGTACAAAAACATCGCACACACAGGGGTAAGCAAAGTAAAGAGGAAGCTCTAATCAGTAGACTAAAGAAACATGGATACTCCATAATTTCTCTGAAGCAAAAAAGGTTTTGAAAAATTTGTGACAAAGAAGGACATACCACAAGTTAGTGTTGGTTAACCCAAAGCATCGAGGACAAAATTCAAGACATGAAAATAGAAATAATAATGAAGTGATAGCAAATCAGGCCATTCTAGTTCAAGGACGTGGTGGTTTTTAGAGGCATCAGCAAGGAAGACCTCCCTAGAGAGATGAGGGGAACCAATAAGGAAATTACCAAGGTAACCAACAAGGGAATGAGCAAGGCAAACCACCTGGAGTGATGCCATGTGGATATTGCTCTACGCTAGATCATTGGATTGGGCTTAATTGTCCTTTATGGGTTAAGCACAAAGAGGAAAGAGGTATACCGGTTGTTTTTTAGAATCAGAATAACCAACAAGGGCAGCAGTAGCAACATGCTCAACAAGCTGCTCAGGTGAATGTCATAGTAATAGATTTATCAGATCTGAATTTCGTAATGATCGAGGTGCAAGTTCATCAAAAACTCAAAATCAGGATCATGAGAATCAATGGAATTGTGATTGTGAGCAATGCATTTTGGTCAAGGATGTGGATGTTTTGGCAGTTACAAGGTCAAAGAATAAAGGTCCTATTGATTGGGAGGAGCAAAGATAGATTCAGGACCAAGTACAAAAATAGATCCAACAGGATCAACAGAGGCAAGTACAATCTCATATTTTATCCCAAGAAGATGATGATGGAACAACTATGCAAAGAACAAACAAGGATAATAAAATGAAGACCAAGCAAGACTTGTACAATGACTGGTTTGAGGTAATAATTAATTCTCCTTTGTAATTATCCTTGGATTAGTTTTTGTCATTTGTTCCCACTTTTAGAGAAAAATTATCAAAGAAGCTGGTTGGACAATAGTCAGAGCCAGCAAATATGCAGGTACCTTCATCATCAACTAATAGTATTGATCGAGCTAATGTGGACTTTGTTGTGCCAGTAATTCAGGCATAGTATAAACAAAGATGATTGGATGAGGTTTTGTTGGATGGTGGTTCAGGAGTGAATATATTACGCGAACATATATTTAAGGAAATGGGAAATGGGGTTTTATCTCCAACACCTTTTCAAGTAAAGGTGGCAGATCAAACGAGAGTCCAACCTTTGGGTATTCTAAAACAACAGCAAATAATAATTGCACGAATGTCATTCATGGTTAATTTTGTTTTTATTTGAATGTCCGAATCTACTTATCCATACAAAATGTTGTTAGGTAGACCATGGTTCAGGTTGGCTAAAGTAAAGCAAGATTGGGGTTAAATTTGGTTGTGATCACTAAAGGTGAAAAGCAAATCACAATACCAATAAAAGGAAGAAGGAATATATCGATAAGAGAGAAACCATTGATGGCTCAGACCATTCGTTTTAGTAGATGAGATTGAAGATGATGAGGAGGAGGAATTTTTGAAGGAAAATCAAACGTTTTGATAGATGCAAAAAATTCAGAATGGTGTTGAATCCATTGAAGAGTATCATTGCTGTGAACAGTGGTATTTTATTGGGCCATGTCATTTCACAAGAGGGAATGGCTATTGATGTTAAGAAAATTGAAGCCATTAGGACAACAAAAGCTCCAACAAATGTAAAGGAAGTAATGAGGTTTCGTGGACAAATCGACTAGCAGGCTAGATATTTAAAGTACTTGGCTAATATCTTGATGGAGATGATTAATCTCCAAAAGAAAGTCTATAACTGAGTTTAGAATACCTATATGTCAAGCATAGCTCAAAAACTTCACCAATTTTAGGAAGTCTTTACCAAAATATGAACATTTAACTCTTCTGTGAGTTATGGCTTCACTCAGAAAAGTCTACTTCACAAAACGCACTCATTGAATGATGAAATGTTTAAAGTTTTCTATGAAACTTTGAGAAAAAACTTTTCACTTCAATAAGTAAACCAATGTCTGAAACAAGCTTTCTCTACGGGCGACTTTTACATATGCAACTTTAAACACTTGGTTCTCTCAATCTAAAATCCATTTAATCAAATGCTTTTAAACATAGATGTCTCACCTTTGAAATTAAATTTTGAATCCTCATTTGTGTAAAACTTTACACTCTACACTAAGATCTTATCAAATCTTTGACCATCAAGATTGTGCCTTTTTCAAAAGTCTCTCATCACTTTTACACATATGAATGTTCCTACTCACAATTCTCTCATGCTGATTACAATTGGACTCTCAAATCTTGACCATAGATGCATCAAATATAGACTTAGACATGTACAAAAGGACTTCTAAATTGGCTAAGCACAGAAGGAGAATTCGGAGAAAGATCGAGATGCAATTCTTTGAAAAAACTTCTATTCAATTGACTCACATCTGAAGGATAATTCTCACACTCAAACTCACTTTCTCATCATCTAATCATACTCTATTCATCTATGTTTCTTCTCTCCTTTGTGCCAAGTCTATATACAAGTAGACATAGGTGAGTATATCAAGATTCATCACTATTACAAAGTTTATCTAAGCTATTTACAAGATTAATATACATGAGTTTGCAAACTATCCCTCTCTAGAACTTCTCTTCATTTTATGCTTCATACTTTCTTCTTTTCTTCATTCTTTATTCTTAAATCCTCTTTGTAATCATCAATTTATGATTGTCTTGCTCCAATAGCTCCCCCTCAATCATCAATTGTGATTCCCTAGCTCTTGTTTATACCTGCCATTTCTTTAAACCTCTGCAACTTAGGTCCATCCAAGCTCTTTGTTAACATATGTGCAACTTGATCTTTTGTAACAGTATACATGATCTCTATTTCTTTGTCAATCACCTTTTCTCTCAGAAAGTGATATTGAATCTTAATATGTTTGGTTGTGGCATGAAACATAAGGTTACTTGCCAAATATAAAGAACTCATATTGTCTCCATAAATGATAGGAACACTCTCATTGATGGCAAAGCTCTTCATGAGAGCTCTCAACCATATGAACTCCTTTGTAGCCTCTACCATACCTTTATACTCTACTTCTATAGATGATAAAGAAAGCGTGTGTTTCTTCTTAGAACACTGAGAAATAAATTTATCTCCCACATAACACAAATACCCATGTGTTGATCTTCTATCATCAAAGTTATGTGCCCAATTTGCATCACTATATAGTTTGATTCTCGTATCTGATGTAAACCGATAGTACAAACCTTCTTTAAGTGTACCCTTATTGTATCTTAGCACCCTTTGACGTGCAATCCAATGTTCCTTCCTTGCACAATGCATGAATTGAGATAAAATTACAATTGCATATGATAAATCAGACCTTGTCAATGTAGCATGAATCAAGCGATGCTTCATATCTTTGAATTCTTCTCCTCCATATCTACTCAATTTTTGGTTCACCTCCATTGGGGTTGATGCTATCCTACAATCTTCCATGTTAAACTTGATTAGTAAATTCTTCAAATACCTTTCTTAAGTCACATATACTCCATGTTGAGTATATAAAATATCCATTCCCAAGAAGTATGATAAATCTCCTAATTCACTAATCTTGAATTCTTTCCCAATCTACTTCTTAAGCATTTGTATGCCTTTGTCATCTGTACCTATGAGTATTATGCCATCAACATAAATACAAGCATAAATGAAACCACTTGCTTTGACTAACAAGCTACTATCTGCCTTTGATGCTTGAAAACCAAGTTCCTTCAAGAACTTTACAAGACTATAATTCCATGTCCTTGGGGCTTGCTTCAAGCCATGAAAAGCTCTCTTGAGCTTACACACATAGTTTGGATTATGTTGATCTTTGAAACCATGTGGTTGTTCCATGTAGATTTCATCTAAAATGTAACCATTTAAAAATACACTCTTCACATCAAATTGAGACAATTTCCAACCTTTGCAAGTAGCAATAGCTATGAGAGTCCTTATGATTGTCATCTTTACAACAGGAATATATGTTTTATCATAGTCCACACCATAATTTTGTGCATATCCTTTCACAACAAGTCTATCTTTGTACCTAGAGACACTTCCATCTGCAAATATTTTTGTTTTGTAGACCCACTTACATTGAATTACCTTCTGATTACTTGGTTTGTGTACCAAGTCCTAATTCTCATTCTCAATTAGTGCATCATACTCTTCCTTCATAGATTTTTCCCAATTCTCCTTTCCTTTGGCTTCATCATATGCTTTCACTATATAAGCATAATCTTTAGTTGTCAAGAAAGAGGTGTCATAGCTATACCTTATACGTTTTCTTTTTTTCCTTGATGACCCTTTGAGTTCTCCAATTCTCATAGTTTCTGGTTCATCATATTCTAGATCAAACCTTGTCAATTCTTCATTTTCAACTAGCACTTCATCATTCTCTTCTTCCTCTGAAATTTGAATCTTCGATTTACCTTTCTTTTGATTCAATGTTTCTTCAAGACCTGCATAAGGACTATTTGTACTTGAGTACCAAGTACCTTTCTCATCAAATGTGGCATCCTTTCATACAAGGAATTGCTTTGTAGATGGACTCCCCAATCTGTATCCCATTTGTTTATCATCATAACCAATGAACAAATACATTTCAGCTTTTGGTTCTAACTTATGCCTTAATTGAGAGGGAACATAAGCATAGGCTAAACAACCAAATACTTTGCAATGATCTAATGTAGATCTCTTACCCCACCAATCTTCATATGGTGTCATACCCTACAAAGCTTTACATGGTATCCTATTTACCAAGTATGTAGCTGTATTTATAGCATCAACCCACAAATAATTACACTACAAGAAATAGGGGGCGTAGCGATGCCCCCAAATTGAAAAAAAAAGGTACGGTTGCTTATGTGATGCTATTGTCGCATAAGCGATGGTACAATTTTTTATTTTTTTTCGACATTCATCGCGTAAGCGATGCTAGCATCGCTTATGTGACACTAAATTAAGAGCATCGCAAATACCATCACTGACTAGCGATGTGATTAGCGACATTGGAAAACTGAAGAGCATCGCATATGTGACCCTCTGGAATGTAAAAAAAAAAAATTCGATTTCTCCTGGCACATTTGTGTCGGGATTTGGACGTGAGAGCAAGAAGAGACCGCGAGAGAGAGAGAGAGAGATAGAGATAGAGAGAGAGAGAGAGAGAGAGAGAGACAGAGAGACGCATCTACTTGAAGCAATGTATGTGCACACACACACACTTACACACACAAACATATGCATACACACACATATACACACAAATACACACACATATACACACATACACAAATAATGTTGCATACACACATGCACACATAATGCATACACATGCACACACATATACACATACATATACACACACATACACACATACACACACACATAGAGAGACATGCACACACATACACATACATGCATACATAATGCATATGCATATGCGTACATCCATACATACTTACATGCATACACACACATATGCATACATAATGCATATGCATATGCGTACATACATACATACTTACATGCATACACATATGCATGCATAATGCACATGCATACATACACATACATAATGCATATGCATACATGATGCATATGCATACATAATGCACATGCATACATACACATACATAATGCATACACACACATATGCATACATAATGCATACACACACATATGCATACATACATGCATACACATACACACATAGACACATAGACACATACACACATAAACACATACACACTCATAGACACACACACATACACATAGACGCACACACACATACAGACACATATACACACACATACACATAATGATGCATTCACACACATAGACATGCATACACACATAGACACACATATACACACACACATACACACAGATATATGCATACACACACATAGAGAGACATATACACACATACACATACATGCATACATATGCATACATAATGCATATGCATACATACACATACATAATGCATACACACACATATGCATACATAATGCATACACACACATACACACACCTATGCATACATACATGCATACACATACACACATAGACACATAGACACATACACACATACACACACATAGACACATACACACACATAAACACACACACACACTCATAGATGCGTAGTGACGCATACACATAGACACACACACACATATACACAAACACATACACACAATGATGCATACACACACATACACATGCATACACATACATATGCATGCATACATGCATACACATACACACATAGACACATACACACACATAGACACATACACACATAAACACATACACACTCATAGATACACACAAATACACATAGACACACACACATACACACACATATACACACACATGCACACATACACACATACACATGCATACACACATACAGACACATATACACACACATACACACACATATATGCATACACACACACATGGAGAGACATACACACATATACACATACATGCATACATATGCATACATAATGCATATGCATATGCATACAATGTACATACATACTTACATGCATACATAATGCACATGCATAGATACATACACACACACAGACACATACACACATAGACACATACACACACATAAACACATACATACTCATAGATACACACACATACACATAGACACACACACATACACACACATATACACACACATACACACATAATGATGCATACACACACATACACATGCATACACACATACAAACACATATACACACACATTTACACACATATATGCATACACACACATAGAGAGACATACACACACACATACGCATACATGCATACATAATGCATATGCATATGCATACATACATACTTACATGCATACATAATGCACATGCTTACATACACATACATAATGCATACACACACATATGCATACATAATGCATACACACACATACACACATATGCATACATAATGCATATGCATATGCATACATACATACTTACATGCATACATACTTACATGCATACATAATGCACATGCTTACATACACATACATAATGCATACACACACATATGCATACATAATGCATACACATATATGCATACATACATGCATACACATAGACACATACACACACATAGACACATACACAGACATAAACACATACACACTCATAGACACATAGCGACACATGTTAAAAGTCAAGCTTCAAGCTACAAATTCGTGGAGAATCTTTTATGGACATGTGGAGCAATCAAAGGAAGCCAAAAGCCACGAGATTCCATCAAGAAAAGTCACTCAACCACTCCCCAAGTCATCTCAACTAATTCCTCCAAGTTAGGAGGCTAATTTGGAAAGGTAGTTCCTAGATTTTAGGGGCACACTTCTCACTATAAAAGGAGCATGTATCCCGACTTCTTTTGGGCCATCTTCTTGGATTTTTAGCTCATGTAAAGTGATCACTAAGTGCTGGAGTTGCGATAAGCAAGCCCCTTGCTTAAGCTAGCCCCTTGCTTGCTTGTTTGTTTTCTTTTAGTAGGCATATCTATGTGTGTGCGCAGGCAGTGTTGCAACTCTCTACCCCTGCATTGTTAGCATTGGTTCTCCCTCATATTGTATCCATTTGATGTAATTCTTGTCTCATTGGATAGCTATTAGAGTCTATTTTATGCTCACAAATTCTCTGGAGCATTCTCTGAGTAAGCTGGGAGCAACATTCATTTTAGTGAAGTTGTGTGATTGATATCTCTCTCTGTGTGTAGGCTCTGTTGGAAATATTTTGCTCTCTGTTGTAAGGGCTGGTTCTCCTTCTCTATTTATCCATTTGCTATGATTTTGGTGTCATTGGGTAGCTATTAGAGTGCGCTAACGTTGACCTAAGTTTGAGATTCATTCTCTGTATAATCTCTAAGAAAAGATTGCTGGAGTGAAGTGAGGTCTCTGCTTGAATAGCAGTTGTGAGCATTCAACTAGCTCATGTTGTAGACATTGTTTCTCTTTGTGTAAGCATCCATTTGAAGTAAAATTTGTGTTGTTGGAAAGCTCTTACAGGTCTACAAAAGCTCACTAGAGTTCTTTGCATAAGCTCTGAGTAAGAGCACTTTTGGTGTGCAGAGGTCAAAGAAGGATACCTGTGGAGGTCATTCGCGCTTTGTCGTTGCTTAGGGGTTGAGATACTTCCCCCATCAGTGGTATCAGAGCATTTGGGCATCTTGGAGGCATCACATACAAGCAAGAAGACCTCGTGGAGTTGGTGGTTGAAGATTTGCATCAACAAAAGCTTCTTGGAGGTAGCTCACATCAAGGGGGAGCTATTCTACTCAAAGTTTCAAGAGCACAAGGTGTCCATCTAAGGAAAGCTTTGGATTGAGGTAACCTCAGAGCCTCATTTTCATTTTACACACATTGGAGCATTAGCCAAGGGCTAGGTCAAGTATCAAAGACTAGATATGGGAGACTTCAACACTCAAATTGAAAAGCTAGACAAAGGGAACTATCAACCATGGTGATTTAGGGTCTCCAACTATCTTATGGACAAGGGCCTTTGGGGGTTGATTAGTGGAAGTGAACCAAGACCTAGGTTGGATGAGAATCCAACCAATTACCAGAGAAGGGCCTATAGGGAATGGAATGAAAGAGACAAGAGGGTTATCTTTATCCTTTCCCAACACATTAGCGATAGCATGATCGGCCATATCCAAGACTTGGATTCAGGCATGAAGGTATGGGAGACACTTGAAAGGCTTTATTCAACAAGCACCAAAGCAAGGAATATCCAACTCAAGAATGAGCTCAACAACCTTAGGAAGAGCTCAGGGAGTAGCATACATGACTACATACTTAAGGTCAAGGAGTTATCAGATGCATTGGGATCCATTGGAAGCCACGTAGACGATGACGATCTTGTGGCTTATACTCTCAATGGTTTGAGAGATGATGAGAAGTGGAAACCCTTTACCACTTCAGTATATGTAAGGGATAATCTTCCCGATTTTGAGCAATTGGTTGCTCTCATGGTCACCGAAGAAATGAACATAGGTGGAAGTTCAACTAAAAGCAAGGATGCACAAGTTTTCTATGCAGGTAATCAAAGGGGCAAAGGAAGACGAGGACAAGGAAGGGGCAAAGGAAGGTTTGGAGGAAGGCAAGGCCACTCAAGCAATCAAGGACATGACCAAGGCACCTCATCACAAAGAGGGAGAGGAAGAACAAGAGGAAGAGGAGGACGACATCAACAAAACAGGAATCAAGATGGCGAAGGATGTTACATATGTGGCAAGTTTGGACACTATGCTAGAGATTGCTACCAAGGAGGAAACCAAAGGAGCTATAATCAAGGTTCTTCATACAAAGGCCAAGGTAATTATGCTTCTACAAGTTCAGAAAATGACAATCTCTTGATGATGCACATGAATGGGAATTCAAGCAAAGTAGATAACACGTTGTATATTGATAGTGGATGTAGCAACCATATGAGTTGCAATTCTTCTTGGTTTACTAATCTACATGTTCCCAAAGGTAAATGACATGTAGAAACAGGTAATGATACAGCCCATGAGATCTCCCATGTTGGAGATGTAGCTTTGGATGACAAGGAGGAAGGAAGATGTCTCAAGGATGTCTTGCATGTACCTACCATCACAAAGAACTTGGTGTCCGTTGGGCAAATGGTTGAAAGAGGCTATCAAGTAAGGTTCAACAAAGGTGGATGCTTTGTGGAGAACCCTAAGCAAGGTTACAAGGTCATAGCAAGAGGAAAGAAGCAAGGGAGACTCTTCACTTTGGAGGTAAATTCTCATTCCACTCAACATGTCTACTTTACATATGGAAACAAGAGGATTTCGGAGTTGGACTTGTGGCACAAGAGGATAGGTCAAATCAACATACAAAGAATGAAGGAAATGCAATTCAAGAGGCTGGTTGAAGGTCTTCCCAACTTCCAAGGACAAGGTATGAAGCATTTATGTGAATCTTGTCAACTAGGGAAGCAAGCGAGACTTCCATTCAAGAAGAGTGGCTACATAAGCCAACATCCATTGGAGTTGATACATACAGATGTGTGGGGGCCAACCAAAGAGCAAGCCATTGGAGGTAACAAGTACTTTGTCACTTTTATAGATGATTGCACAAGGATGGTTTGGGTTTATTTCATAAAAAACAAATCAGATGTGTTTACATGTTTCAAAGCATTCAAGGCAATGGTAGAAAAGGAAACAGGTACATATATCAAGAGGCTAAGGTCCGATGGAGGGGGAGAATATTTCTCCTATGAGTTTTCTGATTTTTTAATGGATCAAGGCATCAAGAGGCAAGTAACATGCAGGTACACACCCCAACAAAATGGAGTAGCAGAGAGAAAGAATAGATACATTGCCGAGATCGCTAGAGCAATGCTTAATGAGATGAATGTACCTAACATGTTTTGGAGTGATGCAGCAAATACCGCCGTGTATCTTATGAATAGGGCTCCTACCTCAGGGATCCATGGCTTGACACCATATCAAGCCTATTATGGTAAGAAACCTGATCTTTCCCACTTGAAGATATTTGGATGTACTTGTTATGTACATGTACCAAGTGAATTGAGGCACAAGCTACAACCAAAGGCAGAAAAGTGTGTGTTTCTAGGATATTCAAATGATCATAAAGGTTACAGGTGCTTCAACCCAAACACAAAGGACTTGAGGATATCAAGGGATGTAGCATTTGATGAGCTACTCCCTTGGTATAAGAAGTATGATTGTATGTAGGACTATGAAGAAGAAAAGCATGGACATGATGAAGAACAAGTCGACCTAGAGCTAAGCGGCCCAAGGTGTTCCATCAATGAAGATAGTTCAAGCATGAACTCACCATGGAGGGGGAGATCTTCATCAAGCTATGAAGCACAATCAATCAACAAAGGAAAAGCAACATTGGTGGAGTTGGATGAAGAAGGTAATGAAGTTGAAGATGATGAAGGACACATGATGGAGAAAGAAGCCACGTCAAAGAAAGAGATCAAGTTCCCAAGGCAAAGGAGGTTTATTCCTCCAAAAGGTGAAGAAAGGAAGTCTTCTAGAGTTAAGTATCCAACTCAAAGGTTTACTTATGATTCATACATGGCAACGCATTATGCATATATGAACAAAGTAGTAGAAGATCATGAGCCCGATTGCTATGAAGATGCAAGCAGGTACACCGAATGGAAAGAGGCAATGCAAGAAGAGATCGACGCACTTTAGGAAAATCAAACATGGACTCTAGTGCCCAAGAAGGATAACATGAAGGTAATAGGTAATAAGTGGGTGTATAAAGTAAAGAGGAATTCAGATGGATCTATTTCTAGGTTCAAAGCAAGATTGGTGGCCAAGGGTTTTGCACAAACCTATGGAGTGGACTTTGAAGAGACATTCAACCCCGTGGCAAAGATGAGCACCATTAGGACACTCATTGCAATGGCTGCTAGCAAAGGATGGAAGCTTTTCCAATTGGATATCAAGAATGACTTTCTCAATGGAGACTTGGAAGAAGAGGTATACATGGAGCAACCACTAGGTTTTGTTCATAAAGAGTTTCCACATCATGTTTGTAGGTTGAAGAAGGCACTTTATGGCCTAAAGCAAACTCCAAGGGCTTGGAACCAAAGATTGGTGGACTATTTGATCAAATGTGGTTACAATCAATGCAAGGCGGATCCATCTCTCTTCATCAAACAAAGAGGAGAACTTGTATTCTACATGTGTGTGTATGTAGATGATCTTATCATTACAGGTAATGATACAAAGGGCATTGAGGAGATCAAGGCAAAGCTTGGAAAGGAGTTTAGGATATCTGATCTTGGGTATGTTAGGTATTTTCTTGGCATTGAAGTTGTATACAAAGAAGAAGGTATTATGCTCATACAAAGGAAGTATATTCTAGACCTACTTGAGAGGTTTGGGATGTTACATTGCAAGCCTATTTCAAATCCCATGGAAGTTAATGTAAAGCTAAGCTCCATTGATGGAGAGCCATTAGAGGATGTAACTTTTTATCGCTTTATTGTAGGCTCTTTCAATTATGCCACAATAACTATGTTGATATATTTAGGTAGTGATGTGTGTGAACACTCTAGGACCGCCGGGGCACTTTTTTCCCTCTTTAGGAGGTTTTTTTCCCCCGGCTTGTATATACGCCTATTGCCCTAATGGGCTACTTATCTTTGTACATTCTCTAGTAATACATTCAGTCTTGTGTGTTGTGCTCCAAGCTTCTTCTTCTTCCTTGTGCTGTTCGCGTGCTTCCGCAGACGTCTAACTCCAACAATTGGTATCAGAGCAGGTCGTTGCTTCTTCTAGGGCGCCGTTGACACTCCTCCGTTTGCAGTTTCAGATTCGCACAAAATTTGGTGAGCATACTCAGGGTGTTTCCGAGATCAAAACTGCTTCGCTTTGTGGTGCCGAAATCGCGATCTGAGCTCGTTTCGGCCTCTGAATGCACTATCGCAGTGCTTGTGCAGGCTATTTCGTCCTTTTGTGCCAAAGGTATATACCAGTTTCTGTTCGCCAGTTTAAGCGTCTCGAAGTCTGCTACAGGTCTAGCAGAACTCGTCTGGGCAGTTCTGTTCAACTTTTTGAGATACAGTCAATTTTCTGCATCAAGGTATTTTAGTCATCGGCCATGGCTGAAAGCAGTGATGTATTCCGTATGTTGGCTGTTGAGGATAAGTTGGATGGTACCAACTACCCATTATGGGCTTATATGATGCGACATGTACTGGTTGCAAAAGGATTGTGGAACATTGTGCAGGGTGTTGAAAGACGTCCTGTTACACCTGTAACGACAGGTACTGCAAATACAGGTGTTGGAGCTGATGAAGATGGTGTCGAAGATGATATTCCGCAGATTCCTGTTCGTGCTGCTGTTTCTGTTGCACCTACTGCAGAGCAGATTCGTTGGGATGGAAGAGATGCCCAGGCACATGCATTGATAGCTTTGTCTGTCAAACGTGCCATTATTCCTCATATTCGCTCTTGCAGAACAGCAAAGGATGCTTGGGATACACTTACCACTTTGTACCAGGCTAGGAATGAGGCTCGTGTTGCTTACCTCCGAAAACAGTTGGAGAGTGAGCACATGAATGAAGGTGATTCGATGGACAGTTTTCTTACAAAGATCAAAGACCTGAAGGAACAATTGATTTCTGCTGATGAGGTTATACCAGATAGCTCACTTGTGCAGACCGTTCTGAATGGCCTTCGGGATTCATATCAGAGTTTTGCCTCTACTCTTCGATTGATGATGAAAGGCAATCCGAATGCCTTGTCATTTGAGGAATTAGTCTCTGTTCTGTTGCAGGAAGATCAGTCCAGGCAGAACAGGTCCATTATGCGTGTTGCAGATCAAGCTTTCCTGGCTAGTCAGAAGGGCAAAGGAAAATGGAGCTCTTCTACTAGTAAGCAGAAATCTGCAAATGCTGCACAATCGAAGAACCAGGATAAAGATGAGAAGAAATCAGAAAAGCAGAAATTGTTCTGCAAGTACTGTAAAGGAAATGATCATATTATAAAGAACTGTCCAAAACTGGCTGCTAAAGAGGCAAAGAAGAAAGAGGCTGGAATGGTTGTTGCAGAGGCCTCTACACCAAAAACAGAGTCTGCAAATCTTGTGCAGGAAGAAGAATGGGCGTTTACTACTGTCTGCAGTTTTGACCCATCTTCTCATGATCAGTGCATGTCTGCAGTAGACTCAGATGTTTGGTACTTTGACAGTGGGGCGACCAAACATATTACCTCGCAGCGCAGTTTCTTCTCTTCACTCAAGCCTGCCCCTACAGGGAATACTGTCACATGCGCCAATAACTCCTCTTATCCTGTTATGGGAGTTAGTAAGATCATTCTGACTACTGCTGATGGTAGCTCTTTCACTTTGTCAGATGCTTTATTTGTGCCAGGGATCAAAAAGAACCTGTTATCAGTTTCTGCATTAGCCAAGATTGGCTTGGTTGTGAAATTCGTTGATGACAGGTGTACAGTCCATGATCTCTCAAATGGCGATGTGATTATTGCTTCTGGCATTTTATGTCGTGGGCTGTATAAGCTCATAGACTATGAAAGATCTGTGAATGATTCGGCATGTGCAGTTCATGATTCTCAGGCTATGTCAGATGCAAAGCTTTGGCATGCACGCTTTGGTCATCTGAATTTTGCTAGTTTGTTACGCCTGCAGAAATCTGAAATGGTGTCCTCTTTGCCCAAACTTGAGGCACCTGGAAAACATGTTCGTGAAGGTTGTATTTTGGGCAAAATGCAGCGTTCTTCCTTTCCAAAAGATGGTTCAGTTCGGGCTATGCAGAAATTGCAGCTTGTACATAGTGATGTCTGTGGTCCTATGCAGACACCCTCTTTTGGAAATTACCTTTACTTCGTGACTTTCATTGATGATTTTTCCAGGCATGCATGGGTATATCCACTCAAAGCAAAGTCCGAAGTGTTCATGTGCTTCAAACAGTTTTTGGTTTTGGCTGAAAATCTGTCAGCATGTAAAATGGGCACCCTCCGTTCTGATCGAGGGGGGGAATATATGTCTTCAGATTTTAATGCATTTCTGGCTGAACGTGGGATAAAACACCAGTGTACAGTGCCATATACACCTCAACAGAATGGAGTTGCTGAACGAAAGAACAGGTCACTCATGGAGATGGCGAGGTGCATGGTCAAAAGTCAGGCTTTACCACATAGTTTCTGGCTTGAGGCTGTCATGTGTGCAGCATATGTACTGAACAGGTGTCCCACCAAAGCGTTGCAGTCCATCACTCCATATGAGGCTTGGCATGACCGCAAGCCATCTGTTGCTCATCTGCGTGTTTTTGGATGTTTGGCATATGCATTAGTGCCTGAACAACATCGCAGAAAATTGGATGATAAGGCAGTAAAATGTATTTTTGTTGGGTACAGTTCTGAAAGTAAAGGCTATCGTCTGTATCATCCACAGACTAAACGCATTCTGGTTAGCCGTGATGTTGTCTTTGTGGAAGATGCTATTCAGCCATTGCTTTCATGTACTAAGGAGACATCTGTTAGCTCCAAAGACATGTATGATACTTTGATGCCTCTTTTTACAGGTGGACAGGCTAGCGCTGGTCCTAATGAGGCAACTTCTCAGCCTTTGCAGGTTTCATATGATGATGCAGATCATTCCATTTCTGATGCAGATTTACATGATGCACTTGTTGATGAGAGAACTGATATTGAACAGGCAAAAACTATGCCAAAATGGCTGGTGTAGACTTTGCGTGACAGCAAATTAGATGCACCTTTGTCATATCGTACTCGTTCAGGCTCTCATAGTACCTCCTTTGCATCAGATTGCTATGCTATGGCTGCATCTAGTCTCTGTGATGAGAATGAGCCTGTTTCTTTTGATGAAGCACAAAAATCAGAAAATTGGATGGCTGCTATGCAATCTGAATATGATGCTATAATGAAGAATGGTACATGGTCTTTATGTGACTTGCCTCCTGGCAAGAAGGCCATTGGCACTAAGTGGGTATACAAGCTGAAGCGTAAACCTGATGGTACAGTTGACAGGTATAAGGCTAGGCTTGTTGCAAAGGGTTATGCGCAGGAAAGAGGCATTGATTTTGATGAGACCTTTGCACCTACATGCCGTATGACTACTGTTCGGAGCATTTGTGCACTTGCAGCCCATCATGGTTGGAATGTACATCAGTTGGACATTAAAACTGCATTTCTAAATGGTGACTTGCATGAAGAAGTGTATGTTTTTCAGCCCCGTGGCTTTGTGCAGAAAGGGCATGAAAACCAGGTGTGCAGGTTAAAGAAGGCGTTATATGGTTTAAAGCAAGCACCACGTGCTTGGTATGAGAAAATACATGCCTATCTGATTGCACATGGTTTTGAGAACAGTCCAACTGAAAGCACCTTATATGTTAAGCGTGCTAATGATGTGCTTCTGATCATTGTTGTCTATGTAGACGACATGCTGCTCACTGGTCCTCTTGAGAAGCATATTGCTGATTTCAAGGCTGATTTGCATGCCTCATTTGAGATGTCTGATTTGGGGCATTTGCATCACTATTTGGGCATTCAGTTTATGCAAGTTGATGGTGGAATGGCTTTGTGTCAAACGAAATATATTGACACATTATTGCAGCGTTTTGGCCTTGAAGACTGTAAGCCTATTGCCACTCCTATGGAGACAGGTTTACGATTGAGTCTTCATGATGCTGGAGATGCATTTGATGTTGTTCTCTATCAGCAGGCCGTTGGATGCTTGATTTACTTATGCATTACTCGGCCAGATATTCAGTTTGCTGTCTCACAGATGAGTAGGTTTATGCATTGCCCAGGAGTCACACATTGGAAAGCGGTTAAGCGCATCTTTCGCTACTTGAGTGGTACTCGGCTACTTGGGTTGTTTTATCCCAAGGGGGGATCACTACTGCCAGATTTGCATGCTTTTTCTGACTCAGATTGGGCTAGTTGCTATGACACTCGTGTGTCCACCAGTGGTTTTTGCTTCATGCTTGCTAGCTCATGTATATCTTGGTTGAGCAAGAAGCAGCCTACTGTGGCCACTTCCAGTTGTGAGGCTGAGTATAGGGCAGCTTTCACAGCGACTGTTGAGTGTGTGTGGCTCAGACGCCTTATGGCTGATTTGGGTGTTGGCCAGTCTTCTGCCACCACCATCTTCACTGACAGTCAGAGCGCATTGGCAGTTGCGAGGAACCCTGTGTTCCATGCTCGCACTAAGCACATTGAGGTGCATTATCACTATGTCAGGGAGAGGTTCTCTGCTGGGGAGATCAGCTTGGCATATGTGCCCACGCAGGAGAACATTGCAGACCTTTTCACGAAGGCTCTGCCTAGGGAGAAGTTTGAAGCTTTCCGCAAAGCTTTGGGCTTACTTCCTTTTGTGGAGTGATTTCCACATAGCTCGGCACTTCCTTATACATGAGTGCCAACTCCTTGTTCACCGCATCACTTCCAGGGGGGATTTGTTGATATATTTAGGTAGTGATGTGTGTGAACACTCTAGGACCGCCGGGGCACTTTTTTCCCTCTTTAGGAGGTTTTTTTCCCCCGGCTTGTATATACGCCTATTGCCCTAATGGGCTACTTATCTTAGTACATTCTCTAGTAATACATTCAGTCTTGTGTGTTGTGCTCCAAGCTTCTTCTTCTTCCTTGTGCTGTTCGCGTGCTTCCGCAGACGTCTAACTCCAACAAACTAGGCCTGACATAGCATATGGAGTTGGAGTGTTATCACAATTTATGCATAGTCCAAGGACTACACACTTGCAAGCTGCAAGAAGAATGTTACCATATCTCAAGGCCACTATAAATGAAGGATTGTTCTATTCATTTGATGATGATATGCACGTCAAAGCTTATTCTGATGCGGATTGGGCCGGTTCCAAGGAGGATAGAAGAAGTACAAGTGGTTACCTAGTCATGCTAGGTAGCAAGATCATCTCATGGATTTCAAAGAAGCAACCCACGGTGGAATTATCTTCCACCGAGGCTGAGTATAGAGCTTTGGCTCAAGTCACATGTGAGCTAATGTGGATTGAGAAGTTATTTATGGAGCTTAATTTGCAGGTTGACACATATCCAATTTTTTGTGACAATATGAGTAGCATTCATCTAGCATCGAATCCTGTCTATCATGCTAGAGCCAAGCATATTGAAGTGCACTATCACTTCATAAGGGAAAAGGTGATATCGAAGGAAGTTTCAGTACATCATATTGGTACCAAGGACCAAGTTGCCGAAATGTTTACAAAGGCTTTGGATGGGATGAAGATTTCAAAATTCAAGCAATGCATCAACATGAAAGATCTTGGATGAGGACGAAGAATTGAAGCTTGAGGGGGAGTGTTAAAAGTCAAGCTTCAAGCTACAAATTCGTGGGGAATCTTTTATGGACATGTGGAGCAATCAAAGGAAGCCAAAAGGCACGAGATTCCATCAAGAAAAGTCACTCAACCACTCCCCAAGTCATCTCAACTAATTCCTCCAAGTTAGGAGGCTGATTTGGAAAGGTAGTCCCTAGATTTTAGGGGCACACTTCTCACTATAAAAGGAGCATGTATCCCGACTTCTTTTGGGCCATCTTCTTGGAGTTTTAGCTCATGTAAAGTGAGCACTAAGTGCTGGAGTTGTGATAAGCAAGCCCCTTGCTTGCTTGTTTGTTTTCTTTTAGTAGGCATATCTATGTGTGTGCGCAGGCAGTGTTGCAACTCTCTACCCCTGAGTTGTTAGCATTGGTTCTCCCTCATATTGTATCCATTTGATGTAATTCTTGTCTCATTGGATAGCTATTAGAGTCTATTGTATGCTCACAAATTCTCTGGAGCATTCTCTGAGTAATCTGGGAGCAACATTCATTTTAGTGAAGTTGTGTGATTGATATCTCTCTGTGTGTAGGCTCTGTTGGAAATATTTTGCTCTCTGTTGTAAGGGCTGGTTCTCCATCTCTATTTATCCATTTGCTATGATTTTGGTGTCATTGGGTAGATATTAGAGTGCTCTAAAGTTGACCTAAGTTTGAGATTCATTCTCTTTATAATCTTTGAGAAAATCTTTCTGGAGTGAAGTTAGGTCTCTGCTTGAATAGCAGTTGTGAGCATTCAACTAGCTCATATTGTAGACATTGTTTCTCTTTGTGTAAGCATCCATTTGAAGTAAAATTTGTCTTGTTGGAAAGCTCTTAATGTCTACTACAGGTCTGCAAAAGCTCACTGGAGTTCTTTGCACAAGCTCGGAGTAAGAGCACTTTTGGTGTGCAGAGGTCAAAGAAGGATACCTGTGGAGGTCATTCGTGCTTCGTCGTTGCTTAGGGGTTGAGATACTTCCCCCATCAACACATACACATAGACTCATACACATAGACACATACACATACACACACATATACACACACACACACACAAACATACACACATAGACACATACACACATAATGATGCATACACACACATACATATGCATACACACACATATGCATACATACATGCATACACATACACACATAGACACATATACACACATAGATACATACATACACATAAACACATACACACTCATAGACACACACAAATACACATAGACACACACACATACACACATAGACACATACACACATAATGATGCATACACACACGTACACATGCATACATACATGCGTACACATACACACACATAGATACATACATACACATAAACACATACACACTCATAGACACACACACATAGACACACACACATAGACATAGACACACACACACATATACACACACACAAACACACATAGACACATACACACATAATGATGCATACAACACACATACACTGCATACACACATACAAACACATATACACACACACATACACACATATATGCATACACACATAGAGAGACATACTTACACATACACATACATGCATATATAAACATACATAATGCATATGCATATGCATACATACACATACATAATGCATACACACACATATGCATACATAATGCATACACACACATACACACATATGCATACATACATGCATACACATACACACATAGACACATAGACACACCTAGACACATACACACACATATACACATACACAAACATAGACGCATAGCGACACATACACAAACATAGACGCATAGCGACACATACACATAGACACATACACATACACACACATATACACACACACAGACATACACACATAATGATGCATACACACACATACATATGCATACACACACATACATATGCATACACACATATGCATACATACATGCATACACATACACACATAGACACATACACACACATAGATACATACATACACATAAACACATACACACTCATAGACACACACACATAAACATAGACACACACACACATATATGCACACACACATAGACACATACACACATAATGATGCATACACACACATACACATGCATACACACATATGCATACATACATGCATACACATACACACACAATGATACATACATACACATAAACACATACACACTCATAGACACACACATAAACATAGATACACACACACATATACACACACAAACATATACACACACACAAACACACATAATGATGCAGACACACACATACACATGCATACACACATACAAACACATATACACACACATATATGCATACACACACATAGAGAGAGATACTCACACATACACATACATGCATATATATACATACATAATGCATATGCATATGCATACATACATACATACATGCATACACACACACATATACACACACACATACACACATAAACACATACACACATACACCCATAAACACATACACACATAATGATGTATACACACACATACATATGCATACACACATACACGCACATGCATACATACACATACTTAATGCATACACACTTACATATGTACACACATATATATATTGATTTCTAACCATTTTGTTTTATATGTTAGGTATTATGGATCCCAGTAGAGAGAGAAAGGCAAAACTCACTCTCATAAAAAGTCTTATGAGAGCAAGAGTTCCATCTGATACTCTAGGGGCCATAATGTGTGATTACTCACAGATGTCTGATGAGGAGTTGGACTATACGATCCAGATGCTTACCCAACGATCAGATGAGGGCTCTTCTACGGCTCCACATGTAGGAAGAGAGCTATCTGCTCATAGGTATGTTTTTTTTTCATAAACGTTTTTAATGATATTATAACACATAGTTTTATTTATTTTTATCTATCTATTTTCAAGACACCTATACCACCTCCAAATCGTGATAGCAGAGCAGAGTTGCCTATGAGGACATGCATAGGCACCTTAGGACTAGAGTGCAACATAGAGCCAAAGGGGTGTACATAGGGAATGGATTGGAGTTCAAGAGAAGAATGCGGGCACTATGTGAATCTTACTTGCACTTTGTCCACTTACCATGGAAGTAAGTAAAAATTTAACATATAAATTGAAATAAATATCTTATGTTTGATTTACATTATGTTTTTTATTTTTGTAGTGAGCATGATGAGAGGGATAGAAAATACGTACTTAGTTCACTTGAGACAGATTTTGAGATAGGATGGTCGCTTAAGTGGTGTCTAAAAGAGATGTGGACACTTATGGCTCATCGTCGCGATAATGCATGGTATGCAGTGCTTTTATGTATATACATGTGGATACGAGTATGTGTGTTTATGCATGTATGTATGTATATGAGAGAGAGAGAGAAAGGAGTGAGACTAGAGGTATAAATACATGCATAGACACACATATACATCATACATGCACATTTACACACATATACATATACATATACATATACATGCACATTTATACATACACACACATACATGCACATTTTTACACACACATACACATGCATGCAGTTACACACATATAATGAATACACATAGACACATACACATACATTCACATACACATACTCACATACGCATACACATGCATAATCATATGTACACACACATAGACTCATATAATCATATTTACATGTATATATACATATACACATTCATATATACACACACACAACACATGCATATGCACATATAGATCCACATACATACACAACACATGCATACGCATAAATAAATAAATAAATCCTATTTCAAAAATCCTAAATTGCAAAACACTAATTTCGATATTAGGGTTTTAAAACCCCTAATTTAAAAACTCTAATTCAACCTTTTAGCCATATGTTTGAAGTATATGTACACCTCTGATGTCCTACTAGAGAGATGTCTCTCCTCCCAACCTTATGCCTCTATATATAGGTACTCGAATCAACGAGGATCATAATATATATAAAGATATATACACATCATGTAGATATGATACATAAATATAAAATGGAGTAGATATATTATGCATCACACATACATGCCTTAATGCACACATAAATATATATATATATATATATATATACATACTAACATATTTACATGTAGACATTTACACATAGACATATATACATATATACATATATACATGTACACATCACATATACATGCCTACATGCACACATAAACATATATATACATGCATACATTTTTACATGTACATATTTACACATAGACACATATACATATATACATGTACACAATTATAAACACTTGAATATATTACATGAATACATGAATATTTTACATAAATGCATATGCATATATACACATGCATGTTTAACACATGTATACATATATCACACACATGCAAACACATATATATATATGAAATACATATATATGCGTAGTAACATATGTATACATATAATACACATGAATACACACACATATGCATACATACATGATAAAAATTCGCTCCTCGAAGATAAAGCTATATATAAAATAATTAAGCATACCCTCAAGCTTCATGTTCTAACTTAGAAGAACATGATTTCATCTCTCTGGTAGGATTCATCGTTATTCAAGTTAATAAAAAAAATCTATTATCTGGTATCCATTCAAAAGCTTCAAGTTATTGATCGATAACTAGAGTAGAATTTACTATCTAATCTGCTCATATGTTTTCATTATTGCCATCATTTTGGTAAGACATCAATATAGTCTCATCTTCATTATCCTTATTGATTTCATTTATTTCTTCTACTGTTGAATCTATGTTCTCATGAATCACATCATCTATTGATGGATTAATATATATTTTTGGTAACTCCTCTTCCTCATCAGTAGAATCAGCATGTAGAGAATTATCCTCTTCATCAAAAAGATTAGTATCATTATCGCATATAATGATTCTAATTTCTATTTCAAAGGTTGATGTATCAGTATCTGATGCTGAATCATCAAGAGGACTTTCTTCGATCTCTCTAACAGTAAACTGTTCAAACAATGACCTACCCCTAGGTTGCACATGAATGACTTGCCACCAAGGATGAGCATCTGGGTTTTTATAAAAAAATGCTTGTTCAATATGCCTAGGAAGAATATATTGTTCTTTAGTAGATCCCATTACCTTAGAAGAACCAATTGCCCAAAACCCAGATAATTCCTTTCTTAATGTGGAATTACCACCTTTATACTCCGCTCGAAACCAGTCAACCTTCAAAATCACCTATCAAAATATATAACAATAGAAACACATTATTAGGTGTTTAAAAAAATAACTAACTCTATAAAAATATATAAACTTTTTTCTACCTATTTGAATGTACGAAATGAAATTTCGTAGATACCAACAATAGTTCCTACGTAACCAAGTTTGCTACCTATAAGGTTCGTGTCTTTTGAGCTAGCACATGATAGTTGCTTGAAAGAAGCAACAATACTAGAATCCTCTGTTTTACATAAAGAATCAATGGCTTTCATTCTAATATGCTATCCAAAAGCCCACATATTAGTGAACATTCGAGCCTGCAAAATAAATTCAATTAGTAAATAGAAACTAACATACATATATGAAAAAAATAAAATATTATTTTAATAGGATTACCTTTTGTTCACAACCTATCATTAACTCTCTTTGCTCATCTGATAGTTCTTCATTATTTGTGTTGGCACATTGCAAACGACCATATAGCCAATCCGTGAAAGAAGGTATATATGTAATATCATTATTATCGAGATTACGTCTAAATCTTTTGTTTTTTCGCCTTTTACTTCGGAGATTTTGAAGTTCCTCGTACTCGCTAAGGAATGTTTGCATGCATTTTCTATTATATGCTACAAAAGTAGAAACATCATTTTTTTCTTGAAATGTAAATAAGAATGGAGCCCCCTTACCTGATAATACCTCATCTGTTATTTTTGAAGAAGACTCGTTGTTCCATGCACGTGGAGCTTCTTCATGAACTCTTTCAAGGTACTCACTAACGTAATACATGCACTCTTCAAGCATCACCCCCTTTGCCATGGATCCTTCTGGTTTTGCTCTTTCTCGCACATAACCTTTTAGTATTCCCATAAATTGCTCGACCCAAAACATCCATCGAGTGTTGACAACACCGTCAATCTCTATCTCATCTACAAGATGGACTAATAAATGAACCTCAATATCAAAAAATGAATTAGGAAGTTATTTCTCCATCAAACATAGTAGCTCTTTGCATTCACGTTTTTTTTGTGGGATTGAGTTTTTGTTAATCTCTTGGATGTAATCCACCTATACACATCATAAAAACAATTATAAAGAATTTAATTAAAAAATAAAAGATATCCAATATTAATACATATTAAATATAAAAGTATCATAATTATCTTATAAGTGATCCAAGACGATAGATCACATCTCGTACTCCTTTCATCGTACATCCATCGATAACCAAAGGTAAAATATGTTTCAAAAAGTTATGCTAGTCATGGGTCTTTAACCCAGATAAGCTCTTATCATCCATAGTAAACATGTTTTGAAACATTGCTCCATATCTTGTAGGAGTCTTAATCAATTGAATTCTATTGTTGAGAGTCTGTATCTCTTTTGTTGTAAGTACCCAAGGAGCAGGTGCATAAGTCGTTTCTTATCGATGTCTATCAAAAACTGGCCATAACTTTGGTTTGGATTTTTTATCTTTCAAATCATTCCTTGATGTTGTGGTATCGTTTGGTCCAAGAAGATGCTGCCATAGTGAATAACCAATATTTTTGAATATATGCATAGGATCAAGAAGATGACATACTTTTAACTCTTTCCAATACTCCAAAGAAATACCATATTGATATGTCCTCTGCGAGTGCCAATTTTCCTTTACCTCTATTCACATACTCGTTATCTGAATCATCACTAAAGATTTCTGCTTCTAGATCCATCAAAGGTCCATCTGTCCATTTTTTATACCAATCCATAGGTGTCATAGGTTTTGGACACTGACCTATTTTAAGGTTTCCATTAAAATGTATTGCTTCTCTTTTAGATCTTAATGGATGATCATCAGACAAGAACCGTCGATGTCGAAGATAAATAGTTTTGTTGAGATTCTTACTATAGATTGATCTCAACCAATCACCACAATATGGACAAGATTTATAACCCTTAGTAGATATTCTTGCATCATGGAAAATGATAAAAATATAATTAGATTAAATCATATTTAATTACATGCATATTGAATAAAATAATTATATCAATACCTGAACAAACACCATATCCAGGAAAATCATGAATAGTCCAAGCCACAATACCATGAACCATAATATGTCTTTCATTGATGCTTTTTGATACATCAATGACATTAATGCCTCTCCATAACTCTTGAAGATCGTCAATGAGAGGAGCAAGACATATATTCATATCTTTAACTTGTCTTTTGCCTGGGATTAAAAGTGAAAGCATTAAATGCCCCTTTTTAATGCTAAGATATGGTGGAAGATTGTAGTTTATGACTACCACTGGCCATGTTGACCATTTACTAGATTTCATGGAGAATGGATTAACCCCATCTAATGCAACTCCTAACTTTAGATTTTGTGGATTTTGTGCAAATTTAGGCTATGTAGAATCAATATGCTGAAAAGCAACACTATCATGAGGAATTCTGATTATTCCATCAGTACTTTTTTGATCATGTCCCCAAGTCAAAAGCTTTGATAATTCGAGGCTTTGAAACATATGTCTAATCCGTGGAGCCAATGGAAAATGTCTCAATACCTTTTTTGGGATTTTACCTTCTTCGCCGTTATGTCGAGGAGATTGACATTTGGGACATGTCAAAGAGTCTGCATATTCACCTCTATATAAAATACAATCATTAGGACATGCATTGATAATATATAGCAAGATTGTTGATTATGTTCTTCATTTCATCATGTGAGGTAGGAAGAATATTTTGACTTGGTAAAAACTTTTCAGATAATAACCTATAAGTTTATCAAAAAAAGATAAATTAAAAAAAAGTAAATAAATAAATATACATATATATATAGCATATAATTTTATATATGTGTATGCTTATGTGCATCTTTCAAAATATTCGCGCAAAATTTGATTGTTTTGGATGGCAGGATATGATTGTTTATTTTGGAGGATATGAAGTATGTACCTTCATTGAATGATTTGTCGATTCTATCATATGTTCAGTTTGAAAGTGTGAGAAGCCGGTTTATAATTGCTATTCAAAGAATTCGGCACTATTTATAGGCCATATGATGGTGACCTAGATGAATCGCATGCACAGAGGTTACTCAAGATAGAGCAACCTGATTATAAGGAACTAGTACCAGTAGGATTTCTAGGGTATGCAGTAAACCTCTTGCATGTCAATGATGAGCATTTGAACTTTAGGATACAAAGTGGAAATCATGGTGGCTTGAGAGGATCACTTTTATACAGCTTGTTCAAAGAACTTCAGGTAACCTGAAGTTCTTTGAACAAGCTGTATAAAAGTGATCCTCTCAAGCCACCATGATTTCCACTTTGTATCCTAAAGTTCAAATGCTCATCATTGACATGCAAGAGGTTTACTGCATACCCTATGAATCTTGCTAGCACTAGTTCATTATAATCAGATTGCTTTATCTTGAGTAACCTCTGTGCATGTGATTCATCGAGGTCACCATTGTATGGCCTATAAACAGTGCCGAATTCTTTGAATAGCAATTATAAATCTGATTCTCACACTTTCAAACTGAACATATGTGTGAATCGATAAATCATTCAATGAAGGTACATACTTCATATCCTCCAAAACAAACAATCGTATCGTGCCATCCAAACAATCAAATTTTTCGTGAATATTTTGAAAGATGCATTAACAGTTTTAAAAGATGTGTGGACATCAAGTGTCCATTCAATTCAAGTTCTTGTTCTTACCTTATCTAAAGTAAGAATAAAAACTGCATGTATTTATATATAGAATCAATATACTGAAAAGCAACACTATCATGAGGAATTCTGATTATTCCATCAGTACTTTTGTGATCATGTCCCCAAGTCAAAAGCTTTGATAATTCGAGGCTTTGAAACATATGTTTAATCCGTGGAACCAATGGAAAATGTCTCAATACCTTTTTTGGGATTTTTACCTTCTTCGCCCTTACGTCAAGGAGATTGACATTTGGGACATGTCAAAGAGTCTGCATATTCACCTATATATAAAATACAATCATTAGGACATGCATTGATAATCTATACCAAGATTGTTGATTATGTTCTTCATTTCATCATGTGAGGTAGGAAGAATATTTTGACTTGGCAAAAACTTTTCAGATAATAACCTATAAGTTTATCAAAAAAAGATAAATTAAAAAAAGTAAATAAATAAATATACATATATATATGCATATAATTTTATATATGTGTATGCTTATGTGCATCTTTCAAAATATTCGCGCAAAATTTGATTGTTTTGGATGGCAGGATACGATTGTTTGTTTTGGAGGATATGAAGTATGTACCTTCATTGAATGATTTGTCGATTCACACATATGTTCAGTTTGAAAGTGTGAGAAGCGGGTTTATAATTGCTATTCAAAGAATTCGGCACTGTTTATAGGCCATACGATGGTGACCTAGATGAATCGCATGCACCGAGGTTACTCAAGATAGAGCAACCTGATTATAAGGAACTAGTACCAGTAGGATTTCTAGGGTATGCAGTAAACCTCTTGCATGTCAATGATGAGCATTTGAACTTTAGGATACAAAGTGGAAATCATGGTGGCTTGAGAGGATCACTTTTATACAACTTGTTCAAAGAACTTCAGGTTTATGAACCTGAAGTTCTTTGAACAAGCTGTATAAAAGTGATCCTCTCAAGCCACCATGATTTCCACTTTGTATCCTAAAGTTCAAATGCTCATAATTGACATGCAAGAGGTTTACTTCATACCCTAGGAATCCTGTTGGCACTAGTCCATTATAATCAGATTGCTTTATCTTGAGTAACCTCTGTGCATGTGATTCATCGAGGTCACCATTGCATGGCCTATAAACAGTGCCAAATTCTTTGAATAGCAATTATAAATCTGATTCTCACACTTTCAAACTGAACATATGTGTGAATCGACAAATCATTCAATGAAGGTACATACTTCATATCCTCCAAAACAAACAATCGTATCTTGCATCCAAACAATCAAAATTTTTGCGAATATTTTGAAAGATGAATTAATAGTTTTAAAAGATGCGTGGACATCAAGTGTCCATACAATTCAAGTTCTTGTTCTTACCTTATCTAAAGTAAGAATAAAAACCTGCATATATATATATATATAAATAGATAGAAAATTGAAAATTATACCTTAATAGTGTCGAAACAGATACATTACTCCATCCAAAACGATTTTGAAGGTTGAGAATTAGTAAGCTCGCACTTAGTCATGTCAAACGACTTCCTTCATATACATGCTTTAGACATTCCTCTCGAAGATATTTCTCATTTGTAGAAATATCAATGCTCTCACTGTCATTTTGATTCCAATCCTCAATAAAATCTGCCATGCCATCATCTTCATCATTGTCACACATATCTTGTACTTTATCGTCTTTTGAATATAGATCTTTCGACTTTGCATATTGCACATGATTAGTTTTGTGTAGCCTCGTTGTTGGGGATGTAAGGTTCATGTGACCTTACCCCCATATTTAGAGCATTGCCTCAAGGGAGATCATTATGTGGGTTTCAAGGCTCCCACGCATATCCGCGCGTCTTTTCTCTCTTCTCTCTCCCTCCATCTCCTCCTTCCTCCTCTTCTTCTGCACACAAAAGCCCTTCATTGGTATCAGAGCATGCTGAAGGCTGGTGTGCAAGAAGCTTCAATGTAAGCTTAAGTGAGAAGAGGTAGAAGTGTAGGTCGGCATCTCTTGATAGCTGTTCAGTATTTCGGTCATAACTCGAGCTAAGAAGGTTGGATTGACGCGTTTTAAAGTTCTGTGCGTAGCTAACACAGAGAACTACAACTTCACAGAAGGGCACAGAATCTGGTTCGGACTTTTGAAGTGCCGAAAATTCGAAAAACGCAGAGAATTGTAGAAGGCAAATCTACATTGAGTAGGACAGCAGGTCGGTTTTTTTGTCATAATTTGAGTTCTACAGCTTGGAATGCAATGATTCAACTTGCTGCTTGTAGCTTGAAAAGATAGCTACAACTTTGTAAAAGAACTCAGATTCAGATTCTCAGTGCAAGGTCACCGAAACTGCAAAATACAGAACAGCAGCATTGCAGGTGAAAGTGAAATTGACAACAGGTGCTTGTTTTGAACATATCTTGAGCTACGCACCTCGGAGATGTTCTTTATCTCGTTACGTAGCCAAGACTCAGATCTTGAAGTTTGCTGAAGACCAAAAGTTCAGATTCAGAGGCTATCACCTCTGAAACAGCAAAACACAGAGCAGCACATTTATGCTATAAGAACCCTAATTGCACTTGGAGGTTGAATTTGCTTTGGAACTTCTTCGAGAGAGAATTTATGGTGTGCAAGCTCTTATTTTCAGAGCTTCAAAGCATTGTACATGTATGATCATTGTGGTAGCTCCTCCATATGAGAGTAGAGCATGATCTTGTCACGTATTTGACATGTAAGATGACATTGTGGTATACTCTTTTTGAGGTTTATGTCATCATGAGTTCGATCATGGATGTATAGTGGCATTGTGGTCTATATCTTGCTTATGCCACTTGGTTATGGATTTACTTGCCGATTGCACATACTTTTATGAGAGTTGATTTTGGATCTTGTTTGGTACTTGTATCTTTTGTTTTCCTTGCAGGTACATGATCCAGATTGGAGCCTCAGTTACACGTTTGTTTGTCACCGTTATTAGCATTTGTTCATTGATTGATATGTATTTGCCAGTGTGATTCTTATCATATGTGGATGGTGATTCCCACATGGTTATTTTGGTTCTAGAGTCCATTTTACAGAGGAGATGCTGCCGAAATTTCACCGACTTTTATGCTAGAAAGGAGCTCTAGTGGATCTTGAAGCTTGTGTGATAGCTTTGGATCATTGTTTATCTCCATTCATTTGGACTTGGTCACAGGTTATTTGTGATAGGTTCGACCATCTTGCAGGATTCATTCTTGAGTGGGAGGTGCATCACCATTGTATTGGCATGTATTGCTATTAGTTTTTGGCACACGTAGTTGTCATTATCTTTGATTATATCAGTGACAGGTGGTGACAGATTAATCATTATTCTTTTGATTGGTTATCTTGTTTGATTGCTCAGTTTACAGGGGATACTCTGTCAAATTTTTCTGAGGATTCTTTCACATCTACTTGATCAGTTTGGAGAGTTGGTGAGCAAGCTTATGCTCATGGTTTTATGTGCATGCTAGATGCATGGTTATGTGATAGGTGGTTCACATGGTTCCTTCTCCATCGAGACATTTGTGATTTGAGTTATGCATATGGATATGCAGGTGTGATCCTATTCAGGATAGAGTATTGTTTCTAGTCTCTTGTTACATTGCTAGTCTATTGGATTGCCAGCATGGTGTCTTCTCAATTTGATGGCACTGACTTTCCGAGATGGAAAGCTCAGATGTGGCATACATTGGTTCATGCAGGGTTACATATGTATGTGCATAGAGATGCACAGAGGCCTCGTGACATGCCCGACCATGTATGGATGGATATGGATGCATTGGCCAGCTCCACTATCCGATTACAGCTTGTGGATTCTATATATGAGTCTGTTATGTATGAGGAGACGAGTAGTGCATTATGGCAGAGACTACATGATATGTATGTGAGTCCATTGACTCATGTGAGACATAGATCACATCGACGACTTCGATGTTGGCATTGTGGTCGTGAGGGCCATATTCGACGACGTTGCTTCAGGGGGATGCAACGACGACATCAGAGACATGCACGTGATGTAGATCAGGTAGTGGTTTCAGGAGAGTCTATGGTAGTTGATTATGCCAGTGATGGTGATATCACTTTCTTCTATGGTTCATCTCAGGATTCCTCTTATTCATTGGATGGTACACATATGGCTTGGTTGCTTGATGCATTAGCTAGTTTTCATGTTACTCCACATCGTGAGTGGTTCTGTCGATTCTCAGGTGAGAGTCACGGATGTGTGCAGTTGCCTGATGGTGCGACATATGACATTGAGGGTGCAGGAGATATATGCCTTATGCTACCTAGTGGAGCATCACTTATACTTAGACATGTACGCTATGTGCCTTCATTCCCTATGAGTTTGATTTCAGTTAGCCAGTTACAGGAGAGCAGATATTATGCATTCCTTGGTGAGCATCATTTTCAGTTGCAGTTGGGACAACTTATGCTTGTTAGAGGTGCTAGGATTAGGCACATGTATCCACTACAGGTACTTCATATGAGAGAGAGTCTCGTCTCAGTGGGAGTTCAGCCTTATGTGCGATGTGAGACTCGTCATGTCTCATTTTGTCTACCTACAGATAGGTTTATGGACATTCTTGATGCACATGTATGGCATGATTCTGATGCTCAGATGGATGCACATGTAGAGCATGTTTTGGATGCTCATGATGCTTCTATGGAGCATGGTTTTGTTGATCATGTGGATGCTCATTTGGAGCATATTTTGGATGATCAGTTGGATGCTTTAGAGCATGATGTGGATGCTCATGTAGAGCATTGTGATGATACTCAGTTAGAGTGTGATCATCAGTTTGACCTTGGTGTCGATGTTGTGCAGTTAGCTCATGTAGAGCATGATCATACACTTGGTGTGGTAGAGCAGGATTGCTCTCATGGTACACAGTGTATGGTAGAGCATAGTAGCTCTCAGGATGCACAGCTAGATACATCTTTGGTTGAGAGGATGACTGATTTAGATGTTGATGAGTCAGCGATCATGCAGTCATTCTTGGATTCGCTCATGCCAGATGTTGACATAGATATGTCAGGACATGTTGGTCTTGACGATGGTGCTTTGGATGCCTCGGATACAGGCATGGCTGACATACTTAGGTTAGCCAGGATAGCACAAGTTTCGTCAGCATTCGGGAGTCTGATGTACGAGTTGTTATGCTCGAGACTAGACATTGCAGTTGCTATTGGAGCATTTGCACTTGGAGTTGTCAGTCGTTCGATGATTGACATAGGCATGGAGCGAGTGGGAGCTTTGCAGGAACTTCATCAGTTCTTGCATTAGTCAGATATGAGCTCGACTCTTGTCGATATGAGTCTAGAGCAGTTTGAGGTGCATGGATACACCTTGTTCGAGGCGGTTGGTGTAGGCTGATTTGGTATGGGTAGAGATCCGGACTCTTCCTGTACATTATTGTATAGTCCTACATCATTCTTTGTATATGTGTTACCACTTATGGTCACATTGACCCTTAAGTGGGAGATTGTTGGGGATGTAAGGGTCATGTGACCTTACCCCCATATTTATATATATACATCATATATAGAGCATTGCCTCAAGGGAGATCATTATGTGGGTTTCGAGGCTCCCACGCATATCCGCGCGTCTTTCCTCTCTTCTCTCTCCCTCCATCTCCTCCTTCCTCCTCTTCTTCTGCACACCAAAGCCCTTCACTCGTCATGGAAGCTTCTGATAAATGAGGTCTTACTGGTAATTGTGAATGCCGTGGAGGAATGCCATCAACATCATACATTGGAATCTACACATATAAATAAAATTCATTAGTATTCCATAAATGAATAAAAAGTAAACTTTAAATATAACATTAAGTATATAACTTATTAAATATGGATATAAAAATTTTATTCTCTCTAGCTAAAAGGTGCTCTTGGATACCCACGCCATCCATAATTCACTAATAGTTCATCACCAGCATGTAATGTAGTAATAGCATTGACAACTATGTATCTTGATACATCTCTACTCATGTATGGTGATTCATGACTATTTTCACACTCCTCAAATGTGCAATTAGTCCTAGAACTATTATGTAACCCTAGACTACTATTTATTAAACCTGCTATATTTCCATGTGTGTAAGGTCTTCCATCAATGTATAATCTTTCATTTTCTGCATGTAAAATCCTTCTACTAGTAAGGGATGTTGCGTTCAAGCATATTACATAAGTACTCATGCTTTGAACATAACGTGAAAGTCGATGCCAATCTCCCCATCCATATATAGGACCACAAAATGACATAAGAGTGACTTCAGAGTTCGGAGGCACATACAAATCCTCTACAATAAAGAGACCACGACCATCATTAGTAATAGTGGATGGAGCAATCATATAGTGATTACCCCAAAAGTTGAAAACCTCTCCATCTAAAGGAAGTGGTCCTCTATTCCATCCTCCATATCTTCTTCTATCATATGTTTGTACTAAAGAACGATCATGAGCTGGCAATGGATAATCTCCAACCATTTCATTCTCCAAACCAGGAGGTAGAGTATTTCTAGAAACCTCTGCTTGTAATTGATGAGCAGCAAGTCCATGATGCGTACAAGGTATATTAACATTGTGAGAAAAATCATCATCATCATCGATCAAGTATTCCTGTATATCAACAATAATTTGATTTTATATATGGTTTTTAAATAAAATAATGACATAAATATATATAGAAAATACATAGCCAAGCATTATCACGTTGATTAGGTGATGGTGCACACTCAAAAGTACCATACTCTGCCTCATGTTCAATACATTCCAATCGTGGTCTTCAATATGTGCCATAACAAGAGTTACACCAACATATAATATGCTCTTCATAGTAAAATTCATCATAATTCCTATCGGAGGACACATGTGAAGTCTTTGCATGGGTAGGAGGTGGTGGAGTACCCTCTGATTGATCATAATCTACACATAATAAGAAACAAAAGAAAATATAAGTTATGTATCCATCAAATGTATTTAAAATTAAATGTTTGATATACTTATAGTATAAAGTCATTGCACGATGAGGAGACAAAGGATGGTATGAAGACCTCAAACAAGTGATGGCACAAGTGTGTGAGTGAGAAGCACACAAACATGTACACACATACACGCACACATGCACACAAGGAAAGAACAAAGAGAGACACAATGGAATAACTTCTATTGCAAAAGAGTTCTCATACAAGTTCAATTCTACAACAAGCTAACCTCAAAAATGAGCTCTCTAGCTCTATTTATAGTTTTTGACTAGCTTTGGTCCTGTTCAGACCTATTGTCCAGTCTAGTTAAAAAGTAGGTCCTTAAGCTAGTTTGAAAACTCAAACGAGCTCTGAGAATTATGAAATTTGGTAGGCAATTACTTCTAAAGATCCTCAAGCTCAAGGACTCCTCGGCTTGCACAAAATGGAGCTGTAAAGAGGTGAAAGAGTATTTACAATGGTTTTCAGTGATGAGAATCACTTTTAAAATAATGCAAGGGTTGTAAAAATTTGATGGGTTTCCTCAATGCCAGATCTGCATGTATGCATGTACTTGTTGCTTCCCAGATGATGCCGACACTCTCCCCCCCTAGTGTCTGTCATCTTTGACAGACCTTCGCTCCACGGGGTGATCAATGTAGTGTTGGACTATGTCGGTGGCTAACTCCTGCTCTCTGATCCTGAGTTCTCTGACTAGATCTCTTTGAAGAGCATCCCAATTAACCACGCCCAGAATGTCAGGTTGTGGTGTTGTATTAGCTCTGAGTGCATAGTTTGTTTGCATGCAAGTAGCTATAGAAGATGGGTTGGTTGTGGTGCAAACACCTCCGAGTGAGATTCCCAAAACTGAATGGTACATATCATCAAATGTTTGTTTATAGCAGCAGGGAGATATCTGATTCTTGCATGCCAAGCATAAACAACCCAAATACTAGGGGTTGTGCTCATATCATAGAGTAGGTCATAATTACCATTTATAAAGCCCAAGATCGGAGGCTAGATGTTATGTACATTGCGGAAAGTCTTCAGTACTATTGCATCATATCCAGGATTTTTAGCATCATCTGAGCAGCGACATCATTCATGGGTTGTAGTTGTGGCATCCAGTGTCTGATTGTATGTGAGAAGTGGAGAATGACATGCCTGGGACTCACCTCCTAGCCTATTTATAGCCCTTGCCTAGTCACCATCTAGAGTTCTCTCTAAGGCCCCTCTACTCATCTGGCCATCATGAGTAGGTACCTCATATGAACTCTCTGGCTTTTGGCCTTGGATATCCCCCGAGCAAGGAACATCTCGTTCCTCCAAGCATGTACATCTCTGGAATATAACACTCTCTCCCCCTTCTAAAGATCATTGTCCTCAATGATATAGAAGGAGTTGTAAGCTGGGAATCAAAATCTGTGATTCCAAATAATAAAAGTAGAGTGTGGTAGGTGTCTGAAATACTAGATGCTCAAAATGTAGACAACTAGTCTCTGTGCTTTATATCTAGTATTTCCACCAACAACTAGTAGTCCTTGCCTTGGGCATACTGTAGGAATCCCTCTAAGGCCCAATGAGTCCATATGTGTGCAACATAAGTACTCGGAATATCCTCGGACTCCCTATGCCTAGACCTTGACCACTAACTTGTGATGGCTTGTCACCTATAGAGACCTCGGCAGCTTGCCCTTGTCTCCTTGAAATACCCATTGACAGCTTGTCATATGGTATAATTATGCAAAATAACTTACTTTACTAGAGTAATAAAATACTATGCTGATCTAAAATAATCTATATCCTGGTCTTGGTGAATACTTAAAAAATGGAATCTTTTCCAAATAGTACTTAATCTCTAAGCTCAAGTAAATTTGCTTGATTTACTCACTGTAGTGAAATAAAACTAAAGAAAATACCATCATGATCCAAACTATGAATCAATGATCCAGACTATGGACCAAGATGTCCATCCGTCACATCCAAACTATGGAGTAAGATCTCAATCAGTCACATCCAAGCCATGGATCCAATCTCAATCTATCATATATAATAATCCCAACTATGGCCCAAAATCTCAATCTCTCATATATGATAATCCCACCTATGGACCAAAATATATCTTATATAAAGTAAATCCCAATCCACTCTCTAGAACTAAGTCCATCATGCCAAGTGAAGACGTGCTAAGAAAGTATATCAATTAGTGGGATTACCACTACCTTCTCAATAATAATATGCAAGATGTTCCAAGTGGATGAAACTTGCTTTATCCATGAACACCATTTGATCATCACTATGATCAAATCATTCCTAACTAGGAATAAGGTGTCTCAAGTAAACTACTGTAATAATCTAGCACTCCCAGATATAATGAGAACCATAATATGATTCCACTAGACATACTGAAAAAATGGTAAGTAGATAATGTGCACACTCATATCCCACTAGGCTAAGCATCTAGCTCACCTCATACACACTATGTATGAACCATGGCCTATTCTAAGGCATATCAAATAAAGTAGTACGTACTCTATAAATTTCTTATGAATTCAATTGCCTATTCATAGTTCTTATGTGCAAACCTTGCCTTTCCGCTTCTAGGCTACTAGCCTGCGGACTTGCCTTGTTTGCGATCACATACAGAGTGATTGTCTCAACTGCCCCTCTGTTGTCTAATAATAAGATGATACCAGAAGATCATATAAATGAACTCCAAATCATATAAAAAATACAATCTCAAAGACTTCTCTCCCATACCATCTATCCTACACCTAGCTAGAATACAAAGTTTGATGTCCCATACCACCAACTTTATACTCCACATAGCTGCGTGTATGAGATTAAAGTCGAACACTTCTCTCAAAAATGATAAGAATAACTCGGTGAGTACTCACAACCATAAATAATGTAATGAAATCATGAAGTGTTCCTAAAGTGTTTCCTTCCCTCGATGGAAAGAACAGAGTCATTTCTATGACTCTATCACTCATGACTATCTGTAACATCAACTCATCTTGAGTTGAGAATTGAGAAACTATTTAGTAAATCAACTCAAGTAGAGTCGTGAAGGATGCGGCTTGCATCAAATATCAACTCATGCATCTTGAATCAAATATTGACTCACAATAAATTGGAATTTATACCACTTGTATGAATCCAATTATTTGAAATGAGAACAACTACCAAAGTTCTTCTGTTCTATGCTCTCATGGCACTACATATATTCTTGAAAATTTTGACAAAGTCTCCTCTGTCCTACTGAGAATGGTCACCAAAACCAATGCTCAATAAACACATATCTAGGGCATATCTAGCCCATGGTGATCACACCATCTCAAAATATATCATAAAAAACTTGTGAAAAGTATGTTCCTTTCAACAATGCCTCCTGCATAAACAATTTCCAACAACAGCAGATTAAATCTTACTTTTAACTAACTTTTACTCATCCAAAATCTATGAAATTTTACAGCCTTATGTAGCTTTTTTCAAGATCTAATTAGGCACAAAAATCACTTGATTTGGATATTTTGTCAGAGTTTTATGACCCTTTTACTGGAAGGGTCGAACACTCGACGATTAATTTTGAACAATGTACAGGGTCATCTTCTTGAAGCCCTTAGACTGATCAAACAAATTCCAAATTTCATTTTCTTTGTGCCCAAATCTAGATCAACTTATATAGTTTGATCTCACAAAATTTCAATTCAAAATGAAATTAAATACTCATTCAAAAGTATAATTCTATCTCTGCTACGCCTGCGCTTAGGTGAGCTTAGAAACACTACTGCTGCACTTTTATAATAACTTCTAACTATAAAGATAAACTCCAAAATCCTTGAATTTTGGTTCTAAAATAGGGTCTATACTGGCGTAGCTTCTCCAACAAAAAGTTTTGAAATTGGAGTTTCCACTATTAAAATATCATGTGCTCATCAGTCACATGTACCACTCTTTGGAAAATCCTCGCCAGAGATTAGTCTGCGAAGAATGGATCATTTGACCTATCCAATGATGTCCAATTTCTTCCAAATTTTAATAGAACCTAGCTATTACTATCTAATTCTACTGATATAAGTTTCATAGAATTTGGACATTTGGATCTTCCACAATGACCAAAATACTAAGCCTCTATACCTGCAAAGTTTTGAAAATTTGCAAAGGCTAACTTTTACTTTTTTTTATTTATATCTCCTAAATGGAGAAACATTTCATCTTGAACTTTCATACACACCATCTGGAGGTGATTAGCTAATGTTAAAAACAAAAATCATTCAATTTAAGTAAATGAGCTAAGAGAACCAATCACCTCTAGGTAACATGGTCTCTGTTCATTTCACAAATTCCAGAGGCTGTACTTTCATGTGCATAGATTATTTGACCTATCAAATGATCTCTAAAAATAATTAAAATTGTTATGCACAAAGAAACTCTATCAAGCTTTCATCTCCAACAAAAATCATTCCATTGGGATCTACCAATTAAGAGAAATGCCCTTTGCAACATGCCAAGGTCACTTATTTCAGGCCTCTATCTCTTGTAGCAGCACTTTTAGTGCAGAGGTCCCTTGACCAATCTAAAAGTCTCCAAATTACTTGCAACTTGGTCACCTTAAAGAAAAGCCTAAGAGATACTTGCCCTCCAAATTTCAATAAATTTGGGCATTCCCACAAAGAGTAGCATCCAAATCTCTATGAGGCTGCTACCTCACTAACTATTTGCTCGATCATTTTTTTCAAACTTAAAAATAAGGAGACATGTTAATCCTTATGATTAGACAAACTTATTCATTATCTTGGATGGATTATGTCATGGAGATATATCCATGCATATAATGATCATCTAGATCAATGCAAACCAAATTAACCATCCAAATTGTCTCGTTGAAAAATCAACTCTTTACATAGTATCCACCTTTTAGTGAAAGTGAATATCTATGGATGTCATTCTAAGTATTGTGCTCTTGCACATTCATTAATCTCATTACAAATAATCATATACAAGCACTTAATACTTGTATTGATGATCATATCCATAGCACACTTGTGCGGACTTGGGATAAACTTCTATATTAAGTACATAGATTCGCATGAAGAACAATTCATGTGCTCATGCGTTACTAGATGCAAACACATCTTAGTTTCTCTTAATGTATATACCTTATCTTTTACTTTCTAAAGGCATAATTAGCCTATGCCTGGTACCTCGATCACATACCTCATGCTCACCCTAAACAGTCGTGGTGATACACAAAAGTGATCTTCTATAAACAGAAAATGCATCATGCATTTCAACTTTTCTAGCAATTATATCGTCTTTGTACACATGCATTCACTCATGCATTTTAATTCACTACTTCAATAAAGTCATGTGCTTTTAGCTATGCTGACAAAAGACTTCCTCTCTCACACATCACATCACTCTAGTTCTCACATGGCATATAACGCCATGTGGCTACGAAACTTCCGACAGCATTTCGCCAGGAAAATGAAGCCTGAAAAAAATAATAATAATCTTTACAATGATAGGCAACAACCTAGTGGTTGGAAAACCACTCTCTTTACTCCAAAAACCTGCAAAAAAGAAACTTTGCCAAAATGTGATGTTGGGCACTACACGCCCTCATAACCATGTCTTTTTTTTTTGCTTTCAATACTTGCAAAAGATTCTAAAACACACAAACAAGATCTGTGCATGCTTTTATGAATCAACATTAGTTATTTTAGCTTCATGTGCATAAATGAATTCATGTAAAAGACTAGCTTTCAAGCACATTCCAATATTGATTTCATAAAACTAGAAGAAAATACAATGCAAAATTTTTAACTTTGATGCGAGAGGTATTCAAATGAATTTATTAGAAAGCAAAACATAATGCGAATGTATGAAAAACAATTATTTCCTATCCAAAATGGTTCAAAATGTGATTAAAAACTCCTAATTATCATAATGGAACACTCAATTCACTCAAAAAGGATTCCTCGCAAGTCAACATCCATCTAAAAATTTATGCAGAGATGGCTTCCAATGGTCCAAATATGGATTATGACCAATTAAAAGAAAGGTCTTGAAATGTAGAATCTATACCAGGTTGAATTTCTTGATTTGGACATTCTATGAGGAAGTTATGGCCAAAACAATGAAGCTAGGTGAGTGGGCAGCATACCTCTTGAAATGATATGTAGAGAATTAAATTCTCTCTACCGGTGATTTCTGATTATCCAATGGTATCTTCCAACCACTCATTGGAAAGCCCTTCAAGTCTACTTTCTATTGCAAGTGAAATCATCCAATTCGGGTTTCATATGAAAGAGTTACAGCCATTTAAGTGGAGGTAGGTATACTAATCTTGCTCTTTCTCTTCCTATTTTTTTTTCTCTCTCTTTTTCTCTATCTCTCTTGACATGTATCTCTCCATTATCTCCTTCTCTTTCTCTCTTCTTCATTCTCTTTCTATTTCTCTTTCTCCTTCTCTTTCCTTTCTTCTCCGTCTTAGCTTTCTCCCCCTTTATCTTCTTGTAGGTGCATATGCAACAGTGGATACGATCTATAAAGTAATATGCAGAGACATTCTTTATCAAGCCACGATGGCATAATGGATAGAGCACTCATCTCTCCATAGTGAGGTTGTGGATTGATTCCCCTGCTCAGCAACCTGCTGTCTCTGAATCAGATCGAATTACGTACCTGGATGCTCTCTATATTGGTAACAAAGTGATCGAATTTTCTTCTTTTTTGTGTTTGCGCTGTTGTGTACCCGCCTTCACACCTTTCTCGAAGTAGATTTTCTCCATGCACTTCGATCAAGAAGACCAACCATGGCTGTTCAAAGTTCTTCTCTTTGCAGACGATGGAGATGCCTCATAATTAGCATGAAAATCCTTCCATTCTTACAAGCAACGGATTGTTCCTCATCTCCATGAAGCTCTCTCCCTCAAGGTCTCTCTCTCCCTCATGCTCTGATACCAAATGTGAGAAGTGGAGAATGACATGCCTGGGACTCACCTCCCAGCCTATTTATAGCCCTTGCTTAGTCACCATCTAGAGTTCTCTCTAAGGCCCCTCTACTCATCTGGCCATCATGAGTAGGTACCTCGTATGAACTCTCTGGCTTTTGGCATTGGCTATCCCCCAAGCAAGGAACATCTCGTTCCTCCAAGCATGTACATCTCTGGAATATAACATTGTAGCCATCATGTAGGCTATGGATGGTGTGCCTTGTGGTGGGACCATGGAGGGGTAGTTGAGCCACTCTTTGCAATTAGCATTATCCTGAACTTTTATAGCAAAGACTTTCCATGATTGTCTTTGCTACATTGGCCCAAAGCATGGATTATACTTTAAGTGCATGGGGGCATGGTCCCACATTCAAAGCATCTCTGGATAAGTCTCCAATAATGTTTGCTGCAAGATGGGTTGGAATATGGAACCTTTTCTGGCTGCTTCCGGGATGTCCTCTAGTTGAAACTATGTTGCAAATGAAGGAAACTGATTGGTGACTCCTTTGATCTTAGCGTTGTAATGTGCGAATAGCACAAAGTAAGGCTTATACTATAATTCTGAACTGGTTATGAGTCGTCTGGGAGCCAAGTGCTTGAAATATGCTGATTGAAGTATTGTCTCTTCAATAGCTTTCATGGTCAACATGTGAGTGGATATGCACTCTTCGTGAATTTGGCCCATCTCCTCTACTTGTTTCATCCATGCCGGAGGGGGTTCCTCATATGTCTCTTGTCCGTCATCAATGACCCTGCCTCCTGGAAGAGTTTGATGTTCATAATTATCTTCGAAGGTCTCTTCAACGGGAATGATAACTGATTCTTCTTCTTACAGTTGATCGAGTGGTGATGGTGGTCATTCATATTGTAATAACTTCATGTTTAGCTCAGTGACCTGTTTTCGGAGTGCAAGCAGCTCGTTGTCTATTGAAGATTCTGGCGGGGGTGAAGTAGTGATGCTCACCATCTCTCAAGGTTCTGTTGTATGTGGTGTGGGCACTGTTTGTCTTTGTAATTCCTTCACCTGGTCTATAAGTCGGTCGTGCACTTCCAAGAGATTTGCATAATTTTCTAATATGTGCTCAATATTTTCTCTGGGTACAGCCTGAAACTTAGCTGGATCTATGGGTGCCCTTAGAGTGTTTTCAATGGCCGCTTCTAGATTTTCTTGTTGTAGCCTTCTATTCTCTTCTTGAGCAGCTGCTAGGTGTCAGTGAAGTAATGCCATGTTTCTTTGTAATCTAGCTTGCGGGCTAGTTGATCTCTGAGCTGCTCTTTGGTCACTTGGACACGTGCTTGGAGGTGGGTAGACAAATTACATAATTTTTTGTTGTTCTCTTCCAATATTTTATATTCATATTTCAACTGCATGGCCACTTCAAACATGGTGTCTAATGCATGACTAAATGAAGTGGATGTAGAGGGTGAATATGCTTGACTGATCACGATCTCTTGTAGCTTTAAGAGTTGCAATCAAATAGTAACATTTGAGGAAATCTGGCTTAGGCAGGGATGGCCTAAAGTAGTCCTTCAAACTTGCTTTCTACGAAATACCTTGAAGAGGTGCTACATTTTGTAGTGATTCAAAATCTCTTGAGAAGAAATGAAATGTCCACCACGCTCCTCCAAGTTCCAACTTCGACTCCCAGATGTGGTCTGCATCCCCCAAATCTCCAGGAATCTCATTGAACCAATGAGAGTGTCCTTTCACTCTTTCTGTTAAGCCACTTGGTGGATCCAAGGTGGGAATTGGTCTCACATTTAGATTCTCTTCAGGCCTAGCTATCAGTGGGGCCTCCATGGGCATGGTCTCCTAATCGACTTGAGAACTAGTGTCTGCTTGGGAGCTCGTATCTGCATCTTCTGCCATGGGACTGTTTGTAGCTTGATGATGCTAATTTGCTAGAAGAAGAGAGGAACATTAGGGTTACATAGGAAACAAGATGTAATGGTGTTCCCTCCACAATACTAACATGACATTCCAAGTGGTTAGGGGTGAATTGTTTGTGATGGTTGTGAATGTTGGCTAGTGGTTAGTGTCATCCTAGATGCATACTTTGGATATGCAATGTACTCAAAATGCACCTACATCAGAGTAGAAAAATTTACAAAATTGGGTTAGGGGGTTTGATGTGGGGTTTAGGTCTCAAAACTTTGATTGTGGCATGGTAGCTTTTAGTGGTTGATGATATGTAAAGGTTCATGAACTGGATTGTGTTGGATTTGGGACCTTTTGGGTACCCATTCCTCAATATTCCTAGGTGTGGCCGAGGATGTAATGGTGTGGAGTGTCGGTGTTTTCTTTGAGATTTTTCCCAAGAGTGCTAGTGAGTGTTGCTTCATTCTTGTGACTAGAGGTGGAGCTATTTGAGCTTGTAAGTAGGCCTTGGGCACCCATATCTGTCTAGAATTGGGGATAGCCTTCATTGATCACTTCGGGACCCAAATCAAAATGATATTTCTAGAGTGTTTCCTAGGGAACTCCTTCGTTGCCATCCTCAACAATGTAGCTTGTTGAAACCCTTGAGAACCTATCTCTAGAGCTGTGGGTTTTCCACCCTTGCATATCCACATTTGCTTCATGCTACGAGATACTTCATATTGCACAAGTTGGTGCTCACGCTTCTGGATCATCAGCATCCTCAATGTCGTGCAGTGCCCGGTTTATTGTCCTCGAATCCTCTTTGGAAAAGAAGGGAACTCCTCATCGAATTTTGTACCTTTGTGTAGAGTGATAATCTTCTGCACCATAGAAGTTTGGTCAAGAATAGCATCGTTATCTTCATGTGGGTTCCTGGAGGGAACAAGATTTGGTGCCTTTTCTAATGGCCTGAGTGCTTGATTTTCTAATTCAATCATGAGGTGGTTTTGGCCCACCCAAGCCTAAAGAAGTCCACTTCTTAGGTTTAGGTTGACTGCATGATCATAGATCTAGTCTTCGCCCAAGACAAGAGGTTCGAAAAGATCCTCATCTTCACATACTAGCACTTTTACTACCATTAGGACCTCTTGAACATAGAGGGGAAGTTCCGCCTCTCCCATGCAAGTGTGAAGAGATGGATAGGTATGTGCTTGAAGATGAAGAGCTGTTGCAAAATCCTTGATCTAGACCAGCCAAATGAAGTCCTCACCATATGTACCTTGGAAGATCACTGTCAAAAAGATAGATCAAAACAGATAAGTTGGAGTTCGCTCACAGGTGAAGACCTTGCTATTTTGGTTCATACACCTGTCCAGTATTTTGCATAATTCTCTGAGCACAACAATAATTAGCTTAATTCACTTAAAGAGCTAACTTTCAAGAGTAATTTCATAAAAAATAATGAACCACACATTGAGAATCATGTTTAACAACTGATGACATCATCCTAATTTTCACGAGCTGCTATAATAATGAGACTAATGAGCAGAAACATGAACATAACTCCAGATTTAAGAATCCCATGATTATGAAAATTTGTATGCTTATACAATCCAAAATGCTGAATTCAACAAGCTTTAAATCATTGAATTTGGGTACTACACACTAAGAAACAACTCTAACAAGATGAGTAAAAAAGTCGGGTACTTGACAAAGAAGTGAAAATGAACAGACAGGGTTGACTTCCACTAAACATAACTGAAGATTGCAACAGCCAAATGAAATGAAAACTGGTGCCCATATAGTAGACTTATAGAGCTAACTTTATCAAGTTAAATCACTGAAAATGATGCACCAAGCTCAGAGAAACCATCTCTAAAATTTGACTGAGAAAACTAAGAGATATGGCAGTGAATAGTACACTTCAAAAGAACATGGAACTATGAACTCAAATGATCATGAAAATGAAAGTATATTGATTGTACAATACAATGGACTTACCGATACATATGTGTGCCTTGTAATCACACCTTGATATGGCATGAAGCTCAGCTCTTGCATGTCTTCACATGACCACGACTAAGACTACCATGTATTTATAGTTGATTGTGAGAGGCTAACTTCCCTCAATCACTCTCCAATCAATTAGTGATTGATTTGATTCTGTATCTACCACAAATCATGAATTCATGGCTCCTCTTTCCCTTTTTGATCAGGTGGACTCACCCACTTAAGATTCTTTCACTTTTACATTAAGTAAAGTCTTCAAAAGTTACAAGAGGTAGTTCACAAGTGAAATTAGCTACCCCTCAAGCCAAGTATGCTTGAGGTCTTCAATCTTCCAACATTACCTGCACACCAATCATGGCTTTGAACTTGCAGAGCTTTGTACCATCCAATGCTCTGAATAGAATATATGCACATTGTTGCTTGGGCACCAAATCCCAAGTGTTGTTTTCCTCAAGTGCTTCAATCTCTTCCTTCATTGCATGCTTCCATTCTCTTTTTGCTTTGGCCTCTTCAAATGATGATGGCTCCTCTTGGTTTATATCCTGTGCTATGTAGATAGAATGTTTAGTTACTAATGAGGTGTCAAACCCATACCTTTCTGGTTTTTTCTTTTCCTTCATAGATCTTCTTAGGCCATGATGTGATGATTTTGCCTCATGTCCAAGTTCTTGCAATTTTGCTTTACTTTTAGGCTTCCATGCTTTGATCTTTTCCATCAGAGATTCTTCATCATCCTCTGAGGTGTCTTGTTCCTCAATCTTTAGTTGTTCTCTACCAAGCTTTGGAAAATCTTCTTCAAGATCATATGGTAAATTGAACTTCCTGCATGAATCTTCATACCATGAATCTTCAAAAACTACATCTCTGCTAACCAAGAATCCTTTGTTGTCATATCCACTAAATACACACCTTTCTACCTTTGGATCCATCTTGCCTCTAACCTGTGCAGGAACATGAGCAAAACCAATACATCCAAAAATTTTAAAATGATCTAAGCTTGGTCTTATTCCATTTCAAGCCTCATATGGAGTCATCCCATCAAGGGATTTTGAAGGAAACCTGTAAATCAAGTAAGTGGCTATAGATGTAGCATCAGCCCATAGATAATGAGGAAAATGATTTTGATTTAGCATGGACCTTGCAGCTTCAACAATTGTCCTATTCCTCCTTTCTGCCACTCCATTTTTCTCAGGAGTGTACCTTGTAGTTACTTCTCTTTTGATTCCTCTTTGTTAAAGAAAAGAATCAAACTCATGGGAGAAGTATTCTCCCCCTCCATCTCACCTTAGCCTTTTTAGTGATTTACCTGTTTGATTCTCCAAAAGAGCCAAAGATCTTTTCAAACATGAAAAAACTTCATCTTTGTGTTTCATAAAGAAAAGGATAGTCCATCTTCCTGCAATCATCAATAAAGGAGATATAATACCTGGATCTAGATATTGAAGCTTCCTTGATAGGTCCCCATACATCTGTATGAACCAACTCCAAGAGATCTCCATGCATATAACCTTTCTTCATGAATGATAACCTGTAAGACTTTCGCAATTGACATGCACTACACTTATGAATCATAGGTTGTTTTGACAAATTACACTTTGGTCCCTGCAATTTTTCTTTTATGAACTTTCACCGATATGTGCTAACCTTTTGTGCCATACTTCCAATTCCTTGAGTGTTTGACTACCATAATTAAAGAGAGCAATGTTTCTAGTGTCTTGTAATAATTCAAATGTGAACAATCTACCTGTCTTTTCACCTTTTGCAATTCTTCTGAATCCTTGACTTGGATCTTCAACAAATGCTCCTGCTTTTGTGAACTTGACTTGCAACCCTTTCTGTACTATCTACCCAACACTTATCAAATTCTTTGTAATGGTAGGGACATAGAGTACCTTACTGAGTAGGTTGATGTTTCCATCACGTGCTTTGACATTGCCTATTTTCTCCACAAGGTGTCTTTTATCATCTCCTGTTTGTACCTCATGCTTATTCCTTGGATCTTCTAAATCTGATAGGAATGCCACATTTGCTGCCATATGATTTGAGAAACCTGAATCTATGTAGAAAACATGCTCATCAGATTTACCTTGTGGCATAGCCATGTTCATGATCAAGAATGAATCCTCTTTGTTTGAGTCTTCTGTGTAGTTATTGTACTCTCTCCTTCCTTTTTAGCCTCCTTGATAGTTTGAATCATTGTAGTTGTTGTAGCTGCCATGATAATTGTTGAACCTTCCTCTTGAGTAGCCATAACTTCCTCTATTGTATCCTCTGCCTCTTTGATTCCTGGAATTGATAAAGCAATTTTCAATTGTATGATTAGTTAATCCACAAATAGAACATGATTTGGAGACTTGGGATCTCCCCCTACCTTGTCTACCTCCTCTTCCTCTACCTCTACCATGTCTTCCTCTACCTGCATAGTTAGCTTGATATGTACCTGCTTCATCATCCACTTTATTTACCTTTCCTTTGTTATCTTTGGGCTTGCTTTTATTAGTGTATAAAGCTGAAGATTAATTACCTTTAAAGCTTTCTCCATTTTTGATAAGCTTTGCCTCTTGAGTATGTAGTTGTCCAATGAGTGTATTGAAATCAGGTACATGCATGTCCATGTACAAATCCATAGCTGTGGTGAATGCTTACCACTTGTCATCTGCCTTCAAGCCATTGATGACCTGACTTACAATTTGTTCTTCATCTATTAGCTCTCCAATGCTTCCCAACGGATCTGCTATGTCCTTGAGCTTTGTGACAAAATCAGTCACATTTTGTTTAGGAGCCTTCTTGAGAGTTATGAAATCAAGCCATAGGTGATGCTTCCTAACTTTGGGAGTTGAAGAGAAGAAAGCTTCAAGTGCATCCCACACTTCCTGAGATGTCTTACAACTTCTAACGTGAGGCAACAAAAAATCTGAGATAGAGTTGAGAAGATATGACCTTGCAAGTGCATCCTTAGAGCACCATGTGCTAAATCTTTCTTGCTCTTCTTGTGTTGGTTGACTTTTGTTCTTGAAACTTGGCATAAATTCATCTCTAGCCACATAACCATATAAAATTCTACCTTGAGATAAGCTTCCATTTGTAATGACCAAGCTGAGTGAAAGAACTTGGAGAAGCTTGTCGAAGGTAGAAAAGTGCGTTTCGAAGGGATGAAGTTTGATCAAGCCAACCGGCACAAGACAAGCCCTTGAGCTTATGGAGACTCAAATAGACCTTATAGGAATGCAATAAGTGCAAAGAATCACACTATGTACTTTGGAGCATCAAGGAGAATGAGTCGATACAAAACAGATAGGTTCCCAAGTCGACTAGCTCAAAAAAATTACTATCTATGGAGGAGACAATGAAGTTCAAATGCCCATAGCAACCAATGTGATTAAAATTAGAAAAAATCCTTTTATGGGAGTGATACACATAGGGTTGAGTGTATGGAATGCACAAAATTATAAGTAATAAGAAAACTATGCTATAGGAATGAATGCGACATTCACCAGTGGTACTTCCTATTTTTCAGGAATACGCAGAGATTGACCCCGAGATACAAAAACTCAGATTTCTCCCAATTTGTTGAACCAAATGCTATGAAAATTTGTACGCATAAAATAGACACTGATACCTTTCCAATGAGCCATTTTTCACTCAATTTGGAGTAGCCTCTGCAAGATTACTGTTGGCGAAGAAGATGATGCAGAGAATTGAAGGAGCAAGACAATGATGGTCACAAGTGTATGTATACTGCTTCCATGCATTTTGCAAGTGATTCCAAGTCCTTATATATACTCTAGGAGTGTTACAAGACTTTTACAAGTTGAATTTGAATTCAAATGAAGGTGGGAATGGTTGTTGGAGGGAATCAATTCACTTTCCTACAATCTAAGAAAAGTGAAGATCTAGTTTGATCTACTTTTAGGTGATTTGATTTGCTTGATTGAATGCAACTTCAACCACCACAAATTCCTAAGATTTTGTCTCTATATTTCTACCTTTACGTGTGTAAAGCTCAATCCTTTTACAATGGTAAATGAACCATAAAAAATCTCTCAAAGAAATACAATAAATGAGCATATGAAAAAGACCTCTCCAATGGATATTCTTTCGACGCGATAGCCTTTGATGTAGATCAAATCCACCTCAAGCATAGTGTAAGCTTGATGTTCCAACATGAGTAGTTTTCTCTGTCCAATTTGTCAATTGATGAAGGAAATCCATCTGGCATGTTGTCCAACCTTGCTCTGATACCACTGTGAAGAGATGGATAGGTATGTGCTCAAAGATGAAGAGGTGTTGCAAAATCCTTGATCTACACCAGCCAAATGAACTTCAGGAGTATATGGCGGGCCCTTTTAGCTTGCCAATGGATGTAATAGACACCCTATGTACCGTGGAAGATCACTCTCAAAAACATAGATGAAAACAGATAAGTTGGAGTTAGCTCAGAGGTGAAGAACTTGCTATTTTGCTTCATACACCTATCCAATAGTTTGCATAATTCTCTAAGCACAGTAGTAATTAGCTTAATTCCTTTTGGGGAAGTCTAGTTAACTTAAAGAGCTAACATTCAAGAGTACTCATAAAAAATAATGAACCACTCACTGAGAATGATGTTTAACAACTAATGACATCATTCCGATTTTCACGGGCTGCTACAATAATGAGACTAGTGAGCAGAAAAATGAACATAACTCCAAATTTAAGAATCCAATGATTATGAAAATTTGTATGCTTATACTAGACAATATCTGAATCCAATAAGCTTTAAATCATTGAATTTGAGTAAGTACACACTGAGAAACATCTCTAACAAGATGAGTAAAAAAGTCGGGTACCTGATAGAGAAGTGAAAATGAACAGACATGGTTGAGTTCAACTGAACATAATTGAAAATTGCAACAATTAAATGAAATGAAAATTGGCGAGCATATACCAGAATTATAGAGCTAACTTTACCAAGTTAAATCATTCAAGATGATGCACCAAGCTCAGAGAAACCATCTCTGCAATCTGACTGAGAAAACTGAGAGATATGGCAGTGAGTAGTACACTTCACAAGAACATGGAAATATGAACTCAAATGATCATGGAAATGAAAGGATATTGATTGTACAATAAAATGGACTTACTGATTCATATGTGTGCCTTGTAATCACACCTTGATATGGCATAAAGCTCAGCTCTTGGAGGTCTTCACATAACCACGACTAAAACTACCATGTATTTATAGTTGATCTTGGGAGGCTAACTTCCCTCAATCACTCTCCAAACAATTAGTGATTGATTTGATTTTGTATCTACCACAAATCATCAATTCATGGCTCCTCTTTTCCTTTTCGATAAAGTGGACTCAACCACTTAATATTGTTTCACTTTTACATTAAGTAAAGTCTTCAAAAGTTACAAGAGGTAGTTTTCAAGTGAAATTTACATAGTCTTCATTTTAAAGCTTCTTCTATGACTTTGTGGTACTCAAGCCAATACTTAGGCTTGTCATAGACTTGCTCCAAGAACTCCCCCTCAAGCCAAGTATGCTTGAGGTCTTTAATCTTCCAAGATTACCTGCAAACCAATCATGGCTTTGAACTTGGAGAGCTTTCTACCATCCAATGCTTTGGTTAGAATATCTGCACATTGTTGATGAGTGGACACATATGATATTTGAATCTCTTTCCTTAGAACCTTCTCTCGTACATAGTGATAATGAACTTCAATATGTTTAGTCACAAAAAATAGTTGGAGTTCCAAACTCCAATCCAAGAACTTTGAATAATTTCTTCATCCACATAGCTTCTTGTGTAGCTATGGCGAGACCTCTATATTCAACTTCAATAGAAGAGAGAGATATTGTGGGTAGCTTCTTGGATGACCATGAAATAAGCCTTGAACCTACAAATATAAGATAACCTAAAGTGCTCCTTCTATCTTCCTTGGAGCCAGCCCAATCTCCATCAGAAAATAGCTTCAGACCTAAATCAGATACATAAGGATAATAAAGTCCTTCATTTATGGTTCCTTTGAGATACTTGAGAATCCTTTTGGCAGCATCCATATGTGGTTTCTTTGGTGTGTGCATAAATTGACTTAGCACACTCACATTGTAACATATATCTACTCTTGTCAATGTGGCATAGTTGAGAATACCCACTAGACTTTGATATGATGTGATGTCCTCTATGAGTTCACCTCCATGTGAGCTCAATTTGTGATTGACCTCCATTGGAGTACCTGCAATCTTACAGTCTTGCATCTTGAATTTTTCCAACATGTCCTTAATGTACTTTCTTTGAGTGAGAAACAAACCATGATATTTGTAGACAACTTCCAAGCCTACGAAGTAGGTAACTGAACCCAAATCACTTATCTTGAACTCTTCTCTCATCTGATCTATGATCGTCTTCATACCATCTGCATCATTTCCTGTCAATATAATATCATCTACATATACACATAGGTAGATGATCTCAGAATTACTCTTTTTAATAAAGAGTGAAGGATCTGCCTTCCTTGGTTGAAAGCCTTTGTCGTGCAAGAATGAAACAAGTATGAAATTCCAAGCTCTTGGAGCTTGCTTAATACCGTACAATACTTTGTTAAGTTTACACACATAATCAAGATAAACGTGATTCTCAACACTAGGTGGTTGTGCCATATATACCTCTTCTGTTATCCAACCATTAAAGAATGCATTCTTTACATTTAGTTAAGGTATTTTCCAATTCTTGGAAGAAGGAATACTAAGAAAAACCCTAATAGTAGGCATCTTTGCCAGAGGAGAGAAGGTCTTTTTGAATTCTTTTTGAGTTTATAGACCCATCTTGAGCCTATTACCTTCATGGATGAAGTCTTGGGAACCAAGTCCCAAGTGTTGTTTTCCTCAAGTGCTTCAATCTCTTCCTTCATTGCATGCTTCTATTCTGTTTTTGCTTTGGCCTCTTCAAATGATGATGGCTCATCTTGGTTTATATCATGTGCTATGTAGATAGAGTGTTTAGTTACTAATGAGGTGTCAAACCCATACCTTTCTAGTTTTTTCTTTTCCCTCATCGATCTTCTTAGGCCATGATGTGATGATTTTGCCTCATGTCTGAGTTCCGGCAATTTTGCTTTACCTTTAGACCTCCGTGCTTTGATCTTTTCCATCTGAGATTCTTCATCATCCTCCAAGGTGTCTTGTTCTTCAATATTCGGTTGTTCTCTACCACGATTTGGAAAATCTTCTTAAACCTTATATGGTAAATTGACCTTCCTACATGAATCTTCATACCATGAATTGTTTTCATCAAAAACTACATCTTTGCTTACCAAGAAGCCTTTGTTGGTAGGGTTGTATAACCTGTAACCCTTTTGATTGTTCTCATATCCAATAAATACACACCCTTTTGCCTTCGGATCCATCTTGCCTCTAACCTGTGAAGGAACATGAGCAAAAGCAATACATCCAAAAATTTTACAATGATCTAAGCTTGGTCTTCTTCCATTCCAAGCCTCATATGGAGTCATCCAATCAAGGGATTTTGAAGGCAACCTATTAATCAAGTAAGTGGCTGTAGATACAGCCTCAACCCATAGATAATTAGGCAAATGCTTTCCATTTAACATGGACCTTGCAACTTCAACAATTGTCATATTCCTCCTTTCTGCCACTTCATTTTTCTCAGGAGTGTACCTTGTAGTTACCTCTCTTTTGATCCCACTTTCTTGAAGAATAGAATCAAAATCATGGGAGAAGTATTCTCCCCCTCGATCTGACCTTAGCCTTTTTAGTGATTTACCTGTTTGATTCTCCACAAGAGCCAAATATCTTTTGAAACATGAAAAAAATTCATCTTTGTGTTTCATAAAGAATAGGATAGTCCATCTGCTGCAATCACCAATAAAGGAGACATAATACCTTGATCCAGATATTGAAGCTTCCTTGCTAGGTCCGCATACATCTGTGTGAACCAATACACTTATAAATCATATGTTGTTTTGACAAATTAGGGAGTTGAAGTACACTTTGGTCCCTGCAAATTTGCTTTAATGACCTTTCACCAATATGTGATAACCTTTTGTGCCATACTTCCAATTCTGTGAGTGTTTGACTACCATAATTAAAGAGAGCAATGTTTCTAGTGTCTTGTAATTCAAATGTGAACAACCTACCTGTCTTTTCACCTTTTGCAATTCTTGTGAATCCTTCACTTGGATCTTCAACAAATGCTCCGACTTTTGTGAACCTGACTTGCAACCCTTTCTCTACTATCTGCCCAACACTTATCAAATTCTTTGTAATGGTAGGGACATAGAGTACCTTACTGAGTAGGTTGATGTTTCCATCAGGTGCTTTGACATTGCCTATTTTCTCCACAAGGTGTCTTGTATCATCTCCTATTTTTACCTCATGCTTATTCCTTGGATCATCCAAATCTCATAGGAGTGCCCAATTTCCTGCCACATGATTTGAACAACGTGAATCTATGTAGAAAACATGCTCATCAGATTTACCTTGTGGCATAGCGATGTTCATGATCAATAATGAATCCTCTTTGTTTGAGTCTTCTGTGTAGTTATTGTAGTCTCTCCTTCCTTTGTAGCCTCCTTGATAGTTTGAATGATTGTAGTTGTTGTAGCTGCCATGATAATTGTTGAACCTTCCTCTTGAGTAGCCATAACTTCCTCTATTGTATCCTCTGCCTCTTTGATTCTTGGAATTCCTAAAGCAATTTTCAGTTGTATGATTAGTTAATCCACAAATAGAACATGAGTTGGAGTCTTGGGATCTCCCCCTGCCTTGTCTATCTCCTCTTCCTCTACATCTACCATGTCTTCCTCTACCTGCATAGTTAGCTTGATATGTACCTGCTTCATCATCCACTTTCTTTACCTTTCCTTTATTATCTTTGGACTTGCTTTTATCAAGGTATAAAGCTGAAGATTGATTACCTTTAGAGCTTTTTCCAATTTTGATAAGTTTTGCCTCTTGAGTAAGTAGTTGTCCAATGAGTGTATTGAAATTAGGTACATGCATGTCCATGTACAAATCCATAGCTATGGTGAATGCTTTCCACTTGTCATCTGCGTTCAAGCCATTCATGACCTGCCTTACAATTTGCTCTTCATCTATTAGCTCTCCAATGCTTCCCAAGTGATCTGTTATGTCCTTGAGCTTTGTGACAACATCAGTCACATTTTGTTTGGGAGCCTTCTTAAGAGTTGTAAAATCCAGCCATAGTTGATGCTTCCTAGCTTTGGTGCTTGAAAAGAAGAAGGCTTCAAGTGCATTCCACACTTCCTGAGATGTCTTACAACTTCTAATGTGAGGCAAGAAAAAATCTGAGATAGAGTTAAGGAGATAAGACCTTGCAAGTGCATCCTTGGGGCACCATGTGCTCAATCTTTCTTGCTCTTCTTGTGTTGGTTGACTTTTGTTCCTGAAACTTGGTATAACTTCATCCCCAGCCACATAACCATATAAACTTCTACCTTGGAGATAAGCTTCCATTCTTAATGACCAAGCTGAGTAGTTACCTCTGTCCAATTTGCCAATTGATGAAGGAAATCCATCTGCCATGTTGTCCAACCTTGCTCTGATACCACTATGAAGAGATGGATATGTATGTGCTTGAAGATGAAGAGGTGTTGAAAAATCCTTGATCTACACCAGCCAAATGAACTTCACGAGTATATGGTGGTCCCTTTTAGCTTACCAGTGAATGTATTAGACACCCTATGTACCTTGGAAGATCACTCGCAAAAAGATAGATCAAAATAGATAAGTTGGAGTTAGCTCAGAGGTGAAGAACTTGCTATTTTGGTTCATACACCTGTCGAATATTTTTCATAATTCTTTGAGCATAGTAGTAATTATCTTAATTACTTCTGGGGAAGTATGGTTAACTTAAAGAGCTAACTTTCAAAAGTAATCTCATAAAAAATAATGAACCACACACTGAGAATGATGTTTAACAACTAATGAAATCATCCCAATTTTCACAGGTTGGTACAGTAATGAGACTAGTGAGTAAAAAAAATGAGCATAAATCCAGATCTAAGATCCAATGATTATGAAAATTTGTATGCTTTTACTAGAGAGTATGTGAATCCAGCAAAGCTTTAAATCATTAAATTTTGGTAAGTACACACTGAGAAACAGCTCTGACAAGATGAGTAAAAACATCGGGTACTTGACAGAGAAGTGAAAATGAACAGACGAGGTTGACTTCAACTGAACATAACTAAAGATTGCAACAGCCAAATGAAATGAAAATTGGTGAGCATATAGTAGACTTATGGAGCTACCTTTAGCAAGCTAAATCACTGAAAATGATGCACCAAGCTCAGAGAAACCATCTCTGCAATTTTATTGAGAATACTTAGAGATATGATAGTGAGTAGTACACTTCACAAGAACATGGAAATATGAACTCAAATGATCATAAAAATGAAAGTATATTGATTTTACAATACAATGGACTTACTGATACATATGTGTGCCTTGTAATCACACCTTGATATGGCATAAAGCTCAACTCTTGGAGGTCTTCACATGACCACGACTAAGATTACCATGTATTTATAGTTGATCTCTGGAGGCTAACTTCCCTCAATCACTCTGATCAATTGGTGATTGATTTGATTTTGTATCTACCAAAAATCATGAACTCATGGCTCCTCTTTCCCTTTTTAATCAAGTGGACTCAACCACTTAAGATTCTTTCACTTTTACATTAATTAAAGTCTTCAAAAGTCACAAGAGGTAGTTCACAAGTGAACTTTACATAGTCTTCATTTTAAAGCTTCTCCTATGACTTTGTGGGACTCAAGCCAATACTTAGGCTTGTCATAGACTTGCTCCAATAGCAAGGGGTTTCAACACCTCCCAACCCTATGAGATATGCCTGTATAGGATTGACCGTCGATTGCAATTCTTGGCAGTAAGAAAGTTGTACGGCACTAGTGGCTGCTCCTAATTCAATTAAGGTGCACATGGTGTTGGCATACAAGTCATAAGTAGAGCATACAGGCACAAAGGAACAGTCATGCATAATATGGCAACAAGGCTCAACTCAAGTGATTTTCATCACTACACACACATTGTAAAACCCGTTTTTGGTAGAATAGACTCCACTGAATCAATATAGAAGAGATGGTCATAATTCATACCTTGCTTTGAAGTCATGTTCATAATCAAAAGGGAATCCTCTTGATCCTATGGGTAGTTGTTGTAGTCTTTCCTTGATTTGTAGCCTCCTTGGTAGTTTTTGTTGTAATTATTGTTGTAGTTGTTGTTGTAATTATTGTTGTAGTTGTTGTTGTAGCCTTGTGTATGATTGAATCTTCTTCTTGATTGTCTGTAGCCATTTCTTTGGAAAATTCTACCTCTCTGATTTGTGAAGTTCCTATAACCCTCGTCTATAGTGTGATTTGATAAACCACAAATATTGCATGGGGAAGAGTTGAAAGGTCTCCCCCTACCTTGCTTACCTCCTCTGCCCCTTCCCGTTGAGTTCCTACCTCTCCCTACATAGTTAGGTTGATAGGTAGTACCTTCATCTTCAACCTTTTTTCTTTTCCCTTTCTCTTTGAACTTTCCTTTATTTATGTATAGGGTAGAAGATTTGTTACCTCTTGATGAGTCTCCATTCTTGTTGAGCTTGGCTTCATGGGTAAAAAGTTTCCCCATGAGTGTAGTAAGATCTGGAATTTGCACGTCCATGTATAAGTCCATAGCAGTTGTGAAGTCTTCCCATTTGTCATCTGCCTTGATGCCATTGATTACTTGTCTCACAATTTTCTCCTCCTCAATCTCCTCTCCTATGCTTGCCAATTGGTCAGCCACATCCTTGACTTTGGTCACATACTCTAAAACACTTTGCTTGGGTTGCTTCCTTTGAGTGGTAAACTCAATCCACAATTGATTCTTTCTTGCTCTTGTATTACAAGAAAAGTATGAAGACAATGTATCCCAAGTCTCTTGGGATGTTTTACAATTCCTAATATGTGGAAGAAGGAAGTCAAAGATAGAGTTCAGTAAGTAAGACCTTGCTAATGCATCTTTTGCACACCTTGAGTTGAGTCTTTCAAGATCCTCTCTTGTAGGCTATCCTTTGCTTCTAAAAATGTGCATCTCCTCATCTCCCAATATGTATCCATAGAGACTCCTTCCTTGGAAGTATGTCTTCATCCTCAAGGACCATTCTTGGTAGTTGTTTCTATCAAATTTCTCAAAAAAATAAGGGAAACCATCTCTCATTTTACCTCAAGCTGCTCTAATACCACGGTTGGAAGAGATGGATATGGATACTTCAAGAAATGAAGTGATAGTTGCTAAACCTGCTTGATATCAGCCCTGATAAACTTCAGACTTGATTAGTAGGCCCTCTTAGCTTCCAAATGACACCAATAAAGCACTAATGTACTTTGGAGTTGATGAATGTAATGATTGATCCAAAACAAACAACTTCAGAGATCACAAGTTGTTAAAAACATGCTATTTTGGTTCACACACCTGCTGGTTCTTAAGCTCAGTGCTTCCAACATAGTAAAAATTAGGAAAATTCCTTTTAGAAGAATCAAATTAGCTTTGCAAGCTAATGTTTTCATGTGGAAGCATTGAAAATAACAAAATATACTCAGAGAAATCAATTTGGCAATCTTAGACTCACCCTCGACTTTTTAGGGACTACTTAGAGAAATACTAGTGACTACTTTGATGATGCTTTCTCCGAGATGGTACATCCAATTGACTTGAAACTTTATCATCATATATAAGACTTTGAGCTGGTTCTAACGAGCTATAGATCATGCAAAATGATGAGTAATCAGTGAGATATGCTCAATCAACATTGCCTAGTGTGAGAGATCATAACAGGAGAATAGACAGGGTTGATCAAAGACAAGTTTGTATTATACTAAAATGTTGTAAAAGATCATTGGCATAGATAATGATTCAAAATGATGATAGTTGAGTAGCTATGGAGTGTGCCTACTCAAGCATACAAATGATAAATCAAATGGGATCAATGATGAAGTGTTATCCTGTGAATTTTCCAAAGTCCTTTTACAACTTGCTTCACAATTTCAATTCAAATTCAAATTCTTGGCTCTCTCCATAAAGTGACTCCTATGATTTAGGAAATATTCTCTCATTAGGAACTCGTAGCTATGTTCTCTCCTACCTTCCACAAGTTGTGGCTTTTACAAAGATTCTTCAAGTAATTGATTTTTACCAAGGATAAATGACTAACTATTACAAGATGTGGTTCACATTAACCAATTAGTGAAGTAAGATAAGTCCATATAATTTCTGTATAATATGTCAAATGTGAAGGCTTGGTTAAATTGCACCAATAGCTTTAAAGTGAAGACAATGTATGGAAATTGAAGAGTTCACTTGTGAACTATCCCTTGTAACATTTTGAGTCTTTACTTGATGTAAAAGTAAAAGGAATCTAAAGTGGTTCAGTCCACTTGATGAAAAAAGAGAAAAGAAGCCTCGAATTTGTGATTTAAGGTAGTTTGAGAATCAAATCAATCACTAAAAATTTTTGAGAGTGATTATAGGAAGATTCAAATTCAAATCTTGGCTCCAAAGATCACTATAAAAACATGGCCTTCTACTCGCATTTCAGAAAACCTCCATGCACTGATCTTTATGCCATATCAAGGTGTGTTTTCAAGGCACACATATGTATTAGTAATTGATTGTATTGGATAATCAATATATGATCATTTTCATGATTTGAGTTCATATTTTCATGCTTTTGTGAAGTGTAATGTTCATTGCCATGTCTCTCAATTTTCTCAGTCTGATTGCAGAGATGCTTTCTCTATGCTTGGTACATCATTGTTAGTTCCTTAAGTTGCTAAAGGTTGCTCCATAAGTCTATTATATACTCACAAATTTTAATTGCAATTTCGTTTTTTAATCATGAGCCATGTTCATTTGAAGTCGCCTATATCTCTTCATATTCTACTTCTCTGTCAGCACTCCAACATATTAGTGTTTTTCAAGAGTTGGTTCTCAGTGCGTACTTCATCATTTTTCATATTTAAAGCTTAATAGAATTTTCATATTATCTAGTATATTCCTACAAAATTTCATAAGCATTGCATTTTTGAATCTTGAGTTATAATCCTTTTTCTGCTCATGGGTCTGAATACTACTACAACCCATGAAAATTGGGATAGTGCTATGAATTGCTAAGTTCTTTTCTCTTTATGTGGTTCATCATTTTTTATCACATAACTCATGATTGTAAGCTTAATAAGTTCTTAAGAGTTCCACAAAAGGAATTAAGTTGATTGCTAGTGGCCAGAGAATTGTTCAAAACTTTGGACAGGTGTATAAACGAAAATAACATGGTTCAACTCCAACTTATCTGATTTGATTCATCTTTTTTAGAGTGATCTTACAAGGTACATAGGGTGTCAAATACATCCTTTGGCAAGCTAAAAGGGCCCACCACATATCTTTGGACTCCATTTGGTTGGTGTATTGCAAAGTTTTTGTAGCACCACTTCATCTTCTTCAAGTTCAAATCCATCTCTCCATAGTGGTATCAATGTAAGGTTGGACAACATGGTAGATGGATTTCCTTCGTCAGTTCACAAATTGGATAGAGCTAACTACTCAGCTTGGTCATTAAAGATGGAAGCTTATCTTCAAGGAAGGAGTTTATATGGTTATATCATTTGAGATGAAGTTATGCAAAGTTTCAAGAACAAAGGTCAACCAACACAAGAAGAGCAAGAAAGATTGAGCAGATGGTGCTCCAAGGATGCACTTGCAAGGTCTTATCTCCTCAATGGTATCTTAGATTTTTTGTTGCCTCACATTAGAAGTTGTAAAACATCTCAAGAAGTGTGGAATGCACTTGAAGCCTTCTTCTCACCAAATACAAAGGCCAAGAAACCTCAACTATGGCTAGACTTCACAACTCCCAAGAAAGCTCCCAAACAAAATGTACCTGATTTTGTCACAAAGGTCAAGGACATAGCAATTGGGAAGAATTGGAGAGCTAATAGATGAAGAGAAAATTGTAAGGTAGGTCATCAATGGTTTGAAGGGAGATGACAAGTGGGAAGCATTCACCATAGCTATGGATCTATACATGGATATGCATGTAAGTTTTCAACACACTCATAGGACAACTACTTACTCAAGAGGCCAAGCTTATCAAGAATGGAGAAAGTTCTAAAGGTAATCCATCTTCTGCCTTGTATATTGACAAAAGCAAGTCCAAAGAAAACAAAGGAAGAGGAAAGAAAGTGGATGATGAAGCAGGTACACATCAAGCTAACTATGCAAGTAGAGGAAGACATGGTAGAGGTAGAGACAGAGGAGGAAGGCAAGGCAAGGGGAGATCCCAAGACTCTAATTCATGCTCTATTTGAGGATTAACTAACCATACAACTGAAAATTGCTTTAGCAATTCCAGGAATTAAAGAGGCAGAGGCTACAATAAAGGAAGTTATGGCTACACAAGAGGAAGGTTCAACAATTTCCATGGCAACCACACCAATTACAACCATTCAAACTATCAAGGAGGCAATAGAGGAAGACGAGACTTCAAGAACTACATAGAAGACTCAAATCAAGAGGACGCATTGCTTATCATGAATATGGCCATGCCACAAGGTAAATCTGATGAGCATGTTTTGTACATAAATTCAGGTTGTTCTAATCATGTGGTAGGAAATGTGGCCCTCCTATCAGATTTAGAAGATCTAAGGAACAAGCATGAGGTACAAATAAGAGATGATACAAGAAACCTTGTGGAGAAAATAGGAAATGTCAGAGCACCTGATGGAAACATCAACTTACTCAGTAAGGTACTCTATGTCCCTACCATCACAAACAATTTGATAAGTGTTGGGTAGATAGTAGAGAAAGGGTTCAAGTCAGGTTCACAAAAGAAGGATCATTTGTTGAAGATCCAAGTCAAGGATTCATGAGAATTGCAAAAGGTGAAAAGATAGGTAGATTTTTCACATTTGAATTACAAGACACTAGAAACATTGCTCTCTTTGATTATGGTAGTTAGACACTCACAGAATTGGAAGTATGGCACAAACGGTTAGCACATATTGGTGAAAGATCTTTAAAGAAAATTTACAGAGACCAAAGTGTACTTGGACTCCCTAACTTGTCAAAACAACACATGATTTATAAGTGTAGTGCATGTCAATTTGGAAAGTCTCACAAGTTACCATTCATGAAGAAAGGCTATATGCATGGAGTGTTGGAGAATTCCTCTCCTAATCGCAACGGAAAGTGTAGAAGACCTTCTCAGGATCAAGACTCTTGCCAATAGCAGAACCTTCAAATGAAAACTCGTACCAATTGAAATATCCAATGAACCTCAAACTTTGCTCACTCAAACTACACACCTAGAGCTTTTAAATGAGATATCAAACACTCAATTTGGAGTAGATTTGGGTTGGCAACTATTTGATTCAAAACAGACTACCTGTCCACTCAGTTACGCTGAAAACTGGACTTCACTAAAACCTGAATAACTCACAGAGCATAAAGAATTTCCTAAAACTGTTCTAGATAGAGGAAGTAATCAAGCTAAGCTTTCCAATGAATGTTTAAACACTAAAATTGGATACACATGTTGAGAGATATGACTCTCACACGTAGACTACCCAGAAATGGGTGTGCGGCTGGACATACTCTATGAGAGTGAACTGAACGAAATGACTCAAAACAAATGAAGTAGCTACAAGGGGGCTTCCACACCTTCTTCCTCTCTTCTTGAGTGTCCTCCCTTGTGTATTTTATAGCCAAGTGACCAAAAACTCTCATGATGAGTTTGAGAGCTCTTCTCCATCATTTTTCCACTACTTTGGACAGCCACTCCTCTTACAGTTCAAATTTTGGATTTGATTCTCTTTTGAATGATTCTCTTTTGGCCTCCACTACTTGCTGAAGTAAATGCTTCTATTTTTCATTTTTTGTATCTTCCTTCTACTTGAAGAAAATCCTTTTTTCAAAAATATATACGAGCTTACTTCTTTATTTTTAACACTCCCCCTCAAGCTCACATGTGAGCTTGCACCTTCAACCATATCATGCAAGTTGATGTCGTCCTTGCCTCTTTAGCTTAGAGGCATCTAGGGACTTTGTAAGCATGTCTGCAACCTGGTCATTAGTTCCAATGAACTTTATATCCACATCCTTGCTCAAAACTTTTTCTCGAACATAATGATAATGCACTTCTATGTGCTTGCTTCATGCATGAAACATTGGATTGTTTGTCAAGTGAATGCTTGACATGTTGTCACCATAAATTGGAATGGTCTCCACCTGCACATCAAGATCAGCCAAAAGCTTCTTAATCCACATAGCTTCACAAGTCGCAAAGGCTAAACCTCTATATTCAGCTTCTGTAGATGATAGTGCAACAGTAGGTTGCTTCTTTGAGCTCCATGTGATAGGTTTGCTACCTATCATGAACACATAACCTGAAGTGGATCTTCTGTCTTCCTTCGAACCAGCCCAATCAGCATCACTAAAGCCTTTTACCTGCAATTCTTCATCATATCCATAAAACAGAGCATGATTGACTGTGTGCTTCACATATCTTAGCACTCGTTTGGCTGAATTTAAATGTTCACTTGTTGGAGCTTGCATAAATTGAGAAAGAACTCCAACAATATAACACAAATCTGGTCTTGTGATCGTAGCATAGATCAATGAACCTATAATACTCTTGTATGTAGTTACATCATGTAACTTCTCTCCATCATTTGAGCATAGCTTCACATTTGTGTCCATAGGTTGAGTGAGTGGTTTGCATTCACTCATTTCAAATCTGAAAAGAACATCCAATAGGTACTTTCTTTGCATCAAGTAAATGCATCTTTCCCATAGACTATCTCAATGCCTAAAAAGTATTTCAGCTCACCAAGATCTGAAATTTTAAACTCCTTACCGAGTTTCCTTTTGATCTCTTGTATTCCTGTAACATTACTTCCTGTTATGATGAGATCATCAACGTATATGCAAATATATACCTGCTTGCCTTCTTCTTTCTTCATGTAGAGAGAGGGATCTGCATTACTTGGACTATACTCACACCTTGTGAGGTACTCGACCAATCTTTGATTCCAAGCACGTGGTGCTTGCTTGAGCCCATACAGAGCTTTCTTCAATCTACAAACAAAATTTGGATGCTTTTTTCTTCAAATCCAATCGGTTGACTCATGTATACCTCTTCTTGAAGTTCACCATTGAGAAAAGCATTTTTTATGTTAAGTTGGTACAATGGCCATCTCCTTGCTGCACTCACTACAATCAAGGTTCTAATTGTTCCCATCTTTGCAACCGGGCTGAAAGTTTCTTCATAATCAATGCCGTGAGTTTGCTTGAATCCTTTTGCTACTAGTCTAGCTTTATGCCTTGCTAGAGAACCATCAGCATTTCTCTTTATTTTAAACACCCATTTATTTGGAACAATCTTCATACCTTCAGCCTTTGGAACTAGCTCCCATGTGTGATTGTCCTTGAGAGCTTTCATCTCTTCTTGCATAGCTTCTTGCCATTCTTTTTGTGTACATGCTTCTTCATATGCATCGGGTTCTTTGTCTTTGATCACCTGTGTCATATATGCAAAATATTTTGCAATAAGACTATCATAACTCAGCCTTTCAATTGGATACCTTGCTCTTGAAGACCTCATTTCATTTCCTTTTGAACATTGCTTCTTCAAGCGGTTCAACTTTACCTTCGGTGTGATCACCTCTTCATACTCTTCTTCACTTGCATTTGAATCACTATTTTTGGCAGCACTTTCAGCTTTAAATCTTTCATAAGCTGATGTTGGTGATGAGGAATGACTCCTTAGCCTCCCCTTCCATGTTGAGCTTTCTCCAAGTGATGTAGAAGCTTCTGGAACTGACATTTGAGTGCTTATTTGCTAAAATTCTTCTTGGACAGCACCTCCATCATCTTCGCAATCTTGTTCAAGAATCTTCTCTTTCCCTTTGTCTCCAAACCATGGTCTTAGCTCATCAAATACCACATCTTGTGAGACTTGTAGCTCCTTTGTCACCGGATTGTAGCACCTATATCCCTTTTGCTCCGATGAATATCCAATAAAAATACATTTTTCGGACTTTGCCTCCATCTTTGTCCTTAGTTCTTAAGGGATGTGAACATAACACACACATCCAAAAACTTTGGGATGTGTAAGGTCAGGCTTCTTACCGGAATAAACCTCCTCGGGAGTTAGATTATGCACTCCATCCGTTGTGCACTTGTTCATCAAATAAACGGCCGTACTAGTTGCTTCAGCCCAATAGTTTAGTGGCATCTTCATCTCGTTGAGCATGCATCTTGCAACTTCTGTGATATGTCGATTTTTCCTTTCAGCTATTCCATTTTGTTGAGGTGTGTACCTACATGTAAATTGTCTCTTGATGCCATTTTCATAAAGAAAATCTGAAAATTCTTTAGAGAAATATTCTCCTCCTCCATCGGACCTCAAGGTCTTTATGTAGCATCCTGTTTCCTTTTCTACCTATGCTTTAAATCTCTTGAACATGGAGAACACATCTGATTTTTGTTTTATGCAAAACATCCATACTTTCCTTGAATGATCATCAATAAAAGTGACAAAATAACTATTACCAGCCACTGATGGTTGTTGTGACGGTCCCCATACATCCGTGTGTATCAAGTCGAGGACATTCCTTGCCACATAGTTGCTTTTCTTGAATGGTTGTCGAGTTAGCTTTCCTAGTTGGCATGCTTCACAAAACTCATGTAGTCCGGCATCATTGAATCTTGGAAGACCTCTTACCACTTCATGGTTGCTCATGTCCTTGAGCTTGGGAATGTTGATATGTCCAAACCTTTTGTACCACAAATCGATTTCAGCAATCCTCTTGTTTCCAAACTGAATATACATCACCTTTCCATGCGGTTGTTGAATATCCAAAGTGAACATCCTTCCTTCTTTCCTTCCTTGAGCAATGACCTTGAATGCTTCTTTTGGATTCTTTATAAGGCAGCCTTTCTCATTGAAGATAACATGATATCCTTTCTCTACCATTTGTCCTACTGAAATCAAATTCTTTGCAATAGTAGGAACATGAAGAACATCGGCCAATACCTTCTTGTCTCCAAGCTTGATATCTCCAACATGCTCAATTGCGTGTTGAGTTTCATCGCCGGTCTCCACACATCCTTTTCCACTTGGAGCTTGTAGCTTTGTGAACAAATCTCCTTGGCATGTCATATGGTTGCTGCAACCTGAATCTATGAACCATTTTTGGTCATCACTTCTCGAGTTGTTGTAGTCATGCTTCATGGCAAGCATGGTTTGCTTGTCTCCTTCACTTGATGTACTCGCATAGTTATTTCGGCTCCTTTGGTTGCCTCCATTAAGCCTTCCATTCTTTTGCCAACAATCATTTGCATAATGTCCTAGTTTACCACAATGATAACATGTTATACCTTTATGAGGATTGTATGAACCTCGACCTCTTCCTCTATTTCTTCCTCGACCTCTTCCATGTGTGTTTTCATTTGAGTTGTCCTTGTTGTCCTCCGAGTTGAGTTGGCTGAAATTTGTGTTGTTGTAGCTTCTTCCTCTTCCTCTTGAGCCTCCTCTTGAGTTCCTTCCTCTACCTCTTCCTGCATATAACATTTGACTATGGTTGTCCTTAACTTTGTTGCCTTCTCCTTGTTGAGCAACCTCTTCAGCCACAAGATTTGGTATAATCTGGTCGAATGTTGGTAAAGGATATCTATAAAGGATGTTTGTGATGAGGGGCTTCCACTTTTCTTCACTCCTCAAGCCATTGAGGGCTGTTTGGACGATGTCTTCCTCTTCTATCTTGCATCCAACTGATGCTAGTTGATCGCGAAGCTCCTTGATCCTCAATGTATACTCACTAATGCTTTGGTTTGAGCTTTTCTTCATGTTGTTGAGCTCGCTCTTGAGTTGCATCCTCCGAGACCTTGTTGAGGTAGCATACACCTTCTCCAATGCTTCCCAAACTTCCTTGGTTGTTTCTAAGCTTTGCACATGACCAATCATAGTGTTAGAAATAACTTGTGAGATGAGGAACATCACCCTTCGATTCCTCTCTTCCCAATCACCAAATTGTCTCCTTTGTGCCGGAGTAATGTTGGGATCTTCAAGGTCCACCGGTTGTGGATCGTCTCCACTAACTAGACTCCATAAACCTTTACCTTTAAGGTAATTTATCATTCTATACCTCCAAGACTGAAAATTATCTTTGTCTAACTTCTCAACTTGTTGTCCTAAATCAGCCAATGAAAACTTCCAAGATTGAATTTTACCTCAAGTATGTTGTGGCGCTCTTTCTTGACTTCACGAAGCTCCCCCTTGATTTGTAGCTTCTCCTTTTCTTCAGTTCAGTTCCAATTCTTTGACTCTTCAAACTCCAATGCTCTGATACCAATTGTTGGGGAATTCCTCTCCTAATCGCAGTGGAAACTATTTGTGTGTGTATGTAGATGATATCATACTTACAAGAAATGATATAGATGGCATGAAGAAAATCAAAGAACAGATGAGAGAAGAAGTCAAGATACATGATTTGGGTTCACCTACCTACTTCCTAGGATTGGAAGTTGTCTACAAACATCATGGTTTGTTTCTTACTCATAAGTACATTAAAGACTTGTTGGAAAAATTCAATATGCAAGATTGCAGGCACTCCAATGTAGGCTAATCATAAATTGAGCTCACATGAAGTTGAACTCATAGAAGATGTGATAGGTTATCAAAACCTTGTGTAGTTTGAACTATGCCACATTGACAAGGGTTGATATATGTCATAGTGTTAGTGTGCTAAGTCAATTTATGCACAGACCTAGGAAAGCTCACATGGAAGCTACCAAGAGGATAGTTATCAAAACCTTGTGTAGTTTGAACTATGCCACATTGACGAGGGTTGATATATGTCATAGTGTGAGTGTGCTAAGTCAATTTATGCACAGACCTAGGAAAGCTCACATGGAAGCTACCAAGAGGATACTCAGATATCTCAAAGGAACCATGAATGAAGGGTTATATTACCCTTATGTATCTGATTTAAGTTTGAAACTATTCTCTGATGTAGATTGGGGTAGATCCAAGGAAGACAGAAGGAGCACCTCAAGTTATCTTACCGTTGTAGGTTCAAAACTTGTTTCATGTTCATCCAAGAAGCAACCCACAATTTCTCTCTCTTCCACAAAGGCTGAATACAAAGGTCTTGCCATAGCTACTCAAGAAGCTATGTGGAAGAAGACACTATTCACAGATCTTGGATTGGAATTTGGGACTCCAACTATTTTTGGTGACAATATGAGCTCTATTCACCTAGCTGCCAATCCAATTTTTCATGCAAGGACTAAACATATTGAAGTACATTATCACTATGTAAGAGAGAAAATTGTGAGCAAGGAAATTCAGTTAACTTATGTGTCCACTCATCAACAATGTGCAAATATTCTAACCAAAGCATTTGATGGTACAAAGCTTTGCAAATTCAAAGCCATGATTGGGTTGTAGGTAATTCTTGAAGATTGAAGACCTCAAGCATACTTGGCCTGAGGGGGTGTTGTTGGAGCAAGTATATAACAAGCTTAAGTATTTTCTTGAGTCTCACAAGGTCATAAGAGAAGCTTTAAAGTGAAGACAATGTATGGAAATTGAAGAGTTCACTTGTGAACTATCCCTTGTAACTTTTTGGGTCTTTACTTGATGTAAAAGTAAAAGGAATCTAAAGTGGTTGAGTCCACTTGATGAAAAAAGGGAAAAGAAGCCATGGACTTGTGATTTAAGGTAGTTGGAGAATAAAATCAATCACTAAAGATTTTGGAGATTGATTATAGGAAGATTCAAATCCAAATCTTGACTCCAAAGACCACTATAAATACATGGCCTTCTAGTCACATTTTTGAAGACCTCCATGAGTTGAGCATTATGCCATATCAAGGTGTGGTTTCAAGGAACACATATGTATTAGTCCATTGTATTTTATGATCAATATACTTTCATTTTCATGATCATTTGAGTTCATATTTCCATGCTTTTGTGAAGTGTATTGTTCACTGCCATGTGTCTCAGTTTTCTCAATCAAATTGCATAGATGATTTCTCTGAGCTTGGTGCATCCTTTTCGGTGATTTAAGTTGTTAATGATTTATCCCTACATCTACGATATACTCACAAATTTTCATTGCAATTGCAATTTTCAATCCTGAGCTATGTTCATTTGAAGTGGCCTATATCTCTTCATATTCTACTTCTCTGTCAACACTCCAATAGATCAGTGTTCTTCTTAGAGCTGGTTCTTAGTGTGTACTTCATCATTTTCCATGATTTAAAGCTTGATAGAATCTACATATTGTCTACTCTTTCCAACAAAATTGAATAACTATTGCATTTCTTAATCTTCAATTATAATCATTTTTCTACTAATGATTATGAATACTGCTACAACCCGTGAAAATTGGGATAGTGCTATGACTTGCTAAGTTCTTTTCTCTTTATGTGGTTCATCATTATTGATCAAATCACTCATGATTGTTAGCTTACTAATTTTATAAGAGTTCCCCAAAAGAAATTAAGTTAATTGTTGTTGTGGCTAGAGATTTTTTTTAAAATTCTGGACAGGTGTATAAACCAAAATATCAAGTTTTTTACTCATGGTTCAACTCCAACTTATCTATTTTGATTCATCTTTTTGAGAGTGATCTTCCAAGGTACATAGGGTGTAAAATACATCCTTTGGCAAGCTAAAAGGACCCACCACATATCTCTTGACTTCATTTGGCTAGTGTAGTGCAAAGTTTTTGTAGCACCACTTCATCTTCTCCAAGTTCAAATCCATCTCTCCATAGAGGTGGCACATGCAGGTGCAATAGGAGGTCCTTTTTTAGCTCAGAAGAATATAAAAATTATTTTCTTTGCACGTTTGTGGTGAACAACTCTACATATGGATGCCAATACATACATAAGAATTTGTGAAGTGTGCCAAAGAACCAAATATCCTATAAGAAGATATGACATGTCTTTAAGACCCATGATCTGTGCAAGGGCATTTTCCAAATGGGGTATTGACTTCATAGGACCTATAAACCCTCCTGCCAAATGATCACATGCCAAATATATCATTGTGGCCACAGACTATTTGACAAAATGGGTGGAAGCTAAAGCAACTAGGAAGAATGACGCTCAAACCATAGCTAAATTCCTATTTGAAAATATCTTTACGTGCTTCAATATTCCAATAGAAATTGTTAGTGATAGAGGTACACATTTCATCAATGAAGTGATTGAATCATTGAGGAATGAGTTTCTAGTGATTCACAAGAAATAAGCTCCTTATCTTCCTCAAGCCAATGGACAAGCTAAAAGTTCCAATAAACTATTGTGCACAGTGTTAACTAAAATATTTTACAATGGATGGTCAGATTGGGAGAAAGAATTGCATCATGCAATATGGGCCTTTTGTATGGCATACAAGACTTCAATTGAAACTACTCCATTTAATTTGGTATACGAGCAAAATGCAATTTTTCCAATTGATTTTTTAGTCCCTACTTTACAAGTGGCATATCAAAATGAATGCACGGCCAAAGGAAGACAAAAAAGCCTATTATGATGCACACATTAAAGATAAGGGTTTAAGGGAAGGCAATTTACACATTGAAACAACATGCAAAAAAGTTATAACAACATGGATATGGACCACTTTTGATAATTCGAATATCAACAAGCGGAGCAATAAAGTTAGCCACTCTAGATGGAGACATACTTCCTAATTACATAAGTGGCTATAGAGTCAAAAGGTACACGGAGGCATTGGCAAGACTCCTAGGAGCACAAAATAGGGGAAAGGAAGAGGAAGGGATTAGAGAAGAAGCTTGAATGGAAGCTCTAGAACAAATCAAAAAGAGGAAAGAGTGGATAAGATAGTGGGATGAACAATATATGCAAGGAGAAGAACCCATACCTATGGAAAACTATCAAATACATAATGCAAAAAACTTGAGTGATTGGATCACCAGGCCATACATAAATCTAGGGATTGGCATAAGCGAATACCAATTAGTAGATTCTCTGATTGACACACATGGTGCATTAAGTTGCATGCGAGTCTCATTAGTCAATGACCTCAGAACAATCATTAATTCCTCTAAAGCATATATGATAGGAATCGGAGGGCAAGTCACTGAGTGAATAGGAGAAGTATCGATGTCCCTTCATCACGGAAGTACTACCATGAATCAACAATTCTTGGTATGAAAGAATGAATACCTTCTCAAAGATTGGATTCTTGAAAATGAAGTCAGCACACATCTTGCACAAGGATACATATCCGCTATCGGGATGAAATCCCTCGGGACAATGTGCATCAAATTTTTTCATGTTCATTCATTTTTTGGTTATGGTGTGATGATTTGATTGAGAAAGAGTTATAATCTGTGCATGATCTGGTTTACTTAATTGCTTATGCGATGAGAAATCATGTCATGTCTATGTATTAGACCTATACATTTGTAAATAGCTCACTCTAAATCCGAGAGACCCTAGGTTTGATCCTTGAAAACCTAGGTTTGACCCTTCAAAACCCTAGGAGTATAGGCCATGAATGTAAATAAAACCTTTAGTGGATGTGGGCGACCTCAAACATTGGCAAACCATGAGTTTTATTGATTGAAACCCTTACTTGGACCCTTAGATTTATCATTTATACTAAGTCCTAAACCTTTAATTTGATTAAATTTTGTATATAGAGTGTGAAACCAAAAACCTTAGTCCCAGAAAAATAAAAAAAAGAGAAAAAGAAAAAGAACCAAAAATAGAAAAAGAAGAATTGGAAAAATTAAAAGAAGAAAAACCAATTAGGAGATGGGATTTTCCCAAAATAGCACATGACCATGCAAGATGATTATGAAAATTGAAAATTAGATAAGGAGGCTAGAATATTCTAGAGTGTCCTCGAGGGGGGAGGAACCTATAAATATGTGTCCAAATATGATTTGTTTCTCTCCTTGGATCTTCTTTGTGAATATTTCCTCGAGCTATGCTCTTTGACTATTTTTGTTCATTCATGTTTTTTATGTTCTTGATCATGCTCACCATCACCATGCCAAGAGAGAGAGAGAGAGAGAGAGAGAATTAATGAAGGAGATAGCCTCTCTTTCTATTATTTCTCCATGATTATTATGTCTGAGTCTTCCCTTACTATGTTGGACATTTAGAGAGAGAGGGTAGGTCTCTGCTAATACAGGAAACTGTGTTGCTATAAAATTTGGAGAGAAAACTTGTTGAAAGGAAAGAGAACGTTCAAGCAAGTTAAAGTAGAGAGAGAGAATATGAGAGGAGCTTTGGTTTCTTCTATAGAGGTTCTCATAGAGAGGGAGAAGTCAAGACTGTAAGGGAGAGGTAGAGTCAACAAGACGGAGAGAACATGAACTTTATCATCATCTAGAGAGATCATCACGTGCTTAGCAAGAACTAATAGAAGAGGAGTGTGAAAGGAGGTCCCTGTGTGCATGCCAATATGGAAGGTTTGTCCCTTTATGAGTATGGAAAGATGATCGAGCACAGTTTATCTCAAGGTGTTGCTGCTGCTTGAATCAGCAAACCAATGTACAAAGAAACAGAGACCAAAATGATGCCCAAAATCAGACCCCTGTCGACCTACACTATTGTTCGGGGAACTTGGTGTTCTTGGGATTGTGCCGCCACCAATTGATGGAGATGACGACGTAATTGGTAAGAACTTGGCATACTTTCTTGCAAATAGCTTGTGATTTCGGCAAGGATGGTCTGTTTGCATGATCTCGCAATCTCTAGTGCACATGTTTCTTTAATAGTTATGCCAACATTCTTGGCGATGGCAGGGATTTGGCAGATGCAAAGGGATTGAGTGCTAGACTTTACGACTATGCCAAGGGATGCACAAGAATCGCTGCTAGGCATCGAGGAGTTGAGTGATCATGTAGGGGAGATGATGTCGGTGGAGGAGGCAAAAGAGGAGAAGTTGGAGAGAGAGAGAGAGAGAGAGAGAGAGAGAGAGAGAGAGAGAGAGAGAGAGAGAGAGAGAGCAGGGATGGTCGAGAGAGAGAGAGGAGGAGAGAGACAGGGATGTACACAGAGGGGAAAAACGAAATGGCAGAGGTGAAGATCAATGGAGATAGAAAACTAGAAAGAAGGAAAAAGGTATTGCATGGTTGATGTCGGTGGAGAAACAATTTGTGCAAAGAAAAGGAGAAAGAATGCAGAGAGAGATAAATTCAAACCTTCTAATTCTATGAACGATAATTTAGGCTAATGAATAGTTTTGGTTTTCCACAAAGCTACATAATGATATGTTACTTAGAATGGTTGGCAAGAGAAGTCTGTTATAAGACCATGGACTCGACATTTCCATATATAAGTAATGTGGAGAGAGTCATTACATTATAAAATTCTAAACAAAAGAACATCTTTCTAGAAATGAAAGCAACTTGTCATGGTGCTTTGGAAAACATTGAATACAGGTCATGTAGAAAATGGACTCAATGAAAAAGTATCAATCTCTATAAGCCAAATGCATACTGAGTGCTTGTATACGGATGTTCTTACTTGAGCACATTAAGGAGCTCTAGGTTGTCCCATAAATATTGGAGATCTTTCATACGAATAACAAAATGAGTTGCAAATAACATCAAGTTAAAATGATTTACTACAAAGTCTAAAGAGAAATAAAGAATTAAGGTTCTTTTTATGAATGATTTATTAATGATTTTTTACCCCGCTCCTCGTCAAATTTCTTTGTGGATCTTCCCTCCAGGCCCAAGTTTCTCATGATTTGAAGAACATTATATGAAGTGAAGAGAAAGTTTTTGAAGACCGAAGTAAAGAGTACTCCCCCGTGGATCTTCTTTGTGAATCTTTTCTCTAGGTTTCTCATTATTTAAAGAATATTACATGAAGTGAAGAAAAGTTTCTGAAGACCGAAGCGAAGCATTACCCTCGTGGATTTTCTCCGGGTTCGGCCGATTGATCTTATCGAGTTATTATAGGAAGTAAAGTTGTAATGTTTGAAGACAGTAGTGAAGAATTATATCATCGCAGATTTTTTTCTCTAGATTTTTTCTCCAGGTGCAGGTTTCTCATGATTTGAAGAATATTATATGAAGTGAAGAGAAAGGTTTGACGAGAAGTAAAGAGTTTCCCCCCCCATGGTTTTCTTCTGTGGAATGCCTCTCAAGGTTTTTGCGAAAATTTTTGAAGTAAAGAGAAGCAAAGTTATTATCGAGGAGACTTGAAGTAAAGCATTGATCGAAGACCAAAGAAACGCAAAGATCTGACCGTGAAGATTAAAGTCAAAGCTCGTGGGCATCTTCTCGCACTATAGTGGGAATTCTTTACTGTATTCAATGGTCCCCACTATAGCGGCATACTATATCACTGATCCACATTGTAGCAGAAATCATTGTATTATTGAGATTTATTAGACGACATCATTTGTATTGTCATTGCATCGTTGAGCATTGTTGTTTCATTCCGCACTATATATCGATCTTTCATCTGTGATGACTACGTTCCATGTGACCATGGCTTTCTCTTTCGAGGGTGTGGGCCCATGGCACACGATATGATCATTGTACAAGGGGCAAGACACCCAGTGTGCAGACACTGCTCGTCGGATGAGGGAGAGGATGCACCCGGTGGGGCCTGACCAACCCCACACTACTCTCCCTTCCTCGCACCCTCCTTTGCTCCCTGACACTGCTAACGTAGGACACAAAGAAATCTTTAGACTTCTAGAGGCTAGACAATCTAGAAACATTAGCACCATCATACCTAGGGTAGCAAACCCAAAGGAGGATAGGTATGAAGTGTAGATGGCTTCTGAAGATTTTGAAGCAACCATCCAAGAAGAAGTGCTTGAGTTCCCCATGGACTGTGACTAAGACCAAAGGGCATTGGTTTCGAGAAGACTAGCCGATTGGGGAACACTTGTTTTTAGTAACCATCAAAATCATGAACATCGACCATCAACTCCCAATGATGTCACAAGAATTCAAGGTCTTACATGAAATCCCGTGAACACTTGAGGTTTCCAAAAAGGTTGGCATTCAAAAGTATTTTGAGCTAGCGATTTACAAATCTGACTTCCAACATTTCACTCAAGTAGTGAACACCTTACATCCAGCTCTAGACAATCCATCTGTGCCTGAAACAAAAGTTCTTAATGCAAAAGAAGAATGATTAACCATACAATCTTTTCATGAGCTCATTAAAGAAGCATTCAGATGGACCAAAGATGGAGGCACTAACATCAAGGAAGAAATTCATGGCACCAAAACAAGAACGTTTTTGGATATCAATTGCATTGATATCAAAGAGGTATTTCTTGTGGTGCACCAACATTTTTGTTTCCCTAACATGCACAGATGCACAACACCTTAGACAATTGTGGTCCAATTCTTATCTCATGCAACTAAACAAACCAAAAACCAAATCAACTTGACACCATATGTTCAAGAAAGATTGTTTGAAGCTAAGAAACAACGGGGTCATAAGAAGTTTATAAATGGAAGCATGGCATTAACAGTGTTGATCTACCAAACATTAGGTATTCAAGAATATCTCAAGAAAAGTCCATTTTCCATCATGACCAGATTTCCTACATAGTTGGCAAGTTACACTTAATAATGGGCACTCACTAACCACATGACCCTGCTTGATGCACATGGTACACCATAGTCCACTTTTGATGCCACCTCCCTTGAGCTCCTGCAACTCCTATCGAAGTTGAGCAAGCTCTTATATTTGGGCTTTCTCTTCCTTTTGTAACTTCAATGCTTAAATTTCACACCTCAAATAAGTTACTACACTATCCTCCTCTTTGTGTGGCTTATTCTTTTTCAAGCTCTCAAGATCTTTCCTTAATTGAATTACTGGGTCTTCAAGTTTTGCAGGATATGATAAATTTGAAGAGCTTGCCCCATACTAATGTCTAATTTGTTCCAATCTTGTAGCTATATTGATAAATTCTTCTATTGTTGCTATCAGTAAAACTAACTCCTTTATTTTACATTGTGTTGATATGGGAAATGGTTTATCCATCCACTTCTTGATAAAACATCATGAGGAGGGTCTGCCATTTTGGCCATTAATGCCTTAGCTTTGGTAACAATTTTTGGGAAGGTCTCCCCAGGACCTAGTCTTAAATTTTCTAATTCTTCAATAATGTTTTCAGTTGTGTTCCCTTGTTGGAACTGTGTTCTAAATGCTTCCTTCATCAAGTCCCATGTGGTGAAATGGTTGTTGGTGAACTGACTAAACCATTTCTCTGCTAGTCCTTCTAATGTTGTAGGGAAAAGAATAAAAAATGCATCTTCTCTTCCCATCAGACCCCTTGTTTTACATAAGGCTAAGAATCTTCTAATGTGCTCATCTGGGTCTTCTTGTACTAGCCCTCTAAAGGATGGAAATTTGATATTCAATCTAGAAAGTAAAGTTTCCAAATCTACCTAGGCTACCATATTCTTTACTGATGATCTCGATGACAATGGACTGGTTGATCTTCGAATGGCCTTCCTTTTTGTTGCTTTGCAAGGAACCCTCAAGCTTTGAGATCGGGTTGCGGTCATGAGCTGTTCATACTCCTCTTAGTTTAAGATACTTCCAATGGAAGAAAGATTATTCTTAAGTCAGTACATTATTGTAGGTACCTGTGGACTCTTCTACACTTTGCAATTTGCTTCTCCTATGCTCAAGTCTCCTTGTGGTCCCACCGGGCATGCCAAATTTTGTTGGGGGATTCTTGTGCAGAAAGGGACCTGGGTGTTTGTAGAAGAAGGAAGAAAGATAGAGACACTGGAAGCTTCTATAGATTGATTATAAGGAGAAAAGTACAATAATGATATACAAGACAATCCAAATGCTCCCTGTGCAAAATCCCAAAGAGTGCACAATCAAAAAAGCTACAAAATACCCAAGGTTCTTGTTGCCACCGAACTTCTCTGCACCAGAACTCCACCTTCTCCAAGAGCTTGCACTTGTGCACACCTTGCACTCAAGCTTCCAATAGGGGGAGGGATGGACACCTTCTCTCGACATGCACACAGCTTCAATGGGGCCTTGTGACGTTTGGTTGCATGGCTTAGCACTTCTCTGCACACTTCTAAGTCACTCTTCTTTCACACCTTGCACTTGACTTCTCTACATCACACACTCACTATATGTCTCTTGCTCTTCTCTCTCTCCTTAGTGTAGACTATGTTCACCTTGCTTGGTCTAACCAAGAATAATGTTTTGCCTTGAGTTGAGTGTCGGTTCACGTATGCTCCTAACTGCTAGAGTATCTTGGTGCTCACTTTTATGTCCCAAGATTATCTCCAAATGTGGGTAGCTAACGAATCCCTATTTTGTCCTATAGTGACTTTAGACTAAAACAAAAATTTTGATTGGGTGGCCATACTTTCACTTTTGTGTACGCTTTCGTTTCACATACCTTCACATTTTTCGTTTTAATTCTTCAAATGTGCACCTAAGAGAAGGTTCACCTGAACCTTCCAAACACTTTAAAAACACTTTCAACCTTAGAGAAATTACAAAAAGACACTTTGCAACTTGCATTTAAATTTTTGCAAAATATAACCTTTGTGAACAATTGATTGTGCACTACTTATGCACCTTTGCACCCGAACTTTGAACATTTTGACTTTTCCCATGTTGACTTTGACCTTGAACATGTTGAATTTGACCACTTTGACTCACATCTTTTACATTGATTCGGGATGCTCAAACCATGTAGCAGGAAATGTGGCTTTACTTTCTGATTTGGAAGATCCTCAGAACAAACATGAAGTGCAAATAGGAGATGACACAAAGCACTCGGTGGAGAAGATAGGTAATGTGAAGACATTAGATGGGAATATGAACCTATTAAGAAAAGTCTTGTATGTCCGTACAATTACCAAAAAATTAATAAGTGTTGGATAGATTGTTGAAAAAGGATTGCAGGTTAGATTCAATAGATTTGGGGCATATGTTGAAGACCCAAGGCAAGGCTTTAGAAGGATTGACAAAGGAGAAAAGACAGGAAGGCTTTTCACTTTTGAAGTGGAAGATACAAAGAACATGGCTTTGTTTAGCTATGGATCTCAAACTCTCACAAAGTTGGAGGTATGACACAAAAGGCTTGCTCACATTGGTGAGAGGAAACTCAAACAAATTTGTAGGGACCAAAGTATACTTGGTTTGCCTAATATCACAAGGCAACACATGATTTATAAGTGTGAAGCTTGTCAACTCCGCAAGGCTCATAGACAACCTTTCAATAGAAGGGATGTGTATCAAACTCCTTTGGATCTAGTGCACACGGATGTGTGGGGTCCAAGTCAGGAGCCATATATATCAGGCTCAAGATATTATGTGTCTTTCATAGATGATTGTAGTAGGTGGACCATTCTATTTTTCATGAAGCACAAGGATGAAGTGTTTAATTGCTTTATGAAGTATATTGCTCTTGTTGAAAACCAAACAGGTAGGACTTTGAAAAGACTTAGATCAGATGGTGGAGGAGAATACTTCTCTTTTGAATTTGATGCCTACTTGCATGAAAGAGGAATTAAAAGGGAAGTCACTACAAGGTATACACCCGAACGCAATGGTGTAGCAAAGAGGAGAAACAGAGCTATACTTGAAGCTGCAAGGTCCATGCTCAATGAAAAGGGATTTCCAAACTACCTATGGGCAGAGGTTGTGTCTACACCCACATATCTCATAAATAGACTTCCATCTAAGTCACTAGATGGAACCACTCCATATGAAGTGTTTAATGGAAGAAGACCTAGTCTAGAGCATTGTAAAATCTTTGGATGTTAAGTCTATGCTCAGATTCTTTCTCAAGTAAGAGGGAAATTGGAACTCAAGGCAGAGAAGTCCGTATTTATGATCAAAACCAAAAAGGATATAGATTGTACAAATCTAACCAATAAAGGATTTTCTGTGAGTAGAGATGTAACTTTTTATGAAAAAAAATCATGGTTTGATGATGACAAGAAAGTGAAGTTGCCTTATGACTTGGATGAAGATTTTCCATCACTTCAACCAAAGAAGCCAAAGAAAATTGAATAAAGTGATTCGGAGATTGACCTAGGAGACTTTGAAAGACTAAAACTATGGAAGAGCAAAGGTAAAGCAAATATGCAGGATGCTACATATGGACCAGAGAGCTCAGATCAACCACTTAGAAGGTCTTCAAGCAAGAAGAGCAAACCACCGAGGTTTGGTTATGATACTTCTTTGGTCACCAAACACTCAATCTACATTGCAAAGCATTCAACCAATGAAGAACCTACCACATTCGAAGAAGCACAAAGCAAGAAAACTTGGAGAGATGCAATGGATGAAGAAATGGAAGCCCTGACGCAGAATGACACTTGGGAGCTTGTACCTAACAAGCCATCTATGAAGGTAATTGCATCTCGATGGATATAAAAAATCAAGAGGAATCAAGATGGAAGTATAAATAGACATAAAGCAAGGTTAGTTGCCAACAGGTTTGCTCAAACCCATGGTATTGATTATGAGGAGACTTTCTCTCCTGTTGCAAAAATGCCTACAATTAGGGTTATCATTAGTCTTGCTGCATCTAGAAATTCAAAGCTCTATCAACTTGATGTAAAGAATGCTTTCTTAAATGGATGGATTTTTGAGGAAGTGTATATGGCACAACCTCTTGGATATGAGGATGCACATCATCCTAACTATGTATGCAAATAAAAGAAAGCTTTTTATGGATTGAATCAAGCTCCAAGAGCTTGGAATTTCAGATTGGTGACTTATTTGCAAGACCAAGGATCCAAAGCTAGCAAGGCGAATACCTCTTTGTTCATAAAGAGGAATGGATACGTCTGTGTATGTTGATGATATTATTATCACAAGCAATGATCTTGAAGGAATCAAACAGGTAAAGACTCAAATGGAGGAGTTCAAAATAAGTGACCTTGGACCACTCATTTATTTTCTTGGATTCGAGTTGATCTACATAGATTCAGGTATATACATAACACAAAAGAAGTATGTGCATGACATGCTCATCAAGTTCAAGATGGAAAATACCAAATGTGTAGGTACACCTATGGAGAAAAATCATAAGCTTAGTGCTTATGAAGGAGAGCCAATTGAAGACATCATAAGCTTAGCGCTTATCAAGTTGGAAGCTTGAGCTATGCAACACTCACAAGGGTGGATATATGCTATAGTGTTAGCATATTGAGTCAGTTTATGCATAAGCGGAGAAGACCACATATGGAAGCGGCCAAGAGAGTCCTCAAGTACCTAAAGGGAACTATAAATGAAGGTTTGTTTTATTCATTTAATTCAGATATTGAGCTAAAGGCCTACTCAGATGCGGATTGGGCCAAATCTAGAGATGATAGAAGAAGCACATCCGGCTATGTATCATTTGCAGGTTCAAAAATCATTTCTTGGTCATCCAAGAAGCAACCAACAGTGGCATTATCTTTGACTGAAGCCAAATATAGAGGTTTGGCTAATGCAACTCAAGAAATCATACGGTTAAATTCTTTGTACACAGACCTTGAACTTCATTCTTTAACACCTCACATTTTTTGCGACAACACAAGCTCACTACATCTTGCAGCTAATCTGGTATACCATGTTAGAACCTAGCATACGAAGTCCACTACCATTATGTAAGGAAGAAGCTAATGAGCAAGGATATTCAACTATCCTATGTCTCTATAGATATGCAATGTGCAGACATGTTGACTAAAGCTCTTGATGGTACAAAGTTAAGTAGATTCAAGTTGATGATTGGCTTGCATGAACTCAAGGACAATTGAACACTTATTTGGAGGACAAGCATGTTAGGCTTGAGGGGGAGCTGTTGGTGCATTTTGCCCCAGCCTACATGCTTGATATGATATTCATTTGTAGCCACATGTGTAGACATATGAACACCTGTTATAAAAGAGTACATTTATCTCTTGTAATTGTGAAAAAGAAAAAAGAAAATGAATGGCTTACCTCATCCATAATGTAAAAAGCAAATTCATGGCTTTAACTACCTAAAACCACAAATTAGTGAGCTAAGGTAATATTTCCTAACTTTGGGGATCACCTTTAAGTGGAACCATTCGAATTCAAATTCAAAACTCCCTCCAAGAGTAGCTATAAAAAGAGCAAGAAGGAAGAGGCGAATAGCAAGTCTTGTATGTGACCACTTCATGTCATTTTGTAGAGATTGAAGAGCTTAATCCATAGCTCTATCATTCTACTCCCATTGTGCAAATATTCATTGTCAATGTGGTTGTAATCATATGTGAATTTATACATTCATCATTCTCTACTTCTCTGTTTTGTTCTTTATTATACTCAGTGAGAGCAGTTACTTCATAAGCTCATATCTTCGGCTCCACTCAACCTTTTTTAGAGTTTTTACATGTATTAGATTGCTCTATCTCTCTAGTGTTTGCAAACACAATTTCATGGTCCGTGGATTTATAATTTGGGAGATATCTGCATTTTACTCCTCACTGGTCTATCTCTACAGAGCCCCGAGAATGGTGAGATGTTCCAAAATTTAATAAAACTTGTTCTCACTTCTCAGTTCATGAAATGAAGTCTTTTAGCTTGCCTTGAGAAGCTTTCTAAGTCTATTTTCTATGTCCAAAAGGAATTGTTCTAATTCCTACCTGGTTGAGAGAACCGTTCATTTTTCCAAAAGGTGTATCTTCAAAAATAGTAAGTTCTAGGAGCTAGTCATTTTGCAACTAGTCTCTCTTGACTTAAACTTTTGAGATACATGTTCCAAAGTACTTGGCTGATATTTTGGTGGATTTAGCAAGATCAAAGGGTCTACTAATCAACTCTGAAGTCTGAGTTGGCTGGTGTGAAGCCGGTTGTAGTAGCAGAAATGCATCTTCGGATTGCATCCACCATCTCTCTTCACAGATTATTCTGAACGTTAATAGCAAATGCCTTCCAAGTATGTGTGCACGGAATCGGTCCATAACACGGGTTTTACCTCAAGTGTATCGGTGCGTGCATCCAGGTATGCATCATTTCTGGGTACTTTTGTACTAAGTCTACATGGCAGGTGGGTTGATAGATGTGGCCTCACTTTGCTTCCAGTGGAACATCTTTAGGCTCAAATTGTGTGGCGTGTGTGGGATGCTTCTGAGTTTCTTTCTCCACTTGAAAATTATATTCCTTTAGCAAAAGGAAATATTGCTTATACTGTAAGTCACTAGACATTATATGTCTTCGAGGGGTGATAGTGGCAAAATAAGGCGACTTCAAAAAAAACTTCTCTGAGATTTGCCATCACGTGGAGTTGCGCATCTACTCGAGCAGAGTGTGTCTTACCCAATTCTTCGATGGTCTTTAACCAAGCTGATGGAGGTAGTTTGTAGGTATCCTATCCTTCAGGGGATGCGCGACCACCAACAATGGGTAAGGGTACATATTCTTCCTCGAATGCCTCCTCGACAGGGATAGCTATTGTTTCCTCTAGTTCTGGTAGATTGGGTCGTGACTTGGGTCGAGGGGGTTCCATCATGTTAGATACTTGAATCTATAACTCTTGTACTTTCATACGTAGCACTGTTAATTCTTCCAAGAGGGCCAATGCTACCACTCCTTGTATGATAGTGGGTCCCAAAGATATTTAAGCAACAAAGTTCTATTGGTTTCCTTGAGGGTTCGACATTCTTCTTGTAAACAGTCATAGTCCTCAAGCACACATGCATGGTCTTCCAATAGGATCTGCATCGATTCGAGGGGAACGGCTTGAAAACGAGATGGACTAAGAGGCATATCCAGGTTGTCCAATGTAGCCTCAAAATTCTCTTGATTTTGTTGTTGCACACGTTGATTTTCCTTCTTTGCAGCATTGAGGTGTCAACAAAGAAGTGCCAAGTTGCGTGATAGTTGGGCATTTCACATCAAGTGAACGTCTAATTGTGATTCAACTTCCTTGACCCATTCCTATATCTTGGCTTCCAAGGTTTGCTGCTGCCTCTGATGTTCGGCCTCCAAGTTTTGATACTTTATGTTAAGCTCTTCATTCTATAGTGTAAGGGCATCTAAGCGTACCTGTAGATCTTGTGTAGTCCGTTGTAGGGCAAAATGTTGTTGCCCAAGCAATGAATATTCTACATTAATTTGTTGCATACACCGTATCATTTGCTGGAGAGCCGCATCAATGGTGGATGCCAAAGAAGATGCAAGGTGGGGAAGGCGACATGCCGGGTAGTTTGTAATGCGATGGGCGTGGGAGTAGGAGTGGGAGTGGGGATCGAGATGGTGGATGCAGTGGCAAGTGACGTGCAAATAGGTGACATGTGAGGTGTGGTACGTGGTGTGGTGGATGCATGTAATTGTGTGTCTGGTGAAGTGGTGGGTGAGATGTCCATGTCACTAGTGGACATTTCAATGACTCCCACATGAAAGAGTGAGGTCGGTGCTATGGTGCGTGGTGGTGGGTGCCATTATGTGGTGAGAGGTGAGTGGGGAGGGGTTCTTGGTGGCCATAGAAAAGGAACTTGTGAGCTAATTTCCTACGAGGGTCTCACGAATGGAAAAGGTGTAGATTGGGGTTGCAGAAAGGAAGTGAAAGAAGTATAGAAGGAGGTTGGTTGTGTGGAGACGAGAAAGGAGTATAAGGGATTAGTGGTGTATGAGGGTAAATGTGAGGGAGGGGAAACCTCTGTCGATTGATTATAGTAAGACAAATACAATGTGAAGCACAATGCAATCCAATGCTTCTGTGCAAAATCCCATAGAGTGCTCAATTACAAAATACCAAATACCCAAGAGACTTGTTGCTCTCGGCCTCCTCTGCACCAAACCTCCACCTTGTCCAAGCCTGCACTTCTGCACACCTTGCACCAAGCTTCCACTAAGGGGGAGGGATGGATACCTTTTGTTGGCATGCGCACACTTCAATGAGACCTTGGGATCCTTGGGGGACTAGCTTAGCACTTCTCTGCACACTTCCTTGGTCACTCTTCATGCACACCTTGCACTTCACTTCTCTGCGTCGCACATTGTGTGTCTCTTGCACTTCTCTCTCTTGCTTCACTTAGACTATGCTTCTCTTGCTTACACTAAAATGGTCCAAGAATAGTCCTTGCCTTGATTTTAGTGTGTCAATTCATGTACGCTCCTAAACTGCAAGAGTATTTTAGAGTATTTTGGTGCTCCAAAAAGTTTTAATTGGGGGGCCATACTTTCACTTCTGCGTACGCTATCGTTTTACATACCTTCATATTTTCCTTTTAAGTCTTCACTTTTGCACATAAGAGAGGGTTCACCTAAACCTTCCAAAACGCTTTAAAACACTTTGAACCTTAGGGAAATTAGAGAAATACCTCTACAACCTGCAACCCACTTTCTCCAATTTACCCTTTGTGGACAATTAATTGTGCACTACATGTGCACTTTGACACCTACACTTTAGCACTTTGACTGTGCACCTGTTGATTTTGACCCTTGAACTTGTTGACTTTGACCTTTTCACTTTGATTGTGGTTGACTTTGACTTTTGTTGACTTTGACCATTATGACTTTGAAATGAGGTGAGAATAGACAATGTGGACCATGTGTATAAATAAAAACATGTGATAAATGTGCTCAGATTAGTATCAAAAAATCCAATGGTAGCACTGCATTCTGGTCGAAAACCATCTGAAAGGGCGTGGCTTGGAGTACCGTTTTATAGGCAACTCTGTATGCCCAAACAGCATGGTGTAGCTGTTTGTCCCAATCAGAACATTTGTTATTCACTAATTTCGTCAGTACATTGCATAAGATCTTATTTGTACTCTCAGCCTGGCCATTAGCTTGGGGGTGATAGGGGGCAGACTTCTTATGTACTACCAAGAATACTTGGAGCAGATTTTCAATAACTTCATTCAAGAAGTGAGTCCCTCTATCACTGACTAGCTCTATAGGTAATCCATACCTGGTGAACACATTCTCAAACAAGAACTTAGCTGTTGTTTGTGCATCGTTCTTTGTTGTGGCTTTTACTTCTACCCACTTGGTTAGATAATTGGTGGCCACAATGATATACTCAACATGTGAACCCTTAGCTGGGGGATTAATAGGACCAACAAAGTCTATTCCCCACTTAGAAAATGCACGTCCACCCATCATAGGTTTCAGTGGCATTTCATCTTTGTGTATAGGATACTGAGTTCTCAGACACACATCACACTGTTTCACATAGGTATGTGCATCCATGTGAAGGGTCGACCACCAGAAGCCCGCAAATAGTATTGCCTTGATCACCCGATCTGGTCCAAAGTGTCCTCCTGCTACACCTTGGTGAGCAGTTTTTAAGATCTTTAGATATTCACTCTCATGAACACAAAGTCTTAGGTAACCATCTTTTCCACACTTGTATAGATTATCACCTATGAGTGAGTAATCTAGGGCTTCTTGTTATAGACTTCTTTGTCTCGTCAGGGTCATATCTGGAGGGAATGTTTTCGTCCTCAAGAAGGCTACTAATGGTTCACTCCAATCTCGCACTATGGACACTTGATAAAGAGTGGCATGTTCCACAGGTGGTTTAGTGCCATTCTTTACACATCTTATGTACATCAGCTTCCATAGTAGGCCAATGCACTCCTATGGGAGGAGGGACTTCACTCTCCTTTGCCCACTTCTCTTCTTGAATCTCTCTCAGGAACTCTGGTGAATACCTATTCATAGAAGAAGAGGTGTCTGGTTCAGTGGAGTTAGGCACATAAGCTCCCTGGGGAGGAATGCTTATTCTATCACTTGCCCTCTCCATAGCCTGGGAGGTGGCTCCTTTTCCAGACTTTGCAAGTAACCTCTCCAATCTATCCAATAGACCATCAAAGTGCAATGGTGTTCTGATGGGGTTAGAGCCATTGAACAAACGACTAGCTTCAAACATGGCTTGCGCCAATTCGACCATTTTAGCACAAAGCTTTGTTCGCTCTATCTCTAGATCGGCTCTAGGGTAACATTTCTCATCATCTGTTACATTGGGCCCTTCTTGAATTCTGGCCTGATATGCTTTAAGCATCATGTCTAGATCTTCCGGAGTGGGATCTGCTAAGAGTGATCCTACTCGGGGTGGTGGTTGGGTTACGTGTAGGGGATTGGTGGGTGGAGGAATGGAGGGTGAAGGGGATGGTAGTGGCGGGGATGTGTGAGAGTGCATTTGAGATGTGATTTCTATGATTTTGGCTTTGGTTTCTCGTGGCTTTCCTCAAGTTCGCTCATCTTTCTTGCCCATTGCCTTTTCATACGTTCACGGCTATCTCTCCAAGCTCTTATCCTCTTCTTATTCTGGCTCTCAGTCTCACTAACCTCCGCATTCTTTTCCTGGCCTAAGTCTTGGTTTTGCTTAAGTGCCTGGGCTCTCGTGATGACTTGTACTGGGGCTGTGGACGTCACACTTCCTGTGGAGTCTACCACTAAGCCAATAACATTGATAGGAGTGATTTTCGGCATATTATTAGGATTCTTTGGGCAGTCTCATAAGAGATGCTCCTTTCCACACTCCTGGCAATAGCCCTGGATCGTCACTGACTGGGGTTGTGTAGGTGGAGGCAAGGGACAATCACGAATGAGATGATCTCCCTGACATCTGTAGCATGGTCCTCTAGGAAATGGAGGTCTTACTTGCCTAGGTTGAGGTCTAGGGTTGGGGTTCGCGTACATGACATTCGCATACTCTGTCTCCCAAATAGGTTCACTCGGTTCCTCACTGTAGTAAGACTCACCATGTTTAGGAGACTCCATGTAGTAAGCCTGGGGACTATCAACATGCGTAGAATCAAAGCTATGGTCACTGGGATCACTTTCTGAGATTAATGGTGTTACTCAGACTATAGCTCTATTCAGGTTTTCTTCTACAGCAGCATACTTTACCGGAATCACATTAGTAGGAGCAGGTGGTTGCTGTGCTAGCACTGGCTCGGGTCTGAGTTGGGCCTGATATTGCGGTTGGTAATTTTGTTGAGGCCTAGTATACTGTTGTGGTGAGTATTGACTCTGGTATCTGCCTTGTTGAGGGTATGGCTGAGGGTAGGTTTGCCTAACCACTTGCTTATTGTATGGGCAGTCTTGTGCTGAGTGATTTGTGTATCTTCGCTCTATGGTGCAATATTGGCTGCTAGGATTCACTTGGGGTTGAGCCATGATGGGACATGTGTTTGCCATATGGTCACCACCGTAAGTATAGCACCTCTTTGCTAGGGCAAATCTAGGAATTTGTTTACTAGAGACACCTAGTTTTTGAGCTACTTTTTCCGCAAGTTCCTCAATTGATGTGGATTGTGAGGAAGAGAGGCTAGAGGTACTATCTGAATCTTTGTAGATTTTGGAAAGCTCTAACTCCTCCCCTAGGTTATCCTCAATATCGATGCACATGCGTACACATTCTTCTATAGTCCGGGGGTCCTTCAAGTACCCATATGATCTCAATTTGGTACTTAGCAACCCATCCAAGAATAAAGCCACTTGCTTAGCGGGCGTGGGTAACTCAGGAACAGGACATCGCTCAAGATATTGCCTAAATCTTCTTCCTGCAAGTCTCACAGTCTCTTGCGGGGTCTGCTTGAAGCTGTATATTAATGAGGAAGTATTATGCCTTATGCCACTTTAGAGAATTCGATAATGAATGCCTCTAGAAGTTGATCTATGCTCCTAAACTGCCTCTCGTTTAGTGGCTGAAACCATGTCAGGGCGGTGTTCCTAAGGGTTAAACCAAAGGCATTGTACTGCGTGAACAGATCTTCAACTTGTTCAACTTTCAAGACGTGCTTAAACTCAGCTACATGATCGTAGGGGTCTCCAGTGCCATCGAAGTAGTTTTTCATGGACTTAACTAGCTGGGTCGGTCTCAAGGTCCTCGTGTGCTCTCTGAGTTTTGGCAAAGGGAAGTCACCGGCATTTCTTCGATTCCCAAGGGCTCTATGTCCCTCAGGTTCCCCTCTATTTATTTCCGTTCTCGTTCTTTCTCTTCCCCAAGAGTTGGCAAATCTTACCTCAGGTCTCTCTCTACTCCTTTCTCTTTGAGTCCCATGAGCTTGAGATGTTCCAGCTCCTTGGTGACCAAAGGACACATTCAATCTTGGTTGGGGGAAAATAAATTCGCCTTTCCAAGTGTAAGCATGCCTATCATTTTCTGTAACCTCAAAGATCCTCTCTGAAGAGTGATCTAAGTAGGTCACTCTACCTGGAATATCAGGATCTTTGAACTCATATATCAGGATTGTTCCTACCTCACTCGGCTGATTAGGTCTATATCTCCAAAAGGCTTCATCCGTCTCTCGGTTCAGGAGGAGATCTATGCTCTTATTATCTTGGGGAATCCACTCTGGTGTGATAATCCTCGTGAGAACAGATTTGCCTTGGGGGGTTCTAGGTTCTTCGCCCATGTTTCCTTGCTCTAGGTCACCTAAGCCCGTTTTCGGGACCACATTCCCAAATTCATCTGTCCTATCTGGATGACTGGTGACTACATATATTGTCCCTTCTTTGTCCAAGTATGCTCCATTTTCAAATTTGACAGCTGGGCGCTCTAGTCCAATGGATTGGTCATGGTTTTTAATCTGGACCACAGATCTTCCTAGGTCGTCCTCATAGATGCTAGCACCTAATCGGTTGGTCCTAAGGTATTCGAGTTGCATCTTGTACGGGCCTTCCACCCTATGTAAATATGACACCCCAGAACTTCCGGTAGGTCTCTCCATACCGTGGGACATGTCAGACTCGCTAGTCTCAGAGCTAGGGTAATACGAATGATGGCTCAACTGCTGGGCCCAAGACCTAGCAGTATGATTGACACTAGTCTCTGAAGATCTAAGACTTTGTCTGTCTCTCCCTAGGTGTCTACCTGACCTAAGGTTCATATGCCCTTTGTACGTTGCTGATTCTTTGGTACCAGTCACTTGTTCCTTTGAAGTTCCTTTGGATGTTGTTGACCTAAGCACCAACTTAGGGACTTGCGGAGAAAGAGACTATACCTCAATCCCCTCTCAAGTGCATATAGTGGGGACACGCTTTTAAATATCAATCCAAAGAGTATACAAACCTAGCCGAGTGTATGAGGACATGTAATCATGTGATGATCAATGCAAATGAACTACTTAAAGTGTGCAAACAAGGCAAATACTTATCCAAACAAGTTCCAACTGTCGGTCATGGCGTCACGATACTTGGTGCAGCAGCCATCAGTTTTTTGGACTTTTCTCTCAGCTCCGAGCTCTAAACATAGCAAATAGCATATGCGTTTCGAAGCTCTCGAGAAGACACATCCAATGGCAGTGGTTTCACGCAATTCTGACACTCTTACTTCAAGTTATGAGCAAAATACGGAGTCATGGGAAAACTTTCCTACACTTCAGTACTTCCTACACTTCGCACACACATTACCTACAGCAAATAAACACTTTCATGGATAGACAACACTCACAAGCACTCTTTCCAAGCAATACACATGCATACAAGCTCACAGAGAAGAAGATACAGAGTGAAGAAGGCACAAATTCGAATTTCTGTGCTCTCTATTTTCACAATGGCAAAACGTTATTTACAAAGAGTCACATTTGACTTATATACTGGTGCCCTAAAAATGGTCCTTTCACACAAGCGACCGGCACTTTATTCACTAAAAGACTAATTTCCTACTATTTTACATGGGTAAGTTTCTACTCTTCTACGGGGATGAATCTAGAGGACTCCTCTAGTGCATTTACAACAGAAAATATATTACAAGGATGGTTATAATACAAAAATTGGTTGTCCAAATCGGAAAAATTTTGGGGCCCGTCTTTTTCTCTGCTTTGTACTCTCTTTAGCTCTGCAACACTCTCCCCCTCTTCGTCTCTGTCGTCCCTTGATAGGCTTTGCTTCTTGTCTTCAGTTTGTTGTCTGCACGCAACCTTTGGAGTTAGACTACCTGATGTTTGTAGTCTAGTTCAACCATAACCTCTTTAATTCTGGGTTGCTGTGTTAAGTCGGGTTGCCACGCACGCCACGAGTGGAAGGTATGAAGATGTGGTGCTTCAATCTTCGATCTGGACCTTCGAAAGATCAAGAGGTTGAAGCACCCATGTGGGTTACGTCCTTTCCTTGGTGTGTGCGCCCCTGCGGGGCTCTGTGCAGAGATGGGTGTTGTGCCCCTGCGGGGCTTCTTGCAGAGATATATCTTCAGATATGCCTTTTTAGTGAAGCTTCTTTCGTTGTCTTCTTCTTTTCTTCCTTTTGCTTGGTTCTCCCTCAACACTGCCCCCCTCCTGAACTCTGTCGTCCCCGACAGGCTTTGACGAGCGACGGGCATATGTCCTATATATTTTTTGCTCTGTATCATTTAGCAGGTTGGCTTCACGTATCATTATTTGTTTCCATTGTTCTGCCTTCACGCCATCATTGGGTGGTTGTCTATGATCTACAAAGAAGCTAAGTTCGTATGCCACTAATCTGGCATTTAAATTTGACGACATCTTCAAAAAGATTTCGGAATCAATCTCAAAAAATCCTGTAAAGAAAGCTTCTTCAAAAGTTTTCATATATACACTTGGCAAGAACATCAATCTGGAATAATACGCCATGATTGTTGGGCGGCTAGGCATAACCGATAGATCAAAAATGAGGATTTCCGTGCCCTAGTTAATGCCGATGAAATTCAAAAAAGTGTAGGCCGCATGCTTGAAGACCTTGAGAACTGTAAGTATCATGTTGAGTATTTTATTAGTCATCTTGATAGTGAGGTCGGGTACTGTCGCATAATTTTGCAGCCAAAATTCGATTGTTTTAACCATATAATCCTCCGTTGGTAGATAGTTGTGGCGGGCTCGGAAGCAGCGGGTAATTCAGCCACTGTTTATTTATAGTACCATTTCTTTGCAAGTCCAAAAATTCTATTGTATCCCTTCTGCGTGGTATAGGACAAAATGAAGGGTTTACCTGTAATAAATATGGTGCTGCTTGCCAATGCACCCCTAGTGTGGGATGTTTCTCCAAAAATTTCCTTCTCCAAATAGGTTGTGCCGCTTCGAATTCTTCTTGGCTGTATGTGAATGTGTCTTGTTTAAAATTGAGCTGCTCATCTGGACTCTTCTTTGTGATCTTCTTTATATATTGTCTTGTTTTCTCTTTCAATAGTCCGTACGGAATGTTGAAAGGCTTCATGATCTTCTCTAAGTCTTTACCTTTGATCTTTGCTTCCTTCATCACTTTGATTACTTCATTTTCAAAATGTTCAGTCAATCGAGACACCACTAGTGCCCGTTCCTTCTGACTTATTTCTGCAGTGTATGGCATCGGATGATCATCATGTAAATCTGCCATCTTCTCATGTATCGGAGAATTATAGATCGGGTGAGATAGAGGACTTACCTCTACCTCGTCAGTAGGATTTTCCTTAGCTGGCACTACTGGTGTCCCGATCGCTGCGTTCTGATTGATTTGAATTTGTAATTTTTCTATGCGTTTAGTCTTCTCTTTATTTTCTTGCATGGCTGCTCTAAGTGCTTCCTTTGCTGCAAGCAATTCATTTCCGATTTCAGCCACATTGTCCATGTTTTCACTGTAGCTTGCTGCAAGTTTTCCATGCGCTGTATTTAACTGCTTTTTTAGTTCATTTATTTCCTGGCTGTGCTTCCGTTCCGATTCTTCTCTCATTGCACGCTCTTGTCTCAGCCAATCTTCATGTTGTACTAGCTGATCTCGTAATTCTTTTTCTTTGGTTTCGGATGATTCCTGTTGCTCAATAGGTTGATCATATAATAATGACTTCATCAATTCTTTATTTCTGCTTCGCAAGGTGTCATTTTCTTCCATGTATAACTTTAGTTATGTCTCAAGTAATGTGCTTCTAGCTTTCATTCTTTCTTTTTCAGCTTCGCTTGCATCATGTAATTTCTGTAAATCCACAAGCTATGTTTGCAGTTGGTGATGCTGAGTGATTAATGTGTCATATTGCATTTTCGTTTCAAGCAACTCAGTGCTTTTGGTCTCTATCTCCTTTTGTGCCTTGATGAGCTGTGATGACAGTTGTTCGTTCATTAACTGGAATTGACTTTTGTCTCTCATGGCTCTATCATAGTCTGCATCTATGTCCATCATTTGCTGTTGTGTATCCATGGCTGTCTGAATCATCTGTTTGACTACAGGCTTCAGTTGAGAGACATCCACATTAAGCCATGTTTTTGGTATAGTCGGTTCTTCGCCGGTTGTGACATCTTTGCCCTGTGCCACATGTAATGTATTGTCATGGGGCTGCCTAATCTGAAGTTGTATCCTTGGCTCAGCCACCATGTTCTCTTTGTTTCCTTGAGGTGTGTCATCTGGTACCTCAATTACAATTTGTTCTTTGTTTTGTAATAGCTCGGAATCCTTGTTCACTGGAGTTTGTACTTCCTCTTTGATAGGTTGTTTTGCATATGTAACAGTTGTTGGAGCTTCCTTGATGTTGATCTTCGTAGTATCATTCAATTGAATGACGTGCTCAGGTTCATTAGCAGCATCGACATTTTTTTTCCGTTTCTTCGTGGTTGTCCGACGTCACTTCAACTTGATTGATTTCATTCCATTCTTCTTCTTGAGTTTCTGTTCTTATGTCAGTGTCTAGAGTATCTTTTTCAGGACTGGATTCTGTATTGGAACTAGAATCATCTATGCCCAGCTCCTTGTATCTTCCTGATTGTTTTGGTGTCATCTCTGTAGTGCGTTGTTGTTTCTCTTGACATGCCTGTCTATAATGATGACCTTGAATATTTAGATTTACCTGCCCTTGCATGTACTGGTGTGTCTCTTCGAGGGCAGCGGAGAGGTCTCTCTTTGTAATAGGCATTTGAGTCGTCGTGATCTTCGGTAATAGATGTGTCCTCTTTGATTGGGGTGTAGCTTGAGCCTCTTCCTCTCGTAGACGTTTCGTACCTCTCATGGGTTTTTGCGAGCTGGTTCCGGCCTCGTCCATAACTACAACTGCTTTCTTCTTCTTAGGGACCGTAGCGGATTTTGCGTATTTGGCTACCCTTCTGAGTTCGGCATCTCAAGTAGGCAATTTTTCATTTCGAGAGCCTCGTATATGAGTAAGGTCAAGGCAGAACTGCCATTTAAAAATTTCTTCTGGCCCCACTTCTTTTGGGCTTCAAATAGTCTTTCTTGGACATAACCTGTCAGATTCACTTTGTTCCCAATTTGTCTCATGGCATGAGATAGTAGCTGTACTACGATCTTTTGTGGTGCAGTGTATCTGTGCATACTTGGGAAACAGAAATGTTGGTGTACTAGACGGACAACCTCTTCAATATCAACCCTGTTGATATCCAAAAATGACCTTTTCTTAGGATCATGACATTCTTCTTTGACATTAGTGATTCCGTCCTGATTCCATCCAAAAGCTCTGTTGATTAATTCATGTGTGAATTGAATTGTTTTCCATGTCCCTACTTTATCCAATACTCGTGCTTCTGGAACTGATATTTTTGCTGCTGCAGGCTGCAAGGTATTCATTACTTGTGCACATCTCTGAAAATCTGGAATATAGATCGACAATTTGAGAAATGCGTCTAGGCCTGCCTGCTTCCATACATCTTCAATATGCAGTAGTCCTTGGATTATAGTTTTGAACTCTTGCGACATGATAGGAAAGTAGTGATCCACATCCATGATCTTGATAGTTGCCATGAAGATGAGTTCTGACACTGGTTGGTCATCCCGAAACCAATGGCCTCTTGCTTTCGTGATTGATTCCAGTGGAAGAAGCTGAACTTCTTCCTCTTGTGTAGCTTCAGAATTAGTAGATGCCATCTGCACTCAATATAGAGTATGAATTAGTGGCCATATATCATCAAAAATCCTCCTTTATTTGTTTGTCATAAGCTCGACAATGCTCCGAGTGAATGGTGTCATCCCTTTCCCGTGGGTGTGAGAAAGGTAATACCTGGATTTTTCCATTTTTAGATATTTTTATACTTTCATCTGAAAAGAAAACAGAAAAGTCAGTTCATAGCCGAAGCGTTTTTTTAGTTTTAGAGTGATTTTCATAACGTATGTACAAGTGCTCTCCTATTTCCCAAGGAAAAAATGTGCTCGACTATCCTGAAATAGAAGAAAGATGTACCGAATGCTTGGCCTTGTAATGTGGCCCTATCATGCATACTTTGGGTACTGATAACTCCATATGTGTGCAACCGGAAGTAGTTGTTTGATGTATGCAGTCCGTCTTGTCTTTCGGCACCCAAATCTGCTTCATTCTGTTGGGATGTGATGTATTCTCCACCTTTTTGATGACTGTGGTTCTTCTCCTGTTGTGCGTCTGCTCTATTTGTTTTGTGAATCTCGGACTGGCTTGTGTTGCACTTGCAGGCTCTTTCTTTCTCCAATAGCTACGCTTCTGTGGCTGTTTTGCCCGGAGACTATGTTGTTTCTTCTTGTGCTGAGTTTCATCGTTCCGGTTTAGCTTCTTTGGAGCACAAGATTTTGGAATCCAGATTTGCGTTTGATCTGGTTGAGCGGCTAGTACCTTCTTTGGAATCCATATCCTAGCACTTCGTTGTTGATTTTGACGCTCCAATTGATGTGCTTTCTTATTTTCTTGGTTGCTTGAATGTCGATAGTGCTTCTGTCGTCAAAGATATTCCTTCGCTTGATCCTTCCTGATCCACGCTTGATTGGTGTATGGAATAGGGTATACTTTAATGGGTACAGACTTTGGATTAGTCAGAGGACTAGACTCTCTTGTGCATGGTGCGTCACTGAGGTGGGTTTCAGATTGATTGACACTCTTGTGACTTGCTCGACTGGAAGATGGTATGCAAATAGAATTTAATGTCTCCTCACATGAAGTACTCGATGAAGTGGTTTCTACCGTGCTATTGAGCATGCGGTCAGGACTTTCTTCCCTTGGGTGAACTTGTGGCTCTATGCTATTGGCTTTGGTTGGTCGTTCGTCTAACAAACAAAACACCTCGCGATGTCATATCCTGGCTGAGATGTATCCTAAAGCCAATTGAATGGTCACCTCATAGTCATAAATCCAGTCTTGACCTAATACTATATCTTCGAGTAAATCCTGATCACGACACACTATTAACTTCTGTTCTATAGTGTTGTTGCCAAGATGCAGAGGTAAGGTGATCTCACCTATGCATTGAGTAATTGTTCCTCCTATTCCTATCAACTGTGCCATTGATGGACGTAGTTCCTCTTTGAGTTTCTGAGCCAAAGAAAGTTTGATACAGCTTACGACGGCTCCTGTGTCAATGAGAGCATCCACCAAGTGGTACTCCGTTTTACCTGCTCCCAAATTCAAATATGGTTGCGTTTTCTGTGAGCCTAGGCTTTGAGTGGCTCTAAAATTAGCCATTGGGATAAGTTCTTCTCCTAGTCGATATCTCTCATCTCGCTCTCTCATCCACTCTTTCCGTTTCTTAATTCGTTCTAGTGCTTCTTCTCTCGCTTCTTCTCATATTCTTTCTTCTTCAATGCGTCTATTCTTGCCCTTGATTAATCACGACATTGTTTCTTCAGTCAACAGTTCTATATATTTTTTCACTCGACATCCACTGATATAGTTTGGTAATACATCCCCATCTATGGTTGCTAAGTTGATGGCTCCACTTGTTGATATGCGATTGATGATTAATGGGCCATATCCTCTCTTTTGCGACTTCTTCGCGTGTTGTTTCAAAGTATATACCAAAAGTAAATCTCCTTCCTCCAAATTTTTGTCCTTAATGTGAGCATCATAGTAGGCTTTCTATCGCCGTTTAGCAGCATAAATGCCTGCTACTGCTTGTAACCTAGTTTCGTGAAGCTTTTCTATGTGATCCAATTGAGCTGATAGTTCATGTCCCGTCCACTCGTAAGTGGTTGCTACTCTGAGAGTGGGGATTAAGAAATCAATTGGCAAAATAGCATTTTGTCCATATACTAAGTTAAAAGGAGTAGTGCCTATGGCGGTTTTGTAGGCTACTCAAAATGCCCATAAAGCATGATGTAATTGCTTATCCCAATCAGATCTACCATTGTTAACAATCTTTGTGAGAATTGTACACAAAATCTTATTCAAGCTCTCGGCTTGTCCATTGGCTTCTGGGTGATAGGGAGCTGATTTCTTATGAATTACCAAACATTCAGTTAGTAGGGCTTCTATAACTTCATTCACAAAGTGCGTACCTCTATCACTCACAATTTCTATCGGTAGTCCAAATCTAGTGAAAACGTTTTCAAAGAGAAACTTGGCCGTGGTTCTTGCATCATTTTTCTTGGTTTGCTTTGGCTTCTACCCATTTGGTCAGATAGTCCGTGGCTACAATTATGTATTCGGCATGGGATCCTTTCGCTGGTGGACTAATCGGACCTATGAAGTCTATTCCCCATTTCGTGAAAGCTCTGGCACTCATCATGGGTCTCAGTGGCATCTCATCTCTTCTAATTGGATATTTTGTCCGTTGACAAGTATCACAACGTTGCACGTACGTTACAGCATCTTGATGTAGAGTTGGCCACCACATTCCAGCAAAGAGAATCATTTTTGCTGTTTTCTCTACAGAGAAGTGCCCTCCTGCAGCTCCTGTATGTGCCATCTCTAAAACAGCAAGATATTCGTCTTCATGAATGCACATTCGTAGTTGATTATCTCTCCCTCGCTTAAAACGTTGTTTTCCTATAATGGCATAATCCTTGCTCTGCTCTAAAAGTGCACGTTTCCTTGCTAAAGTGGCTCCTTCTGGGTATTCTTGAGTCTTTAAGAACTTTACCAAAGGCATGCTCCATCTTGGGGCTATTGTGGAATAGCATAGAATAGAGTTCTCTTCTAGATTTTGTTCTTGATAAATTTGGCAAGCTGATACATAGTTATGTGCGTCTCTCTGCATGGTCGGCCAATATATACCTAATCTCTTCAGAGTTTGCCATGTTCGGTTTGCATTCAAATGAGTTTTCCATTGATTTACATGTGCTTTCTGAAGCCACATTTCTTGTTCCTCTTCTTCTACACATCTCATTAGCAATCCACTTGAATCTTGGTGATACAAACTTCCTGCAATGATATGAAGGTTTTTAGTCTTCCACAGGTCCTGGGTTCGGTTTGGTGTGATCCCATCTTTAGGTCCATGCGTGAGTATAGGGATCAACTTTTCTGCCCATTGGGGACATACTTCCAAGTTAAAAAGATATGTATCTGGTAGATCATCTGGTACTCCTATGGGTGGTTCTCCATGGGTCATTCTTGATAAGTGATCTGCTCTTATGTGGGTATTTCCTTTCTTGACTACCACTTCAAAATCAAATTCCATTAGCAATAAAAACCATCGTACTAATCTTCCTGTATTGCAAGGTTTATTGACTAAGTACAGCAGGGCATGATGATCAATGAAGAATTTGAATTTGTTCGCCAACAGGTAATGTCTAAACTTTTTCACTGCGTACACCATCCCTAGGCCTTCTCTCTCGGTGGTGGTATAATTGCGTTCGGCTTGATTTAATTGTCTACTGGCGTAGGCTATGGGGTGGTCCAACTTTCCTGTATCTGCAGGTTGAGCTAAGATGCAACCAATGGCAAACTTGGAAGCATCCACATGAATGTGAAATGGCTTATTCCAGTTTGGTACTCGAAGGATTGGTGCAGAACTCAATCGATTCTTTAACTCGTTAAAGGCTTTCTCACATTCCTCAGTCCAATTAAATTGAGTCAAGAGTGCATAGAGAGGTCTAGCAATTATGGCATACATATGTATAAATCTTCGATAGTATCCACAGTGTCCCATAAATGCTTGAACTTCTTTAGCAGTCTTTGGTCTTGGTAAATCCAGAATTACTTTGATTTTGTCTTCATCAGTTGAGATTCCATTTTTAGAGACAATATGTCCTAAGATTTTTCCTTGTCTAACCATGAAGACACATTTTTCAGGGTTGAGGCATACTCTGTACTGTCGACATTTGGCAAAGATCCTTTCTAATTCAGGGATGTGCTCTGATCGTATTGCTGAATAAGTGCATAAATCGTCTACGTATACCTCCATACTTTTTCTCAGGAATTCTTTGAATACATGGCACATCAATCTTTGGAAGGTGGCTGGGGCATTAGTTAGACCAAACGGCATGACTCTAAAGGCTTATACTCCCCATTCAGTTGCAAAAGCGGTTTTGTGTTGGTCCTCAGGAGCAATGGCTACCTGATTATACCTTGAAAAGCCATCCAAAAAACTATAAACTTCCTTCCCTGCCACTCTTTCCAACAGATGATCCGTAATTGGTAATGGGTAACTATCCCTTATGGTTGCAGCATTTACTTTCTTCAGATTGATACACACTCTTAACTTTCCATTCTTTTTCGGTACAACCACCAAAGGTGACACCCATTCCGTGTGCTCAATCTCATATATGAATCCAGCGTCTAACAATTTATCTATCTCTTCCTTTATCTTTGCTGAATACACATCATTGTATGTATATGGTCTTTGTTTAGAAGGTTTGGCTTCTGATGTCATGGGGATTCTATGGGCACATATAGATGGATCTACTCCCTTCAAGTCCTTATAGGTCCATGCAAAGACATCCCGATATTCCCTTATGAGGTGTATTAACTCTTGTTCCTCCTCCATTGAGACATCCTCTCCTATGAAAGTACATCGTTCTTCTCCTTCTTCTAACGTTACTACTATCTTCTTGGTTTGTTCTTTATTGTCATACGCTATTCCCGGTTGTGCCTCTCTTTTAGGCATTTGAATAGCAATTTTTCTCTCTTCTACTTCATATTTTTTGCAGTGAGCTGGCACTTCAAACTGATCTTGTGGCCTGTTTTCTTCACCTTCTGGCTCTTTTTCTAACTCGATCTCTTCTTCTTGTATGGGTCCCTGGTTGTTTTCGTTAGTTGTGATGCTTATTTTTTTATTTTCATCCTCAGGTTCCATGGGCTCTGGCTCCATCTCAATGCTCTCATAGTCCTCCTTCCATTCTTTCTCTATCACTTCTCCTTCTTCAGCCTCCTAAAGGACTACTACATATAGACTAACGTCATATCCTTCTTCGTCAATACATTCATTCATAGTTATCAATTCTTCGTTCACACATACATCGAGGGTTGCTAAAATCTCCATCCAACCATGAGGTTCAAACTCTTCATCCAAAAAGACTTGAGGCATGTAAGCTGGATCTTGTACAGACCTAGCTACGCCTTGCCTTTGCTGCCATCCATTTCTCCTATCTTCTTCCTTTTTGGCAGTTTGACATATCCACAGATGAGTGTCCTCGTTCATCCAAGATTGGTCACTAGAACCTATGCTGTGAATTGACTGATCGTCTTCTTCCTTGTGAATTTGATTCCATTGTAAGGGAGGAACATCTTGATAAGTATAAGTGTGGAGATTTATTCTTGTGGTCGTTCCCTCATGTTGTAGGTATACAGCATCTTTTCCCCAATCTTGCACAACCTTTAGCTGTCTCATGAAAGGTCTTCCAAGTATCATTTCATAATTGCTCGCCCTCTCAAATTGACAAATTGCTAAGGTGTGTTCAAATTCCACTCCACATGTGGTGAAAACCACTCGTTCCAATAATCCCAAGGGTCTTTCTGTGTGTCCATCAGCCATTTGTATCTTCATACGCGTTGGTCTTAAAGCTGGTTTTCCCCATTTCTCCCAAATTTCTCTAGTGGCAATGCCTACACCAGCTCCGAAATCTAAGATGGCCTTGGTTGTATAACCCCTAAAAGTAATTGGAAGGCACGTGTTTCCTTCGTCTCCCTCACTAAAATCTCCTACTTTATCCACCGAGATCTTTACTGTGTTTGCTTCACCAGCTATCTCTTTGTCTTCCGTCTTGTTCTCCAATTTGACTGATTAATTTCTCCTTCAATTGCGGTTTTACCTTCAACAGTTCTTCTAATGTTAGGGTACAAGGAATTTTGACTTTTCTAAGGTGTTGTATGATATCCGAGGTTTGGACTGATGGATTCGGTTCCTTTTTCCTTATTGATGGGATACAATATAGTTCTGAATTATGTTCGTATTCTCCTGTGTAATTTGGCAATTCCTTTACTCCGTCATCTCCTTTGTCACTAGGATCCATTGGTAAAATTTCTTCTGAATTTAATTCCGGTATTGAACCCTCCATGTCATTTTCTGCTTCTAGTTCTTCAAATGGTGGTTCAATTCCTTCCACCTTCTTCCATCTGTCTTCTTGGACTCTTGCCCACAAATCTTTAGGCCATTCCCCTTCCACTTTGGGAACAATGGATCCTTCCCTTTTATCCTCACAATAATTGCCATTCTGTGTATTACTTACTTCAGGTTTTTCCTGGTCATTAATGATGACGCACTCTTGGAATTCTCCTTCGGAAATCCGGGTATTGGGTAATGGCAATGCAGGTTTTTCTAGGGTCTGTTGGGCAACTTCTATTAATTTTTTACAGATCTCCAACCTTTCTTTCTCTAGGTCACCTCTAGGATATTCTCTTTCATGTTGTTCGATAGTCGGTCCCGCTCTTATTCGTGCCTTGTATGCCTGAATCCACATGGCTAATTCTTTAGGCATGGGATCCGCTAAGACTGATCCTACCTCTTCTTTCTTATACTTGTCATTTTTGTTTTCCATTTTCTGATCCTCTTTTGGGTTTTGTTCGCTCTTCTCATTTTCCTTTTTCTGCAGTAACTTCTTTTCTTTTATCCTATCTCTACGGTTCTTCCATCTTTGTGTTCTTTTACTTACCACACTTTTCTCAGGCTCTTACGAGTCTTCAACTCTCTGCCGTGTGGGTGTATTCATCTCTAGGTCACTTGGATTGTGTCTTTCAGGTTTTTCTGGGGTTTCTCTAGTTTTGGCTCTTGTTATCGCCTTCAATGGTACAGTGTATTCCTTATCGCTCCCTGATGGCTCGATTACTTCTATCACATTGATTTGCACGTTGGATGTAACCTTGTTAGGGTTCTTTGGGCAATCTCTGAAAAGATGTTCCTTACCACAATCACTACAGTAGCCTTCCCAGACTCGTTGTGGTGGTGGGAGGTTTGGTAATGTGCAATCTCTAATATAGTGATCACCTCCACATCTGTAACATGGTCCTCTGGGTATAGGCGGTCTGTTCATGGGTCGGGGCGGTATGGTTGCTCTAGGAGCTGTGTACATTAGTGACACATAGTCTTGCTCGTATCCGTATGAACTGTCTGGTACTTCCATGCCATAGGCATATGGTTCGTACAGTTGTCCATATTCCATTATAGCACTTTCATAATTGGGATATGCTCCTTGACTATGGTCATAAGATGAGTCATATGGCTCATTACTGGCCAATGGCGTGGCTGGGACTATTGCTCTCTCTAGGTTTTCTTCTGATTGAGCTATCTTGACTGAGACAATGCTCTGAGGATGGGGTGGTTGTTATCCTAGTACTGGTTGTGGTTGGGTGTATCCTTGATACGCATATGGTCGTGGCACTGGTGTCTGCTGCTGATAGGTTGGGTACCTCCCTGCTTCACCTCCTTGCTCTCTCTGGGTGAATCCATATGGTCTCATGTATGACTGTGCTGGTCTTGATTGCCTATTGTAAGGGCAATTTTTTGTACTCTGATTTGTATATTTTTGTTCTATACTGCAATATTGTAGAGGTCCTGGGACAGTGGGTCTATGATAGGCATAAGCAGGTGGTGGGACTACTCCCCTAGTGCACAAGTGAGAAGGATGATCACCTCCGCACTGCATGCATTTTCTGAGCATGGGCACTCTCATCGGGTTATTGGGGTAATTCCTCTGTCCTTGAATGTTCAACTTCTTTGCTACCAAATTGGCTATTTCCTCCACATTGTTTTTAGGGATTGATGTGCTACTGGCCGAATCTTCACTTTTCAAGCTACCTTGAGGTATTTTCAGGTCTTCTGCTAGGTTGTCTTCTAAGTCTATACATTCCTTCATGCATTCTTGCAAAGTTTGAACTCTCTTTACATATACCAAAGTGTTGGAGTTTATTGATCTCCAAAGTACAGCTAGAAGTAGGTGAAACCCAACAGGACCTAGTTGACTTTTTCACAAACTTGTATGCACAGACCAATTTTCTTGCAGAGAAATTTTCTCTTAACTCACTTGGAATTTTCCAAAACTGTTTCACACACATAAACTAGACTCTAAGAGCTTTCCAACAAGATATAGAACACCTCAAATGGATAAATACACAATGAGCTATGACCTTTGCAATATGCAGCTTTAATGGAGACCTTGAAACAGAGATGAACCTCAGGACACACATCACTTGCAGAGACTACTGCTCTTAACTCAAAACTCCAATGACTTTGAAACTTTCCAGAATACAAGTAGACTTAAAGAGCTTTCTAACAAGCCAAAGAACACATGATTTGGATACATACACAAGGATATATGACCTCTGCAAGTTTGAGGTTTAATGGAGACCTTCAGCAGGGATAAAAAACAGAGAACACACACTACTTGCAGAGAGTATTGCTCTCAGCTCACACATCCAATGATTATGAAAATTTCCAGGAAGAAAGTAGACAGTAAGAGCTTTCCAATGAGCTATCAAACATGTAATTTGGATATATAATGAGGGAGATACAAGCTCTGCAATCTCTGCATACAAAACTACAGCAGTGTAGAGATACACATATGACTCTCTTGGACATCCCACAAGATCACGACTTTTCTCCTCTTTTTATAGCATGGGAAACTAATCTAAAACCTTCCTAATACATCTAAATTCGTGGTAGACACTTGGATGGAGGTATTACATGACTCAAGTGCTCAAATAAGCAAAGTATTGATGGACTTTGAGAACTAGCCACATCGACCTTCCACTAGGACACCACTGAAGCTCCCTTGTGACTCACTAATTTGACTCACCATGTTCTAGAACTCACGTGGTATTTTTGCTACATTTTATGAATAATATGAGCCTTCTTGAAGTATTTGAAGACTTCCCAAAGGTATTTACATAATTTGAAACTTGTACCCTCCATAAAACAAATGTTCGCAACACAAAGATCTCAAAGATCTGTTCAATAATCCTTCCAAAAATAATGACACCATTTTATTTTGGGTAGGTCTCTCTTCTACTGGACATCTGTCCACATACTGCTTGAATCTTCTTGCTGCCAATCTCACTAATTCGATTGGGGCTTGCTTAAAGCTATGAATCAATGATGAAGAATTGTTTTTAATTCTTGACTTAGTGAATTCCTCAATCATTGCTTGATAGACTTGTTCCATGTTTTGAAAATTATTAGGGTCCAAAGGCTGAAACCAAGCTAATGCAGTGTCTGACAATGTAAGACCAAAGGACTCATATTGGATCAAGAAATCTTCTACTTGTTTGGCTCTAATCACTTGTTTGAATTCAGCTATATGATTGTAAGGTTCACTAGAGCCATCATAGTGGTTTCTCATGCATTTAGCAACTTGAATTGGCCTTAATCTTCTTCCTGCTTCGGGTGGTCTAGGCATTACTGGGAAAATTGGTCTTCCTATGGGTATGCCTGGTCCTCTTGCTACAGGCGGTCTGACTGGAGCAGGAATTCCATGTCTTGGGTCAACAATTGCGTGAGGTCGGTAATTAGGATTGTTTGCGGGCATTGCAAACTGCACATGTGGTCTGACCGGAATTTGGGTTTGTTGTGTTTGTTGTGTTTGACCCGACTGCTAATATGAATCATTCTGTGATGTTCCAAGTGGGTTTCGTGAAGTAGTGGCTTGGTCCCTAGGGGGAAACACTGGAATATTCTGATATTTCAACTCAGCTCTTTCCAATTCTGTTACGGGCCAATATCTTCTCAGATTCTTGTCCAAATATGTGATGATGGCGGGGAAATCAGGATCTTGTAACTCAAAGATGGTAACAGGATTAGGAGAAGCTTCCCATATTGAGGAATGAGCTCTAAGCAGATGCTCCATCCCATTGATCAAATATACATCCATTAAGGAGTCATCTTGGGGAATCAAGTCTCCTCTCCAAACTCTAGCAACAGTAGATCTCCCTCTAGGCGTAGTTACTTGCTCTTCATTCCCTCCTCCATTTAAGTTTGACACATTATTTTCTTCACCATGTTCATTAATGTTTTCCGGGTGTTCCGTGACAATCTACTGGATATCTCTTTTATCCATGTAAAACCCTCCTACATATTTGACTGCTGGCCTAGGCACAATGTAAGCCTGTAAGGCCTTCTTTAACCTGGCCACTGATCTGTTTAGACCATCCAAGTAAATGGGGATCTCATTTTGGTTAGTGTTCACATACTCTAAGGAGGTCCTGTACTCTCCTTCAATGATAGACATCATGCCAATCATGGGTACTGTGTTCTGCATATCCTCTGAAGCCATAGGAACTTCTTCCTCTGACTCACTGGAGGTCTCAGAATAATGTGAACGGCTACTTGGTTCGGCTACACTACCTACAGAAGAGATTACGCTTCTTCGGCTTCCTAGGGTTCTTTCGGATCTCAAGTTCATCCACTTCACAACTCTGGTCAGTCCTTGCTACTTCTAGCTTCCGGAAATGTTCACTATGGATCAAAATTCCAGAAAGGTTTGACTGGGCTTTGACTGAAAATGAAGTCTTCAAATCACGATACTTGACTGCTAAAGTACACGATACTCGATCTTCAGATCCCAAACGATACACGATATTTGATCCCAGACGATACACGACCTCTGAATGCCACGATACACGATACTTCACCAGTATCACTGTCGGAAAGAATTTGTTACTCTTAAAATATTTCAAAAATTAAAATATTAATTGATTGATATAAGTTTGGTTAAATTATGAAATTTTGACTAATGTTTGACTTTAATTTTGCAGGAAAAGAAGTTGTTGATCAATAACAAGAAGGAAAGTATTTATCCAAATGTTTTCTTAATAGTATTTAAGGGTTTAAATGATAAATCAAGGGTTAGTTAAGGGGTAAACTGAGTTTTGGATGAAAATATAAAGATAATTAAGGGTTAATTATAGGTTTTGATAATACTCTAGCTAAATATTAAGGGTAAATAAGGGTTAATTAAAAGTCTTGATCATGTTTTAAAGGGTTACAAGGGTAATTATGGGTTAAATGTATGTTCTAGCTAAATTGCAAGGATTTAAATGTATGTTTTCAGCATGAATTATAGGGTTCTAGTTAAGTTTTAAGGTTAATTATGGGTTAAATATTCATCCTAGAGGGTTATGGAAGGTTAGAAAATAGGTTTATGGGTTAGTTGAAGTTATTTGATGTGGTTTAAAGTTAGTTGTAGGGTAAACTTAAGGTTAAATGATTAAATAAGTGGGTTATAGTCTATAAATAAATTATTAAATAGGTTAATTATATCTTAAGGAACCTTAGCAAATTAATAGGAATATATATTAATTATTTATTTCCACTAAGCCTAAGGTAATAATTAAAATGGGTTAAATTAAATCTTAGTCTAAGGTATAGTATTTATTCTAAAGTTTAGTATTTAAATAAATAAAAAAGAAGTAAAAGGTTATTTAAAATCTAAAGTTTTTGGTCCATTGAATATTTAATTGGTTGGTTGAAAATTGGGGAAAACCACATAAAGGAAATTTCCACGCCTATTTTGTTGTTGGATTGTTGTTGAGTTAAAGAGGAGTCAAATTAGGTAGTTGGTTCAGTTATCTAAAGGATATTGTAGGCTATGGTGGGCTACTCTCATCTATTTAAAGAGGGAGTACGTGCTCACAAGTTCATGTGTTTTTTTTCACGTACTTAATTCTTCTCTAGACTATAGTCATATTTGTACTTAGCTTTATGTCAGTCCTCTGACAGGAGGAGAGAGAAGGCCATCTCTCTTGTCCTTCAATTTATGAAAAGCACATTTTTTTAGGAAGTGCAGAGATTTATTTTCTGATTTTTCTTTCTTTCCCCTCTTCTTTTTCCCTTCTTCTTGCCTCTCCCTTTTTTATCTAAAAGAAATTTTTTTCCCCTCTCTCTCCCTCCCTTTCTCTGCTGGCGGCGCAGCTCTGCTGCGCGCGCAGCAGAGAGAGAGAGAGAGAGAGAGAGAGAGAGAGAGAGAGAGAGAGAGAGAGAGAGAGAGAGAGAGAGAGAGAGAGAGAGAGAGAGAGAGAGAGAGAGAGAAAGAGAGAACAGTAGAGAGAGAGAGTTTTAGTTTTTAAATTTGTTATTTTATTTGTTTTTTTCTTTCTTCTTTTTCTCCCTCCTTCTCCCTCTCTTTCTCTGCAACCGACGGACGCAGCCATCGGCGTAGTAGAGAGAGAGAGAGAGAAAGAGAGAGAGAGAGAGAGTGATAGAGAGAAAGAGAGAGAGAGTGATAGAGAGAAAGAGAGAGAGAGAGTGATAGAGAGAAAGAGAGAGAGTGATAGAGAGAAAGAGATAGAGAGAGAGAGAAAGAGAGAGAGAGAAAGAGAGATAAGGGTTTTTTGGGTTTTTTTATATTTTATTGTCTTATGATTTTATTATATGTTCTATGTTCTAGTAATTCATATTTTATTTGTTTTATTTTCTTAAATTAATATAACTAATATATGAAAGAAATATGAATTATAAATGTATATTATGAATGAAAATGATTTATTTATTTATGAATATATATGATTTATGTATAAGTATTTATATATGTATGTGAATATATATGTTTTAATATATGTATGTGTAAGTATGTACTTATGTGTGTATGTTTTAATTAGTTCATTTTTATGTACTAAGTGTTAATGTTTTTGCATTTAAATTATGAGATGCATATGCATTAAGTATGAGATGAATGATATGAATGAATAATGAATTTATTAAGAAATGGAGGGTGTGAAGGGTACATGTGTATGTTTATTTAATGAAATTGATTTCATATATTTCTTTTATGAGTTTCAGGTTACCAGAAGGAGGGTCCATTTAGTTTCTAACCTTACCTTTCTCCAAGATTCTATTACATTATCTAAACTTTTCTTTATCCATTCACTTAACCTAACCATTCTTAGCCTATTCATTTCTTTACCCTACCCATAACCTAAGCTTCTTCAACTTGATAGATACCTAAGTTCTTTTACCCAAGTACCAAGATAGTGCATGTTAGATATTAGGATATGCACCCATGTTAGTTTAATGTATGAACCATGTTAGTTATTAGAGCATGTTAGTGCATATTAGATGTTAGAAATTTATGCATCTAAGTTAATGCATGCTAATTAAAGTATGTATTTAAGTTGTTATGCATATAACATGTATGTGTATGCATGTATATGTTAGTATGTGTTAGTATTTGTTCATGCATGTATATGCTAGTATGTGTTAGTATTTGTTCATGCATGTATATGTTAGTATGTGTTAGTGTATGTCCATGCATGTACATGTTAGTGTATGTTCATATATGTATATGTTAGTATAGTATGCATATGTGTATTAGTGTGTATGATAGTATAGTTCATGCATGTGTGTGTTTATGCATGTGCATGTATGTTCATGCATGTATGTGCTAATAAGTGTTCATGCATATATATGTTAGTGTGTGTTAGTGTATGCCTATGCATGTGTGTGATAGTATTAGGTATATATGCATGTATATGTTTAGTATGCACATGTGTATTAATGTGTGTATGTTTATGTGCATGTATGCATGTTTATGCATGTTCATTTAGTGCATGTGCATGTATGCATGTTTATGCATGTTTATGCATGTTCATTTAGTGCATGTGCATGTATGTTTATGTATGATTATTTATGTATATATGTATGTTAGTTAAATGTATGTTTATTTATGAGTAAACAATGTATGTTAATGTATATTAAAATAATTATGTGAATGAATTTTTTATTGTAATGTATATATTTTAATAAAAGAATGTATTTAATATATATGTGTTTTTAGAAAAATTAATTACTTTAATGTTATTTAAAAAATGCTAAATGAGTGTTATTTTTTATAAAGATATACTAATTTCTCTCATGTGTTTTTTTTCAGAAAGCTATTGGCGAACTGGAGATACACATGTGACCTGAAGTTTGAAAAGCAGAGATTGTCCTTAGTTTGAAACTTTTATTAGCTTGTATAGGCTATCTTTTAGATTGTCATTTATAAACATCATCCTTGAGGTTGTATAGGACTTTGGTTATTAATTTAGTATCATCTTTTATGTCTAAAGAAAGTTCTTCTAATAGTTCCTTTCTACCTTCATCAACTTTTGAATTGTTGTTTCCAAAACCAATAGAAGATAAAGAATCAATAAAAGAAGTAATAGTAGAAGAATCTTTGCACGATCCTAGGACAACTATAACTTTACTTTCTACTGTTCCTCCAACTGTAGATAGAAACGTAGAAAATATCCAAGAAGAAACAAAGGAAACTATAAAAGATCAAATAGTTAGTGAAAAGATTATCCTACCTTCTTATTTTGACGCAGTTGAACTTTATAGGAACGCTTCACCTTACGGACCTTAGGAAAAGTTATACTTGTACCTGTCCTGCATAGTCACCCTGCGTGCGCCGTTAGCGAGGCGACTGAATTGATCCGCCAGTCGTCAGAAATCGCGCCCACACTTTGAACCCGACGTGAAACAACGGCATAGTGGGGTAGGTATAACACTTTTCCTTTCCTAGCATATGCATTAGCTTGGTTTAGACGACGTGGTTGTGGCAGCTTGAGGTGGTCATCGTGTAGAGGCAGATAATACAAACCTTGTAATTCCCTGGCTGTTGAGGGTTGAGCTTATGCTCTGAGCGCCTCCATGGGAATAGGCAAGTAGTAATCCTCATCTCTACACCCTTACCATCAAGATTTTGAAGAAAAAAAAAAACGTTTGGACTCACAGCACTTAGATTTTTGTAATAGGGATTTATGCTCAACAAATGTCACTTGAAAATTTCACATGCACACTAGCTTCTACTCCAACTGTCAGGTATATTTTCTTAACTTGCATCTGTTTGTGACTATTTAATAGGATTTTAGGAAAGGAATTGTTAGATTTAAATTTCATTTCATTTGAAAAGTTAGAATTTATTGTCATTAAGATAGTAGAAATTGCTAGATTTAAATTTCATTTCATTTGAAAGTTAGAATTTATTGTCATTAAAATAATAGAAATTGTTAGACTCAAAAAGAATTCTTATTTAAAAAAATAGTATTTATTTAAGATTGTTTGATTAGTACAATTTTTATTAAAAACAATTAAAAAGAATTTTTTTTTTTGAAAAGTTAGTATCTAGATTCATTTTTAAGGATTGTTAAAATAGCTTAATTTAGCTGAAAATTCATTAAGAATAATCATTTGGGAAATTAGTATTTATTTTTTCAAAGACTTGTTTAAAAAGTTTAAAATTTAAGTAAAGCTGGAATCAGGTTACTTAGTTAGTTTGATAAGGGAACAGAAATCCAAAGTTCAAGAAGAAGTTAAGGAATATATTAAGAAACTTAGGTCTAGTTCTATTATTCATATCAAAATGGATGAGTTATTTAAAAATATGATGTCAGAAACCCAAGGCCAAAAAGTAGTTGAGGCTATGTTAAAAGAAAAAGGGAAGTTCACAGGAGTTAATACAACGAACTACTTAGACACTTTTGAAGACCTAGCAAAATAACATGGGTTACCAGTAGATAAATGGGTATCATTTCTAGTTAGACTTGCAATAGGCTCAACTATTAGTGTTATTGAACCTTATAAAGCACTTGAATGGGAAGAATTTAAAAAACAAATGCACAAAGACTTTTACTTAGAAGATTTTAGTCAACACAGTAGGGAGGGATTTATGAAATGGCTTAGCTCACCAAAAACCCAAATTTCACTTACTCAATTACATGGAGAATTTATGAAGAGATTTTCACAACTGCCTGAACAAGATAGGACTGCCCTTACACCAGATATAGTGCTTTATTTCCTAAAAGTATTACCGACGGATATTAGAAGTGAAGTAGAAAGAAGACTAGAAGAACCAGGAAAAAGATATGGTTTGACAGAAGACTGGGGGGTACTTAAACAAGTAGTAGAAGTTGTAGCTCAGATGAAACAAAGACAATCATTATTATATGATATGAATTTAAGTTTTCCCACAGTAGAACCAACTACTCAAAATGCAAAAATTAATATAAACTCTAGTTTAACTGAACATGCATCAACATCAAAAGTGCCTATTGAATTACAATTTGAAATATTATTCAATAAAATAGATAATATGATGCAAATGCATACGAACATATCTAAAGAAGTGGCAACACCTCAAAATACAGTTCATTCCTTAGTTAGCCTGCAAGATAGAACGATTCTAGGACCACAGTTTACTCATGCCCCGCAAATGAATCCTATACCTTTAGCACCTCTATTGAATCAACCAGTAGCTCAGAATAATGAACGAAGAGGCGCACCCATCCGACGATGTGTTTGGTGTGACTCCACTGAACATATGTCTTATGCTTGTGAATCATTAAAAGAGGCAAAAGAAAGAAAACTAGTTATTGATATTGATAAAAAACTATGTGACTATCGCACCCACCTCCCTCTAGCTGTAAATTGGGGAAAAGATGGAATGCAAAAACTATATGAAAATATATCAGAAGCACAAAGAAGCTCATCTGGGGTTAGATTAGAATGCGATGAAAGTGATTTAGATGATGATACATCAAAAGAAACCAAAAATTATTCAATAGAAGCCTTTATAAAAGCTAGAGATGATATAATGACAAAACTGCATTGAACTCACCTATAGATAATTTCTCTATCTTTTCACATATTGCAAATGTGGAAGAAAAGAGAAAAAGAGATGAAACTCAAGATTTAGATGAATCTAATCAAAGAGTTACTAGAAAACAATTGAGACAAGAACCTAAAAATGTACAATTTAATGAAAATACAAATTTAGATCCAATTGAGCAGAAAAGAAGAGATATAAGGGAAGGCAAACAACCAGAGACAGCAAACAAACCTAATAAACTAGAATCAAAGATTAATGAAGAAATAGATAAAATGAGGAAAAAACCAAGAAACCCAAAAGAATTCCAAAAGCTATTTTAACTTCAGAACTTGAACAAAAAAATGACACAAAAGAAATGCTGTATGATATTCTTTTAAAAAGTCAAGTGACTATGTCACTTGAACAATTATTTACTATAGCTAAATTAGAATTCAAAGATAACTTTATTAAGATGATTAAAAGAAAAAGATTTCCTTTAAATACTGATACTGAAATGACTGATAATGTAGATGTAACTCACATTTCGAAAGATTCCTTTCTTTCTGACTCTGATGATGAGGAAGAAAGTGAAGGATATGTTAATAAAAACTTTCTAGGACCTATAATTCCAGATAATATACAGGAAAAATCTGAAAGCAATTACAAAAAGAGTTTTTGGGCCAGAGGAACACCAGAGATTAAAGTAAACTTAGGAGATAGGAAAAATTCTTGTACAGCTTTAGCTTTACTAGATTCAGGCTCAGAAATAAACGTAATATCAAAAGACTTATATGATAAATTTAGATGGCCTATAGATAAACAGCATGGGTGGATTATGAGAACAGCAGATAATGGATGTGGTGCACTTCTAGGAGCATGTGCCAACATTCCAATTTCAATAGGTAGCATAAGTGAAACATTTCATTTTTTCATACAAGATAAGTATTCTTATGAAATCATCTTAGGACAACCCTTTATATGTGAAACTCGTATGGAAACAAAAATAATGGACGATGGATCCGCGTATGCTAGATTTAGATCAAAAGAGATGACTTACAATCCTTACAAGTAATGAATCTTAACCCGAATTATATTAGAAACAGAGAACAAATTAGGAAAACACCTATCAGATCACAAGAAAAAATGCACGAGAGTCATTTACCTCTTAGTGATTCTGGAACATACTTTGATCAAAATTTTTACTAGAGACCATTGTTGAGCGAGACAACAGTGGTAACTGGTTTGATATCTCGCATAAATGTGTAAATAAAATAGAAAATGTATCTGTTTATTTTTCATCTTCAAAATTACAAATTCTAAATAATAAAGATATTCTTAGAAAAACAATAAAAAAATATGAAAAATATTTTAAAGATAAAGGATATATGTCTAAAACTGAAAATATTGAAAACATAATTGAAACTTCTTTTTCCTCTACTTTATTTGATGAAATTGACGAAACTTTACATGATGAGGTGCCTATTGATGAATATTTGCATGGAGATTGATGCTGCTATGCATATCCTCACTAATAGTCAGAGTGCATTGGTTGTTCCACGAAACCCAGTGTTTCATGCACGGACCAAACATATTGAGGTGCACTATCACTATGTGAGAGAGTGCCTTCATGCAGGGGATATTGATTTTGTATATGTGCCTATACAAGATAATGTGGCAGACATATTCACCAAAGCTCTTCCATGGAAAAAGTTTGAAGCTTTTTGCAAAGTTGTAGGCCTATTACCTTATGGGTGCTGATCTTTCACTCCCTCTATGTGTTCACATCATTCGCTCCAGGGGGGTTTGTCAGACTTATGTTCCTCGAGTAGCTTTGATGTGAACCTTTTCCCTATACATGGGCACTTTTTACTTTAGTGCTGGTTAGAGGTTTTTTCCCCATGTTACCACATACATGATTCACTCATATGTGGTGGTACTTTGTACTTAGGGATATTATTAAGCTCTTACTTTAGTTCAGTTGATTGTCAATAGAGAGAGCTATTCTACCCATCCATCTTCTCCCTGTGTCTTTGTTGTATAATTACCAGGGTCTAAGGGGTAGAACCCTTAGGTTTCTAGGTGTGAAACCCTTTGGATTTATAGTTTATTTACCCCTTTTAGATGGGTCTTGAACCTTAGGGTTAATTCTCTAAGGTTGAGTACCTTAGGCTTGATTGGAAGCTTCTCTTAGCCACTTGGTTTGTATGTGAGAGCTTGGAGAAGAGAAAGAAAGAAGCTCTGAATAGTTATTTTAACCAGGGGGAACAATAAAAGATTGAAAATAAACACTTTCAAATACTTTTGAAAGAACACAATTTTCAATTTACTCTCAGGTAGTTTTCGAGGACGAAAACTCTTAAGAAGGGGAGAAAGTCCCCAAGAACTTGTATCTTATGCCTTGAAAAGACTGAATAGGGTATTGAAAGGTAAAAGATATGCAAGAAATAGATAAAAGTTGAAGTACTTCCTTGTATTCTAGTACTTCATATATCTTTGATTACATCTTCCAGCTAAATGAAGTTCTCAGAGATTGGGAATTCTCAAAGAACCCCAATGCAAGAAAAGACTTGCATATACCATTAGGATTGTATAAATCCTAAGTGGAATAGGAAAAGAAGTTGGATGAGCTATAAGCATAATATATTTGATGCTTCATGTAGATAACATAACATACGTTATGGATTCGAGTAATATAGACCTAAGGAGTATGGCTTCTTGTATGAAGCATAATAGCTAGATCCCCAAGTAAAACCCATGGGTAAAGCATTGAAGATGAAGGGATCTATTGGAGAAAGACCTAGTCTTATCTCTTATTTTGGCAAAAGAAGAGAAGAAAAGCCAAAACACCCAATTAAGGTAAAGATCAAGTCAAACTTTAAGTTTGATAAGATGAGTCACACCACATTAAATGGTTAACCAAATATTTTGAGTATGATTAGTAGTGGTGTATCTAAGCATCTTAGTCCTCGATCTCAAAAATTGGTACCATAGTATGAAGAGCATTTAAAAGGACAGAGAGGGTGAAAAGATATAGAAACATAGTTATGTGGATTGGATGAAGAACCCACTGGTATGGGACGGTGGGTACTGATTCCCATTGAGTACATTTTCTTGATGGCCAAAAGAAAAAGGGACTCATGATCCAATGAAATACATCAAGAAGATAATGTCTAGGAATGAGTATCTTCTTCAATTATCCTCTCAAAGGGAAGAATAATTCTTCCAACAACATATGAAAGGATCTATCTCTTATAAAGAGTTAGAAATAAGGAGAGACTCACATTTTTCTGAGTTTGAAGGTAAACTCCAAAGGATGAAGCTCTAAAAGCTTCATTCCAAAGAATGAATTGAAATTCAAAGATCATAAAAATGATCTTAGATACAACTTGAAAGAAAGCTTAGAAAGATCATCTTTTGGATACTCGATATTTCAAGTCAATTGAAGAGTAAGAAAGATATAGTTACGATGTCAACATAGGACATCTTTAATAGATCGAGAATATAAGGGAGAGAACTTTAGAAGGATCAAGAAGACCTTTAAGGTTTGAGATCCAAATAAAGATCCGTAAGGATTAAGTAATGAAGAAATGATTGGAATAATCTATTTCTACTTATGACCTTAAAGATAACACAATCTTTTACACTATGAGTTCCCATCTTGGGATGTAGTTATAAAGATCTTAAGCTTTTTGGAATGATAAGTAAAATAGGTTTCAATCAATTGGAGTTTACAATAATTAGATTAATCCCTATGGATTCTAGTTCGTTAAATTGGATTCTCAAAACTACGTAAAATTTTGAAAAGAACATTGAATCCACTTTTGGTAAGCTATTCAAATTCTCTATCAAGATAAAGAGGACGTTATATTCTTGTAAAAACTAAATAATCCACCTTTACCATTCTATTGGCTAGGTAGGGATTATATAATGAAATTCCCCTCTATTAAGATTTATTAGAGACGAATTGCAAACAAGAAAACCCACCCATTTCACTAAAAGAGAGTAATTTGGACAGGGATTATGTAAGATTCATCTTCCTTTTAGATCACGTTGGATTCTAACTTGAGGGATGAATCTGATAGGAAACCTTAAGTGGCATTCATCTATTTTGCTAGGTCCATGCACAAGTAGTGCAAAGCAATGGACCAAGGTAGTAATTTAGCTGAAGTGACTTTGCATCCACTAATTCACATGTTTAAGCTATGGAGAGCCAGACGGCACATGGCTTAAACAAGGAAATAGGCAGGGATATTCTTATCCATCCTTTTCATTCTTTCTCTGTTTTGCATTCAACCTAGTTCTTTTTCATATGCGAAATTAGATGGAACTTTGAATGATTGGGGTAGGGAATCAGACCACACATGGATTCTCCTCTTTAAAAAATTCATTCAGGATAGAAATCACCCTTTTGAATTAAGAGGCGAATTAGAGAGATGAAGGCCATGATCCTTGAGATTGATCATGGAGCACAGGGGAATACCCCAAGGTATATATCTCCACTCATTTCTGAGGACGGAAATGCTTTTAAGGGGGGGGAGAATGTTGTATGATTACATGGGTCTAAGGGGTAGAACCCTTGGGTTTCTAGGTCTGAAACCCTTTGGATTTATAGTTTATTTACCCCTTTTAGATGGGTCTTGAACCTTAGGATTAATTCTCTAAGGTTGAGTACCTTAGGCTTGATTGGAAGCTTCTCCTAGCCACTTGGTTTGTATGTGAGAGCTTGGAGAGTCTTCTTTTAGAAACCATGTGATTTCATGTGATTTCCTAAGCTTGGAAACCCTGTGAACACCTTAGGGACCCATGTGATGGAAGGTACATGTACTCTTGAGAAGGACTTACCCCCTTGGTCTTGGAGCTATATATTGGAGGGGTTGGTTGGGTGGAAACACATCTCTCTTGCTAGTGTGTGGCCTTGCTAGTTAGTCTTCAGTTCAGTTGTGTGAAGGCTATGGAGTCCTTCCACAACAGCCTTGCTACATTTGTGCTTCTTGTGTGTGTTTCTCATGTGTCTCTCACACTTCTACACACACCCAACATCCATTTTTTGTGTTCAATTTCATAAATGAATCCAACTCACAATAGTGTATCAATCTCTTCCTTGATTCTAGCAACATAGACATCATCGTATGTTTGATGTATTTGTTTAGTGGGATTAGAGTTAGGAGCTATGGGAATTCTATGAGCACATGTTTGGATCTATTCCTTTAAGGTCATTATAGTTCCATGCAAACACTTCTATGTATTCTTTAACCAATGCTACTAAAGCTTCTTGCTCTTCTTCTTGTACATCACTTGCCATAATCATTTTTCTTTCTTTACCTTCCTCAATAGTGACATGGACTTGTTTCACTTGTTCTCTGTTGTCATATGATTGATTCTGTTTTGGTTCTCTTTGAGGTTTTTAAAAATTACCTTTATCTCCTCCACCTCATATCTCTTAAAGTGTTTTGGTACATCTATTTGATTTTCCTTATCTTCTCCACTCTTTATTTTACCTTGGGATTTAGGCTCTTGATCCTTTGGTGGCTTAGATTCCATTTCCTTTGCTTTTGAGGTTTATACAATTTTGATCATGATGAATGGTACTTGTTTTGATATATCAAGCTCAACATGTGATGATCTAGGATGACACGTATCACTTTTTATTTCTCTGACAGGTATAGTGGTCATGTCAGTATATGCTGAGAAGGCATGGAGAAAGTGCATTCACAAACGACCTTAGATTGCTATGAAACTTGGTGGAAGGTAGAAGACATCAAAATATTTTTGTGATTTATCCCTTTAAGCTCACTCCTTTTTTTCTTAGATTTTCTATTTCAGAGCCATCTCAACCTCCATTTCAAGCCTACAAGGTGGGACCCATAGAAAAACTAGGTTGGTTTGCAAAATTATAACTTGTGCACTATTCAACAACAATATTCCAGATCCAAAATTTTAGGTGATTCCATGTATTGTTGATACACAAAAACTGTGTTTTTCTGAGATTCAACTATCTTGTCATAGTGTGATAGTGTTCAAGCAGTACTGCTTACAGTCTTTTTGCAATGTTGTGAATTGCTATAGAAATGGAAAACATGGAAGGAATTGTTGGTATATGATCAATGTTTACCCATCATGATTGTATGCACATTTTGTAAGGCCCCGTGTCACTCTAGCACAATGGTGAGTACCAACGTGAGGAGATACACCTCATAAATGTCAATCCGTGGAGACGTGAGGACCGGTATGAAGACCGCGAGCAAGTGATGGCACAAGTGCGTGAGTGAAAGCACACAAGCATGCACACACATACACACACACGCGCACAAGGTAAGAGCAAAGAGTGGAACAATGGAAAGCTTCGATTACCAAAGAGCTCTCTTACAAAACTGAAATCTACAACAAGCTAACCTGAAAAATGAGCTCTCCAGCCCTTTTTATAGTTTTTGAGTGGTTTTGGCCCTGTCCAGACCTAGTGTCCGGCCTAGTTAAAAAATAGGTTCCAGGGCTTATTTGGGGGCTCAAACGGAGTCTAAAAATTATGAAAATTGGTAGGATGGTAGTTCTAATAATCCTCAAGCTCGAGGACTCCTCGGCTTGAACAAAATGGAGTTACAAAAATGGAAAATGGTATTTACAATGGTTTTTAGTGATAAAAATCACTATTTTTGTAGGGATTTCTTCTGAAAATTTGACACGTGCTTCTTGGAGCTCCCTACTTGCTCCTTCTTCTTGTGTGTCCACTTCCTTGATGCGCTTCCATGCTTTGTCCTTGATCTTGAGCTTCAACACCCCCATTATGAAGAGAAGCGAAGCGTGCATTACCCAATTGATGGGAATCCCAACTTGCATGTTGGATGGTCATATTGGACCATGTAAGGTATCGTAAGGAAAGGGAGTTACCAGGGTCCTGTTAAACTTTAAACTTCGGATTAAGTTATCTGTTTAAAGTTTAATTCAATCTGGGTTCTTGGGATGGTTAGGGGTCTGTAAACAGAGGCCCTATTTGTATTTTTTGAAATCTACAGATTAAGAATATACTACTTCACCGAACTAATGCGTTAAATTGGATTATCTTCTTAGTACTGTTTTGAATACGTTCTTCAACACACTTCCACACCAGACAGTTACTGTATAACTCCTTCACTTATTGCGTAATCAATTTACTTAATACTTCATTAACTTCACTTAATGATTTAACTTAATCAACAGAATTGACAACAGACTCAGATTACACAGATTTTCGGCAATAGCGCTTCGCTTCCGGCTCTCGCCCAGACGAACAGTCTGACGACTACCCTTCTGCTTCACGTGACTCTTTTCATTAATCTCTTAAATGTTACACCTTTGCTCTATGCCTTTACATCATGCGTGTGACTTTTCAGAATATATATTACAAAATTTATGAGTTCTTTTCTGGCGGCTTACAGTCCCCAATTGTGGGGTTCGGGGCAGCGGTGAGCAACCCCGGCGGGGGGGTCCAAGGTGTCTAGTGGGCCCCTTGGCTAAGGGGTCCCAGGGGGCCAGCGGGTTCATGGAATATTCCCTTTCGGAGTCAAAAATCATTTATATTTGTTAGGTCGGTTCAACCGGCCTAAGCTGTGTATGGCAATTACACGGGCAGTGGCGGCGCATGCTCTACCGCCCATGTATAGCCGTCCATGGAAGGCCACCCATGATCCTATATATACATGACTTCTGCACTACTTGAGACATCGAGTTGAGCCAGCATACTTCTACCTTGTATCTCCCTATCTGGAGTTGTCTAGATCACCATTTAAACTCTAGCTTGAGAGCGCACGGGTGGACAATGCCATCATCTTTGTACTTGTTGTTAGTAGAAAATTGTTGAGATTCTCTTATATCTAGTATCTTCTCTGCTACTGCTCCTATGTTATATTGCGTAACTATTGTTTTACATGGTATCAAAGCCATAAGGTTCGGATAGCTTGAGAAGTATCACTATTTTAGCCTACTAGTAGACTAGAATATCAGTAGATTATTCGAGTGATTACATGATGGATTCATCATCGAACACTGGTCTTACTACTTCAGCTAATGTCAATGCTGCACCTATTCGAATTCGCCCACCTGCATTCACTAAAGGGAAGCTGGATGGAACCAACTATACACTCTGGAAGTTAAAAATTTCTGCAATTTTGGACTCTTATGAATTACTTGACACTATCATGGGACCGATGGGATTGGATCCAAAGCCTATACCAGTTGAAGATCGAGCAAATTCAAGATTGATGATTCAGCCAAATCCCGATGTTCTATGAGCTTGGAAGAGGCAGAATGCTGATGCATTATGTGCAATTGTCACTATTATAAGTGATTCTGTGCTTACTTTAGTTCAACATAATACTAAAGCACATGAGGCTTAGGGCATATTGGCTTGTCAATATGAGACCAAGAACCACACTAGGATACAAAATTTAGAGAATCAGCCGGCAAATGAAAAGCATTCTGATTCTAAAAAGACTGAAGATTTTATCAAACGGATAAAATATCTTCAAGATCAATTGGATGCAGTTGGTGTTGTTATAACACCTGAAGAGCTGGCTCGAAGATGTGTATGTGTTCTTCCAGCAAAGTATGATGGATTAGTAATAGCCCTTAACACTCAGGTAAGACCAACTCCCCTTATATTTGAAGAGTTTTGTGCTATGCTTTTAGAAGAAGAGATGCAGATGAAGAATCGGCAAAGTACAAGTGATGTTGCATTCTCAGAAAATGCAAAAGGTAAAGGCTCTTCTGATGGATCAAAGAAGAAGCCAAAGAAGAAAAAGTTCACAGGAAGTTGCTTCTATTGTGAAAAGAAAGGCCATGCCATCAAGGATTGTAGAAACAAGCAAGCTGATGAACGGAATGGGTTTGTAAAATCATTGTGGAAGAACAAAGAGTCTGCAAACAACATAGAGCTGGAACTATGGGTAGCTACTGAAGAGGTATGCTCATCTGCTCAAGCTCGTGTTGATGAACCATGGATTTTAGATAGTGGAGCTTCTCGCCATATGACCAGTAAAAAGGATTGGTATGGTTCCCTAGTGCCTCTGTGGGAATCCATCAATGTAGTGGCGGGAAATGACTCCAAGTGTCCAGCGGAAGAAATTGGAACCATCTCTTTTATCACTTCTCTAGGTGTTGAGAAAAAGTTATCCGATGTTCTCTATGTACCTACACTTAAAAGAAATTTGTTGTTAAGTTCTGCAATAACAGATCGTGGACTCAAAGTTCACTTCAATAAGAGTGATGCAGAAATCATGGATTCATCAGGTAATGTAGTAGGTAAAGGCATAAGACGTGATAACTTGTATGAGATAAGTGTCTCAACTGCTACAGAAGATAAAGATGTAAGCAGGTTATGAAACCAACAATTTGGGCATCTCGGATTTGTAGTTTTGAAGTAGATGCAAAGAATAGGGATGGTTGCTCATTTGCCTGCATTTTCTGAGTTGCAAGAACCTTGTGAAGCTTGTATGATGGGCAAGCAACAACAAAAGGCATTTCCAAGAGAGACCAGCAATCGACCTCAAGCTCCTCTAGAGTTGGTACATGTTGATCTTTGTGGTAAAATGTCTACACCTACTTTAGGAGGATCTTTCTACTTTTTGCTATTAGTCAACGATTATAGTAGAAAGATGTGGGTTTATTTCATTTGAGAGAAGGTTGATGCTTTTGAAAAATTTAAAACATGGCATAAGTATGTGGAAAATGAATCAAGAAGAAAACTGAAGAAATTTAGAACAGATAGAGGAGGTGAATTCTTGTCAACATAATTCAATAATTAATGTAAGGAGCATGGTGTGAAAAGGCAGCTTACGACAACTCATACACCTCAACAAAATGGCATTGTTAAGTGCAGGAATAGGACATTAGTTGAAATGGCTCGTTGTATGTTAAAGGCTCAAGACATGCCTGATTCATTCTGGGCAGAAGCAGTTAGTACAACAGTCTACATCCTCGATTGAAGCTACACAAAAGCACTGAAGGGGATGACTCCTCAAGAAGCATGCGCCTTCAGTTTTGCATTTCAGAATTTTTGGTTGTTTTTGTTATGCACATATTCCTAATTCAACAAGATCAAAGTTGGATTAAAAAAGCAAAAAGTGTGTCTTCCTAGGATATAGTTAAGATTCTAAAGCATATACGTTGTGGGATCCTAAGACAAGGAAGATTTTTGTCAACCGAGATGTGGTGTTTGATGAACGACCACACTTAGTAGAAGATAAAGGTAAATCTAATGTCTCATCAAACGGAGAAATATCTCAGCTTGTGCCTATCAAAAGACAGGTTAAATTTGAGGAGGAGGAAACATCTAATGGAGAAATTTCCTCAATAAAAAGCCAACCAGTTGTAGTTGCACAATGTAAGCCACTACCGAAGTGGGCACAACAGCTCTTTGATGATCATAATCCACATGTAGATGTACCAGAATCATCCTCGGATGGATTAGGAAGATCAAAGAGAATAGAGGAGCAAAGAAGAGCCTTAGAACACATTGTTAACATGGCTCTAATGGTAGATATCATGGGCTCGATAAAGGAACCTACCACCATTGAAGAAGCCCTTGATGATCCCGATTGGAGAGCGGCAATGCAGTCTCAGTATGATAGTATACTCAAAAATGATACATGGGATCTAGTCGACTTGCCACCAAAGAAGAAGGTAATAGGTACTAAATGGATTTGGAAAGCTAAGTATAAAGCAGATGGAACATTAAAAAAGTATAAGGCAATATTAGTTGCACAACATTTTTCATAGATCAAAGGATTTGATGTTCAAGAAGCGTTGTTGTCATTGTATATGTAGATGATTTGATCATTGCAGGAGATCATCAAGAACTCATCAATCAAACTTGGATCAGCTTGGGAATTGAGTTTGAAATGACAAACTTAGGTCTACTCCATTTTTGTATGGGAATTGAAGTATGGCAAAGGAAGGATGGAATTTTCATCTCACAACAAAAATATGCCAAAGAAATTCTCAAGGCGTTTGGAATGATGGATTGCAAACCAACTTGCACACCTATGGAGGTGAATCATAAGCTATCTATGGATGATAACATGCTTGATGTAGATGCTAAGAAGTATAGGAAGCTCGTTGGAAGTCTTATTTTTGTGTGCAACACTAGACCAGACATTTGCTATGCCATTGGAGTGTTAAGTAGTTGTCCAACAAACCTAAGGAGAGTCACTAGAATGCTGGAATGCGAGTTCTAAGGTACATTGCAAGAACCTTGGATTTTGGTATCTTTTATACCAAAGGTGATACACTTCAAGGATATTGTGATTCAGATTGGGCCGGAGATTGTGATTCAGATTGGGCCGGAGATTGTGATTCTAGAAAATCAATTTCTAAATATTGTTTCTCACTTGGTTCAAGAATATTTTCTTGGGTAAGTAGGAAGCAGCCAACACTTGCACTCTCCTCCACTGAAGCAGAGTACAAAGCAGCTTGTTTTGCTTCTTGTGAGGTGGTCTAGTTAAGGAGGATTCTTGCAGATCTAGGCTTTCCATCAAATATGGCAACTGTACTGAAGTGTGATAACCAAATTTGTATGGCTATTGCAAAGAACCCAGTATTTCATGCTCGCAGCAAGCACATAGAAGTAGAGTACCATTATATTCGTGAACTAATTGAAGATGAAATTGTGGAGCTAGAATATTTCCCAATAGAGGCAAATTGTGCTGACATATTCACTAAAGCACTTGGAAGAGAGCAGCTCAACATGCATCTTCAACAGATGGGCATAGGACTGAGACCTACTTTATTTATCATCGGTAAATATTGAGGGGGGGTGTTAGTATATGCTCAATGTTTACCCCTCATGATTGTATGCACATTTTGTAAGGCCCTCATTATGAGGAGAAGCCAAGCGTGCATTACCCAATTGATGGGAATCCCAACTTGCATGTTGGATGAAGGTCATATTGGACCATGTAAGGTATTGTAAGGAAAGGGAGTATCAAGGGTCCCCAATTGTGGGGTCTGGGGCAGTGGTGAGCAGCCCTGACTAGGGGGTCCAAGGGGGCCAGCGGGCCCCTTGGCACGACGATAAAGGGAATATTCCATGGAATATTCCCTTCTAGAGTCAAAAATCATTTATATTTGTTAGATGGGTTCAACCGGCATAAGCCGTGTATGGCAATTACGCGAGCAGTGGCTGCCCATGCTCTACCACCCATGTATAGCCATCCATGGAAGGCCATCCATGATCCTATATATACATGACTTCTGCACTACCTGAGACATCGAATTGAGCTAGCATACTTCTACCTTGTATCTCCCTATCTAGAGCTGTCTAGAACACCATTTAAGCTCTACCTTGAGAGTGCACGGGTGGACAACGCCATCATCTTTGTACTTGCTATTAGTAGAAAATTGTTAAAATTCTCCTATATCTGTTATCTTCTCTACTCCTGCTCCTGTGTTATATTGCGTAACTATTGTTTTACAGGAATGAGTCAACTTATGCACGATAAGATAGAGAATAACAATTTCCATGCTTAGAGATTGAGAATGATGAATTTCTCAATGGGAAAAGGCTACTCGAAGTACATTGAAGAAGAGAACGAAAATGCTATGCAATTACCAGAGAGGAATCTAACTATGGACCAATTAAGAGCATATGAAGAATGGAATTAGGAAGCATGAAAGATAATGTATTTGCTATCTATAAGCATACATGAGAGCATGATTGGGCACATACAGGATGCCAAGACTCTGAAAGAGGTTTTGAATAGTTTGGTCACAATTTATGAGACTAATACAAAGGAACAAAAATTGCAACTCAAGAACGATTTGCATACACTAGAGAAGAAGGGAATGTTTGTATGTGACTACACCCAAAAAATCAAAAGAATATGTGAGTCACTTGCATCTATTGGCATGAATGTAGATGATGATGGTAAGGTGGAAGTGTGCCTTCATGGTTTACGAACTGCATGTAAGTAGTTCATAACTTCTATTAAAACCAGGGAAAATATTTTAGATTTCATTGATCTGGTATCCATGCCGATTATTGAAGAAAAAAATCTTGGTGAGGACTCAAATTCCCAAGGAAAACCTAGTTTTGAGTAGGTATTCTACTCTAGTAGAGAACGTGGTAGAGGTAGAGGCTTCAAAAGTGGAAAAGGACATAGTAACCAAGACCAAGGTCAACAACAGAATCATGTAAGAGGTAGAGGATAGTTTCAAGGTAGGGGGAGAAAAAGAGGCTGTAGTAATTTCGAAATAAATGATTTAGGTAATGATAATAAAGGATTTTGGAATTGTATTAAACTTGGTCACTTTGAACATGATTGCATGTTGAAGAATCAAAATAACAGAAGGCAGCAAAATAACTATGCATCCACAAGTGTAGATGATTCTAAGAAGTTGTTCATGGTCCAACATCATATGATGAATAGGATGTCTATTGATGTTTTGAAATCAAATGCTAATGTCTGGTATGTTGATTCAAGTTCTTCAAATCACATGACAAATCATGCAAAATGGTTTAGGAGTGTGTGGAAATTGTCAGTTCCTGGATATGTTGAAACAAGCGATGATACATCACATCCTATTGAGCATACAAGAAATATAGCACTAGCTATGGAAGATGGGAAGGTAAAACATCTTGTTGATGTGTTGCATGTTCTAAATATAACAAAGAATCTCGTTTTTGTTGGACAAATGGTTGACCAGGGATTAGAAGTCAGGTTCAAAGTTGATGGGTTATATGTAGAGGAGTACAAACAAGATGGAAGAATGATGGTCAAAGGAAAAAAAGTGGGTAGGATGTTCACCTTAAATGTGAAAATTCCTAAAATGAATGCAACCATGTTTGCATAAGGTGTAGGAGATATTGTTGATATACAAGCTGAAATTGATACAGTCAAAGGAGATTGTCAATGGACTACCACATTTCAAGGCTGTAGAGATGCAAGGTATGTGCAACATGTCAATTTCGTAAACAGTCGAGATCATCATTTCCACATGATAAGCATGTTAGTGAGAATGTGTTAGAAATAGTACATATAGATGTTTGGGATCCTGCAAAGTCCACATCTATGGATGGTTGAAGGTTTTATGTTACTTTCATTGATGAACATACACGAAAAGTATGGGTATATTTCATGAAATAGAAGAGTTAGGTGTTCACTCACTTCCACAATTTTAAGGCTATGGTGGAAATGCATATAGGAAAGTATATTCAGACATTAAGATCTGATGGAGGAGATGAATATATGTCAAATGAGTTCATTCGCTTTCTAAAAAGTCATGGAATTCGATGACATTTGTCATGTAAGTACACACCACAACAAATGGTGTTGTTGAACAAAAAAATAGACATATTGCAAAAATAGACCCATAAAGCACGATTACTAGCAAAGGATATGCACAAACATATGGTATTGATTATGAGAAAACATTCAACCCTATAACTAGAATGTCTACTATTAGAGCACTTGTTGCATTAGCTACAAGAAAAGGATGGACTTTGCATCAGATGGATGTGAAGAATGCTTTATTACATGGTGAGTTGCAGGAAGAAGTATACATAGACCAACCAGAAGGATATGAGGATTCAAAACACCCAAAATATGTTTTCAAGTTGCAAAAGGCTTTGGGGGGGCTTTAACAAGCCCCTCATGCTTTGCATGCAAGGATTGTTGATTACTTAACCACCACTAGATTTTTTATGTGATGCAGATCATTCATTATATGAAAGGAAGGGTAATCATGGCATCACGATTGTGGCTATTTATGTTGATGACTTGATTGTAGGTGGTGATAATGAAGAATGCATTAAAGAGGTAAAGAAAATCCTTATGTAGGAGTTTGACATGAAAGATCTTGGTGTGCGGCACTATTTCTTGGGCATTTAGTTTATACATACAGAAATAGGTATATGGATGTCGCAAAGGCAATATGCCTTGAGTATGATACAAAAGTATGGTATGAATTATTGTACTAAAATTTCTATCCCATTAGATCAAAATTTGAAGTTGGATACTACATCAGGTGAATCATTGGAATATGCTACTATGTAGAAGAAAATTGTGGGAAGTTTGATATATCGCATTATTACAAAACCTAATCTAAGATACACTATTGGAATTGAAAGTCAATTTATGTAGGTTCCTAGGAAACCACACTTAGGTGCTTTGAGATGCAATCTATGATATGTGAGTGCTACTTTGGATTATGCATTGTTTTATGAAGCTTGTGCGAAATTGCAGGTTCATGGATACACCAATGCAGATTGGAGAGGTCCTATTCTAGAAAGAAGATCTACTAGTGGCATTTTATTCTCACTTGGAAGTGCAACTAATACATGGAGGAGTAAGAAGCAACCCACTATTGCTTTGTCGAGTACATATGTTGAGTATAGAGGTGATGCAATGGAAGCATGTGAAGCATCATGGCTAGAGATGCCACTTGCAGATTTAGGCATGGAAGTGAAAAAACCTATCAGCATTTGTCGTGATAATCTTAGCAACATACCGTTAGCACCGAACCATGTCTTTCATGCTAGAAGAAAGCATGTTGAGGTGCGTTATCATTTCATCAAGGAAAATGTATTAGCATGTGATATTAACCTTGTTTATGTGAGGACAAATGAGCAGGTTGCTGATATTTTCACTAAAGCACTTGGAACTTAGAAGTTGAAGAAGTTTCAAAAGATCCTTGGATTACAGGACATGACGTTGAGCTTGAGGGGGAAGTGTTGAGATATCAAGCTCAACATGTGATGATCTAGGATGATATGTATCACTTTTTCATTTCTCTGATATATATAGTGGTCACATCAGTACATGTCAAGGATACTTCATTGAGCTTTACTTGATTGGTCTATCGAGAGTGATGGCACATTTGTTTCTTGCCAACTCACTCATTCATGGACATTAGGATTTTCCTTATGTATTGTTCTTTGTATATTGCTCTAATTGTATTGTTGTTTTTAGATCATTATTGTATATTCATTTTTATGTCATAACAGAAGAAGAAGAAGAAGAAGAAGAAGAAGGAGGAGGAGGAGGAGGAGGAGAAGAAGAAGAAGAAGGAGGAGGAGGAGGAGGAGGAGGAGAAGAAGAAGAAGAAGAAGAAGAAGAAGAAGATCATTCTTCCTTGTGCTAATCATAGTGTTCTACTGATAACTTACAACCAAGAACACTGATTACAAAAGGGGTTTTTGGATGGTAGTCATATAGATAACTACATACTGTATTAATTTTCCATTAGAAACGATAGATTACAACCAAACACATCAATAATATACTTGCAAACTTCATACAATTAACTTAACACTCCCTCGAAAGCCGTCACTTCTTACAACATAAACTATTAATGATATCGCTTACAAATTTGCTATGGGTATAGAATCACTTGCAAACTGACTTCACCATAACATTAACTTCACCTATCTTACAAGATTTCATTACCAAGTAACAAAAAGAACAAAAGGATCAGAATGCACTGAAATGAAGAATAACTCTCTACACCAAGCATGTACAGGCCGATAGAGTCACATTGACTCGTTGCCTCCCTTCTTCTCTCATCGAAATGTTTATTTCATTAATAGACATACAAAAAGTTACAATGATTTGGTAAACGCCTTCATTGAAAATGAAAGAATTACAAAAAATAAGTATGGTCTCACCACATTGCCTAACACTGACATGCACGATGGACTCAAACACTAATTAAAACAATCTTCACTAGTGATTCCTTGTAAGTACAGTGCACGGGCTTCTTCAAAACTTCTCTTAATTTTATTCTATAAAGCCTATAATAACTTTTTAATTGTATCGACATGTAGCAGTTGTGCTAATTCCAAACTTGAACCGCTCTCCTTTATGGCTTGAGTAAGTGACTGCTGGTTTTGTGCCTCCGAAACATCTTCATGTAAGTAAAAATCAGTGCGCAAAGCCGCTTGACACTGGAATGTATTTTGTTCGGCATTGCCTTCCATTTCCTTCATTTTAGTTTCTTGATTTTTTAGTATATTCTCCATGCGCTATATTTGTACCGCTTGGCACTCCCTTGCATTGAAAAAGGATTGGTCCTCCCTCTGAGTCGCTTCTATCTCTTTGCATAGAGTGAGAGTCTATCCAATAGTGTCACATAATTCATTATCACGATCAAATAACTTAGCCTTTACGTGCTCAAGCTCAGCCTCTAGTTGTTGCGTTGTCGAGAAGATGGGAATGCTCAGTTGGTGGATTAGGTCAACTGCCAAGTTCAACGACTCATATGGGGTGAGTTTAGCAATACAGGTAATTCTTTAACACTCAGAAGAAGGACATTAGTAATGAAATCTTTATTTACATTGAATTCATTTGGTAGAAGCAAATGAAGGATCAATTGGATTTGAGAGAAATGTTTACTTTCAATTGGATTTAAGAGAAATGTATACTGTTTACTTTCAACACATAAAATCATATGCACATTCATTCGTTTCAGAGCATCAATAAATTCTTAATAATAAGTTTAACAAAATCATCTTCAATCAGACCTCAATTAACAAGAAAAGAAACATGGTTCACTCAATGAACATTCGTACTTCAGACATCCAAACATATGTTCATTCTGTATCCATAGAAACACTGTTTTTATTGAAAACATTACATGTAAAGAAACAAACCATTATACGTAGACAAAAAACTGAAACCTATCATGTTCCATTTTGTATGCAGAACATAATTACCAAGATATCAATAACATCCAGCATATTAAGTGAGGTATCATCCAATAGTTGAAATATAGATACTCTACGAGAGTTCTAAGTATGTTCAAAGTTGTGTGACTCAAAGGATTGTATTGATGGAGTAGCCAGAACGAAAAAGAAACTGGGAGGTGGTTTAGAGAAGACGGATATGCATGGTGTCATATGGATGAGCCTGTTAGAAGTTATAAGTGGTGTCTGAAACAACTATAGAGTCATCTCAACATAGCACAGAAGATAGTGTGATGGTCTATCGAGAGGGAAAATTGGCATCAGGTGAACCTATCGAATATACATTAGGATCAGACTTTGCAATGCCAGAGAATCCTCCCCCCTTTGTGAGGTGAACTAAGCCCTTTTTTTAATAGGCATCAATCACTATTTTTGTCAGTGCTTTCTCTCAGAAAAGATGCCACCATCTTTATACATATCGCGGAAAAACAACCGCCAAAGTTGTCGGTTGAGGGAAAAACAACCGCCAAAGTTGTCGGTTGAGGAAAAGTGAATGCATCGTTTTTATTAGCTTTGCTTGTTACGTGGACCCGATTGCTTATATTATTTCGATGCTTTTAAATGGAATGTCGCTCGAGTGGGAAAAATACCTCATGTCCATTAGATCATGCAAAATTTTGAAGGCATCGTTGGCATCTCATTTTCCATACATGTTAAAAATAAACGTTGCCACAAGAATGTTCTTCGAAGAAATTGCGATAATCTTCATTGACCTTCTTTAAGGGTGTCAAAATGCACTCCTCACTTTGATGATTCGAATAGAAACCATGAAGTTTTTTTCTCTAGTGCACATATACAAAAAGATAATCTTGACCAAGCCAGCGCTTAAAACAACCAATGTTAATTGAACTGTCTCTTATGCTCAAAATGAACGAATGTCGAGTCCCAACAATGCATGAGCTTCCAATCATCACTTCGTCATTCCTTATGATTAACAGAGAGCAAATCTCTCTGACATCCAACCTCACAAAACCTGCACATCATCTTGATGGATGGGCAAACGTACAAAATACATCATTAAGTAATATCAATTTTTTTTTAAGGTAATTAAATATTTTTTAAAGTTAATTTTAATACAAGATGCAAATGATTTCTTTTATATCAAAATTTGCTTGACAAAAATATCAAATGTAAAGCTCTACTAATAACTGTTTTGGTCAACAATACTTGAGTTTAGGTTAAAAACATCCATAAATTTAGCAAAGATGGTCAAGAAACAAATTCCATCATCCATTCATTCAAAACTAGATTTCCTATTCTATAAATCCTCACATATATACATTCATTCATATCAAAGAAATTCAACTAAATCCACTCATACAAACATTCATCTTGTTTGCCCAATTTTAATACTAAAAGTGTTTTCCACAACTAGTCTTCATATTAGCTTCATAATTTTTTTCGTCATTAACTTCATCACCATCAGCTTTATGTAGGTATGATTCATTTTTTGGGGAGGAAAAAAGTGTAAACTTCTATTCAATATATATATATATATATATATATATATATATATATATATATATATATATATATATATATTAGATTCACAATTTTATTGTTTAAAGAGGAAAAGCTTAACCCTTTATTCCAAGCTAAGGATCTAGATGCATGTAGAAGCAAGAGTTAAGATTTCACATAGATATGCGTCGTGCATCTATATGCTCATATTCATACAAGTTTACTTTCCACTTTTGAATTGAATTTCAAAATCCATTTGTTCAATCATATCACAACTAAATTTATAAAGATTTGAAACACAAAATTCAAGTATTTGCTTTCCTACTTTGGCCAGATAGTTTAACTTCATAATTTGACAAATCCATAATCCAATTTTTATTATTTTAGTAATTCACAAATGCAAATGATATGCATAATATAAAAACAAGAACTAGCTATCATAGAAAAATACCACCTAAAATTTAACTACAGCTTCAATCTTCAAATTTCCTTTGGATTAAGGCTAAGCAATGGTTTTAACTTTTTGTCAACAATTTTATACTTTGTATTGATGCTAGCTTCCTCATCTTGATTTGAGCAAAAAATCCCATGCATCATCTTTTTCATTCTTTGTGTTTTGATCATTAGATCCGTTAATTAACGTCAAGCAATTAGGATGTAAAACATTGTCAAATTTCATATCACCTTCTTTATCAAGTGTTTAAGGTGGAATGAGTTCTTTAGATTCATTAGTCTCTTCATTAAGACAATATATATGGGTCTCACGTCCCGTTTCTTCCTATAAAGGAATAGTGAGATGTTTAGAATTAAGGGTTGAACTCTCTCCCCACTCTATATACTTGTTATCAGAAGTTTTATATTCTTCATTGGTCTTGATTTCATCCATTAATGTAGATTCATCCTTGACTTCATTAACATTTTTTCCTCTTCATTTTCATTATCATATTTTTGTTCATTAATTTAATAGTTGTGAATAGATGTTTGTTCCTCTAATTCTTATTCTTCCTCATAATGGTCATTCTAATTACATTCCAAAAACTCTTCTTCAATGATAAGGTCAATAATTTGTTGTTCTAGGTTTTGAAAACAATTTGCAAAATCATGCATTGTGTTAAAAAACACTCCTTGTTTCTCTAGATTGATAAGTTTCAAGGTCACTATTTATACACTCTAATTTTACTATAAAGGGCCCTTTCTTTGACTCAGAAAGATTCTCCTAAAGTTTTTGCATCCCTCCTTTTCGCCAATTGATAGCTAAAGGATGATGTGTCCTATAATCACATAGACTCTTGATAATATCGATGACAAGTTTTTGTTCCTTAGCTTCCTTCAAAGACTCACAAGTATATGTGAGATGGTCAGTGGAATCACACCAAACACATATCCTAATGTTGGGAGTCTGACGTTCATTAAAGTTTCTTTGATTGGTCGGTTGAGGAAAAGGTGGTAGTACTATTGAAGGATTAGATGATGAAACAGGCTGAGGAAATTCAGTAGATTGAGTTTGCATAAAGGATTTATCATGATGATTCCGTGCGTAGACTACATTTTGTAAGGCAAACACTTTCTTTGATATATTTGCATGCATCTGTATCATATTATCTAATTTATTAAATAAGATTTCAAGTTGTAAATCAATCAGTATTTTTGATGTAGATGCTGATTACTCAACCTTTCGAGCTATATGAGTCTCTCTAGGTTCATGAGTAGAGGGGAAATTAGGACATAAATTAGGCACCGATTCATATAGAAGAGATTGACAATGCTTCATATGTGCAAGTGCCTCAGCCACTCCTTTAACAATAGCCCAATTGTCAATAAGCCCATATTGCTTACCTCGCTCTTCAAGTCTTCTCTCAACCTCAATTCTTACCTCCGGAGTCAAAATCTTAAGAAATTATGATACTATATCCGTAGTAAGGGCTACCCTATCATTCTTTCGTAATTGTGAAAACGTTTCATAAATTCACCATTAAGTTGGGTAATTGAAATTTGAGGCTTTGGGGCATTAATCGAATTCATAAAACCCTCTCTAGTTTGTTGACTAAAGTCTTCAAAATAGAACTCTTTATGGAGCTGCTTCCTTAATTCCTCTCATTCAAGTTCACTATGTGGTTCAATTACGGACATAAGTATTCCTATTGCAAGCCTACCTAGGTACATTATCCACTTAGATTCTGGTAATCCATGTATCTTAGCTAAATACTCAAATGTATCTAGATAGTTTGTAGCATTTACCCCCGTAAACTTGCCTTTATCTCTTAATAAGGTTTCCACAACCTTTTGACCCGGGGTTTCATTCATCATATTTTTGAATAATTCAGCCATTTTTCTTTCTTCTTGAGATGGAGCTATAGAATATACATTAGGATATTAGCATTGATGAACATTAGAATTTGCAATGCCAGAGAATAAACAGAATAGTTTAGAGAGATGGAACAAGAATATTAAGAAGATATGTGTCCAAGTCAGGTGTCATATTTTTTTTGTCGCCAAACTTAAGCAGGTGATTATTATCATAGTTAAAGCACGTCTGTCATAAGAGTATTGTAGGTGGAGGTCATCAGAGTGCAAAGTTTCTCAAAGATTATCAATCACAACAGTGGCATCAAAACTATCGGAACATCATACATATCAAGTATACATGATGGGGGGTTCGGTCGTAGTTGATGTTAATAGATCATAGCCATAGTTGGGGTCAGTTGCCAGAATAGAGTAAGGACTCCATCATCAGAGCGCTGTCGGTCTCTCTTCAGAATTGACCGGAGTTGAATCACATAAAAGCGCTGTCGGAATTCAGAGAGAGTAATGCTGCATCAATCCCCCCTTGTGAGGTGAACTAAGTCCCTTTTTTCTTTTTATAGGCTTCAATCACCATTTTTATCAGTGCTTTTCTCTCAGAAAGACGCCGGCATCATTATACATATCACGAAAAAACAATCGCCAAAGTTGTCGGTTGAGGAAAAGTGGATGCATCATTTTTATAAGCTTTGCTTTTTACCTCGACCCAGTTGCTTATATCATTTCGATGCTTTTAAATGGAATGTCGCTCGAGTGGGAAAAATACCTCATGTCCATTAGATCATGCAAAATACCTCATTGAAGGCGTTATTGCCACAAGAATGTTCTTCGAAGAAACTGCAATAATTTTCATTGATCTTCTCTGATATAAGGGTGTCCAAATGCACTCTTCATTTTGATCATTCGAATCGAGACCATGAAATTTCTTTCTCTAGTGCACATATACAAAAAGATAATCTTGACCAAGCCAACGCTTAAAACAGCCAATGTTATTTGAAGTGTCTCTTATGCTCAAAATGAACGAATGCCGAGTTCCAACAGTGTGTCAGCTTCCAACCGTGACTTTGTCGTTTGAGCTGGGAGTGAGGAGGCATATGGCAAAAGTAGATAAAAAATACACTGATTGCAATGATTCGTAACCCACTTGTAAGTGTGCAAGTCACGGTATGCCACAAAATAAATTAACTACAATATCAACCATAAACACAATATGACCAATGTGATCAATCCACCATAATTGTGTTGGCAATCCTCTTCAATGATCCGTGTGCGGTAATAACTTGTTGTCAAGAGTATAATAGAGGATACATTCATTGCATCTTTCCCATATGTTTAAGTGAGACATCAACTTGTTTCCATGCTTTAGGGTTTGGTTCATTCAAATCTTCAACCTTATCATAAACAAAGAGCAAATCTCTCTGAGAGCACGATATTAGTAAGTACGGTGTAGGTCTTCTCCAACAAATCAGCCTTTTTAGTTTTCTCTTCTAGCATCGAACTTACTTTTGCTAGGGCCTCCTATTTTTTGACCAATTCCTTGCACACAACGTTCACCGTGCAAGTGTGAGAGATCATGTTCTATCAATTGCTCTTGAAAGGCCTTCTGAACTTTGACTTTCTCATAATTAAAACTGTGAGAAGTGATGGAGATACAATCCAAAGATGAGGTTGGTGTTGCAAAAACTGCTCCACACCTGCCAAGATTACTTTATGGATGCTTAGTAGACACTTTGAGCTTGTTAATAAAGCATTAATACCTCGTTAATGATTTGGAAGATCATTCTCAAATTGATTCATCAAAATAGATAACTTGACACAAAATGGATGTTCAACAACTTGCTATTTTGGGATGGAGAGCCCTCTAGAATTTCACTAAGAGCTCACAACTTGTTGAGAATTGACCAAAGAAAAATTGCACACATTCAATTGAGTATATGATGAATCTAAAGCAACAAATTTGATGAATTTTAATGGGAGCAACAAATTTGATGAATTTTAATGGACTAGAATGAGAGAAATGAATTTAGGAACATTGGGGTGTCATCCCGACTTTTTAGGAATAACCTACCTACATACATAGGTTACTTCAAATTGATGTAGCTAATATGAAATTTGAGGTCAAGCAAATAGACATACCAGTTTACCTATACCAATTTAAATCACTTCAAAATACTAAGTACACAAAGGGAATGATAAGGCTCTTAAAGGAAAAGATATCCATGCGAACATTGGAGCCATCCTCGGCTCCATATTCGAATAGGTGGTTTATAGTGCCTAAGAAAAATGGGAAACTTTGTTTTATTCAAGATCTGTGGCCTATGAATAAAGTCACAATTAGAAATGTAGGGACATGACCTATAGTAGATGAGTTTGCTGAAGCATTTGCTGGGCATTCCATTTACTCCATGGGCGATCTGTATTCACGGTATGACCAATTTCAATTGGTTATTGAGAGCAGAGATATCACGACCATGAAGACTCCACTGGGCCTCATATGCATGTGTACTTTGCCATAGGGAGCAAAAAAGTTTGTGGTTCACATGATGAATGCCATGAACCTCGTTCTATGAGACTTTATACCATCATTGACTATGCCCTTTATTGATGATATTCCGATAAAGGGATATGAGGAAAGAGTGAAAGATGAGAGTTTGGATGCTTCTGTGTCCGAAAAGTTTGTTAGTGACCATATCTCTTACTATGAGAGAATCTTTGAGAAATTTGAAGATGTGGGGCTAACACTTTCTCTAGAGAAATCTGTTTTTGGAGTCGATGAGGTCCTCATTGTAGGACATCTCTGTGGACACTATGGCTGCAAGCCATACCCGCAAAAAGTTGAGGCAATTAACGGGATTTCTTAGGTGTGTCATAATGTCAATGAGGTGAGGAGATTCTTGAGAGCCTGTGTATTCCATGTGATTTGGATCCCTCACTTCACTCATGTTGCGAACCCATTATATGATCTTCTGAGGAAGAAAGAGAAGTTTTTTTGGATAGAGAAATAGTCAAGAGTGATGTGTAGACTAAAACAGCTGCTATTTGAACCCCTGATTCTGAAGCGTGTTGATTATTTAGGTTAGAGACCTATCATTTTGACCATTGACACCAATCCTATTGGTATAGGTTGGGTCATAGGTGAAGATGATGATGAGGGGCAGAGATATGCAGTTTGCTCTGATGTGAAAATTTTGCATGACACTCAAAAAAAATATCTGCAAATAAAGAGAGAGTTATGGGGATTAGTGACGCATTAAAGATCGATAAAGAATATTTAATTGGGGTGAATGTGGTAGTTGAGGCCGATTGTCTTCCACTGATTAGCATGATAGAAAACTGTTCTTCTACGGACATTGCTATGCTTAGATGGATCTCGTATGTAAAGTTTATAAATCCTGATTTTCTTCACATAACTGGGAAGTTAAATACAGTGGTTGATATGCTTTCAAGAGCATAATTTGATGATAATTTGGATGAAGATGATGAGGTAGAAAGAGATACACACATGATGAGATACAATCCATTAGTATACATATATGAGCAGTTCCATGAGAGTGAGTATGATGAGGAGTGGAGAGACATAGGAAAATATATGAGTACACTAAAACCTTCCCCAGGGTAGTCCATAAATAATTATAGATCCATCAGGAAAAAGTCTTACAAGTTTTTCTTGAAGGATGGACTTATTTGGTGACATGCTAAAGGTAAGGTAAAGAGTCCACAGAGGGTACTGAGTTCTAGGAGTCTTTAGAGCAAGGTGACGAGAGAGATGCACGAGACCTTATGGGTAGGCCACAAAGGATTCTATGTGACGTATGAAAAGATTAGGGAAGTCTACTGGTGGCCAAGGATATATGTGAGTGTGCAAGATTTTGTAGACACTTGTGCCACATGCCAGGTACATTCATCAGTTAGGCAAAGAGACCCATTACATCCAACTTACCCTCCTTTTATCCATTACAAGTGGGTGGTCAACCTTGTAACCATGCCCAAAGGGATAGATAAAATAAGGTATACTATGCTTGCTAGAGAGAAATTGACCAACCATGTGAAAGGTCGAGCTCTCTCTACAAAGACGACTTATAATGTATGAAAATTCCTTTCAGAAGAAGTCATATCGAGATTCAATTATGTTGAGAAAGTGGTTACGGATAAGGGAGAGTTAGATGCGAGAGAGGCAAAAGAGTTCTTTGATCTCCATGGAATTCGATTATCGCTCACTATTGCCTATAACCTTGAGCCAAATGCAAAGATCAAGAGAGGTCACCCTTCCATTGTGAAGGCGATCTCTAAGGCTTGCAGGGATGACATAAAGCAATGACCTAAATTTATTCCATTCATGTTATGGGCAGATAGGATGACGTACACTCGGTCCACAAGATTTATGCCTACTAAACTCATGTATTCTCAAAAGCCAATCTTCCCCATCTAGACTCAGATACTCAAGTGGTTGATGCTCTTGTGGAATGATCAAATGACGAGAGAAGAATTTTTATCATTCAGAATTAAGTAGTTAGAGCAAGGAATGGAAAATTGAAAGAATTAATCTAGAAGATAAAGGAGTCTAGGTTGAAAAACAAGATTTATTTTGACAAAACTCATCAACTCAAACCACATAGGATCGAGGTAGATGACTAGGTATTGGTGTTTGATAGTACATTCTGTTGAAAATCAAGTCTCAATAATGCAAAAAGGCTCAATCATGAGTTTTGCAAGTGGACCAATAAAAAAAGAGGACCCAAAGTCGTGGAATAAAGTTAGAAGCTCCACCAAACGCAATCAAATTCAAATCTCATCAAATCAGCCACCAAAAAGTGCACCTACACTGATTGGTGGGTGGTTAGCTAGATTGTAGGAAAAGTAAGATTCTATATAAGCACCATCACGCCTTTTTTTCTTGCTTTGTATGCATTCCACGAGTTTCCCACTTAGTTTAGTGAATTCATAAACTCTAGCAAGCATCCCCCTTGCTTGCATACCTCATTTTCTCATGCTTTTGCTCCTCTCTATCTAGAAGTGTAGTTAGGCTTTTCTAAATCTGACTGTACCAGATTGCAGAGCCTTTTTTGCTCTCTCATTGTAATTATTTTCATTTATTTCAAGCTTCATTTGGTCTGTCATATAGTGCCCAAAACTTTGCCAAAGTTTCAAGTTATTTGGCTGAGTGAGTTGTGAGAAATTGCCAACTTTCTGAAGGTATATCTATGCACATAGGCACAGAGTGTTGCAAATAGGCAGTCTGTTTTGCAGAGGGTGGTTCTCCCAGCTGGAATATCCATTTGGGATGCGTTAAAGCTTCATGGTAGCTCTTATAGTTTACTACCAGTTTGCAAAATTTCATTTTAAGCCTTTGTATTGTTGCTTGTGGATCTAGTGGAGGGTAGCCACCTTCCATTTTTGCATTGGGGTGTTAGAATCCATTTTTGCATTGGGGTAGCCACCTACAAGTTATTTCACTACTTGTGGACCTAGTGGAGGGTAGCCACCTTCCATTTTTGCATTGGGGTGTTAGAATCATCCCCCATTAGTGGTATTAGAGCCATTTTGGAGTCTTGGAGATATCAACGGAATCATATTGAAGACTTGAAGGGATCAAGACAACTCGTGGAAGCACAAGGAGGACTTATCAAAGAAAGAAGACATCGAAAGGGGGCTACATCGATCAAGATCTCAAGTAGTTGAAGGTTAGCAAGGGACAATCTATCAAAAGGTAATATCCACACCTTCTAAAGCATAAAAAATCTTGAGGAGAAGCTAGAGGAGCATTTTAGAGCTCAGTATGACTGAGTATAATGCACAAATAGAGAAGTTAGAGAAAGGCAATTATCAACCATGGAAATTTAGAGTTAGCAACTACCTTATGGGCAAAGGATTGTGGGGATTAGTGAGCCGCATGGAGCCAATGCCTCATGTACATGATCCACCACTTCAAGGGCAGGTCAAGGCACTTAATGAATGGATAGAAAGGGATAGGAGAGTCATATTCATTCTATCCCAACACATAAGGAGTAGCATGATAGGGCATATACAAGACTTGGACACATCCAAGAAGGTTTGGGAGACCTTTGAGAGATTGTACTCTTCATCAACGAAGGCAAGGAAGATTCAGCTCAAGAATGAGCTGAATAATCTTAGGAAATCACCATGTACTAACATAAATGAGTACATTTTGAAAGTTAAGGAGCTTGTAGATGCTTTAGGCTCAATTGGGAGCCCAATCAAAGATGATGATCTTGTTACGCACACTCTCAATAGCTTGAGAGAGGATGAAAGGTGGAAATCATTCACCACATCAGTTTATGTGAGGGATTCCCTACCAAAATTTGGTCAATTAGTCACATCGATGGTGATTGCGGAGATGAACCAAGGAGGTTCACAATCAAAGGGCAGCCAAGCCCAAGTTTTCTATGTAGGTAGAGGCAAAGGCAAAAGAGGTGGATAAAACTCCCAAGGCAGAGGGAGGGCCAAGAACAAAGGACATGAAAGTCATTGGCAGCAAATGGGTGTACAAGGTAAAGAGGCATGCAGATGGGAGCATCTCTAGGTATAAAGCAAGGCTGGTTGCCAAAGTTTTTGCTCAAACCTATGGCATAGACTTTGACGAAACATTTAGTCCAGTCGCTAAGATGTCCACCATTAGAACTTTGATTGCAATTTCAGCCTCAAATGGTTGGAAGATGTACCAGTTGGATGTGAAGAATGCTTTCCTAAATGGAGAGCTTGAAGAGGTAGTCTTCATGGACCAGCCCCATGGCTTTGAAGATGAGAGGTTTCCACATCATGTATGCAGGCTAAAGAAGACTCTTTGTGGACTCAAGCAAGCCCCAAGAGCTTGGAACCAAAGGCTTGTGGACTATTTGGTAAAATGTGGATCCAATTAGAGTCATGCAGACCCATCACTCTTTGCGAAGAAGGAAGGTAGAAAAATTGTTTTCATCTCTATATATGTTGATGATTTGATCATTACAAGGTATGATGAAGCTAACATCAAGGACATAAAGAGCAAGCTTGGATGTGAGTTAAAAATCTCAGATTTAGGGATTTTAAGGTACTTCCTTGGGATTGAAGTACTATATAAAGAGGAAGGTATATACTTGATGCAAAGGAAATACATTTTTGATCTTTTGAAGAAGTTTGGGTTGTGTGATTGCAATCTCATTTCAAATCCATTGGAAGTAAATGTTAAACTAAGTTCTCATGAAGGTGAAGTGAAGGATGTGACCATGTATAGGTCAATAATTGGTTCTCTCTTGTATGCTACTATGACAAGGCTTGATATTGCACATGTACTTGGAGTGTTATCTCAATTTTTTGCAAGCACCAAAAGTACCTCATCATTTTGCAACCAAAAGGGTACTTAGGTACCTCAAAGGATCAGTGAATGAAGGTCTATATTATCCATTTGATGATGGATTAAATGTACAACTTATTGTGATGCTAATTGGTCAGGTTCCAAAGATGACATGAGTAGCACTAGTGGATATGTTATCATGCTAGGGAAGAAGACCATCTCATGGATGTCAAAGAAACAACCAACCATGGCTCTTTCATTGATCAAAGCTGAGTATAGAGGCTTAGCACAAGTCTCATGTGAGCTTATCTGGCTCAAGAAGGTGTTTTTTGATCTTGCTTTTCAAGTTAAGCAAGTACCTATTTCTTGTGACAACATAAGTAGCATATGCTTGGCTCGAAATCTGGTGTTCCATGCAAGGTTGAAGCATATAGAAGTGCATTACCACTTTATTCGAGAGAAGATCATGTCAAAGGATGTCAAGGTGGAGCATGTCAATACAAAAGAACATTATGCAGATATGTTTACCAAAGCATTGGATGGAGTAAAGCTACAACACTTCAAGGCATGCATTGGAATGAAGGATCTAGGCATTGAGTCTTGAGGGGGAGTGTTGAAAATCAAATCTCAATCATGCAAAAAGGCTCAACCACAAGTTTTGCAAGTGGAACAATAAAAAAAGAGGACCCAAAGTCATGGAATAAAGTTAGAAGATCCACCAAACTCAATCAAAGTCAAATCTTATCAAACCAGCCATCAAAAAGTGCACCTACACTGATTGGTGGGTGGTTAGCTAGATTGTAAGAAAATTAAAACGCTATATAAGCATGATCCTGCCTTTGTTTCTTGAGTTGTATGCATTCCACGAGTTTCCCACTTAGTTTAGTGAAGTCATAAACTCTAGCAAGTAGCCCCCTTGCTTGCTTACCTCATTTTCTCATGATTTTGCTCCTCTCTATCCAGAGGGGTAGTTAGGCTTTTCCGAATCTGATTGTACCAGATTGCAGAGCATTGTTTTCTCTCTCATTGTACTCATTTTCATTGATTCAAGGTTCATGTGGTCTCTATTGATATATTTAGGTAGTGATGTGTGTGAACGCACTAGGACTGCCGGGGCACTTTTTTCCCTCTTTAGGAGGCTTTTTTCCTCCGGCTTGAATATATGCCTATTGCCCTAATGGGCTACTTATCTTTGTACATTCGCTAGTAATACATTCAGTATTATGTGTTTGTGCTCCAAGCTTCTTCTTCTTCCTTGTGTTGTTCGCGTGCTTTCGCAAATGTCTAACTCCAACAATTGGTATCAAAGCAGGTCGTCGCTTCATCTAGGGCACTGTCGACACTCCTCCATTTGCAGTATCAGATTCGCACGAAATTTGGTGAGCATACTCATGGTGTTTCAAAGATCAAAACAACTTTGTTATATGGTGCTGAAATCGCGATATGAGCTCGTTTCGACCTCCGAACGCACTATCGCAGCGCTTGTGCATGCTATTTCATCTTTTTATGCCAAAGGTATATACCAGTTTTTGTTCGCCAGTATAATCTTCTCGAAATCTGCTACAGGTTTAGCAGAACTCGTCTGGGCAGTTCCGTTCAACTTTTTGAGATACAGTCAATTTTCTGCATCAAGGTATTTTAGTCACCGGCCATGGCTGAAAGTAGTGATGTATTCCGTATGTTGGCTGTGGAGGATAAGGTGGATGGTACCAACTACCCATTGTGGGCTTATATGATGCGACATGTATTGGTTGCAAAAGGATTGTGGAACATTGTGCAAGGTGTTGAAAGACGTCTTGTTACACCTGAAACAACAGGTACTACAAATACAAGTGCTGGAGCTGATGAAGATGGTGTCGAAGATGATGTTGTGTAGATTCCTGTTCGTGCTGCTATTTCTGCTGCACCTACTGTAGAGCAGATTCGTTGGGATGGTAGAGATGCCCAGGCACATGCATTGATAGCTTTGTCTGTCAAACGTGCCATTATTCCTCATATTTGCTCTTGTAGAATAGCTAGGGATGCTTGGGATACACTTACCACATTGTACCAAGCTAGGAATGAGGCTTGTGTTGCTTACCTCCGAAAACAGTTGGAGAGTGAGCACATGAATTAAGGTGATTCTATGGACAGTTTCCTAACAAAGATCAAAAACTTGAAGGAACAGTTGATTTCTGCTGATGAGGTTATACCAGATAGCTCACTTGTGCAGACCGTTTTGAATGGTCTTCCTGATTCATATCAGAGTTTTGCTTCTACTCTTCGGTTGATGATGAAAGGCAATCTAAATGCCTTATCATTTGAGGAGTTAGTCTCTGTTCTGTTGCAGGAAGATCAGTCAAGGCCGAACAGGTCCATTATGCGTGTTGCAGATCAAGCTTTCCTTGCTAGGCAGAAGGGCAAAGGAAAATGGAGCTCTTCTACTAGTAAGCAAAAATCTACAAATGCTGCACATTCGAAGAACTAGGATAAAGATGAGAAGAAATCAGAAAAGCAGAAATTTTTTTGCAAGTACTGTAAAGGGAATGATCATATCATAAAGAACTGTCCAAAACTGGCTGCAAAAGAGGCAAAGAAAAAGGAGGTTGGAATGGTTGTTGCAGAAGCCTCTACACCAAAAACAGAGTCTGCTAATCTTGTGCAGGAAGAAGAATGGGTGTTTACTATTGTTTGCAGTTTTGACCCATCTTCTCATGAGCAGTGCATGTCTGCAGTGGACTCAGATGTTTGGTACTTTGACAGTGGGGCGGCCAAACATATTACCTCGTAGCGCAGTTTCGTCTCTTCACTCGAGCCTGCCCCTACAGGGAATACTGTCACATGCGCCAACAACTCCTCTTATCCTGTTATGGACTACTCCTGATGGTAGTTCTTTCACCTTGTCAGATGCTTTATTTGTGCCAGGGATCAAGAAGAATTTGCTATCAATTTCTGCATTAGCCAAGATTGGCTTGGTTGTGAAATTGTTGATGACAGATGTACAGTTCATGATCTGTCAAATGGCGATGTTATTATTGCTTCTGGCATTTTATGTCGTGGGCTGTATAAGCTCATAGACTATGAAAGATCTGTGAATGATTCAGCATGTGCAGTTCATGATTCTCAGGCTATCTCAGATGCAAAGCTTTGGCATGCACGCTTTGGTCATCTGAATTTTGCTAGTTTGCTACGCCTGCAGAAATCCGATATGGTGTCTTCTTTGCCCAAGCTTGAGACACCTGTAAAACATGTATGTGAAGGCTGTATTTTGGGCAAAATGCAGCGTTCCTTCTTTCCAAAAGATGGTTCAGTTCGGGCTATGCAGAAATTGCAGCTTGTACATAGTGATGTCTCTGGTTCTATGCAGACACCCTCTTTTGGAAATTACCTTTACTTCGTGACTTTCATTGATGATTTTTCCAGGCATGCATGGGTATATCCACTCAAAGAAAAGTCCAAAGTGTTCATGTGCCTCAAACAGTTTTTGGTTTTGGCTGAAAATCTGTCAGCATGTAAAATGGGCACCCTCCGTTCTGATCGAGGGGGGGAATATATGTCTTCTGATTTTAATGCATTTCTGGCTGAACATGGGATAAAACACCAGTGTATAGTGTCGTATACACCTCAACAGAATGGAGTTGCTGAACGGAAGAACAGGTCTCTCATGGAGATGGCGAGGTGTATGGTCAAGAGTCAGGCTTTACCTCATAGTTTCTGGCTTGAGGCTATCATGTGTGCAACATATGTACTGAACAGGTGTCCCACTAAAGCACTGCAGTCTATCACTCCATATGAGGCTTGGCATGACCGCAAGCCATGTGTTGCTCATCTGCGTGTTTTTGGTTGTTTGGCATATGCACTAGTGCCTGAACAACATCGCAGAAAATTGGATGGTAAGGTAGTAAAATGTATTTTTGTTGGGTACAGTTCTGAAAGTAAAGGCTATCGTCTGTATCATCCACAGACTAAACGCATTCTGGTTAGCCGTGATGTTGTCTTTATGGAAGATGCTATTCATCCATTGCTTTCATGTACAAAGGAGACATCTGTTAGCTCCAAAGACATGTATGATACTTTGATGCCTCTTTTTACAGCTGGATAGTCTAGTGTTGGTCCTAATGAGGCAACTTCTCACCCTTTGCAGGTTTCATATGATGATGCAGATCATTCCATTTCTGATGCAGATTTACATGATGCACTTGTTGATGAGAGAGCTGATATTGAGCAGGCAAAAACTATGCCAAAATGGCTTGTGCAGACTTTGCATGACAGTAAATTAGATGGCACCTTTGTCATATCGTACTCGTTCAAGCTCTCATAGTGCCTCCTTTGCATCAGATTGCTATGCTATGGCTGCATCTAGTCTCTATGATGAGAATGAGCCTGTTTCTTTTGATGAAGCACAAAATTCAAAAAATTGGATGGTTTCTATGCAATCTGAATATGATGCTATAATGAAGAATGGTACATGGTCTTTATGTGACTTGCCTCCTGGCAAGAAGGCCATTGCCACTAAGTGGATATACAAGCTGAAGTGTAAACCTGATGGTACAGTTGACAGGTATAAGGCTAGGCTTGTTGCAAAGGGTTATGCGCAGGAAAGAGGCATTGATTTTGATGAGACCTTTGCACCTACATGCCGTATGACTACTGTTCAGAGTATTTGTGCACTTGCAGCCCATCATGGTTGGAATGTACATCAGTTGGACATTAAAACAACATTTTTGAATGGTGACTTGCATGAAGAAGTGTATGTTTTTCAGCCCCGTGGCTTTGTGCAGAAAGGGCATGAAAACAAGGTATGCAGGTTAAAGAAGGAATTATATGGTTTAAAGCAAGCACCACGTGCTTGGTATGAGAAGATACATGCCTATCTGATTGCACATGGTTTTGAGAACAGTCCAACTGAAAGAACCTTATATGTTAAGAGTGCGAATGATGTGCTTCTGATCATTGTTGTCTATGTTGACGACATGCTGCTCACTGGTCCTATTGAGAAGCATATTGCTGATTTTAAGGCTGATTTTCATGCCTCATTTGAGATATCTGATTTGGGGCATTTGCATCACTATTTGGGCATTCAATTTATGCAAGTTGATGGTGGAATGGCTTTGTGTCAAACGAAATATATTGACACATTATTGTAGCGTTTTGGCCTTGAAGACTGTAAGCCTATTGCCACTCCTATGGAGACAGGTTTACGATTGAGTCAATGATGCTGGAGATGCATTTGATGCTGTTCTCTATCAGTAGGTTGTTGGATGCTTGATTTACTTATGCATTACTCGTCCAGATATTCAGTTTGCTGTCTCACAGATGAGCAGGTTTATGCATTGCCTAGGAGTCACGCATTGGAAGGCGGTTAAGCGCATCTTTCGCTACTTGAGTGGTACTCGGCTACTTGGGTTGTTTTATCCCAAGGGGGGATCACTACTGCCAGATTTGCATGCTTTTTCTGACTCAGATTGGGCTGGTTGCTATGACACTCGTGTGTCCACCAGTGGTTTTTGCTTCATGCTTGGTAGCTCATGTATATCTTGGTTGAGCAAGAAGTAGCCTACTGTGGCCACTTCTAGTTGTGAGGCTGAGTATAGGGCAGCTTTCACAGCGACTGTTGAGTGTGTGTGGCTTAGACGCCTTATGGCTGATTTGGGTGTTGGCGAGTCTTCTGCCACCAACATCTTCACTGACAGTCAGAGCGCATTAGCAGTTGCGAGGAACCCTGTGTTCCATGCTCGCACTAAGCACATTGAGGTGCATTATCACTATGTCAGGGAGAGGTTCTCTGCTGGGGAGATCAGCTTGGCATATGTGCCCACGCAAGAGAACATTGCAGACCTTTTCACGAAGGCTCTGCCTAGGGAGAAGTTTGAAGCTTTCCGCAAAGGTTTGGGCTTACTTCCTTTTGTGGAGTGATTTCCACATAGCTTGGCACTTCCTTATACATGAGTGCCAGCACCTTGTTCACCGCATCACTCCCAGGGGGGATTTGTTGATATATTTAGGTAGTGATGTGTGTGAACACACTAGGACTGCGGGGGCACTTTTTTCCCTCTTTAGGAGGTTTTTTTCCCCTGGCTTGAATATACGCCTATTGCCCTAATGGGCTACTTATCTTTGTACATTCTCTAGTAATACATTCAGTATTGTGTGTTTGTGCTCCAAGCTTCTTCTTCTTCCTTGTGTTGTTCGCGTGCTTCTGCAGACGTCTAACTCCAACAGTCTCTCATATTGTGCCCTGAATTTTGCCAAAGTTTGAAGTTATTTGGCTAACTGAGTTGTGAGAAATTGCCAACTTTGTGAAGGTATATCTCTACACATAGGCAGAGAGTGTTGCAAACAAGTAGCCTATTTTATAGACGGTGTTCTCCTAGCTAGGATATCCATTTGGGATGCATTAAAGCTTGTTGGATAGCTCTTATAGTCTGCTACAAGTCTCCAAAATTGCATTTTAAGTCTCTGTATTGTTGTAGAGAAAAGTTCAAAACAGTGAGCATATATCACTGCTTGTGGACCTAGTGGAGGGCAACCATCTTCCATTTTTGCATTGGGTTGTTAGAATCATCCCCCATCACATTGGACACTCAGTATGATGCTGGGAAGAAATTGATTAAACGATGGTTTGAGCCATATGTAGTGAAGCAGACTAGAGACTTTTGGGAGTGAAAGCTTGGGAATGTGATGGCATAGTCAAACTGAGTGCATGCATATGCTGACTGATTTGAATTCTTGGTGAGTGGGATTCTTTGGGTCCTACTATTTGTTTCTTACGAGATCTTACCTCCATATGGATCATGATTCGAGAAAAACCTTTACACTCAAGCCAACTATATATGTGTGTCCATGTTGTTAGTGCACTACGATACGAGTTGACACTAGTTTCGTCGTAGGTCTGACCTATCTATGGTCATGCACTTGCCTGGGTCTGTAGGTGGGTGGAGTCACTTTGGCTAGGTGGTCAGATCCACGAGCTAACATTGATTTCATGTAAGGTTGGCATCGTGTGTCGTGCACTATGGCAGACAAGTGGGGTAAACTTGGCCGGGTGGACAAGTCCATGAGTTGCACTCGATTTTAGCATAGGCCAACTTTTGACAAAAAAGTGTTAAGCTAAGATGAAGTGAAAAAGAAAAAGATATGATGGAGAGTTGGATAGTAGGAGATAAATAGAGGAATCTGTGCATATTCTACAAAATAAGTTAGTAGAGCTTAGTATATGCTAGTACTTAAGATAAGTTGTTGGATTTGAATGAGTGGAATGAATGAAAGATCTACTGAGCCTACAGTTCATTCATATGGTTACTTGTCTGATTGCGAAAGAAAAGACATAGTAAGACGTTTGTGAAGCTTGCATCTGCTTTATTTTTTAAAATTTTTACTAATTTTTATAAATTTTCATGATATCATGTTTCAATTTTTGAAAAGAAAAACATAAAAACTAGAAAGAGTTTTCAAAAGATCCTGTTATGCTTCGATTGGTTTTTGCAGGTTGGCCCATCGTGACCATTCACAGGTTTAGTGGGAGCAGATGTCAGGATGAAATCCCTCAGGGATGTGTACATCAAAATTTTTTTTCAAGTCTGTTTTATTGATTTTTTGGGTGTGATATGATGTTTTGACCAAAAAAGAGTTATAATATGTGCATGTTTTGATTGATTATGAAATGTGAGACCATGTTCTATCTATAGATTGGACCTATATATTTGTAAATATCTCATTAATCTACCTCCAAACCCTTGAAATCCAGGGTTTGATCCTTGAAAACCCTAGGTTTGACCCTTGAAACCCCTTGAAAACTTGAGTTTTACCCGACAAAAACCTAACCTAAACCCTTAGAAACCCTAGGATTTCAGCCCATAAGTATAAATAAATCCTTAGATTGATGTGCTTGGCTTTATTCATAGGTAAACCCTAACTTTTCCCAATTAAAAACCCTAGGTTGGAACCTTAGTTTTGGCATTAACCCTAATGTTAACCCTTCAATTTAATTTAAATTTGTACATAAGCTATGAAACCAAACCTTAACCCAAGAAAAATAAAAAGAGAAAAAGAAAAAGATACAAAAATAAAAAAAGAAAAATTGGAAAAATAAAAAGAGAAAAATAAAAGATAGAAATAAAAGATGTGATTTTCTAAAAATAGAAAAAGAGCATGCAAGAAGATTCTGGAAATAGAAAGAATCAATGAGGAGGTTAAAAGATTCTAGAGAGAAGCCCTAGGGGGAACCTATAAATAGAGGAGAGAGAGATTTATGCCTTTCTTATTGTAAAAACGTATGTGTAATTCTACTCAAGAGAGAGAAGATGGCCAAACTTGTGCATCCTTTTGCATTGGAACATTTTTTATCTTGGAAAGCTTGTCTAGTAACTAGAGCGTTTATAGATGGAGGATAGGAATTCAGATCTTTCAAAAGAATAGGAGGCAGGATTTGGCCCTAGTGGCCTTGGCATTGTTTCCGTTTGTGAAGTTCATGGTTATGCATCATTGAGGCGTGGGCTACTCTGTATTGCAGAAAGCATTGCCAGAGCATGTTAAGAAAAGTCTTGAAGACCCAACTAGTAGATATTCATTTGGTTGTAGTCATGCAAAACAAAATTTGGAGTCTGGATCACCAAAAATTTATCTCAAATTTCTTCAAAAGGTCTTTCTATGCACATCCACTTATGGACATTCCAATACAAGAGGGTGATCTGCTTAGGTATCCCTCATTTTTTCATCCAAACAAATGGCCAAAGGAAGATCTTCTAGAAGTTGAATCTGTTGAGATATCAAGCTCAACATGTGATGATCCAGGATGAGACGTACCAGTTTTTCGTTTCTCTGACATGTATAGTGGTCACGCCGGTATATGTCAGGGATACTTCATTGAGCTTTATTAGATTTATCTACCGAGAGTGATGGCACATTTGTTTCTTGCCAGCTCACTCATTCGCGGACATTAGGTTTTTCCTTATGTACTGGTCTTTATATATTGCACTGGTTGTATTCTTGTTTTTAGGTCATTCTTGTACATTCCTTTTATGTAATAGAAGAAGAAGAAGAAGATCATTCTTCCTTGCCTCAATCTGTGTGTGTGCTTCTCCTTGAAAGTGAGAGTGTGTGTGTGAGCTCTCTTCCTTATCTCCTTCCTCGTGACATGGTATCAAAGCCAGCGTGGTTGTTGTATATTATTGAACAATGCATTGTTAAAGTGTTATATTATTAATGTATTAATATGTTTTTGATGTTTCTGATATAGCAGCTGAAGGTTCGTGAGGAGCGTGCAAGGCGTGAAAGGGCGGACATCAATAATCCGAATAATTATTATTTATTTTGTAAATAAACCCGCGTAGAAGGTTCTATTGTTAGAAAAGTAATGGTTAGAATAAGGGTCGTGGTAGACCGTAGTTTTTGTTATTGAAAGCAATGGCTTTCTGTAAAAGTTATCAACTTTTAGTTTCACGCCTGCTTTTCGAAGCAGCCCTCTTGTAACCACTCTTTTCGACGTAATCAAAAGTCCTATAAATACATGCACTCTATGGACTGTCAAAACAGAGTGCATGGGGGGAGATTGCACCCAATACTGCGTTGTGTCTCGTCTCTTGTTGCATCTATTCTCTGTGTGTTTTTCGGTTCCGTAATCTCTGTATGCGCGTGAGTAAGATCCTGACAACAGTGGTATCAGAGCTCTGCACGCGTCAATACAGAGGGTTCTGTTCTCTGTTCTCTGTTCGCGATTCCGATTTCGTCTCCGTCTCCGTTTCCGTTTCTTGTTCCTGTTCCGGTTCCGGTTCCGGTTTCTGTTCCTGTTCCAGAACGTCTTCACCTACGTCTTCTCCTTCGGCTTCTACTTCGTCTTCACCTACGGCTTCACCCACGTCTTCTCCTTCGGCTTCTCCTTCACCTACGTCTTCTCCTTCGTCTTCACCTACGGCTTCACCCAAGGCGTCGACTAAGGCAAAGAGCTTAGGCAATAACTTAGGCAATACATTGGCAACATTGGCACCCAAGGCTCCCTTGGCGACTGTTGGCTACGCGCGAGACAATTTTAACTTTTGAGTGGTAATAAAGAGGTTTAGAGTCCTTAAGGTAGGAGGATTTGAACCCACAACCTCCTACTTTCAAGGGAAGTACTTTGACCACTCCACCATCTCTTGGAGTTGTACTCAAATTCTCTTTCTTTGGTACTTGTGCAAGGCGCTCGCGGCGATTTCTAGGATGGACCCAACAAAGAATTAAGTGTAACTTTCAATCCGTAGGTCGGATTGAGGCGTGTAATATACCGTTGGAAAGCTCTCGGAACGAACTTTCCAATGAGCTAGCTTCGAAGTGTGAATTCATTCAAAATCCTTGGGTGGCACTTGATTGAGTGTTCAAGATACCAAGCAAGGTTGAGAGCAAGGATCCAAGAGCACCATGGCGGATTACAGTAATTCACCTTTACCTGGAGTTTCATTCGAACAAGAGTTAGAGATTATGAACCAAGAACTTCAAGCACTTCAACAAGCCATACACGGACGTTATGCTATGCTTCAATTCGACGGACGAAAAGATGGCCGCTTTGTCTTATCATGGCTATCCCTATTCAACGATTTCTTTTCCGACGAGTTATATTCAGAAAATCAGAAAATCGAGTTTGCCACTAATTATTTGGGAGGACGAGCGCAGTTATGGTGGAATGATCTTTCTCGTCGTGCAGATTGTCCACGCACCTGGAAGGCTTTTCAAGAAGAGTTTAAAGATTCATTCTTACCTTTACAGTTTACCTTACATGTTTGATAATTATGATGTATTTACACATTGAATTTAGTCTATAGGAGCATATTACCTTTAATTTTTGAGATTTTGTTTTACTGCTATGGAAAGATATCTCCGATCTCTTTATAGAGTGGCTATAACATATCTTTTGAGCTTCTCTTCCAAGATCAAAAGAATTTGGACTTTACCCATTCATCATCAAACAAACTTTTTTTTAATCATCTTTTCGTAGCCTCGATTCCTGAAGGCATATTGTCATGCTATTATGATAAAGGGGTGGATCATCTTCAGCACCTGCACACATCGGCAAATTACTTTGTAACCATCCAGATACGTTTCTTGTCAATTTATATGCATAGCTGTCTTCTTTTTGCATCCACTTACATTTTGAACATGCATGTTTTGCATTGTACATGGAATATACGCATCGTTTAAACATGGTTTGTCTTGTATGGTACATGAATTCTTATTGCAGGGACAAGTATGTATTTTATTGCAGGTTAGCGAGGAGAAACATACATATGGCAGGGTGTGTAATCCCCTTTTGGTTTCTTTGTGCATAGATTGTGCCTATTGGCATCTATATCATGGAAATTGTTTGTCGGAAATTTTCCGATTTTGAAAATCACGCCGTTATGCTGCCGAAATTTTTACAAAATTCATATGCACATGCATTCAAGTATAAATTCATGATTAGAAAATTAATTATTATTTTATCATATCCAGATATTCATTTTTGTCATCACTTTTGGATTACATTTTTGACTTAAATCCTGTATATCATACCCCAACACATTAATGTACCAGCTCCATGAACATTTCCATGCATGTATTTTTACATGGCACATGCCTATTTTCTTTATTCAGTGATGAAACATGTGACTGGCCATCCATGTTTATTATTTTATCACCTGAGGTCAGTTGCTTGTTCAACTGAGGGGCATGTTATACCTTATGGAATATGTTAAACAATGCATTGTTGGATTGTAACATGGAATATGTTAGCCAATGCATTGTTGGATTGAAATATGAAATATGGAATGGCCAATGCATTGTTGGATTGTAACATGGAATATGTTGGCCAATGCATTGTTGAATTGTAACAGTAACATGGAATATGTTGAACACTGCATTGTTATTGTTAGAGTATTAACTTATTTTATCAACTGAGGTCAGTTGCTTGTCAACTGAGAGGCATGTTGTATATTATTGAACAATGCATTGTTAAAGTGTTATATTATTAATGTAATAATATGTTTTTGATGTTTCTGATATAGCAGCTGAAGGTTCGTGAGGAGCGTGCAAGGCGTGAAAGGGCGGACATCAATAATCCGAATAATTATTATTTATTTTGTAAATAAACCCGCGTAGAAGGTTCTATTGTTAGAAAAGTAATGGTTAGAATAAGGGTCGTGGTAGACCACAGTTTCTGTTATTGAAAGCAATGGCTTTCTGTAAAAGTTATCAACTTTTAGTTTCACGCCTGCTTTTCGAAGCCGCCCTCTTGTAACCACTCTTTTCGACGTAATCAAAAGTCCTATAAATACATGCACTCTGTGGACTGTCGAAACAGAGTGCATGGGGGGAGATTGCACCCAATACTGCGTTGTGTGTCGTCTCTTGTTGTGTCTATTCTCTATATGTTTTCCGGTTCCGTAATCTCTGTATGCGCGTGAGTAAGATCCTGACAACAGTGGTTGTAGAGAGCTCGTGGAGAAGGCGACAGTGAATACTACGCGGCAAGGCGTGGAGAAAACGCGATTTCACAAACGGCCTGCGTTTGATACGAAAATCGCCGTGAAGGTAGAAGACCTCAAAATATTTTCGAGAACCATCTCGACCTCCGTTTCGAGCCCGCAAGGTGGGGCCCACAAAAAAACCAGGTCAATTTCAGAAACTATAACTTGCGTTGTGTTCGGCGACACTCATATATTGCAGATTCAAAATTTCAAGCGATTACGTGTACTGTTGATACACAAAAACTGTGTTTTTCTGAGATCAAACTGTCACGTCATAGTGCGACAGTGTTCAAGCAGAAGTTCTGCTTGTAGTGTGTTGTGGTGTTGTGAATTGTTGCAGAAATGGCAAACGCAGATGGAATGAGTCAGCTTATGAGCGATAAGCTGGACAAGAACAACTTCCATGCTTGGAGATTCAGAATGACGAATTTCCCGATGGGAAAAGGCTACTAGAAGTACATCGAAGGAGAGAATGAAAATGCTCCGCAGTTACCAGAAAGGAATCGGACTGCAGAACAGTTAAGAGCATATGAGGAATGGAATCAAGGAGCACGAAAGGTAATGTATTGGCTATCTGTTAGCATACAAGATAGCATGATTGGACACATACAGGATGCCAAGACTCCGAAAGAGGCTTGGAACAGTTTGGTCACTTTGTACGAGACCAATACAAAGGCACAGAAATTGCAACTCAAGAATGAACTGCATACATTGGAGAAAAAGAGCATGTTGGTAAGTGACTACACTCTAAATATCAAAAGCATATGTGAGTCGCTTGCATCTATTGGCGTGAATGTAGATGATGATGATAAGGTGGAAGTGTGCCTCCGTGGTTTAGGAGCTGCATATAAGCAGTTCAGAACTTCTATACAGACGAGGGAAAATATTCCAAATTTTGTTGATTTGGTCTCTATGCTGATCATTGAAGAAAAGAATCTTGGTGAGGATTCAAACTCCCAAGGAAAGCCCAGTTCTGAGCAGGTATTCTACTCTGGCAGAGGAAGAGGCAGAGGTAGAGGTTTTGGAAGTGGAAGAGGAAATAGTAGTCAAGACCAAGGTCAACAACATAATCATGCAAGAGGAAGAGGACAGTTTCGAGGCAGGGGGAGCCAAAGAGGTCGTAGAAATTTCCAAAGAAATGATTCAGGTAATGATAGTAAAGGATGTTGGAATTGTGGTAAACCTGGACACTTTGAACGTGATTACAAGTTAAAGAATCAAAATAATAGAAGATAGCAAAACAACTATGCATCCACAAGTGCAGATGATTCTGAGAAGTTGTTTATGGTTCAACATCACATGATGAATACGATGTCTGCTGGTGTTTCAAAATCGAATGATAATATCTGGTATGTTGATGCAGGTGCTTCAAATCACATGACCAGTCATGCAGAATGGTTTAGTAGTTTGCAGAAAATGCCAGTTCGTGGATATGTTGAAACAGGTGATGACACATTGCATCCTATTGAGCATACAGGAAACATAGCATTGTCTATGGAGGACGGAAAGGTAAAACATCTCGCTGCTGTGCTGCATGTTCCAAATATAACGAAGAATCTGGTTTTTGTTGGACAAATGGTTGACCAGGGATTTCAAGTCAGGTTCAATGCTGATGGATTATATGTAGAAGAGTACAAGCAGGATGGAAGATTGGTTGCCAAAGGAAACAAAGTGGGTAGGATGTTCACCTTAAATGTGAAGATTCCTGAAATGAATGCAGCCATGTTTGCGAAAGGTGCAGGAGTTATTGCAGATATAGAGATATGGCACAAACAGATTGGACATGCAAACTTGCAAAGGCTGAAACTGATGAAGTCAAAGGAGATTGTCCATGGACTACCGAATTTCAAAGTTGCAGAAATGCAAAAGGTATGTGCAGCATGTTAATTTGGTAAACAATCAAGAGCATCATTTCCACATGACAAGCATGTTAGTGAGAATGTACTAGAAGTAGTACATACATATGTTTGGGGTCCAGCAAAGACCACATCTATGGGCGGTTGCAGGTTTTATGTTACTTTCATTGATGACCATACACACAAAGTATGGGTATATTTCATGAAAGAGAAGAGTGAGGTGTTTACTCACTTCCAGAATTTTAAAGTTATGGTGGAAAAGCAGACAGGGAAGTACATTCAAACATTAAGATCTGATGGAGGAGGTGAATACATGTCAAATGAGTTCATCAATTTTCTAAAAAATCATGGAATTCGGCATCAGTTTTCATGCAGGTACACACCACAACAAAGTGGTGTTGCTAAACGCAAAAATAGACATATTGCAAAAATAGCAAGAGCCTTGATGGCTGAGAAGAATATGCCTCATTGTTATTGGGCAGAAGTTGTGCATACTGCTGTATACATCATGAACAGAACTCCGATTGCTGCTGTACATCAAGCTACACCTGAAGAGAAGTTTACAGATAAAAAGCCAAACTTATCACATCTAAAAGTTTTTGGTTGTATTGCATATGTACATGTTCCAGATGAGTTGAGGACGAAGCTTGATCCGAAAGCAGAAAAATGTGTCTTCATTGGATATTCCCTTTAGCAAAAGGGGTACAAATGTTATAACCCACTCACACGACAGGTGAAGGTGAGCAGAGATGTGGTATTTGATGAAATGTCAAGCTTCTATGCAGATGCCAAAGAAGGACTGAATCTTGAACCAAATGACAAAGAAAATGCTGAAAAATCTAGTGCAAAATCTCAAGTTTTGAGTGGACCGGATGCATCACCAAGCAATAGTTCCAACTCAAATCCATGGAGTGGAAGATTGCATGGAAATTGCAGTCCAGCAAATTCATCAAATACATCCAAGAAAGGTAAAGAAAAGCTTTCTACTGGCAGTAAAACAGGTGTAGGTTTTGAAGATGTTGATGGAGATTCAAGCAGTTCAGAAAAGAGTCTTGATGAGGAACTTGGATTGCCCTCTGTGAAGACTCCAGGAGTAAGAAGGGCACATGCAGATGATACAAGAAGAAGTGACCTAGTACCAAGAAGATCTGGGAGGATGCGTAATTCAGTGCAACGATTGACATATGATAGTTACATGGCTCGCCATTGTGCCTACATGACAAAGGTAATACATGTTGCTGAACCTTCTTGTTTTGAAGATGCAATTGGTAATGCAGATTGGGAAAAAGCTATGGATGAGGAGATGGCTGCACTTTATGGAAATGATACATGGAATCTGGTTCCATTGCCGCAAGGAAAGAAATCCATAGGTTGCAAATGGGTTTACAAGGTAAAGCATAATGCTGATGGTAGCATAAGCAGGTATAAAGCATGATTGGTAGCTAAAGGTTATGCAGAGACATATGGCATTGATTATGAGGAAACATTCAGCCCTGTAGCTAAAATGTCTACTGTCAGGACACTTGTTGCATTAGCTACAACAAAAGGATGGACTTTGCATCAGATGGATGTGAAGAATGCTTTCCTACATGGTGAGTTACAGGAAGAAGTATATATGGACCAGCCATAAGGATATGAAGATTCAAAGCATCCAGAATATGTTTGCAGGTTGCAAAAGGCTTTGTATGGGCTGAAGGAGGCTCCGCGTGCATGGCATGCAAGGATTGCTGATTACTTAACCAGCATTGGGTTTTCTATGTGTGATGCAGATCACTCACTATATGCAATGAAGGCTGATGATGGCATCACTATTGTGGCTATTTATGTCGATGATCTGATTGTAGGTGGTGATAATGAAGAAAGCATCAAAGAGGTAAAGAAACTTCTTATGCAGGAATTTGACATGAAAGATCTTGGTGTGCTGCGCTATTTCTTGGGCATTGAGTTTATACATATAGAAACAGGTATATGGATGTCGCAAAGGCAATATGCCTTGAATATGCTGCAAAAGTATGGTATGGCTGATTGTAAGCCAATTTCTATGCCTTTAGATCAGAATTTGAAATTGGCTACTACATCAAGTGAAGCATTGGAAAATGCTACTATGTACAGGAAAATTGTGGGAAGTCTTATATATCTTACAATTACAAGGCCTGATTTAAGCTACATTGTTGGACTTGAAAGTCAGTTTATGCAGGTTCCTAGGAAGCCACATTTGGATGCTCTGAGGCGCACTCTACGTTATGTGAGTGCTACTTTGGATTATGCATTGTTTTATGAAGCTGGTGTAGATTTGTAGGTTCATGGATACACCGATGCAGATTGGGCTGGTAGTACTCTAGATAGAAGGTCTACTAGTGGCTTTCTTTTCTCACTTGGAGGTGCAGCTATTACATGGAGCAGTAAGAAGCAACCAACTGTTGCTTTGTCGAGTACTAAGGCTGAGTATAGAGGTGCTGCAATGGCAGCATGTGAGGCATCATGGCTGGAGATGTTACTTGCAGATTTAGGTGTGGAAGTGCAAAAGCCTATCACTATCTATTGTGATAATCTTAGCAGCATACAGTTAGCACGAAACCCTGTTCTCCATGCTAGAACAAAGCATATCGAGGTACATTATCACTTCATCAGAGAGAAGGTATTCGCAGGTGATATTGATCTTGTTTATGTGAGAACAGATGAGTAGGTTGCTGATTTTTTTACCAAAGCACTTGGAGCTGAGAAGTTGAAGAAGTTTCGGAAGATGCTTGGATTACAGGATATGGCATTGAGCTTGAGGGGGAGTGTTGAGATATCAAGCTCAACATGTGATGATCCAGGATGACACGTACCAGCTTTTTGTTTCTCTGACATGTATAGTGGTCACGCCGGTATATGTCAGGGATACTTCAGTGAGCTTTATTAGATTTATCTACTGAGAGTGATGGCACATTTGTTTCTTGCCAGCTCACTCATTCGCGGACATTAGGTTTTTCCTTATGTACTGGTCTTTATATATTGCACTGGTTGTATTCTTGTTTCTAGGTCATTCTTGTACATTCCTTTTATGTAATAGAAGAAGAAGAAGAAGATCATTCTTCCTTACCTCAATCTGTGTGTGTGCTTCTCCTTGAAAGTGAGAGTGTGTGTGTGAGCTCTCTTCCTTATCTCCTTCCTCGTGATAGAATCAACATTCAAGCAACTTGCAAAAGTAATTCTAGATGTTGGTTTGCTGTTAGCCTTCCACTGTGACAAATATGTAATGAAAGTGAAAACCAAGATCCTATATCTTCTTGATGTGGGTGGCACACAGACCATGGATCATTGATGGGCGAGTTTCCACAACTTATCATCCTTTTTTGCACAGAGAGAGGTCAGCAACGATGGAGATCTAGCGAGAGAGAGAGAGAGAGATGGGTGTTGTAGATGCACGTGGATGTAGAAGTCAATCGCAGAAGAAGATGCAAGTCGATCGTGTTGATGATCACGACATCATTGTGTGTGTGTGTGTGTGAGAGAGAGAGAGAGAGAGAATGGAAGAGGTGGTAGAAGTCAGAGGGGTTGAGAGAGAAAGATAGGAGGCTTTATTGGAGCACTTGAAAAGTTTTTGAAACTCTTGCACTCAGTCAAGGAATGAGACAAGGGGAAAGTATCAAGTTGAGATGCGGAGAGATAAAGATGATGCTATAGAGATTACTAGAAAAAAGAAGGCTGCACATCTATACACATAGAAATAACGGATGGTATAAAGTGCTCTATCATGATACTCTAAAGATACACATGCATCTTCATTTATACGGATTCTGAAGACATCATAAAAAATTACAACCTTGTGATACCCTAGTCATTTGATTTTGGTCAATACCATGATAAGTTACACATAGAGATTTCATATTACATGTGGTTTCCGATTTGGATACTTTACTACTTGTATCGAGGCTGACAAAATCCCAGAGCTTTGCAAAGTATGCAAAAAGAAACTTCTGTTCTTTGAAAGAAAGAATAGTGTACAGGAATGTATCCCTAGAATACTATGACATTACAAATTGATCCTTGATTCGGCACAATTATTGAATTAGTCCTCCATTATATTGTTGCATAATGTATAACACCATTCCACCATGCACATTCAATAGAACAAACCATTTTCCAACCACATGGGTATACGTAGATGCTTTCAACATTTATATTTTGATATCGAGGAAGTAGTTTGTGTATAGAGAGGATAAAGTTGCATTGAGAGAGTGGTAATTTTTAGGAATGTATTTTATGTCTTTTGTTATTAATAAATAAAGAAAATGAAAATACAAAAAGTGAATTATATAAGAGAAATCGAAAATTTTCTTTTAATGAGTGAATTATTATTTCTTCAAATGAACTAATGATTTTTTGTTTCTTTTCCCTCCCCCGTGGATTCTCTCTAGGTTGCTACATGATATGGAGTTGCTATGGGATTTGGAGATTAGTGAGTTATTTTGAAAGATCGAGAAAGTGAAGTAAATGACTAAAGTGAAGTTGAAGCTCATGGGCATCTTCTCACATTGTATCAGGAAGTCTATACTATATCACTAATATGCACTGTAGCGGATTTTTTTTCTATCATTCAGAGTCACATGGTGACATCGGTTGTATATTTATTGCCATCATTGAGTAGAGTTTGTTTGTTTGGCACATCGATTACTAGTGATTTCTATTTTCACATTGTATATTTCATTCCACATTCGCGATGCATATGCCCTAGAACTTTGTTGCATGCAAACGAGTGCTTTCGATTTCTCTTTCGAGGGCATGGGCCTACGAGATCATGACCACCATACTAGGGCAAGGTGCCTAGTGTGCAAACATTGCTTGCTGGACCGAGGGATGACACACTCTCTTTAGTGGGGCCTATTCCAACCACACACTACTCTTCCCTTTCTTAGAACTCCTTGATCTTCCGGACACCACATACTTGAAAGTACTCAAGGAGCTTTGTGGCCATGGAGTCCCCAAAACCAGCCAGCTGAGGCAAGGTTTCCATTGTAGAATAAGCTAATAGGCAACACTAGTGTCTTCTGATATATCTAATACCACAAAGGTCATGGGAAAGATGACTCCTTGAAGGGTAATGGGAATGTCTTTCACCAGTCCTATTGGATGAACCTAGGATTGATCAACCATTCTTATGAAAAACCTAATTTGTTCTATATTTCTCCATCCTAGCTTTTGCAAAAGAGCATAGGTAACTAGATTAATGTGAGAACCTTCATCGATTAAAACTTTATCAATGTAGTGGTTCTTATACCACACTGTAATGAGTGGAACAACTAGTCTACAGTTTCAACCTTCTATCGTAAAGTGGCTACACAAGGATCTATTTGCTCATCCTTTACATGAAAATGATGTTCAAATTGTTCCCTAACTTTTGATATTAGTGATTAAAGTTGCCCACGTTGCAAGGTAATGGGTGAAGTTCTTAAGATTGTCTAAAGCTCATCAGGTTTTGGGGTTTATATAATCATTGGAACACGTTCTTGCACAGGTTGTGGTGTTATTGCTTCAATTATGGATGGAATTGGTTCTTGAGAGATTGAATCCGATGTTGAAAAGACTACCTGCTCTTCAATTTCCCATTTCTATGCTCTTTGCACCATCTGCGTCTGTTCTTAAAATCAGATTTCACATGTTGGCACTTCAAACATTCACTTACATGTTTTCTAATATCCCGCTTCATACATGGTGAAAAGTAAGAATAATTTGTTTTAACATAGGTCCTTGAATAACATGGATGTGCAGAAAAAGGTGCATCATGACAATCTTGCAATATTTTAACTTTTAATGGAGATTCAGACGATATGCATAGCCGATTGTTACAATACAATGTTCCATTTTGCAAATGAAATTTTTCCTCATACATTGATCCCCTGTTTGCATTCAAAGAATTCAAAATAGGTGCATAAAAAGGATCCTATTTTATCTCTTCTTGAATTTGATTGAGAAAATCAGAATTTATTACAGAAACAAGATTACACAAAGGTCTCTGACTCAGTGCATCAACAACCTTATTTTCCTTACCAGCGAGATACTTAATGTCAAAATCATACTCACTTAATAATTCAATCCAATGCTTCTCCCTTGTGTTAAACAATGGTTGTGTGAAGATGTATTTTAGACTCTGATGATTTGTTTTCAATTCAAACTTAACCCCTAACAATACATGTCTCCAATGCTTAAGTGCATGCACAATAGAAAGCATTTCTAAATCATGAGTAGGATAGTTAAGTTCATGTTTTCTTAGTTTTTTGGACCCATATGTGACCACCGTGCCATTTTGTGAAAGAACACATCCTAATTGACTACCACTTGCATCACATGCAACCACAAAAGGCTTTCCCATTTCTGGTATTTTCAAAGCACAATTCTCAATGAATTTTTGTTTCAATGTTTCAAATGATTTTTGACAAGCATCACTCCATGCAAATCCTACATTCTTTTTAGTCAATTCTGTGAGGGGAGTAGCTATCTTAGAGAAATCCTTAATATGTGCTCTTTCATATTGTGCCAACCCAAGAAAACTTCTAACATCCCTTAGAGTCTTAGGAATTGGCCAAACTATTGTTTTTACTTTATCTTCATCTATAAGGATTCCTTCTTTTGATATTAATCTTCTTAGATACACAAGTTTATCCTTAGCAAAGAAACACTTACTTTTTTTTCCATATAGTTTGTGTTCTCTAAGGGTTTGCAAAGTCTTCTTGAGATGTACCGCATGCTCAGAATAATCTTTGGAGTATACAAATACATCATCAAGAAATACTAAGATGAATTCATCTAGGTAATCATGAAAAATATTATTCATCAAGCACATAAATGTGGCAGGAGCATTTGTTAATCCAAAAGGTACAACCGTAAACTCATAGTGACCATATCGTGTTCGAAAAGGTGTCTTAGTAATATCCTATATTTTAATCCTAACTTGGTGATATCGAGATCTTAAGTCAATCTTAGTGAATATAGTCGCTCCACTTAATTGACATAATAAGTCATCTATGTGAGGGAGTGGATATGTATTCTTGATTGTTCTTTTATTCAACCCCCTATAGTCAATACATAATCTGTAAGAGCCGTCTTTCTTCTTTTGAAATAAAACAGGTGCACCCCAAGGTGAGACACTCGGTCTTATCAAGCCTTTCTTCAGAAGATCATCTAATTGACTCTTAAGATCCTTTAATTCATCGATGTTAAATCTATAAGGTGCTCTAGAATATGGTTCACTCCCTAGATAAAGGTCAATTGCATGGCCAATTTGCCTAGGTGGAGGTATGCCAGACAACTCTTCTGGAAATACATCTGCATATTCTTTCAAAAGATTTTCTACATAATTCGGAACACTTTCCTCCTTATCTTCCTCATGCACGTTATTTACATACACTATAAATGTTCTACAACCATCATGTATACCTTTAATTATTTGCATAGCAGAAATAAGGATAGGTTTAGGGATGTAGGCATCACCTAGAATATGAATAGATTCATCATCTAGATTTAAAGTGATCGTTCTTTGCTCACAATTAATCATCACAGAATGTTTACCTCTCCAATCCATGCCTATGATTGCATCAGTCTATTTCATCTCAATTACAGGGAAACTTCTAGAAAAGCACCTATCAAAAAGAGTAAATTCAAGGTTTTCAATATATCCTTTCGTGTAGTGTAATCGTCCATTGACCATCTCTAAAGTTTTGGTTATCTGCATATTTAGGGCTATCCCTAGATTCTATACCAATTTGAAAGATAGAAAACAATGGGTACTACCTGAATCGATAAAAAATCTGATTTTATGCACAGAAATCATACCCGAAATCATGATTATAGAAGCCTTTGGGAAAGAACTAACCACCATACAATGTAAAGTAGAGTTAGGGCACTTACCTCCATCATCTGCTTCCTCAATAGTTGTACCCTCCTCGATGATGTTTATCGCTTTTGATTGTGCGGGTTCGAAAGACTACCTTATTCGGGCACTCATGTGTCCGATGCCCTTGCTCCCCACAATGAAAACACAAACCAAGTCTTTTTGCCCTCTCAATAAAATTAAGGTCTTATTGCCACTCGATTGGTTGATGCCTCCTTTGATTTTCCACCTGAGCAGGATTCTTGCCTTGGTTATTTGAAGATGGATTCTTCTTTGAATTGTTCATGTTCATTGCAATAGGTCTTTCCGTCCTATGTCCCATTGCAATGAATCTACTTCTATTTGCCTTCTACAAATTGAACTTCTCCATCTTCTAAAAGTTCTCATCCATCACAACAACATCAAGAAAATCAATGCATCCAGATCCCTTGACTTGATAGCGAAGTTCCTCACGAAGCCCTTCAATAAATTTACTCTTTAGAGCCTCACCACTAACCTCTAATGCATATTTATGAAGACGTGGGAACTTCTCTTTGTACTCATCAACAGATAAGCTATGCTTATCACTTTTGTGTTGTTGAAAATTGTAAAACTCCATCTTCTTCTCTATATGGGTGTGGCGAACAATAGCAGATTTCAATTTGTTCTCTAAATTCCTTCCATAGAACTCGACCAGAACGCCTTCGAGTCTGCATATACGACTTCCACCATAGCTTCGCGCTCCCACGCAGGTGTAGGATCCCAACGTTTGCCTTGGAGTCTTCACTAAATTGTCAAAGATCAAAGAAATCTGAGTTCTTCAATCCATGCCTCAAGATCTTCGCCACTCTTCTTCTCACCATCAAAATCATTCAACTTTGCCTTCTTGAAGACTTGTTTAAGGACAAACTCACCTGGTTCCATATCTACATAATTGCATTTTTTTTTTCGATGAGGTACACCAGTTGTTCCCCCACCTTCATCTACTTCATTGTTCAGCTCCACAAACAAATTTGTTGCTCCTTGTGGTTTCTTTCTGCCTCATTCTTTGCACAATTCTCCAAGAAGCATCTAAATAAGCTCCTCTTGTTCATGAATCTTTTGTGTTAGACCTTCCATTGTTCCTGAGGATTGATTCTGCTCTGATACCATTTGTAGTGTTTCCTCAATCACAATCTATCCCCAATCACAATCTTTCGATCACTCAAAAATAACAGAGGAAAGAAGAACGTAGAGATTTCACAAGGTAAGAGAAAATTTGATGCGAAAGAGTAGAAACAAATATGATGCAGAGAAGGAAGAATTCTAATATTATAGATGTGAATCAATGGTTACAATAGCTTCTTGACGAAGCCTCTACCTCCCGACCAGCCGCGAGCTATGAAAATGACATTCACACTCACACTCTCAATCACACTCTCACTCTCACTCTCACTCTCAATCACAAGGTAATTCTCATATTTCAGTGCATTTTTTTTTTGTTGATGTGTAGGTCTCCCTATATCCGAGTTTGATCGTTGCTCTCCCCAAAGAAGTGTGCAATCCATCAAAGTTAGAAGAAGTCGAGTTTCTCCAAAACTTTCGCAAAAAGCCATGCGATCGTAGTGTGCTTTCTTTCTTTAGTGTACCTGTCAAAAATAGGAGAAAAACACCAAAAAGACATATCAAAAAATATACAGAATTAGACATGGTGATACGTGAGCATCAGAATCACGGATTCAAATAGAATTAGATAAGTCCTTGGTTTTTTTTAAGTGTTCCAAAATGGCACTTTTCAAAGCCCTGTAACTCAGAGGAATCAGCTTAAGCTTGTGAGATACACTTTTATTCAATTTTTCGATCTGCACAATAGTGTTAGAGATGTCTGAGGTCCAAATCCACCTCCAAATGCCACTTTTGAGCCTTGCAAGTTTCAAAATTCTAGAGAGAGAGTAAAATCAAGGAATTTTCTTACAATGAACTAAATGTAGGACCTTGAACAAGGTACTTAAAACATGATTCACAAAAATTTCACACAGGCACTTTTATTCTCTTATACTTGTTCTACCTTTCTCGCAGACAGAGTTTTCCTTAATTCTTTCATCTTCACCTTCAAAATTCCACTAGAAAGCATGATGCGAATAAGGTCTAGAGAGAGAATAGTAAACTTGTCAACCCAAAATTTTTCCTACATGCATAAAATGACCTAATTATTCATTCTAAGAATTTTCGCCACAATGAAATTCATAAAGTTCAAAATGAATTATTTCACTAGAAAAGAGGCCTATTACAATTTTTCCCCCCATTAAAAACTTTGTCCTCAAAGTTGGAAAGATGAATAGTGTTTTAGCAAATCATCCAAGTTCACCCAACTCGAATCTTCTATTGGGTATGAGTGCCATTTCACTAAGATTTCTACTATAGATCTATTTCTAAAAAATCTTTCCTTTCTGTCTAATATTATTTCAGGTTGAAGCTCAAAAGAGCCATCATCTTTCAGCTTATAATTGTCCTACAAAACATGAGAAATATTAGATAGATATCTTTTAAGTAAGCTAACATGAAATACAAGATGCCCATTTAAATGTTTAGGTAATTCCAACAAATAAGCAAGAGATCCAATCTTTTTCAAAACTTTCAAAGGTCATGCATATCGAGGAGAAAGTCTATGATCCTTCCCTAGCAACAAGTTAGATTGGTGAGGATTAACTTTAAGAAATACCATATCATCAACTTAAAATTCAAGTGTTCTCTTTAAATCATAGAATTCTTTTGTCTTTCTGTGCTTCTTTTATGTGTTTCTTAATTTTCCCAAGTTCTTCATCCATTTTATCAAGCATTTCTTTTGACACTTCTATCTTATTTGGAAAACCCAAAAATGAAGGTGAAGTCAAACAATTATAACCGTAAATAGCTTCAAATGGAGTCATTTTTATAGATGCATGCCATGCACTATTGTATGCAAACTCAATGAAGAGTAAATATTCACTCCAATTATCCAGCTTTTCATTTACATAGATGTACAACATATCTTCAACTACCTTGTTAACCCTCTCAATTTCCCCATCAGTTTGTGGATGGAAAGCTGCACTCATATGAAGTTGAGTTCCAATCGATTCAAATGTTGCTTTCCATAAGTTTGACGTAAATCTAGAATCTCTATCAGAAATTAAGCTTTTAGGCATTCGATGCAATTGAAAAAATTCTTTTACAAAGATTCTTGTAACATTAAATGCAATATCTATATTTTTCATAGGAAAAAAATATGCCATCTTGGTAAGCCGATTGACTACAACAAATGTGGTATCATGCTTACTTCTGGTCATAGGTAGCTTAGTGATAAAGTCCATAGAAATACACTCCCACTTCTGATTTGGAACATCCAAAGGTTGAAACATTCTAAGCATCCTCTTAAACTCATATTTCACCTGTTGGCACTTCAAAAATTCACTTACATATTTTCTAATATCCCGTTTCATACATGGCCAAAAGTAAGAATACTTTCTTTTAACATAGGTCCTTGAATAACCTTGATGTACAGAAAAAGGTGCATCATGACAATCTTGCAATATTTTAACTTTTAATGGAGATTCAGATGATATGCATAGCCGATTGTTACAATACAATGTTCCATTTGGCAAACGAAATTTTCCTCATACATCGATCCCCTGTTTGCATCCAAAGAATTCAAAATAGGTGGATAAAAAGGATGTTGTTTTATCTCTTCTTGAATTTGATTGAGAAAATCAGAATTTACTACAGAAACAAGATTACACAAAGGTCTCCGACTCAATGCATCAGCAACCTTATTTTTCTTACCAGCCAGATAATTAATGTCAAAATCATACTCACTTAATAATTCAATCCAATGCTTCTGCCTGTTGTTAAGAGATGGTTGTGTGAAGATGTATTTTAGACTCTGATGATCTTTTTTCAATTCAAACTTAATCCCTAACAATAGATGTCTCCAATGCTTAAGCGCATGCACAACAACAAGCATTTCTAAATCATGAGTAGGATAGTTAAGTTCATGTTTTCTTAGTCTTTTGGACTCATATGTGACCACCCTCCCATCCTATGAAAGAACAGATCCTAAGTGACTTCCCTTGCATCACACACAACCACAAAAGGCTTTCCCATTTCTGGTATTTTCAAAACACAATTCTCAATGACTTTTTGTTTCAATGTTTCAAATGATTTTTGACAGGCATCACTCCATGGAAATCCTACATTCTTCTTAGTCAATTCTTTGAGGGGACTAGCTATCTTAGAGGAATCCTTAATATGTGCTCTTTCATATTATGCCAACCCAAGAAAACTTCTAACATCTCTTACAATGTTAGGAATCGGCCAATCAACTATTGTTTTTACTTTATCTTCATCTTTAGGGATTCCTTCTTTTGATATTAATCTTCCTAGATACACAAGTTTATCCTTAACAAAGAAACACTTACTTTTTTTTCCATAGACTTTGTGTTCTCTAAGGGTTTGAAAGCCTTCTTGAGATGTACCGCATGCTCAGAATCATCTTTAGAATATACAAACATATAATCTAGAAATACTAAGAGAATTTATCTAGGTAATCGTGAAAAATATTATTCATCAAGCACATAAATGTGGCAGGAGCATTTGTTAATCCAAAAGGTAGAACCGTAAACTCTTAGTGACCATATCGTGTTCAAAAAGCTATCTAGTTTTTCTTAATTCTTTCAGTTTCACCTTCAAAATTCCACTAGAAAACATGATGTGAATAATGTCTAGAGAGAGAATATGAAACTTGTCAGCCCAAAATTTTTCCTACATGCATAAAATGACTTAATTATTCATTCTAAGCATTATCCCGTGATGAAATTCAAAAAATGCAAAATGAATTATTTCACTAGAAAAGAGGCCTATTAGAATTCTTCCCCCCTTTCAGAACTCTGTTTTGAATTTCGTTTATGTGTTTCTTAATTTTCCCAAGTTCTTCATCCATTTTATCAAGCCTTTCTTTCGACACTTCTACTTTATTTGGAAAACCCAAAAATGAAGGTAGATTCAAACAATTGTAACTTACATAGCTTCAAACGGAGTCATTTTTATAGATGCATGCCATGCACTATTGTATGAAAACTCAACCAAGGGTAAATATTCAATCCAATTATCCTATTTTTCATTTACATACATGCACAAGATATCTTCAACTACCCTGTTAACCCTCTCGGTTTCCCCATCAATTTGTGGATGGAAAGTTGTACTCATACGAAGTTGAGTTCCAATCGATATAAATGTTGCTCTCTAGAAGTTTGACGTAAATCTAGAATCTCTATAAAAAATTATGCTTTTAGGCATTCCATGCAATTGAAAAATTTCTTTTACAAAGGTTCTTGCAACATTCAATGCAGTATTAGTCTTTTTCATGGGAAAGAAATGTGCCATCTTAGTAAGTCGATCGACTACAACAAATATGGTATCATGCTTACTTTTGGTCATAGGTATCTTAGTGATAAATTCCATAGAAATAGACTCCCACTTTCGATTTGGAACATCCAAAAGTTGAAGCATTCCAGACATCCTCTTAAAATTAGATTTCACCTATTGGCACTTCAAACATTCGCTTACATATTTTCTAATATCCTGCTTCATACATGGCCAAAATTAAGAATACTTTGTTTTAACATAGGTCCTTGAATAACTTGGATGTGCAAAAAAAGGTGCATCATGACAATCTTGCAATATTTGAACTCTTAATGGAGATTCAGACGATATGCATAGCCAATTGTTAAAATACAATGTTCCATTCTGCAAATGAAATTTTTCCTCATATATCGATCCCCTGTTTGCATTCAAAGAATTCAAAATAGGTGCATAAAAAGGATCATGTTTTATCTCTTCTTGAATTTGATTGAGAAAATTAGAATTTACTACAGAAACAAGATTACACGAAGGTCTCCGACTCAAAGCATCAACAACCTTATTTTCCTTACCAGCTAGATACTTAATGTCAAAATCATACTTAGTTAATAATTCAATCCAACGCTTCTGCCTATTGTTAAGCAATGGTTGTGTGAAGATGTATTTTAGACTCTGATGATTTGTTTTCAATTCAAACGTAATCCCTAACAATAGATGTCTCCAATGCTTAAGTGCATGCACAACAGAAAGTGTTTCTAAATCATGAGTAGGATAGTTAAGTTCATGTTTTCTTAGTTTTCTGGACTCATATGCGACCACCCTACCATCCTAGTGTTTGACCGGTTTCACATCTAGTGATCGGCATAGTTAAAAAATAGGTTCTACATCTAATTTGAGGTACCTAATGGCTTCCAGAAATCATGAAAATTGGTACAAGTTACCTAATTAGACTCCTAAAGCTCAAGGACTCCTCGGCTTGCACAAAATGGAATCCTACATGCAGTAATTGGATATATGTACATATATTACATTTTTGGGTTATGAAAAGACCTATGTGCTTCCTCTATCTGTGACAAGATCTTGTATTGTGTCTTATGATGTGAACACCTTTGTAACAAGCCTAGCCTTATATCTTTCAATTGTTCCATCAGGCTTATGCTTCAACTTGTATACCCACTTAGTGCCAATGACCTCCTTGCTAGGAGGCAATTCACATAAAGACCAAGTATCATTTTTCATGATAGCATCATATACAAATTGCATAGCAACCATCCAATTTTCAGAATTTTGTGCTTCACCAAACAAAACATGCTCATTCTCATCAGAAAAGCTAGAGGCAGCCATATCATAGCAATCTGATGCAAAAGAGGCACTATGAGAGCATAAACGAGCACAATATGATAGAGGTGCATCTAATTTGTTATCACAAAAAGTCTGCACCAACCATTTTGGCATAGTTTTTGCCTCCTCAAAATATCAACTCTCTCATGAACAAGTGCATAATGTAAATCTGCATCAGAAATGGAATGATTTGCATCATCACATGAAACTTGCAAAGGTTGAGAAGTTGCCTCATTAAAACCAGCACTAGACTCTCCACCTATAAAAAAGAGGTCGCAAAGTATCTTACATGTCTTTGGAACTAAGAGATGTCTCCTTCGTACAAGAAAGTAAAGGCTGAATAAAATCTTCCACAAAAACAACATCACTACTAGCCAAAATGCGTTTAGTCTATGGATGATACAGACGATAGCCTTGCTTTCATAACTATACCCAACAAAAATACATTTTACTACTTTATCATCCAATTTCCTACGATGTTGATAAGGCACTAATGCATATGTGAGACAACAAAAAACATGCAGGTGAGCAACAAATGGTTTATGACCATGTCAAGCCTCATATGGAGTGATAGGCTACAATGCTTTAGTGGGACATCTGTTAAGTACATATGTTGCACACATAATGGCCTCAAGCAAAAAACTATGTGGTAAAGCTTAACTCTTGACCATACACCTCACCATCTCCATGAGTGACCTATTCTTTCATTCTGCAACTCAATTCTGTTGAGGTGTATATGGCACTGTATGCTGATGTTGTAACCCACATCCAACCAAAAATGCATTAAAGTCAGAAGACATATATCCCCCCCCCCCTTGATCAAAACAGAGGGTGACCATTTTACATGCTAACAGATTTTTGGCCAAAACCACAAATTGTTTGAGTCACATAAACACTTTGTACTTTTCTTTCAATGCATATACCCATGCATGCCAGGAAAATCATCAATGAAAGTCACGAAGTAAAGATAGTTTCCAGAAGAAGATGTTTGCATAGGACCATAGACATCACTATGTACAAACTATAATTTTGAGTAGCTCAAACTGAACCATCTTTTGGGAAGGATGAACGCTGCATTTTTCCCAAAATACACCCTTCACAAACATGTTTGCTAGGTGCCTCAAATTTGGGCAAAGAGGACACCATTTCATATTTTTGTAGGTGTAGTAAACTAGCGAAATTCGAATGACCAAAGCATGCATACCAAAGCTTTGCATCTGGCATAGCTTGAGAATCATGGTGCACATGGTGAATCATTCATAGATTTTTCCCTTTATGAGCTTATACAACCCACAACATAAAATGCCAGAAGCAATAATCATGTTGCCATTTGATAGATCATGAACTGTACATATGTCATCAACAAATTTCACAACCAAGCCAATCTTGGCTAAAGCTGAAAATGATAACAAATTCTTCTTGATCCCTAGCACAAATAGAGAATCTAAAAATATGAAAGACCTACCATGAGCAGTAGTCAAAATGATCTTACCAACTCCCATGATAGGATAAGAGGAGTTGTTGGTCCATGTGATAGTATTCTCTACAGGGGCAGGCTCGAGTGAAGTGAAGAAACTGCATTGTGAGGTAATATGGTTGGTTGCCCCACTATCAAAGTACCAAACATATGATTCTACTATAGACATACACTATTCAGGAGAGGATGGGTCAAAAATACAAACGATAGTAAACACCCGTTCTTCATTCTGAACTAGATTAGCAGACCCTGTTTTTAGTGTAGAGGCCTCTACAACAACCATTCCAACCTCTTTTTTCTTTGCCTCTTTTGCAGCCAGTTTTGGATAACTCTTTATGACATGATCATTTGCTTTACAATACTTGCAAAACAATTTTTTCTTTTCTCTTCTCTTCTCTTCTCTGTCTTCCCTCTTTGATTGTGCAGAATTAGCAGACTTTTGCTTACTAGTAGAAGAGCTCCATTTACCTTTGCCCTTCTGACTAGCTAGGAAAGCTTGATCTACAACATGCATAATGGACCTGTTCTACCTAGACTAATCTTCCTACAATAGAAAAGACACTAAATCCTCAAATGTTAACACTAGTGTTGTACTTGGACACTTTAGTGTCCTGAAAAAGAGACATTATTTGATGAATTTTTTAGATTACTAGAAAGAACCATTTATAAATGTAACTATGAAACATGTTAGCATAAGGGCTAAATATTTTTAGAAAAATATAGTTTTAATCAAAGAATATAAAAATTAATATTTATTGACTAATTTTATGATGCTAATTTTAGTATTGGGGTAGAAATTACAGTGATGTAAGTTAGTTGTTATTTTTTATTAAAATCACGATCTCACAATTTTCATTGGTGTAAATGCAATAAAATTATTATTTTATATATGTCAACATGTTTCTATCCATAACTACAGGTTTGTAATGATTTTTACTAGGTTTATGGCATAAAATTAATCTCATATGTGATATGACAGTGTTATCATCTATGAATTAATTTGCAAAGAAATGGTATGAATATGCTTCATTTTTTATTTTCAAAATACTATTTGATATTATTACAACTAGAAATATTCTTTTCACAACCTTAGGAGTCAAATGTCTATGTCATTTCTTCAACTTAAACAATACCACTGTTTTTCTACTACGCTGAGAAAAGGTCGTTTTATGAGGAAATATTGCATATGCTACATGATTAAAGTTAATATGCTAGCTTTTTCATAGAAAGTAGTTTATAATGTTTATAAAATTATTTTCATTGATAATATATACCTTATATTGTTGAGAAAGCCTAATTTCTTAGGATGAAATTTTATTATCGGGAGAGCCGAATATAGCTATTCAATGAAATATTGAGATTTTTAGTGGCATGTGAGATACATACAAAACTTATTGGTCAAAGACATGTAGCATATATTTCTGAACTAAATGATGATTTTTGAAATAAAACACCAACTATTTTAGTGTTTTTATGAATTGATATCATATAGAAGGCTCCTAGAGTATATAATTGTATAATGAGAACCATACAATATTAAGTAGCAAACAACAAAGATGGCAGACTTCAATACTCAAATTGAAAAGTTAAGTAGGGGGAATTATCATCCATGGAGGTTTAGAGTCTTTATCTACCTTATAGGAAAGGGTCTATGAGAATTGATTAGTTGAAGTGAGCAAAGACCTAGGCTGGATGAAAATCCAACCAATGATAAACTAAGGGCTTTTAGAAAATGGAATGAAAGAGATAAGAGGATGGTCTTTATCCTTTCCAACACTTGAGCGATATCATGTAGGCTCACGCCATCGCGATCACCTCTCACCATCACAATGGTGACTCACCATCACAATGGTGACTCACCATCACAATGGTGACTCACCATCACAATGGTGACTCACCATCGTGACGGTGCTTGACAATTGTGATCCTGATTGACCATCGTGGCTTGATCATCGCGATTGTGCCTGATCGTCGTGACCTTGACCATTGTATGCTGACCATCGCGATCCTCACTCATCATCATGGGGCTTGATCATCGTGACTTGACAGTCATGCCTGTGACTCATCATTGTGGGTTGACCATCGTGGCTTGACAATCGCAATCCTGAGTGATCGTCGTGACTTGATAGTCGCGATTGTGACTGACCATCGTAAGGCTTGACCATCGTGACTTCTCACCATTGTGGGTGTCACACCATCACAACTATGACTGATCATTGTGATTGTGTCTGACCATCACGACTATCAGACAAAACACAAAATTAGGGTTTTTTGCAAAAATTTTCAAAATTTTTGGGTCAAATTTTTGTACATTAATTGTGAAATCTTGTGTGTGGCATATAGCAAAGGAAGTGGGAAAACACCTAGAGTTCTTGGGCAAGTCAAACAACAAATTTTTCAGTCCAAGAGAACTCTGTAAGTGAATTTTTTGTTTCTTGAATTGTTGACGATTTGTTTGAGTATTGTTATCTTGTGATTAACAGTGTCTTAGGACTTCTAGTGTAACCAGGTATCCCCCCTAGCTCAATGAGTGGTAAGTAGTTGATGAGAGAAGACGTAAGTGGGTGAAGGGACCAAGCCTGAAGGAATTTTTGTGAACTGAATACACAACATCAAAAGCATATGTGACGACTATCGCAAGAGAAAAAAATTCAAAAAATTGACCATCACTTATGCGACGATACCCGTTCTTTTTTTAATTCGGGGGCATCGCTATGCCCCCTATTTCTTGTAGTGATTGAACACAAGGTAAGAATCTCTAATGAAAATTCAAAAATAACTAAGTGATTGACTGAATTGAAAGGATGAGCGTGGTAAGGTGAGATTAGGATTAATGACCGTGAGGTCTGGAAAATACTTAGGAAAAAGTGATAAACGGAGTGTCCAATTTTTTGAGGCTAGCATGAGAACTATAACACAATTGTGGGCACAACAACTAGGCAGCTATCCATACGAGGCTAGGTCATGTACGAGTGACTCAGATATGTCTTTCAACATGAGTAGACTAGGAGTGTTGTTTAATGTAGCCCACCTAGAAAAGATAGAGGGACCCTACAAGACTCAATTAGAGTACATTCGTATGAATAAATTGGGTGCCCAAGTATATGAGGATGGCCTTCATAGGTGAGTGATTAAGCTACATAATCTCGATCAACCTAGGGGATTGGAACATCCAGCCGTTAAGTTTGAAGACGAGGTTTACATCGACAAGGAACAATGTATATCATTGCAATTAGGGCGAATGCAACCAATGACCTAGGAGAGATGGTAGAGAATGCAACCATATATGTGGAAGAACATGGTAAACATATTGAGGAACCCAGAACACCAAGAGGAAAATCCATACTGATAAGGGTGATAACTCCTAAGTGGATGCCCCAAGACAATAGGAGTATAGAATTGTTCTGGATAAGGCAACTGACGAAGCCTTTTGGAGATATAGGCCAGAGCATCCTACTATAGCAGGATCAAACATGGTTTATGAATTAAAAGAAAAAGAGATTCCAAGAAAGGTAGTATACCTAGATGACACCTCAAAATGAATGTATAAGGTCACAAAACATGGAAGACATGCATATACATGGAGAGGAGAATTAATTTTTCCTCTAGCAAGATCATAAGCACCTAAGGATAGTTTTGGTGAAGGCATATCTCAAGGACATAGAGAGAAGAACAAAGAAGGAGTAGAGAGTAGTTTCATCCATCGTGCAGTAAGGGAGAGGGCCCCTACCGAAAGCGGAAGAATTGAATGAGAACCTCTCAGGGATCATAGGGCACATAGGGGTGGGGATGGATTTCCCCTACCTAGACCAAGAGACCACCCTAGAACCTTGAGGCATACTCAATTAGTGAAGGGTATGAAGAGTTTTTTTGACGGATTGGGAGATCCTTATGAGCACATGGCAGAATTCAAGCAGGTGCTATAGGCCGAACAAGTTGAAGATATGTTTACACAATTTAATGCCTTTGGACTCACTCTAAAGGCTGATGCATTGGATTGGTTCTGACCACTGCACGAACATCAATTTAGAGACATCCACCACATGATGAAGTCCTTCATTACGAACTTTTCCAAGAGTGGAATCAGACACAACACATCTTCTTTGATACACACATTCAACCAAACCCCTCAAGAGATAATAAGGATGGCTAGTCGAAGATTTAGACGATATATAGAAAGATGTCCCCCATTGGAAGTAGCCATTCAAGCTAAATTGGTGGCTTTGTTCATAGAAGACCTTCTAAGTGCTAAGCTAAGATCATACGTCTACTTGAAGGAGCCAAGAACCTTGGATCAATGTTTATGGATATGTGTGGACATAGAAGATAACTTAGCAGATGAGCTAGAACTTCCTAAGGTTTGCAAAGACTAGGATAGCACCACAAAAACTTCATCCATGCATTCCAACTCCATAGAAGACTTAGCAGAACAAGTGGCCAAACGATTGTGAGTTTCTAGTAAACTAGGCATCAAATTAGCCTCCCCTGAAGGTTTTATACTTATGGAGGTGACCATATGGTGAACATGTGTCCACATGCATTTCAACCCATAGGGAACTCCAACGGAATGTATTGTACTATAGAGTGAAGGTACACAAATCACAGTGCTTAGGATTGTCCATATAACAAACAAGTGGTTAGGCAGAACTACCCTCGGCAATATCAACTAGATAGATACCAAGGGCAGTACCAGCCAAAGCAATATTATCCAACCCCCCCTCAGTATCAAACTCCATATCAAGCATAGCCAAGACCACAACCTATCCTAGGATAACAACCGCCACCCCCTGCTAATGTAGTTTTTGTAAAGTATGCTACACCAGAGGAGAATTTGAAGTATTTCAATGGCGATGCATCACAGTGATCTCTCCTTCTTGAGAGCACCACGATGATATGCTCAGAGTAGAAAATCGAGCTCCTGAGGCCGCATGCAGTATGCCACACAAAGGTTGCAGAATGCACAAAAAACACAATACTCAGGGAGCACGAAGATAGACTTCTTAGGTCTTACAAAATGCGGTCGAACTTATAGTATGTGACTGACCAAGCCACTATATGTTTTATTAAAGAACATATACAAAGAAGTGTTCGGTGGCCATTTGGCCTTTCACATGGACACTAATGGTAACAATCTCCCACTAAAGGCCAATATGGCCAGAGTAACTATGGGAGAAAAAATAAAGAATGATAAAGAATACCTGAGTGTAAGTAAACAAACTATACCTCCCACCTGATGGGCATGTTACACAGTATACTAGTGATTGCGAAAGATCAAGGATCAAGTAACCCCCATCAAGTGACAACACTGTCGAAAGCTATCCTGTGGTAGAGCTTTATTCAAAGCATCTGCAACATTATCTCGAGTGTGAACCTTCTCAAGAATAATGCTCTGAGTGGCTAAGCAATCTCTAATGAAGTGATACCTCACCTCAATATGCTTGGTCTTTGCATGATAGACCGGATTCTTAGCCAAAGCAATGGCACTCTTACTATCACTGAGTAAGCGAGGTACATGCTGAGGTAAACCCATATCACAAGCAAGACGAGAAAGCCACAATGCTTCCTTACATGCCTTACTTGCTGCAACATACTCTGCTTCTGTGGTGGAAACAGCTGTACATACTTGAAGATGAGATCTCCAAGAGATAGCACCTTCAACAAAATCAAAAGCGTACCCTGATATAGACTTACAATTGTCCACACAACCAACATAGTCAGAATTTGTGTAGCCAATAATGGATGCTTTCCCTCTACCTAAGCATAGACACTTGTCCTTAGTGCCACTTAGATATCTCAAAATCATCTTGACCGCTTCCCAATGTTTCTTGCCAGGATTAGATATATATCTGCTCACAACTCCCATTGCAAATGCAATGTCTAGACTCGTAGCTACCATAGCATACATGAGACTACCAACAACAGATTGTTAGGGAATTTTGGTCATGAATTCCTTTTCCTCATCTGATTTGGGGCAGTCATCCTTGCTCAATTTCATATATGTGGGTAAAGGTGTACTCAATGCCTTTCCACCCTGCATATTGAACCAGTGAAGTGCTTTGGATATGTACTCACTTTGAGACACGTATATGCATCTTTTACTCCTATCACGAATAATGGGCATGCCAAGAATATGTTTGGCATCCCCCAAATCCTTCATACCAAATGTCTGACTCAACTTATTTTTGAGAATTGACAAATCATAAGAGGACTTCCCAGCCATCAACATATCATTGACGTAAAGTATCAAGCATATCAAGCTGCCATCAAAGCATCTCTTTGTGTAGAGACAATGATCCTCATTGCTCTGTGAATAACCTTGGGATTTCATAACAGCATCAAACTTTTGGTCAATGATCCTCATTGCTCTGTGAATAACCTTGGGATTTCATAACAGCATCAAACTTTTGGTACCATTGTCTAGGAGACTGTTTAAGTCCATACAAGCTCTTCTTGAGCTTACAAACTAGACTTTCCTTGCTAGGAACTACATAACCCTCTGGTTGTTCCATATAGATCTCATATGTAAGATCTCCATGCAAGAAAGTTGTTTTCACATCCATTTGGACTAGCTCTAAGTCCTCCATTGCAATGAATCCAATCCCATTTACTGGCTTCCATTGCCTCCTTTGAATCAGCACATCTTTAATCTGATTCTTCCATAGAGAAAAGTTTGTGCCATCAAATTTTCGGATCTCAAAATGGTCTATTCCCTGCAAGTTATAGCTCCTCCTTGGAACACTAGCACTAGACCCTGATGCACTAGATGTGCCTGAGACCTCTGATGCCATGATGGTAGAGAACTGAATAGAATGATAATGGAGCTAGAAGAGTCCAAACACCAACAAATAAGTGTATCAAGGAGTAAATCGATCACTGTATAGTTGACTAAACAAGAAATCTGGAAACATTTTGCCAGAGTATCCTCTACTAAATTAGCATATGACCAGTGTCAAAGTATCATAAAACTACAAGTATTGACATGTCTACCTGCATAGTGAATCACTGACTCCACTGCATATAATCAGTTACCCAATAGAAGCCAACTAGGCTTATCAAGCACCTATGAATAACTATCATACATCTCCTATGGCGAGGCTAGGTAAGTCTTCCACCTGCATCACCGAAGAGACCCAAACATCTAGGTGTCTCCCAGTTAAGAAAACCTCACCACGACCCTCTTTATCAAACGTAAAAGGCTTTATGCAAAGAACATAACCGCTATATCAATGACCACATGGACCTACATAAGCGGTATCCACAGAAGCGTACATGGTGTGTATGTGCTCAATATATGCAGTAAAATGACACTAAAAGGCTGAATATGCAGCCCAAAAACTAGCCAAAAACACTTGCAAGTGTTTGTCAACTCTGATGTTTTAGGCTTTTAAAACCTGCATAAATTTGCAACGGTTGCTCCCACCAAAATTGAAAGCCTCTCGAGAAACCTGTAGTTTTACGAGTGTGGCTGAAAATACAACCCCAAAGGTTGATATTTATTGTCTGAGAAGTACAAGGAACACTCTTCTTGATGTTCTTGGACTTGTGTGAAGAGAACTATGTGCAAAAGTACTCCAAAAGGGCTCCAAAAGACACCCCAAAAATGCTTCAGAAATAGGCTTTGAAAGCAAAGAATGAAGCTTTGAGGGACCAAAAGTTGTTCAAGGTAATCTCAACCTTAGTTTTTCCTTCTTCTTCAAACACCACAAGAGTGTATCTTAGATTGCCACGATTAAGTGAGCTATGGGGGGAACAATACTGGGATGGGTGACCTCCCGTGAAGTATCGAGAACCTCTATATTCCTTGATCATTGAGGTCCTCCCTCGTGTGCAGCCAACGGCGCCAACGGTGACTTCGGTGACTCGGATGACAAGGTCGCTACCTTGGTCGCTGCCTTAGTTGTAAGCCTTAGAGAAAGCCTGGGGGGGGGGTGCTCGCTTCTCTCGCACAAAAGGAACAAAACTTTGCCTCGAACTGCTCTGATACCAGTGAAGCATTTTGATGGCGATGCACCACAGTGCGCTCTGCTTCTCGAGAGCACCAAGATGATATGCTCGGAGTAGAAAACCGAGCTCCTGAGGCCGCACGTAGTACTCCGCACAAAGGTTGCAGAATACACAGAAAACACCGTACTCAAGGAGCACAAAGACAAACTTCTTAGGTCTTACAAAACGCGGTTGAACTTACAGTCTGTGACTGACCAGGCCACTATATGTTTTATTGAAGAACATATACAAAGAAGTGTCCGGTGGCCATTTGGCCTTTCACATGGACACTAACGGTAACAGAATTCCAACATGGCATTAGTACATATGACCCCTTTCATCACAAAAAATGACCCTAATGTAAACAGTTTTGACTCCACTCATGTGGATAGCCCACCAGCGTATTACATAGAGTCACCAAAAAACTTAGACCCTTACTATGAGAACCTTGTGTATGAGCAAAATTGGGAACCAAATTATGCTCAAGTCATGTACACAAACCTCAACCTGAGACTGCAAGAAAGACAATTAAGGCCACAAGCACCCAAAGGACCATGTTATAAGTGCCAAGGAGACCACTTCATATGAGATTGTCCACATGTAGCAACTGCTGTGTAGTCACAATACTTAAATATTCAAGGCTTTTGCCTTGAATGTGGAAAGGATCACTTCATAAAAGATTGCCCCAAGAACCCTGTGAGCACTTCTATGAAAGTGAGGCCCATCAATGTGATAGGCATAATGCAGCATTCTGAAGGTTCCATACCTTAGTACATACCCATACATGCGGTTACTAGAGCCCAAGCACAAAGGTAAACACAACAAAAAAACCCAGAAAAAATAGCTGAAGCCAGTGAGGTAGGAGAATCAATAGGAAAGAAAACTAGAACTTGGAAAGATTCACAAGAGCAACACAAGAGGAAATGGGGTAAAAAGATCAGTGAGTTAGAGGAAAGCCTAAGGAAAACTTGAACTAAAATCTTATAAATGACACTACAAGAGGCTAAACCACGAATAACCACCTCTAAACTAGGATCAATACTAGCAGACCCCACCCTAGAAAACCTTGATATGATGTTCAAAGCCTATCAAGCAAGAGTACAAGAAGGGCCCCAAGTAGGAGAATCTAGCAAGAGCTACCCTCGAGCTGACTTAGAAATTGAGAGAACCAAACTATGCATGAACATGGTGAAATTAGCCCAGGCAATGTTTGAAGCCTCACAATACCTCAATTGGGAAATTATGGCCAGGCCTGAGCTACATTTTCAAGGACTCCTAGAGAAACTAGGGCAAGTCATATCTAACCATGTGAGAGTCAACTCTAGTACACAACTAGCCCAACAGAACCCTTGAAGAACACTCTATTGGAACAGGCTAGGTAAGATTTAGAATATCATCAAATGGAGTATATGGTATTGCATGTCCTCATACACTCGGCTAGGTTTGTATACTCTTTGGATTGATATTTAAAAGCGTGTCCCCACTATATGCACTTGAGAGGGGATTGAGGTATAGTCTCTTTCTCCGCAAGTCCCTAAGTTGGTGCTTAGGTCAACACACTTTTTGGCGCCGTTGCCGGGGAGTGTCGAATCAAACCGAGTCTTTCGTGTGATGGTAAGTAGCTTTTTTGCATTGAAGCAAGAGGAGGAGTGGTGATTTTCTCTTCTTTGGTAAGTCATTCTCAACCGCACTTACTACTTCTCATTCTTGGAGTGTGTGTAGTGAGTTGTTAGCTTAGGGAAGTGAGTGGAATGAGTAGAGTAGGAGTAGTTAGAGAATAGATCAAGACATTAGGGTAGAACTTAGTCTTTGTTCAGTAGAGTTTCCTTTTTGTTAAGTAAGAAAATCCCAAGTATAAAAGCCAAAAGAGTCATTTTATGAGTCACTTGTCTTTCTGAGCAAGCATCGTGAGAGAAACTCTCCAGTATCGTGAGCTGTAGTCCGAGTCGTTGGAGCTGTGCAGAGCGATTGTGGTGTGATTCAAGTGTGGAGAGAGAGAGCTTGAGGTAAGCATATTCATACATACTCATGTTTACCATTTGAATTCAGTTTTCTAGAGCCAAACGATCTGCGTCAGGTATCGTATTGGTCAGACAGGGGTTCAAAAGTGTGAATTGAATGAAAACAGAGAGTGAGGGGTGGGTAGAAGAGCTTGTGAAACAATTGGGTGCAATCAAACTAAACAAAATCTAGCTAAAACTTGTCAAAGGGTCAAGTATCGTTTACTCCCGCGATCGAGTATCGCGATACTTAGCAAGTATCGTGAAGCTCCTGTGGTTGAGTATCGCGATATTTCCCGGATATCGTGTATCGCGTTCCAAAGATCGCGATACTTTGCAAAGATCGTGTATCGTTCTGTCATCGATCGTGATACCTACCGTGTATCGTGTATCGTGATATATCGATCGCGATACCTGGGAAGTATCGTGTATCGTTTTGAACCAGATATCGTGTATCGTTACTGCCCGAGTATCGTGTATCATCTAAGGAAGATCGTGATACTTGGTAAGTATCGTGTATCGTGTATCGTTTTGTGGGCCAAGTATCGTGTATCGTTTCACTAAAGATCGCGATACTTGTTGCCGATCGTGTATCGTCTTTTTCGAAGATCTTGTATCGCGTGTGCCAAGTATCATTTTTCCCGAGTATCATGATAGTCAAGTATCGTGTATCGCTTCTCAGAGATCGCGATACCTGTCAAAGATCGCGTATCGTTTGTGCTCAGGTATCGTGTATCGTTTCATACCGATCGTAATACTTAACCAAGATCGTGTATCGCTATCTAGGAGATCGAGTATCGTCTAGGGAAGTATCGTGTATCGTGGTTCCAAGATCGCGATGTGGGTGCGATTTCTGACGACTGGCGGATCAATTCAGTCACCTCGCTAACGGCGCACGCAGGGTGACTATGCAGGACAGGTACAAGTATAACTTTTCCTAAGGTCCGTAAGGTGAAGCGTTCCTATAAAGTTCAACTGCGTCAAAATAAGAAGGTAGGATAATCTTTTCAGTAACTATTTGATCTTTTATAGTTTCCTTTGTTTCTTCTTGGATATTTCTACGTTTCTATCTATAGTTGGAGGAAAATTTTCTTCACTAACACTAGGAGGAACAGTAGAAAGTAAAGTTATAGTTGTCCTAGGATCGTGCAAAGATTCTTCTACTATTACTTCTTTTATTGATTCTTTATCTTCTATTGGTTTTGGAAACAACAATTCAAAAGTTGATGAAGGTAGAAAGGAACTATTCGAAGAACTTTCTTTAGACATAAAAGATGATACTAAATTAATAACCAAAGTCCTATACAACCTCAAAGTCCTATACTCAAGGATGACCCCGCTCAATCTTACCATTAGACTCCGGATTATAAGCAGTAGTGAGAGACAGACGAATTCCATGCTGTTCAAAAGATTCTCTAGCCTCTCTAGCATCTAACTCTCCCCTATCTGCCACTATCTTCTCTACATAGCCAAATCTACTAATAACTTCTTCTAGCAAAAATTTACATACGTTATAAGTAGTTTTCGTACGAAGAGCTCTACCTTCTACATGATTAGTCAGGTCTTCTCTAGCTAAAACTATATATCTCATCTTATCTAATCCTTTAGGCATGGGCACTAAATCAACTACCCACTTGTAATGAATACAAGGAGGATAGGTAGGGTGCAAATGTTCTCTATGCCTAACTGACGAATGTACCTGACATGTAGTACAAGTACTAACAAAGTCACGTATATTCACATACATACCCGGCCACCAAGAGGCTTCTCTAATTTTATCATAAGTTGCATAAAAGCCTTTATAACCTGCCCAAAGAGTTTCATGAATATCTATCATAACTTTATTTTGAAATTTTTTATTTCCTAAAACTCGCTGTGGATATCTAATTTTCCCTTTAGCATGTCGCCAAATAAAACCATCTTTTAGGAAAAAATTAAACGCACGTTTTCTAATATCTCTAAATCTATTAGCTGACCAAATAGGTAATTGCTTCAGAGTACTAAGATAATAACCTATATCATACCAAATCCCTTCATACTCATTTTCATTAAATTTTTCATATACATATACATCAGAAATATAATTAATTACATTTAAATCAGTTTTAGTCAATTCATCATCTTCAAATTTAGCCCTAGAAAGCATATCTGCTACAGAGTTAGTTTTACTCGAAATATGATTTAAAATAGGATTAATAAACTTAATATATGATATCCATCTTAACATAGCTATATCAGGAGAAGAACAATTAGTAATCATTCCTATTAAAGGTAAACAATCTGTTTCTATGATGACATTAGCTCCTATAAAATACTCTTTATCAGTTTTCAACGCAGTAACTAAACCCCATAATTCACGTTTTATTTGAGGATAATTCTTTTGAGTCTCATGCAAAATTTTAGCTCCGAATCTAATAGCATATCTATTCCCTTCATTATCATCCTGACCTATTACCCAGCCTATTCCTATAGGGCTAGTATCTACAGTTAAAATAATCGGTTTATTATTTGAATAATCTACACGTTTCAAAACTGGTGCATTAGAAAGCAAATTTTTTAATTTTTTCATCATTTTAACATGAGTTTCAGTCCATTTGAATTTTCTGTTTTTCCTAAGTAAATCGTACAATGGATTAGCTACATGGGCATAATGCGGAATCCAAATTGCATAAAATACACATGCTCCTAAGAAACGTCTAACTTCAGTAATGTTTTTACAGGTTTCAGATAGTTTATTAATAGCATCTACTTTTTGAGGATAAGGCCTACGACCGTAATAACCACATAAATGTCCTACAATTAAAACTTCATTAACTCCAAAAACTGATTTTTCTATAGAAAAAGTTAATCCTACTTCTTCAAATCGTTTTAGAATTTTTTCACAATCGAAAATATGATTAGCTACAAATTTCCTACATCCTAATGCATCTAATGTCTCATCTTTTTCTTTTTCTTCACATCCTTTAATTGGGATATCATCTATAAATGGCATGGTTATATTAGGAATAAAGTCATGAAGAACCCTATTCATCGCGTTCATCATATGTGCTACCGAATTTGTAGCTCCTTGAGGAAGAGTACACATACGAACTAATCCTAAAGGAGTCTTCATCGTGGTAATATCTCTACTTTCAGTAGCAAGCTGAAACTGGTCATATCCTGAATATAAGTCACCCATAGAGTAGATAGAATGCCCAGCAAAAGCTTCGGCAAATTCTCCTACAATAGGGCCAATTCCCACGTTCCTAATAGTAACTTTATTTACGGGTTGTAAGTCTTGAATAAATCTAAGTTTACCATTCTTTTTAGGAACAGTAAACCATCTATTAGAATAAGGTGCAGAGGAAGGTTCTAATATTTTCATTTTCATCTTCTCCTTACGCAGTTTCATTAGCTCAGGTAAATGAGCCTTTGGAACTGGTATAGGGCGAAGATTCCATGGTATATGGGCTACAGTAAATATGATCATAGGAGAAACTACTCTAGGGTCAACACATCCTATTTCCTGAGGATAAAGAGAAAATGCATGCAAGAAATGGCTAAATATCTCTTCCATAAAAGAGACCTAAGCTCAAAGTGCCTCTGAGATATCTGAACACACGTTTCACCACTTGCCAATGCTTAGTGCTAGGGCTATGCATGAATTGACTCAACTCAGAAACTGCATACTATATGTCTGATCTTGTGTTGCATGCATATATAAGACATTCCATAGCTTGCTGATAAAGAGAAGTGTCAAATGCATCACTAGAATCCTCAACTGAGAATCTAAATCCTGTCTCAACTAGTGTGGAAACTATACTTTCCAACCTCAATGGGCAGCCAATTCAACCAGAGTTTGAATGGTCGTCATCCGTGAAGTATGTGCAAAAGTCTCCTCATAGTCAATGCCATATTGTTGCACATATCCTTTGGCAACCAATCTAGCTTTGTAGGGATCAATGCTACCATCATACTTTCTCATAATCTTGTAAACCCACTTTATACCAATGGAAATTTTTCCTTTTGGCAATTCACATAGCTCCCAAGTACCATTCCTATGTATGGAATCCATTTCTGATTGCATAGCACTCATCCATTGTGGATCATCACATGCATCTTCAAAAGTAAGTGGCTCTTCATTACATGCTATTGCAATAAGAGAATAATCCACAAAACTACTTCGTGCATGGTGAGAGCTTGATATTGTTCTACCAAGTAAAGGTGCACTCAATTTGCTGTCCTGCAAAGTTTGTTTTAGCCACTTTGGCATAGTTTATGCACTCTTGATAGACATGTGTTCATTATGTAATACATCATTAGCATGTACATCATGCGTGGGCTGAATTTCATGATCATTTTCAGCCATATTTTGATGCAAATGTTCAGCCATATGTGGCTGGAAATTTCCAATAGTTTTGACATTTTTTTGTTGAAAACTTTTAGCCATGTTTGGCTGGAAATTCTCTGCATTTTCAGCTCTATTTTGCTAGAATTTTTGAGCCCTTTGAGTCTCAGTTGGCTGGTCTACATGGCCATAGTCAAGCGCACCAAAAACCTGGAGGGAAGATCCGCAAGGAAAATCCACAGGGGTTAATGCTTCACGTCAGACTTCACTTCCTTCTTCAAATCATGAGATGACCTATGCATGGAGGGAAGATCCGTAAGAAAAATCCACGGGGCGTAACTCTTCACTTCATGTGTTCATAAACTTCTTTCTTTTCACTTCATATCATGTCTTGAACAGTATTTCAAATCATGAGAAACCTCCACCTAGAGGGAAGCTCCACAAGGAAGATCCACTGGGGGATAAAAAAAATCATTGGTACATTTATGAAGTTCATAAAAACACTCTCGCATAGTTTAATCTATTCTTTTAATTTAATCAATCGTTTAATTTATTTAATGATGCTTTTAGGTCCCATGATAATGTGACTCTCTCTCAAGCACAGACTCTGCAACCGAGGGAAAGTGTGAACAACACTCTCCCTCTCTCTAACCCATATTGTTCCACAAAAAAATGCTAATATAAAAATGAACAATGAAAACATGTAGAAAAAAATCATTCTCACTCAGTTCTCTCTCTCCTTTCATGCATGTTATCCCCACAAGCTACCCTCCTCCTCGAAAGCATGGAAGCTCTTAAGCTTATGTGAATTCCTCTACATGTAATCGGATCTTACTCTCTCCCTAGATGCACTACCGTAATGCATGAGCAAGAACATGAATGAATAGAAATGGACAAGGAGCATACCTCGAGGGAAGGTCCACAAGGAGGATCCACCGGGAGGAACAAATGAGGCTTGGGAACCTATTTATAGGCCCCCCAGGACATCCTTCAAGATTCTTCTAACCTCCTCTAAAACTTTCTATTTTTGGATGGTCTTTTTTATTTTTCTTGAATTAAGGTTTTTGGTTTCACACTAGATATTCATAAATTAATTATTTTTAAGGGTTTGACCTAGGGTAAAAGACAATCCGAAGGGTCCAAGTTAGGGTTTTTGATTGGGGAAATTCGGGTTTTTCCTACAATTAATTCAAGCATGTCAGATTGAGGGTTTATTTAAAGTTAAGACCTAAACTCCAAGGGTTTCTAAGGGTTCAAGTTGGGTTTTTGTGGGATAAAACTCAGATTTTCAAGGGGTTTCAAGGGTCAAACCTAGAGGTTTATGGGTCAAAAGATAGCTATTTGCACACACAGGTGTAATGTACATATTTAACATGGTTTCCCATCTCTCAATCAATCAAATCGGCCAAAACATGCACCGATTATACCCCTTTCTTGATCAAAACTGTTGAGACTTCACTCACTAATTAGACACAAAGTCATGAAGGTATATGCAGGAAGAAGAAAGCCAAAGAGAAGTGAAATCAAAGCACTCAAAAAATCAAGCCTAAGTGGCGGGACAAATTCACACTTGTAATAGTGCAAAATTAGAGGCTAATCTTGATATAGAACTTCTAGAATTACAAGTTTGAGTCTAGGAGTATGTAGACCATATGTATATAAGTCAATTTGAGTTGAAAAACAAATAGAAGAACCTGATTTGTAATTCTTGAGTGAGTAGAGAAAAAGTTGGGTTTTTTCTGAGAGAGATGTTGAGGAAGAACTACTCAGAGTAGGAGAGTTTTCCATGGCTATGAGCAGAATGAAGCCAAGCGATTTTGTAAACATCTTCTCTAATAGATAACACATGTTTGTGTAGAAGTATTTGATCTAATTCCTCTTGTATAGAGATTTCTAAGTGATTTCATATCAGTGTGAAAATTAGTTGAGAGTTACGAGTTTTCTGACGCACTTTTCCCTGATCTTCTAAAGGTCATATCTCACAGTACATTGTAAAGTTTTTCATTAGTCATAGCTCATTTTGAAGCTACTACCTTCAACTACAATTAACCAAAGGATCTTAGTAAAACGGGACATGTACGCAGAGAAATGAGTCTAATAGTGAAGGTATGTCGAATCGATGAAGTCATTTTTTCGGTTTCAAACATAGTTCAAATGTTGAAGTGAATTCAAAAGATTCTAAAGTTATTACTTGAAAGTTTTTCTTGGAATGTGTTGTTTAACATTAGCACGAATGTCTATTAGCAAATTATCAAAATAATGTACAAGAATCAAGCTAATACAGATCAGATTTGAAGCTAGAAGAAAAGGTGCAGATTTCTGAAAAGTGAATTTTTGAATTTCACTAAGTTTAGTGATAAAGGTTTCAAATTTAGAGTGTTGCTAAGCTAATGATGGTTATGGAAAAATTCTAATATCACTTTAACTTAGTTCTTGTAGTGTTCTATACACCAACAAGTGGTATCAGAGCAGAAGGTCCTCAAGAGTGAAAGGAGGTGCAGATACAAGAGGAGTTGAAGAGTTCTTCATTGAAAAGGTGAAAGCTGATGTGTTCAACAACAAAAGACATCAGAGGAGAGGAGCACTTTGAAGTTATTTTCAAGGGTAAAGATCTACAAAAGGTAACATACTTTAACCTTATACTCAGGTTGCAAGAGAAGCAAGAAGACTATGGCAGATCATGTATCTATTGACAAATTGGACAGAGATAATTATCTTGCTTGGGTAATGAGAATGGAAGCCTTACTTATGAGTAAGGATCTAATGGTATATGTGACAGGTGAAGAAGAAAAGCCTACATTTGAAGATGATAATCAACAAAGGAAAGAAGAACTAGAAACTTTGAAGCTATGTAAGAAGAGAGATGCAAGTGCAAGGGCCTATATATACAATACTATCACAGATCATTTGTTACCATATATCAGAGGTTTAGAAACAGCTGAAAACATATGGAATGCTTTGGAAGATCACTTCCAAAACACTACTAAAGCTAGGAAGGTTAGCTTATGGTCAGAGTTTACCACATTTAAGAAGAAGCAAAGTCAGAGCATTAGTGATTATGTCACTAAGATGAAGGACTTAGCAAATAGCCTTGGATCTATTGATGAGGATATTGAAGATCATAGGTTGATAGCACAATTGCTTGTAGGATTGAGAGGAGATGAAAGGTGGAAACCTTTTGTACTCTCAACTGAACTTTCATTAAATCATTATGTACCAGAATTAAATCAATTGCTTGGACTGATGCTTACATTTGAGCAAGATTTGAAGTCAAATGGAGATAAATGACATAGCTATGCTATGTATGCAAAGAATAAGAAGAAAAGTGAGAAAGGTAAAGCAAATGATGAAGAAGAGCTGACTACTCAAGAAAATTATGCAAGAGGAAGAGGTATTGGCAGAGGTAAAGGTCAAGGAAATGGAAGAGGTAGAGGTAATCAGAACAATAACAAGAATACATGTTGGATTTGTGGATTGAGCAATCATCTAGCTTATGATTGTTGGCATAACCAACAAGGATCAAAGCATTATCAAAGTAATAATGGTAGAGGAAGAGGTGGAAGGTTTCAAAATCAATTTCAAGGAGGAAGACAAAATTCAAGAGGAAGTTTTGGTAGAGGTGGTGGAAGAAATTCAAATCAGAATCAGTCTTATAACACTACCTATTACAACTATGCAAATGATACATAGAATCACAACCATACAACATTGATGATGAATTCAATAAGTGCATCACAGAAGGAAGATCTTAAGGTATTCTATATTGACTCTAGTTGTTCAAATCACTTGTCAGGTAATATAGAATTGTTATCAGAATTGGAAGAAGGTATTTCAAGTCACACAGTACAAACACGTGACAATACAAAACGTAATGTGCATTCACTTGGAAAAGTGAAGTGCAGGAGTGGAGCTGATTTGCTAACAAATGTCTTGTATGTCCCAACAATACCAAAGAATCTGATTAGTGTGTGACAAATAGTAGATAAAGGTTTTCAAGTCAGATTTACAAATGAAGGAGTATTTGTTGAAGATCGAGAGGATGGATACAATAAAATTGTCTATGATAAGAAGGAAGGTAGACTTTTTACTCTTAAAGTGCAAGGGAATGTTGGTCAAGCCTTGATCACACATGGTGATGAAGTACTTATAGAGTTAGAACTCTGGCATAAGAGGTTAGGACACTTCAATGGAAAAGGAATTAAAACCATGGTGGAGAGTCAATCTGTAATAGGGCTACCAAATGTAAAGAGTCAACATATGATCTACAAATGTGAAGCTTGTTAGATGGGAAAGGCACACAGGTTATCATTTTAGAGAAAAGGTTTCAAACATGATGGTTTGCTAGAGCTCATACATACAGATGTATAGGGTCCAACAAAAGAAGGATCAATCAATGATTCTAGGTATTATGTTCCCTTTATTGATGATGCTACAAGATGGATAACCATTTATGTTTTGAAGGAAATATCAGAAGTGTTTGGAGCCTTCAAACATTTTCATGCATATGCAAAGAGAGTTAAAGGTCAAAAGCTCAAGAGGCTAAGGTCTGATGGAGGGGGAGAATACTTCTCCCAAGAATTCAATGATTATCTTTGGAATGCAGGTATCAAGAGAGAAATAACTTGCAAGTATACACCTCAACAAAATGGGGTGGTAGAAAGGAGGAATAGAACTTTGGTTGAGTTTGCTAGAGCAATGTTAGAGGAAAAGAATTGTCCTAATTACCTTTGGCACCAACAAGGTATTCCTATGATACTTCTTATTTAACTCATAAAAACTATGCTTACATGGTTATGGAAGATGAAGAATCTCAAAGCTATGATGAAGAAAAAGGTAAGAGACAATGGAAAGAAGCAATGAAGGAAGAGTTTAATGCACTTGAAGAGAACAAGACTTGGGAACTTGTTCCAAAACCTAGTGGTAAGAAAGTAATTGGAAATAAATGGGTTTACAAAATAAAGAAGCATGCAGATGGAAGAATAGCTAGATACAAAGCTAGATTGGTGGTTAAAGGCTATGCTCAAACTCATGGCATAGATTATGATGAGACATTTAGTCTTGCAACAAAGATGTCAACCATAAGGACAATCAGTGCTATTGCAACATCAAAAGGATGGACATTGAGTCAATTGGATGTAAAGAATGCATTTTTAAATGGATATATATCAGATGAAGTCTACATGGAGCAACCTCAAGGGTTTGTAGATTACAAGTACCCAAATTATGTTTGTAGATTGAGAAGAGCACTTTATATATTAAAGCAAGCTCCAAGAGCTTAGAATTATAAACTTGTGAAGTATCTTAATGATCTTGGATATCAAAGTTCAAAGGCAGATGCAAGTTTACTTATCAAGAGAACAGATGAAGATATGATCTACATTTGTATTTATGTAGATGATATTATAATCATAAGTACTTCAAATGAAGGAATAAAGGAGGTGAAGAAATTACTTGTAAAGGAATTCAAGATAAGTGATCTAGGAAAATTGTCATATTTTCTTGGAATGGAAATCACTTATGCATATCATGGCATATATGTATCATAAGAAAGGTATCTTCTAAATCTTCTGAAGAAGTTTAGCATGGAGAATTGCAGAGAGGCATCAACACCACTTGAGGTCAATCATAAACTCAGTAAATATGATGGTGCAGAGTTCAAGGATATGAGGAAGTATCAATCTTTAGTGGGAAGCTTGATTTATGCTACACTAAGAAGACATGATCTTAGTTACGCAGTGGGATTTCTTTGACAATTCATGCATTGTCCAAAGGACCCACATTGGATTGAACGTCAAAGAGTTCTTAGATACATCAAAGGGACTTTGAAGGAAGGATTATATTGTCCTTTTACATCAGATCTAAGGTTGAGAGCATATAGTGACTCAGATTGGGCAAGAAGTCAAGATGATAGAAGGTCAACACATGGATATATGATATACATAGGAGATAAACTTGTGAGTTGGTGTTCATAGAAGCAACATACAGTGGATTTATCATCAATTGAAGCTGACTACAAAGGACTTGTGGAAGCAAATAAAGAAGTGATATGGATGAAGACCTTGTTCAAAAGCTTGGACATTGATCAAGGTATACCTATCATACATGGAGATAATATGAGATCATTGTATCTTGCAGCAAATCTTGTATTTCATGCAAGAACAAAGCACATAGAGATTCAATATCATTTCCTGAGAGAAAAGGTAATGGAGAAGGAACTTGAAATGGTGTATACTTCTACAAAATATCAAATTGCAGACATTAGGACAAAGAGCTTGGATGGAGTCAAGACAAGTAGATTCAAAGAAATGGCAAGAATAAAAGAGAAGAAGGATGTTTGAAAAAGATAGAGGATGCTAAATAGTGATTGAGGCGGAGCTCTTGAGGCTTCCCTCACTAATTAGACACAAAGAAATGAAGGTATATGAAGGAAGAAGAAAGAAAAAGAGAAGTGAAATCAAAGCACTCAGAAAATCAAGCCTAAGTGAAGGGACGAATTCACACTTGTAATATAGTCCAAAATTAAAGTCTAATCTTGATATAAAACTTCTAGAATTACGAGCTTGAGTCTAGGAGTATGTAGACCATATGTATATAAGTCAATTTGAGTTGAAAAACAAATAGAAGAACATGTTTTGGAAGTCTTGAGTGAGTAGAGGAAAAGTAGGATTTTTTTTGAGAGAGATATTGAGGAAGAACTACTCAGAGTGGGAGAGTTTTCCATGGCTATGAGCAGAATGAAGCCAAGCCATTTTGTACACATCTTCTCTAATAGATAACACATGTTTGTGTAGAAGGATTTGATCTAATTCCTTTTGTATAGAGATTTCTAAGTGATTTCATATCAGTGTGAAAGCTAGTTGACAGTTACGAGTTTTCTGGTGCACTTTTCCCTAATCTTCTAAAGCTCAAATCCCATAGTACAGTGTAAAGTTTTTCATGCCTGATAGCTCATTTTGAAGCTACTACCTTCAACTTCTAGAAAAATATCTTTGCAAAACGGGACATGTACACAGAGAAATGAGTCTAAGAGTGAAGGTATGTCAAATTGATGAAGTCATTTTTCAGATTTCAGACATAGTTCAAATGTTGAAGTGAATTCAAAAGATTCTGAAGTTATTACTTGAACATTTTTCTTGGAATGTGTTTCTTAACATTAGAAAGAACTTCTATTAGAAAATTATCAAAAAATTTACAAGAATCAAGCTAATACAGATCAGATTTGAAGCTAGAAGAAAAGGCACAAATTTCTGGAAAGTGAATTTTTTAATTTCACTAAGTTTAGTGATAAAGGTTTCAAATTTAGAGTGTTGCTAAGCTAATGATGGTTATGGAGGAATTCTAATATCACTTTAGCTTAGTTCTTGTGATGTTCTATAAACCAACAAAAACATCACACCAAAATCAATAATCAATGAACTTTGAAAATTTTTTATGCACACTTCCTTGAGGGATTTCATCTCGACAACATGCATAGAGTCAAAAGCTTTTGTGAAGAAAAATTTTCAGCCATAGCTAAAAATTCTTTGAAGCAAGAAAATACCTCATTCTTGCTTTCATAGGATACATGCATGTATGGCGAGTAGCATCATCAATGAAGGTAACAAAATATACATGTTTCCCAAAAGATGGAGTCTTGATGGGACCACATACATCACTATGAACCAGTTGCAATTTTCTTGTAGTGCGTGTATGACTATCGTTTGGAAAAGAAGCATGATGCATTTTTCCAAGAATGCAACCTTCACATGCATGCTTTTCAATGGACTCAAGTGTTGGCAAACCAATAACCATGTCCTCCTTTTGCAAGTAAAGCAAACTATTGAAGTTCAACTGACCAAAACGAGCATGCCAAAGCTCCATTTCAGCCATGGAAGAAGTATGAGCAACCATGGCATTTGAAGTAGCCCTCTTGTATGTATCCATGCGATACAAACCATTACATAATGTACTAGACATAATGATAATATCACCATTGCTAAAAGCATGAACCATACACTTATCATCAACAAGGTGTTCATGAAGTCTAGCTTTGGCAATCAATGGAACTGAAATCAAGTTCTTCTTGATATCGGGTACATAGAATGCATTTTTCAAGAGAATCACAACTCGATTTGCAACATAAGATCAAATTCTCCTACTCCAATGAAAGGATAAGAGGTATTGTTTGCACACACCACATGTCCTCCTTTGGGTGCATCTTTCAAAGATGCAAAAAATCTTTTGCATGATGTTATATGCTTTGAAGCACCACTATCAAAGAACCAATCCGAATCAGCCTCACTCACAACCATACATTTAGAATGCAAAGATGCATCATAATGGCATGTAACAACACATGCCCAAAAATCTTGAGCCATGTTAGCTTCATCATTCTTTGCATTTTCCAAATTTTCAACAATAGACATGCTAGATTCCTTCTTCTTTTTCATTGCGCTTAGCAATCTTTCTACGCTCAGCAATAGTATGTCCAGCCTTTTGGCAATATTTGCGTCTCTTCTCCTTTTGCAAATCAACATCATTAGAGGAATGAGTGGAAGAGGAAGGCTGAGGCTTTGGTTTTGATGAACCCAAAGATGAACCATACTTGCTTTTCCCCTTTTGTGAGATAGCAAGTGCTTGCATTCCCTCAATCAAACCACTTCTATTCACTCCAGATTGCTCTTCTTGCAAACAAAGAGACACAAACTCATCAAATGCATACATATTAGGATTCCCTTTTTCAACCAAACAGAGTGCAGTAGCAAAGCTTTGAAAAGATTTTGGTAATCCTTTCAAAAATGTAGAAATGAGTGATGCATCCAGAATAATCTAATCTATGTTTTCCAATTACTCTTTCAAGTCCTTGATGTGTGTCACATACACATCCACTGACTCATTTTCAGCCATACATACATCTTCAGGTTGCTTCCTCAAGTATGCAACACGTGCTTCATTATGCATGGCATACAAAGAAGAAAGAGTGTCCCATGCTTGACTTGATGTAGATTATGACCAAATGTGTGGAACTATATGACGCTTCATAGAAAGCACAATCAATTCATGAGCTTGAGCATATTTTCCATCCCATCTAAGTTGCTCTTGTGTAGGTGGAGAAGGAGAAACCACTATACTTGAAGAAGAAGCTCCATCTATGAAGTAGAAGAACCTTTGGGTCTTCAATCTACATCTATCACTATGTTCAAAAGTTGTTTTGCAATAAGAACATGCTTCATCATGTAAGACCACATTGGATAGTTGGTCCCACAAGCTTCTCTTCAGCTTGAAGCATGCCGAAAAAGTCATTGTTTCTTGCCATTTCACGAAGGAACAAGAATATGATAAAATCTTTACTTCGATGAAAGCTGAAATGAATGCTGAAATTTTAGCTCACAAATTTTCATTCTGATAGCAAACGGGGGGCAAACCTCCAGGGCACCTGCTAGAAATGTTTCTTGGCTATTGAAATCATTGTTCTATGCTCCAAAGTCAATTTGCATTGTTAAAAGTGTGTGCCTACCATGCTCTGATACCGTTGTTGGGTGTGTGTAGAAGTGCGAGACACACATGTGAAACTCACATAAGGAGTACAAACATAGTAAGACACACGAAGAAGATGGATAGTTGGAATAGCTCTCTCTCTATTGATGATGAATGTAACTGAAGTAAGAGCTTAATAATATCCTTAACTACAAAATAACACCACATATGAGTGAATCATGTATGTGGTAACATGGGGAAAAAGCCTCTAGCCAGTCCTAGAGTAAAAAGTGCCCATGTATAGGGACAAGGTTCACATCAAAGCTACACGAGGAACACATAAGTGTAACAATGGATACCCCTGTAGTGATAGTACCAAAGAAAAAGGAAAACTTAGGGTTTGTATAGACCTCAAGAAACTCAATACCCATTACCAATCACTAATCATTTTCTTGAAAGAGTAGTAAGAAAAGAAGTTTATAGATTTCTTGATGGTTTCTCTAGATACAATCAAGTTTCTATATCCATTGAAGATCAACACAAAACTACTTTTACAATAGAATAGGGATTTTTTACTTTTAGGTTTATGCCGTTTGGTTTGACCAATGCACCTACCACTTTTCAAAGATTAATGTATCATGTGTTCAAGGAATTTCTTAGAAAGACCATGGAACTGTATGTTGACTTATGTATTTTTTCATCATGTAGACCAAATCACTTGGTAGACCTTAGACATATCTTGAGAAATGCAAAGTCTATAGAGTTTTTCTTGACCCTGTGAAATGTATATTTTTTGTAAGGAAGAATATTGCATCACATAGTATCCAAGAAAGGAATTTCCATAAATGAGGAAAAAACAAGAATTATTGTTGAAATTCCAAGACCCACAAAGGTCAAGGAATTACAAGCATTCATGGGACATTATGGTTATTATAGAAGATTTGTCCATAATTATGCAAATTCCTAAATCCTTATATGCCCTAGTCACAAAGTTTGAATGGATTGGAACACGTTCATGGACAAGGAAACCATCCAGAAGTGTGCCAAAACCCTAAGGTCGACTGTCTACTTGCTTCATTTGGATATCTAGAGCTCATGTTTCAAATTGATGACATCATTGATGACAATTCATATTCGCCTTTCATGAACCACCCTTGAAAACCTCTATAAAGAGGGGTTGGCCACATTCATAATCAGTTTTTCCAATACCATTCGTGGGAGCTCAAGGATTCATGACCGCCAAGTAAGTACTCTCCGAGTTCCAGTTGCAGTTCTTGTCTTGTTGCTTGCTCTAGTCTTGTCTAGTCTTATATCCTGGACATCTAGCCTTTTCCTCTTGTAATCTTGTAGTATGAGATCTTGTCAAGTTCTTTCTTGTATCTAGTTCATCTCCCAAAAGAGAGTTCTTGTAATCCTGATATCTTATTTCATCCTTATGATCTCGGTTGTGAGATCTCGTTTATCATCTCTAGTCGAGTTATCCATACCTATTAGTCCCGGGTTGTGGGTCTTCATGTATTAGTTACATATCATTATATTATTTCCCTTGCGTGGGTGATCTTGTAATCAAAAGTACATTTTCGTAATCTTGTCTAGTGTAGTCAGAGAGCACAATCCAGTGTTCCCCTGAAATTTTGGCAAGTCTAGCTTCTATCCAAGACCAGGCATCATGGAGAACGCTTATGAACAAATTATAACACCACTTCAAATTCTCCAACAACAAGTTGAGGACCTAACTCATCAATAGACACAAGTCGAGATGGGACATCCAATGCATGTAGGTGCACTCCTCCAAGAATTACAAGAATGAATCGGGAGTCTTCAAGAAAATCAAGGGAGTATTCAAGTGAATCAACGGCCTACTACATCCTTCACGAAGGAACCCAAGATCTACATGCCAAAAAAGTTCAATGGGGATCACACAAAGTTTCCTGGATTTCTCCAGCAAGTTAAATTATACATCCTTATGCAATCGGATAGATACCCTATCCAAGGTCTTGTTTATTGGAACCTTGCTCTGTGGCTAGGCATTATCATGGTTTGTCCCAATCTTGGGGAAGAACATGGAAGTACTTCAGGACTATGAGGGGTTTCTTCGAGAACTCACCGCCACATTTGGAGATGCAGACTCAAGTCGAGTGGCAAAAACAAAACTTCAGAAGTTATGTCAAGGTAACCGCCTTGCCTCTACCTATGCATCAAAATTTAGGCAATACATATGTGATCTCACTTGGCATGAAGATTATTTCATAAACCAATTTAGATGGGTTTTAAGAGATGATGTGAAGGAACTTCTGCTCATGATGCCAGAGGTTAAGACATTGAATGAATACATCATGCAAGATATTCAATGCGATAACTGACTTTTTGAAAGGAAACAAGAAAAACAAGTAGAAGGAAGAACTCACCAATGGAAACCCTTCCATCCCACTCCTAAAGATGATTCTATGACTGAACCTGTGCCAATAGATGTAATTAGGTTCCAGCCTCTAACACCACAAGAGAAATAGTGAAGGAGATATAACAAGTTAGGCCTCCCTTCTGGAAACCCTGGGCATATTGTAGTTAATTGTCCCAACAAGATAACAAACTCTAGAGTCACAGCCACCCTTGTAGAGGAAGGAAATGAGGAAGTCCAGTTGTAAAAGAGATCTTACAGCCAGACCATGATATAAGAAAGGATCTCATAATTCTAGCTACACCCATAGAAACATGTCTTCCACCCATCAAGTTAATCATGCTCAAGAAGACCCTTTCCCTTACAGCCCAAGTAGATTCAGAAGCCTCCTCATGTTTCATCAATGAAGCATTGGTTAAGAAACATGGAATTCTTGTACTTCGAGAGAACAAACCAATAGTGGCTGAAGTAGCAGATGGACGACCTCTAGCACTTGGGAATATAACCATGGACACCACACCATTAAGAGTACACCGTGACCATGAATCCCACATATGTTTCAATGTAATATCGAGCCCAGTACATCTAGTTATCATTGGAATGCCCTGGTTAAAGAAGCATAATCCAGACATTAATTGGGAAAAGAACCCAAGATATGTCGGAGCCAAGGCCTTCATACATGCAATAAGGAAGGAACATACATATATGATCTATGCCATACCAGCTCAAGAATACAAGAAAGATGATCCAGTGCAGCTACCCAGTCAATACAAAGGCTTTGAAGATGTTTTTGAAAAGAAGAATGTAGATATCGTCCCAAAACATAGACCTTATGATTGTCCCATAGATCTTCAAGAGGGAGCACAACCACCCTTTGGACCAATCTACAAACTATCCCTAGAGGAACTTATAGAACTACGTAAGAACATTGATAAGAATCTAGCAAAGGGGTTTATCAAACACTCAAAGTCTCCAACAAGAGCTCCTATTTTATTTGTAAAGAAGAAGGATGGGACTCTTCAAATGTGTGTAGGCTATTGTGGATTGAATAAAGTCACTATAAATAATGCATACCCTCTACCACTCATATCAGAGCTCTTGGAATGCCTTGGAAAAGCACATCTCTTTACAAAGATTGACCTCCAAGGAGCTTACAACCTTGTCAAGATCAGAGAAGGAGACAAATAGAAGATAGCATTTCGAACAAGGTATGGGCACTTTGAATATGTAGTTATGCCATTTGGTCTCACAAATGCTCCAGCTATCTTTCAACATATGATGCATGATATCTTTTGAGAGTATTTAGATGAATTTGTGGTAATATATCTCGACGATATATTGATATTATCCAAAAATCTAGAGGATCATGAATATCATGTAAAGATAGTCCTAGAGAAACTAAGAGAAAAAGGGTTATATGCAAAATTGAAGAAGTGCTCTTTCCATCAGGCAGAAGTGGAGTTTTTAGGATACATTGTATTAGAAAAAGGAAACTTTATGGACCCTAAGAAGATCAGGACAATCCTTGATTAGCAACCACCTTCCTGTGTTTGAGATGTATAATGTTTTCTAGGGTTTGGCAATTTTTACAAGATATTCATCAAAAATTACTCCAAGATAGTGACACCTCTTACCAAGCTTACTGGGAACTCAAAATTCTCATGGACCGAAGAAGCAGAAAAATTCCTTCAGACCTTGAAATTACCATTCATCATTGCTCCAATTCTATTCCATCCTGATTCTAGCAAGCCCTTCTTTCTAGAGATAGATGCATTAGACTTTGCCCTAGGATCCATTCTATCCCAATATGGAGATGATGGGCACCTACACCCACTTGCATATCATTCAAGGAAATTTTCCACTCCAGAGATTATATGAAATCCATGATAAAGAACTTCTTGCCATAGTAGACGTGTTTGATACCACCATCTAGAAGGAGCAGCTCACAAAGTTACTGTGTATATAGATCACAAGAACTTAGAGTATTTTATGACCACCCGCATCCTCAATAGAAGGCAATCTTGATGGAGTAACTTTCTATCCAGGTTCGACTTTGTCATCACCTACCGTCCAGACATCAACAATATCAGTAAGATGCCTTGTCCAAAAGATCTTACCTTGCACCAAAGAAGGGTGATGAGGCCTTTGATCAACAATAGAGTGTATTACTCAAGCCTGAGCATCTCTAGTTAGCAGCTATCTCTTCAAGACATCATGAAGAATCAGCCTTGAATCATTTGATCCATGAGAATCTACCACAAGATGAATTGTTTTTTAATGTTACGCAGAAAACTCAAGAAGGAAAAGTCCAAGAAGTAAACAAATTTCAGAAAAAGGATGGGTTACTATTCTATAAGAACCTATTGTATGTTCCTTCAAGAAAGCCCAAGATCCAAGTACTTCAACAACATCATGACAACCTTGCAGTAGGACATTTTGGAGTAAATAAAACAATATAAATCATATCAAGGGATTTTTGGTGGCCTCAAATGTGGAAGGAAGTCAAAGAATATATCCAAACCTATGACACTTGCAATAGATATAAGGTACCGTGACATAAACCTCATGGCCTCTTGCAACCTTTACCTATTCTAGAAAGGCCATGGGCTTCATTGTCTATGGATTTCATCACAGATCTACCAAAGTCAGATAAGTATGATGCCATTCTTGTTATTGTGCATAGATTTACAAAGATGGCACACTTCATTCCAACTACCAAGGCAATCAGAGGTGCAGCCACTGCTAGACTTTTTCTCGGATACATATTTCAACTTCATGGATTGCCTGATGATATTGTGAGTGATCAAGATCTACAGTTCATATCCAGCTTTCGGAATAGTCTTTGCAAGCTCCTTGGTGTTCAAGTTAAACTATCTACAACAAATCATCCACATATTGATGGACAAACAGAATGGGTGAATCAAGTCCTAGAGCAATATCTCTGTTGCACCAATAACTATCACGCAAATCATTGGTTTGAGTTGTTACCCTTTGCAGAGTTTGCCTATAACAATAGTGTTCATGCATCTACTAAGAAAACTCCCTTCTTTGCAAATTATGGACAACATCCAAGGATTAATATACAACTCTCAAATCATGTCAAGAACCTAGTTGCCAAAGATAAGGCCCAGTACATCATGGAAATTCACAAAGAACTCAAGGAAGAGATCCATAAAGCTCAAGAACATTATAATTACTATGCAGATCAACATCGTGTTCAAAATCCATCGTATCAAATTGGGGATAAAGTATGGTTACTCAGAAACAATTTGGAAACTTCAAGGCCTTGTGCAAAATTAGATCTTCAAAGATTTGGTCCATTCACCATCTTGGCCAAGGTTAATCCAATCACCTTCAAGCTCGAGCTACCAAGTACCATTAGAATACATCCAGTTTTCCATGTGTCCATGTTGCAACAATATTAGATTTCACCATTGAGAGGGGAGAGACCTAGTCCTTCACCCCTCCGAAAACAATTGGAGAGTGAGCACATGAATGAAGGTGATTCTATGGACATTTTCCTAACGAAGATCAAAGACTTGAAGGAACAATTGATTTTTGCTAATGAGGTTATAGCAGATAGCTCACTTATGCAGATCGTTCTGAATGGTCTTCCTGATTCATATCAGAGTTTTGCTTCTACTCTTCGGTTGATGATGAAAGGCAATCCAAATGCCTTATCATTTGAGGAGTTAGTCTCTGTTCTGTTGCAAGAAGATCAGTCCAGGCAAAACAGGTCCATTATGCGAGTTGCAGATCAAGCTTTCTTGGCTAGTCAGAAGGGCAAAGGAAAATGGAGCTCTTCAACTAGTAAGCAGAAATCTGCTAATTCTACATATTCAAAGAAAGAAGATAAAGATGAGAAGAAATCATAAAAGCAGAAATTGTTTTGTAAGTACTGTAAAGGGAATGATCATATCATTAATAACTGTCCAAAACTGGTTGCTAAAGAGGCAAAGAAGAAAGAGGCTAGAATGGTTGTTGCAAAGGCCTCTACACCAAAACAGAGTCTGCAAATCTTGTGCAGGAAGAAGAATGGGCGTTTACTACTATCTGCAGTTTTGACCCATCTTCTCATGAGCAGTGCATGTCTGCAGTAGACTCAGATGTTTGGTATTTTGATAGTGGAGTGACCAAACATATTACCTCGCAGTGCAGTTTCTTCTCTTCACTTGAGCCTGCCCCTACACGGAATACTGTTACATGCGCCAACAACTCCTCTTATCCTGTTATGGGAGTTGGTAAGATCATTTTGACTACTACTGATGGTAGTTCTTTCACTTTCTCAGATGCTTTATTTGTGCCAGGGATCAAAAAGAACATGTTATCAGTTTCTGCATTAGCCAAGATTGGCTTGGTTGTGAAATTTGTTGATGACAGGTGTACAGTTCATGAATTGCTTCTGGCATTTTATGTCGTGGGCTATATAAGCTCATAGACTATGAAAGATCTGTAAATGATTTGCCATGTGCAGTAAATGATTCCCAGGCTATGTCAGATGCAAAGCTTTGGCATGCACGCCTTGGTCATCTGAATTTTGTTAGTTTGCTACGCCTACAGAAATCTGAAATGGTGTCCTCATTGCCCAAACTTGAGGCACGTGGAAAACATGTTTGTGAAGGCTATATTTTGGGCAAAATGCAGCATTCATCCTTTCCAAAAGATGGTTCAGTTTGGGCTACTCAAAAATTGCAGCTTGTACATAGTGATGTCTATGGTCGTATGCAGACACCTTCTTTTGGAAATTATCTTTACTTCGTGACTTTCATTGATGATTTTTCCAAGCATGCATGGGTATATCCATTGAAGGCAAAGTCCAAAGTGTTGCGTCAAACAATTTTTGGTTTTGGCTGAAAATCTGTCAGCATGTAAAATGGGCACCCTCCGTTTTGATCTAGGGGGGGAATATATGTCTTCCGATTTTAATGCATTTCTGGCTGAACATGGGATAAAACACCAGTGTACAGTGCTATATACAGCTCAACATAATGGATTTGTTCAACGAAAGAATAGGTCTCTCATGGAGATGGCGAGGTGTATGGTAAAGATTCAGGCTTTAGCTCATAGTTTCTGGCTTGAGGCTGTCATGTGTGCAGCATATGTATTGAACAGGTGTCCCACTAAAGTGTTGCAGTCTATCACTCCATATGAGGCTTGCATGATCGCAATCCATCTGTTGCTCATCTGCGTGTTTTTGGTTGTTTGGCATATGCATTAGTGCCTGAACAACATCGCAGAAAATTGGATGATAAAGCAGTAAAATGTAGTTTTGTTGGGTACAGTCTTGAAAGTAAAGGCTATCGTCTGTATCATCCACAGACTAAACGCATTCTAGTTAGCCGTGATGTTGTCTTTGTGGAAGATGCTATTCAGCCATTGCTTTCATGTACTAAGGAGACATCTCTTAGCTCCAAAGATGTATGATACTTTGATTCCTCTTTTTACAGGTGGACAGTCTAGTGCTGGTCCTAATGAAGCATCTTCTCCGCTTTGCAGGTTTCATGTGATGATGTAGATCATTCCATTTCTGATGCAGATTTACATGATGCACTTATTGATGAGAGAGCTGATATTGAGCAGGCAAGAACTATGCCAAAATGGCTGGTGCAGACCTTGCGTGACAACAAATATGATGCACCTTTGTCATATCGTACTCGATCAGGCTCTCATAGTGCCTCTTTTGCATCAGATTGCTATGCTATGGCTGCATGTAGTCTCTGTGATGAGAATGAGCCTGTTTCATTTGATGAAGCATAAAATTCAAAAAATTAGATGGCTCCTATGCAATCTGAATATGATGCAATAATGAAGAATGGTACTTGGTCTTTATGTGACTTGCCTCCTGGCAAGAAGGCCATTGGCACTAAGTGGGTATACAAGTTGAAGCGTAAACCTGATGGTACAGTTGACAGGTATAAGGCTAGGCTTGTTGCAAAGGGTTATGTGCAGGAAAGAGGTATTGATTTTGATGAGATCTTTGCACCTACATGTCGTATGACCACTGTTCGAAGCATTTGTGCACTTGCAACCCATCATGGTTGGAATGTACATCAGTTGGACATTAAAACAGCATTTGTGAATGGTGACTTTCATGAAGAAGTGTATGTTTTTCAGCCCCGTGGCTTTGTGCAAAAAGGACATGAAAACCAGGTGTGCAGGTTAAAGAAGGCATTATATGGTTTAAAGCAAGCACCATGTGCTTGGTATGAGAAGATGCATGCCTATCTGATTGCACATGGTTTTGAGAACAGTCCCACTGAAAGCACCTTATATGTTAAGCGTGCTAATGATGTGCTTCTGATCATTGTTGTCTATGTTGACGACATGCTGCTCAATGGTCCTATTGAGAAGCATATTGCTGATTTTAAGGCTGATTTGCATGCCTCATTTGAGATTTCTGATTTAGGCCATTTGCATCACTATTTGGGCATTCAGTTTATGCAAGTTGATGGTGGAATGGCTTTGTGTCAAACTAAATATATTGACACCTTATTGCAGCATTTTGGCCTTGAAGACTGTAAGCCTATTGCCACTCCTCTGGAGACAGGTTTACGATTGAGTCTTCATGATGTTGGAGATGCATTTGATGTTGTTCTCTAGATATTCAGTTTGCTGTCTCACAGATGAGCAGATTTATGCATTGCCTAGAAGTCAAGCATTGGTAGGTGGTTAAGCGCATCTTTCGCTACTTGAGTGGTACTCGGCTACTTGGGTCATTTTATCCCACGAGGGATCAGTACCGCCATATTTGCATGCTTTTTCTGACTTTGATTGGGCTGGTTGCTATGACACTTACTAGTGGCTTTTGCTTCATGCTTGGTAGCTCATGTATATCTTGGTTGAGCAACAAGCAGCCTACTGTGGCCACTTCCAATTTTGAGGCTGAGTATAGGGCAGCTTTCAGAGCTACTGTTGAGTGTGTGTGGCTCAGACATCTTATGGCTGATTTGGGTGTTGCTTAGCTTTCTGCCACCACCATCTTCACAGACAGTCAGAGCGCATTGGCAGTTGCGAGGAACCCTATGTTCCATGCTCGCACTAAGCACATTGAGGTGCATTATCATTATGTTAGGGAGAGGTTCTTTGTTGGGGAGATCAGCTTGGCACATGTGCCCACGAAGGAGAACATTGCAGAACTTTTCATGAAGCCTCTGCCTAGGGAGAAGTTTGAAGCTTTCCGCAAAGCTTTGGGCTTACTTCCTGTTTTTGATTTCCACATAGCTTGGCACTTCCTTATACATGAGTGCCAACTCCTTGTTCACCGCATCACTCCTAGGGGGGATTTGTTGATATATTTAGGTAGTGATGTGTGTGAACAAACTAGGACCGCCGAGGCACTTTTTTCCCTCTTTAGGAGGTCCCCCCCCTTGTATATATGCCTATTGCCCTAATGGGCTACCTATCTTTGTACATTCTCTAGTAATACATTGAGTATTGTGTGTTTGTGCTCCAAGCTTCTTCTTCTTCCCTGTGTTGTTCGCGTGCTTCTGCAGACGTCTATATCCAACAATAAATTCATCAAATACATCCAAGAAAGGTAAAGAAAAGCTTTCTATTGGTAGTAAAACATCTACACGTTTTGAAGACATTGATGGAGATTCAAGCGGTTCAAAAAAGAGTACTGATGAGGAACTTGGATTGCCCTCTGTGAAGACACTAGGAGTAAGAAAGGCATATGCAAATGATACAAGGAGAAGTGACCCACAACCAAGAAGATCTTGGAGGATGCAAAATTCTGTGCAAATTTTGACGTATGATAGTTATATGGTTTGTCATTGTGCCTACATGACCAAGGTAATACAAGATGCTAAACCTTATTGCTTTGAAGATGCAATTGGAAGTGCAGATTAGGAAAAAGCTATGGATGAGGAGATGTCTGCACTTTATGGGAATGAAACATGCAAGCTGGTTCCATTGCCACAAGGGAAGAAACCCATAGGCTGCAAATGGTTTTACAAGGTAAAGCACAATGCTGATGGTAGCATAAGCAGGTATAAAGCACGATCAATAGCAAATGGATATGCACAGACATATGGCATTGATTATGAGGAAATGTTCAACCTGTAGCCAAAACATCGACTGTCATAACACTTGTTGCATTAGCTACAACAAAAGGATGGAGCTTGCATCAGATGGATGTGAAGAATGCTTTCCTACATGGTGAGTTACAGGAAGAAGTATATATGGACTAACCACAAGGATATGAAGATTCAAAGCACCTAGAATATGTTTGCAGGTTTCAAAAGGCTTTGTATGGACTTAAACAAGCCCCTCGTGCTTGGCATGCAAGGATTGCTGATTATTTGACCACCATTGGATTTTCTATGTGTGATGCAAATCATTCATTATATGCAAGGAAGGTCCATGATGGCATCATGATTGTGGATATTTATGTTGATGACTTGATTGTAGGTGGTGACAATGAAGGAAGCATTAAAGAGGTAAAGCATCTCCTTATGCAAGAATTTGACATGAAAGATCTTGGTGTGCTGTGCCATTTCTTGGGCATTGAGTTTATACATATAGAAAGTGGTATATGGATGTCACAAAGACAATATGCCTTGAGTATGCTGCAAAATTTGTATGGCTGATTGTAAGCCAATTCATATGCCATTAGATCATAATCTGAAGTTGGATACTACATCAGGTGAAGCATTGTAAAATGCTACTATGTACAGGAAAATTGTGGTAAGTTTGATATATCTCATAATTACAAGGCCTAATCTAGGCTACACTATTGGACTTGAAAGTCAATTTTTGCAGTTTCCCAGGAAGCTGCATCTAGATGCTCTGAGGTGCACTCTATGTTATGTGAGTGCTACTTTAGATTATGCATTGTTTTTTGAAGCTGGTGAACATTTGTAGGTTCATGGATACACTGATGCAGATTGGGTTGTTAGCATTCCAGATAGAAGGTCTACTAGTGGCTTTCTATTCTCACTTGGGAGTGCAGCTATTACATGGAGCAGTAAGAAGCAACCCATTGTTGCTTTGTTGAGTACAGAGGCTGAGTATAGAGATGCTGCAATGGTAGCATGTGAAGCATCCTTGTTAGAGATGCTACTTGCACATTTAGGCATGGAAGTGCAAAAGCCTATCACCATCTATTGTGATAATCTTAGCAGCATACAGTTAGCACAGAACCCTATTTTTCATGCTAGAACAAAGCATAGAGGTACATTATCACTTCATCAGAGAGAAGGTATTACCAGGTGATATTGATCTTGTTTATGTAAGAAAAGATGAGCAGGTTGTTGATATTTTTACTAAAGCAATTAGAGTAGAGAAGCTGAAGGAATTTCAGAAGATGCTTGGATAAGAGGACATGACGTTGAGCTTGAGGGGGAGTGTTGAGATATCAAGCTCAACACGTGATGATCCAGGATGACACGTATCACTTTTTCATTTCTTTGACATGTATAGTGGTCACACTCGTATATGTCAAGGATACTTCATTGAGCTTTACTAGATTTATCTACCAAGAGTGAGAGCACATTTGTTTCTTGCTAGCTCACTCATTCGTGAACATTAGGATTTTCCTTATGTACTTTTCTTTATATATTGCACTTCTTGTATTGTTTTTTTAGGTCATTCTTGTACATTCCTTTTATATAATAGAAGAAGAAGAAGATCATTCTTCCTTGCCTCAATCTATGTGTGTGCTTCTCTTTAATTTTGAGAGTGTGTGTGTGAGCTCTCTTCCTTATCTCCTTCCTCGTGACACATGGTTCCCTACTTATCAACATATGAACCCTCTTCAAACTTGACCACGGGTTGTTCAAGTCCAAAGGATGGATCCAGGTTTTTAAGTTGGACAACTGATCTTCATAGCCCACCTCATATATGTGAGAACCCAATTGATTAGTCCTGATATATTCCAACTAACTCTTATAGGGACCTTCTAGTGTCTACAAATATGTAGTTCCTAAACTATCTATGGGTCATTCCATGTGAAAAGACATTTTTGGATTGCTTGTCTCCAAACTTAGCATGTAGGGATAATCATTGAGTTGTTGGGCCCATGAACTAGGTGTGTGATTGACACTAGTTTCAAATGATATGATGCTTTGTTTGTCCCGACCTAAGTGTCTACCTGATCTAAGGTTGATAAGCTTTCTCTCTTAGTCCCAATTTTCCTAAGTACAACCATGTTGCAATGTTCTTTTGTGACAGTCACTTGTTCTTTCTATAAATTTCTTCAATGTAATCTTATCTTACAAATATCATCCTCAGGAATACTTGAGTTTTATCGCACTTTGAGATGTGATCAATCCACTTAAGTCCTTTTACTTTAGGGTTTGCCACAACAATATTCTAACTTACACTTGAACTTGAGGAATTAGGGTTTCTTGTACTTGTATCATGCCTAATGTAACCCTAATTAATCCAATCCACTAATCCTACTTAGCTTGAGCTAAAGAATTGTCTGAGGGGGCTTAACGTTCTTCCAATCTAGATTTCATTGCTTGATAAGTGCTCCAATGCCCATGAAGTAAGCCTCCCGAGCATGACTTAGATGCAAGCTAGCTTGAACACTTGCATGAGAACTCCAATTTCCTGAAAATTTACAGAAGTTTAGCTCAAATTTTTCAAAATAAAAAACCCTAATTTTTAGCTAAAACAAGCTTTCTACCGCAATCAATAGGGTTCTCAATCATAATACACATAGTTTTTTGTTGTGGTCTATCAATCGTGATGGTCAGATCTATTGGGGTCTATCTATCATCTATCGTGAGAAATCTCAAGAAACATGCAAAAAATGCACACAAATTCACTCTCTTTCTCTCTCTTGCTCTCACAAGTGAAATGAGGGAAGGTGAGGTAGAGGTGGGGATATGGTCAGAAACTAAAAATTTTAGCGAAGAAGGAGATGGAGATGGGAGATGGTGAGGAAGTTAATCATGATGTAAAAACTAAAAAAAGAGTGAAGAAATTACATAATTATCTAATTACCGAATAACATACATCAAATCTCTACATCTTACCATCACACGCTTGTCCTCGAAGCTCGATCCCTAACAACGATGCCAAATTTGGTCTCACTCTAGCAAAATGATAAGCATCAACATGAGGAGATCCACCTCATAATTGTCAATCGGGGAATTTGTATGATGACCATGACCAAGTGGAATGTTTAATTAGCCAATATATGATTATAATGTCTTTTTCTCACTTCAATCCCCCAAAGAATGCTCCCAAAAATTAGCTCTCTAGCTCTTTTATAGTTGTCCTCTAGCTTTTGTCTTGTCGAGACCTAGTGTCCATCCTAGTTAAAAAATTGGCTCCCATGCCTATTTGGAGACTCAAAAGAGCTCAAAAAAATACGAAATTTGATACATAGATCATTACTCCTGAAGCTCCAAGACTTGGCTTGAAAAAAATGGAGTTTGGATTATGAAAAATGGAATTTACAATGATGAGAAGTGATTAAAATCACTATGTTTCAAGAAGTAGGAATTTTGGAAATTCAATAGACCTAGTTGTCAAATCTTCGTTGACTACCTTGTTGCTCATCTATGCTTGGCTTTTGCTCTGTCTTGACTCTCTTTGACTAGTCCGTCTCATGCTCCCTTGTCTTGCCACACCACCTGGATCTCCTTGACTACTATCAACATCACTACCCAAAATTGAGGCACCTTCTAAACATGTTTGTGAAGGTTGTATTTTGGGAAAGAATCATCATTGCTCCTTCCCAAAAGATGGTTTAGCTTTAGCTACTCATAAATTACAGCTTCTTCATAGTGATGTCTATGGTCCTATAGAGACATCTCCATTTGGAAACTACCTTTATTCTCTTTTGTATTATTTATTAGATGTCTTAAATAAAACATTGCATATTAGAATAACTTGATTTTATATATATATATATATATATATATATATATATATATATATATATATATATATATATATATATATATATATATATATATATATATATATATATATATATATATATATATATATATATATATATATATATATATATATAGAAAGTAGTTAGAGTATATAGAAAACAAATATAAGGTAAACAAAATAGAAAATGCTACAAATTAAAAAAATAAATATAAAAGAAAACTATTGGGTATATATATATATATATATATATATATATATATATATATACATAGAAAAAAAAAGAAATTAGTTTACATTAAAAAAGTAGAAGCAATTATTTGATTAAAGAAAAGAAAATCAAGTAAATAGAAAAATACTTATAGCTAGGTTGCTTTAACCATTACATTTAATTTCACCTATAGTTAGTGATAAACATGTATCTTTTATTTATGAGTTTCTTCTTCCATGCCCACGTGAATCTCTCCTTCCCTTGAAACACAAGAGAGGTTCCCCTAACTATGACTAAAAAGGACCCTATGTGTAATGGCATGATATGATGACAGCAAGACCCGATCCACCCACCCATAATTTAGCTACCTTCATCCTATTTGGATGACATCATGTTTGCTTCAAACCATATAATGCCTTTTTTAACTTGCACACTTTGTTTTCATTCCCTTTCTACAAAAAACCACAAGACTAAGAAACATACACTTGTTCATGTAAATTGTCATTCAAAAATGTAGTTTTAATGTCCAAGTGATTTAGATTCTAACCATGATGAGTTGCAAGTGCAAAAATGCTACAAATAGTGGTCATTCAACATGCAAGAGCAAAGCAATCATCAAAATCAACGCCTCTCTTGAGCATAACCCTTGGCAACAACCCTTGCCCTATACATATCAACTTTTCCCTCATGCTTACATTTCAACTTGTATACCCATTTAGTGCCAATGGCCTTTTTGCTTGAAAATCACATAAAGACCACATACCATTCTTCATAATAGCATCATATTCTGATTGCATAGTGGCCATCAAATTTTCTAAATCTTGTGGTTCATCAAAAGAAACAGGCTCATTATCATCACAAAGACTAGATTCAGCCATTGCATAGCACCATGATACAAAGGAAGGACTATGAGAGCCTGAACATGTACAATATGATAAAGGTGCATGTAATTTGCTCTCTCTCAAATTCTACTACAGCCATTTACACATAGTTTTAGCCTCTTCTATGTCATTCCTCTCATCAAGTGCATCATGTAAGCCTGCATCAGAAATGGAATGATTTGGATCATCATTTAGAACTTGTAAAGGTTGAGAAATGACCTCATTTGGACTAGGACTTGATTGTCTAGTTGTAAAAGGAGGCAACAAAGCATCATACACATCATGTGAGCTAATTGATGTCTCCTTGGTACATGAAAGTAATGACTGAATTGCATCTCCCAAAAAAACAACATCATGGTTAATCGAAATGCATTGAATGTGGATGACAGAAAGGTAACCTGAGCTTTCAAATTTGTACCCAACAAAAATACATTTCATTGCTTTATCATTAAGCTTTTTGCATTATTGTTCAAGCACCAATGCATATGCCAACAAACAAAGACACAAAAATGAATAATAGATGGCTTGCAACCATGTTAAGCCTCATATGTAATGATCAATTATGGTGCTTTGGTGGGATACCTATTAAGTACATATGATGCACATATAACAATCTAAAGCCAAAAGCTATGTGATAAAGCCTACTTTTGACCATAGACCTTGTCATCTCCATGAGAGACATGTTCTTTCTTTCAACTAATCCATTTTGTCAAGGTTTATTCATAATTGTACACGTATGTTTTATCCCATGCTCAACCAAAAATGCATTAAAATTAGAAGATGTGTATCGCTCCCAATTAGAATGGAGGGTGCCCTCATGCTAATAGATTTTCAGCCATAACCATGAAGTGTTTGAAGCACATAAACTCTTCCAAATTTTCTTTCAATGGATACACCCATGCATGCCTAGAGAAGTCATCAATAAAATTTGCAAATTACAAGTAGTTCCGAAATGGTCTCTACATAGGACCATGGACCACTATGAAAAAGCTATGATTTATGAGCACCTCAAATTGAACCATCTGCGTTCTGCCCAAAATACAATCTTCATAGACTATGTTTACAAGGTGCCTCACTTTTGGGCAAAGAGGGCACCATTTCAATTCTGCAAATGAAGAAAACTAGCAAAATTTAAATGGTCAAAGATCCATGCCAAAACTTTTCATATGAGATAGCCTAAGAATCATGAATTGCACATGCTGAATCATTCATAGATTTTGCATAGTCTATGAGCTTATAGAGCCCACAACATGAAATGACAAAAGCAATAATAACATCACCATTGGAGATATCATGAATTGTATATCTGCCATCAACAAATTTGACAATCAAGCCAATCTACACCCTCTTTTGGGAACAACCTTTACTTCATAACTTTCATTAATGATTTTTCCAAGCATGCATGGGCGTATCCACTGAAAGCAAAGTCTAAAGTGTTTATGTGCTTCAAACCGTTTCTGGTTTTGGCTGAAAATCTGTCAGCATGCAAAATGGGTACCCGCCATTTTGATCGAGGGGGGAATACATGTCTTCTGATTTTAATCCATTTCTGGCTTAATATGGGATAAAACATTAGTGTACAGTGTTGTATACACCTCAATAGAATGGAGTTTTTGAAAGGAATAACAGGTCACTCATGGAGATGGCAAGGTGTATGGTCAAAATTCAAGCTGTACCACATAGCTTCTAGCTTGAGGCTGTTATGTGTGCAGCATGTGTACTTAATAGATATCCCACCAAAGCACTACAGTCTATCACTCCATATGAGGCTTGGCATGGTTGCAAGACATCTATTGCTCATTTTTATGTTTTTGGTTGTCTAGCATATGCATCAGTGCCTGAATAACAATGTAGAAAATTAGAGGGTAAAGCAGTGAAATGTATTTTTGTCAAGTACAGTTCAGAAAGAAAAGGTATCATTTGTATCATCCATAGACTAAATGCATTTTGGTTAGTTGTGATGTTTTTTTTTGTGGAATATGCAATTCAGCCATTACTTTCATGTACCAAGGAGACTTCTAGTAGCTCTATTGATGAGAACGACACTTTGTTGCCTCTTTTTACAAATGGACAGTCAATTGCTAGTGTGAATGAGGAAATTTCTTACCCTTTATAGGTTTCATGTGATGATGTGGATCATTCCATTTTAGATGTACAATTACATGATGCACTTGTTGATACAAGGATTGATATAGAGAGGCAAAAACTATGCCAAAATGGCTAGTGCATACTTTGCAAGATAGCAAATTAGATGCATCTCTATCATGTCATACTCATTTAGGCTCTCATAGTGCTTCTTTTGCATCAGATTGCTATGCTATGGCTACCTCTAGTCTTTGTGATGAGAATGAGCCTATTTTGTTTGATAAAGCATAAAATTCAAAATTTTGGATGGCTATTATGCAATTTGAATATGATGATATTAAGAAGAATGGTACCTGTTCTTTATGGGATTTGCCTTCTAGCAAGAAGGTCATTGGCACTAAGTGGGTATACAAGCTAAAGTGTAAGCTTGATGGAACAATTGATAGGTATAAGGCTAAGCTTGTTGCAAAAGTTTATGCTCAAGAAAGAGGCATTGATTTTGATGAGACCTTTGCTCCCACATGACAAATGACTACTGTTCGTAGCATTTGTGCACTTGCAACTCATCATGGTTGGAATGTACATCAATTGGACATTAAAATTTCATTTCTGAATGGTCACTTACATGAAGAAGTGTATGTCTTCTAGCCCCATGGTTTTGTGCAAAAAGGGCATGAAAAAAAGTATGCAGGTTGAAAAACCCATCATATGGTTTTAAGCAAGCACCACATGCTTGGTATGAAAAGATACATGCCTACTTGATTGCACATGGTTTTGAGAGTATTCCAAATAAGAGCACCTTATGTGTTAAGCATGCAAATGATGTGCTTCTGATCATTGTTGTCTATGTTGATGACATGCTTCTCACTAGTCTTGGTGGGAAGCATATTGCTGATTTTAAGGCTAATTTGCACGCCTCATTTGAGATGTTAGATTTGGGGCATTTGCATCATTATTTGGGCATTCATTTTATGCAAGTTGATCATGGAATAGCTTTGGGTCAAATCGAATATATTGACACATTATTGCAGTGTTTTGGCCTTGACAACTGCAAACCTATTGCCACTCCTATGGAAATAGGTTTACAGTTGAGTCTTCATGATGTTGGAGATGCATTTGATGTTGTTCTCTATCAATAGGCTTTTGGGTGCTTGATTTACTTATGCATAACTCGGCCTGATATTCAGTTTGTTGTCTCCCAGATGAGCAGGTCTATGCATTGCCCAAGTGTCAAGCATTGGTAGGCAGTTAAGCACATCTTTCACTACTTGAGTGGTACCCAACTACTTGGATTGTTTTATCCCAAGGGGGGGTCACTATCACCAGATTTGCATGCTTTTGTTTACTCTCAGTGGGTTGGTTGCTATGAGACTGATGTGTCCACCAATGGTTTTTGCTTCATTCTTGGTAGCTCATGCATATCTTGGTTGAGAAAGAAGCAGCCTACTATGGCCACTTCTAGTTGTGAGGCTGAGTATAGGGAAGCTTTCATAGCAATTGTTGAGTGTGTGTGGCTCAGATGCCTTATGGATGATTTGAGTGTTGGTCAATCTTCTACCATCACTACCTTCACTGACAGCGAAAGGGCATTGGCAATTGCGAGGAACCATGTCTTCCATTCTCGTGCTAAGCACGTTGAGGTGCACTATCACTATGTCATGGAGAGGTTCTCTATTGGAGGGATCAATTTGGCATATGTGTTCACACAAGAGAACATGTGGAACTTTTCACAAAGACTCTGCCTAGGGAGAAGTTTGAAGGTTTTCGCAAAGCTTTGGGCTTACTTCCTTTTTTGGATTGATTCCATATAGCTTGACACTTCCTTATACATGAGTCCTAGGTCGCATTTAGTTTTCTGCATGCTCCCATCCTTCTTGTTCATGCATCCTTCTTCTACACTCTTCAGAGTGTGGTAGCAAAAGAATAAATTAGAGGCAACATATGGGTTTTGAACCCACGATGTTGTTGTCAGGGTTCTTTGAAAGGAGGGAGAAAGAAAGTGCACTTTGGCTTGAGAGAGTTTTCGAGATGAATTCCAAAGGTTCAAAACAACTCACATCAAGTCCTATACATAGGATTTTTGTTGTATGTGCAAATAGATGCTAACAAATTACAGTCAAGTCTCTAAAAAGTGAAAGACTAGGTCACACTATGTCATAAAAAATGATAGACTTGCATGAAGCAATCGAGTTGTTGCCTATGAATGACTAATATAAGTTCCCTCAAAGGTTTTTTAAGCATTCATCACATTTTCAGATAATTTGGAGTTGAACTTTTGGACACAAGGGTTCAAAATTTACACTCATTTTTCTTTGATCACCAATCAAACTCACAATCTAAAGAAAACTGATGATTTTTCTTTGATCACCAATCAAACTCACAATCTAAAGAAAAGTGATGCATATACAAGTGGCATGAAGTGGTGTTTTTCTTTGAAACATAAAAGTTCACATTCGTCGTAAATCTCAAGCATAAAGCATGACATTAGTATAGGCTATCAACACAAAAGCAATAACAAAGAACAAAATCTTATCGTCTTGAGATTCCTCTCGAGAAGGAAAAACTCAATCAAATATCTTATGTACATTTCGTAGTCTTATGCTACTTGTTACCAAAGTAGATCAAATGGACAAAGTGAAACCAAATGCTTCACAAGATCTTCTCAAACAATCTCCATGGATTGTAATCTACGACATAGTTGATCCTGTACAAAGCTCCATGTAAAGGCCATATAAACAATAAAATCCTAGAGCAATAAACTCCTATGCTTTCTCTAGAAATGCTTTTGAGTTTGAGTTCTTGAGGTATCAAGCTTCTAGCTCATACTCCTTGCAAAATCATGTGATATTTTTACCATTGAAATATCCACTTCGCTTGAGAACACGCGCATGAAATGTTTGAATGGCACTTCACCTCTTTTTGTGTTGCTCGAAGAACAAAAACTGAGTTATCACATCCATCTGAGCAATTGCAGTGTCTCCCATAACCAATCGGATGGGAAAAATTTTATCAAGTCTCGCTTCTTGCTAGTTCCTCTTTTCCTTTTGGAACATGAGCTCAAGAGTCCTACTTATCTCCCCCTTTCACGTCGGGTTCAACAATTATGTTGTAAGTGTTCTTTGAAAGGAGGGAGAAAGAAAGTCCACTCTGGTTTGAGAGACTTTTGAAGATGAATTCCAAAGGTGCAAAACAACTCACATCAAGAGTACTTACACATAGAGTTTTTGTTGTATGTGCAAATACATGCTAAAAATTTGCAATCAAGACTCTAAAAAGTGAAAGATTAGGTCACACTATGCCATAAAAAATGATAGACTTGCATGAAGCAATCAAGTCGTTGCCTACGAATGACTAATATAAGTTCCCTCAAAGGTTCTTTAAGCATTCATCGTGTTTTCAAATAATTTGGAGCTGAACGTTCGGACACAAAGGTCCAAAATTTACACTCATTTTTCTTTGATCACCAATCAAGCTCACACTCCAAAGAAAAGTTGCTTTTCGACCTTAATCACATTATGCATATACAAGTGGCATGAAGTGGTGTTTTTCTTTCAAACATAAAAGTTCACATTCTTTTGCAAATTACTACAAGAAAGACTTTTGAGTATAGTGGTATGCACTCAAATGCAAGCACATACATGTTCATATGCACTCAAATGCAAGCACATACATGTGTATGTTCACATAAGTACATCATACATTAAACAATAAATGTATCCATTGCACAAATACATACATCAATCCTAAATGCATACACACATATTTATATATTTTACACACATATTTTCATTCAATGGACACATACATGTGCATATCTATTTTTTATCCTCTCATATATTCATTCATATTTTCTTCAATGATAATTATTTTATGCAGGAATAAAGAAGTAAAGAGACAATTAATGAACCATGCACTCATCCAAAAGAAAGTGTAAACGACCATTTCAAGCATCAAGATGTAATAAGAGTTCTTTTTCTATGATATACATCACCAAATGGCATGAAATTAACAATTTCCTTCCCTTTTTAGTACCGTTCAACAAGATGATAATTTTTCTTGCAAAATCATCATATATCCCCAATTCAAATGAATCATACTTACCATGTTTAGAATAACAATTGACACTTCCACTTGGTTTCATGTGTTGAATTTGAATCACGACCACAACCTGCCCGTTAATGACACTATAGGCTATCCATTGCATCATGAACACACACCATTGGAGGCATTTACCTTTAGTCTCATACTGATGTCTGGCACACCACTTCTTCAAAGCCATGGGAAAAAAAGAAGTGATAGAAGCTCAACATGCACAAGCTACAGAGGAGGGGAATCAAAACCGCAATGCTTACATCAAGGTCGGATGCACTATCCATTAGGCGTAGCCATTTGGTGATGCATACAAGCTCTGCAAAAATTCTTATCCTATAAGATAGAGGGAAAAAAAGTCCAAATCTTGGAGGAGGGTAATTTTTACCCCTTTGAAAAGGTATCATATGACATCTAAATTTGATGATTTTTATTTCTATGTGTTACTTGGATTACTTTCTACAAGTATTTAGATTCAAACTTGAGAATCTATCTCCAAGTTCACTTTGGGAAGCATCCAAAGTAGCCACTTCAAACATGTTTATAGCCGTTTAACAACCTAGTAATTAGTCAACTTTGGATATACACTGCTCTTTGCTCGAGCTCTTCAGAATATATTTCCAATGAATTTGTTCTTAGCAGCCATCTCTTAAGCTTTTACAAGTAGGAAATTCCTACTTAACTTTGTAATTCTATATATATATATATATATATATATATATATATATATATATATATATATATATATATATATATATATATATATATATATATATATATATATATATATATATATATATATATATATATATATATCACATGATGTACCTTACGAAATTTGGTATATGTATATTTGGCATGTGTAGGTGCTTTAGGGACATTACGTAAGCACATGATTCATGCTCTTGTAACATTAATTATGCCCCGATCTTGAGGGCAGACATTATTTTTTATTTGTAAGCGAGAAAGAGGACAGGTGAAGCAGATGCAAGTGCATCTCAAGGCATCAAGAACTGCAAGAGATGGATGGCCCAATGCAAAGTGTCTTGTACAACCTTGAAGAGCCATTGGATCATTGGATCATAGGGAAGACCCCTTGTTGGGGGATTCTTTAGTTGAAAGGGACTTGAGTGCTTCTAGGAGAAGAATGGAGAAGAAGAAGAGATACAAATGCAAACAGAAGTCTTTGTGTCTTGATTAACAATAAGAAATACAATATCCTTGTCTAAAATGAGACAAAATTGTTCCCTGTGCATAGCGCATAAAATAAAAAGCACACCCAAGTATACAAAACTACCACAATTTCTTGTGCGGTCAATCTCCTTTGTGTCAATCATGCACCTTGTCGAGTAGCTTGTCCTTGTGCACACCTTACACTCAAGCTTCCAATAAGGTTGAAGGAAGGATCACTCTCTATTGTTGACACATAGTACTTGTTCCACCTTAGGTGCTCTCCTACTTGCTCTCTGCATACTCACTATTCAAGTCTCTTGGTCACTCTGCTCTCTCTTGCTCCTTAGTCTCATTCTCTTGTCCAAGAATTGTTAGTCCCTTTTGTTGTGTGTCGATTCCCCTTTTTCTATGTTGCTTCAATTGCTAGTGTACCTTACTGCTCGCTTTGATTTCCTAAGAATCACTTTTTGTGTAAGGCCAACAACTCCGTTTTTGTCCTATAGTGATTTAGGAGAAACAAAATTTTAAATGGGAGGCCACACATAAACTTGTGTATACCACTTTCTCTTCATATCTTTTCCACTTTTGACTTCATTTCTTCAAAATGTGGGCATAAGGATTTCCTGAACCTTCCAAAACACTTAAATACCTTGAAAATCCTTCAAAGGAACCATTTTGCAATCTACATTCAAGTTGTCCTACAAAACCATTATGAACAAACTATTTGTGCACTACCTATGCACCCTTTTTCTCGGCCACTTGTGCACCACCTATGCACCACTTTGGCCTTTGACCAACTCCACAATTGACCACTTTGACCATTGAGCATCTCAACACTTGCCCACCACCTAATGGGATCTCCATCCCAGAGAGTGAATGAAGTATTTTGATGGCAATCCACCACAGTGCATTGTCCTTCTCAAGGGCTTCGGGACGATATCCTCAGAGTAGAAAACTGAGCTCCTAGGGTCGTACACAGTACTCCGCACACTGGCTATAGAATATGCAGAAAAAAATAGTACATAGGGAGCACGAATGGAAACTTCTTAGGTGTTACAAATGCAGTCAAACTTATAGTGTATGGCTGACCAGGCCACTGTATGTTTTATTAAAGAACATATACAAAGAAGTGTCCAGTGGCCATTTGGCCTTCCACATGGACACTAACGGTAACAACCTCCCACTAAAGGCCAATATGTACAAAGTAACTATGGGAGAAAAAATACCCCAGGAACTACATAACCCTTTGGTTGTTCCATATAGATCTCATTTGTAAGACCTCCATGCAAGAAAGCAATTTCCACATCCATTTGGACTAGCTCTAAGTCCTCCATTGCAACGAATCCAAGCAACATGCAGAGGGTAGTCATCTTGACCATTGGAGAGAAGATTTCCTCAAAATCAACACCATGTTGTTGCTTGAAACCCTTTGCAACAATTCATGCTTTATACTTTGGAGAAGCACTATCTGATGTGAATTTCAACTTATATACCCATTTACATGGTAAAGTTTCCTACCATTTGGCAAAGGTACTAAATCCCAAGTACCATTCTTGTGAATAGAATCCAACTCACTCTTCATGGCATGCTCCCACTTGACATGATCCTCTGTTTGCATAGCTCTTTGTAGAAAGAAGGCTCACCGACATCTGTTAGCATAACAAACTCTAAACGTGGAACATATCTATTAGGTGGATGTGAGACACGTGCAGACCATGTCAATGGTTGTTGAAGAGGAATAGGTGCAGACTGATGTGATCAAACATTCTCTTGAATGTCCCTATGTGCAACATTTTTATGCATGCTAATTGGAGGAGTAGTATCCTCAAACACCACTCTTCTCACTTCAACCTCCTTAATGGGTTGTTTATGCATCTTAGACTCATTGAGAATGACATCACTACTAATCACTGACCATGTTTCAGGATCCCATAAGCGATATCCAAATTATCCTTCTCGATCATATCCAAGAAAAATGCATTTCTTTGACTTATGGTCCAACTTTTGTCTAAGATTCTTGGGTATATGAACAAATGCTTCACACCCAAAAACCTGAAGGTGATCATAATATGGTGGCTTCTCTGTCCATAACCCTTGTGCCACTTTCAGACCTTAGGCAGTACTAGGTGAAAGGTTAATCACATGAACTCCAATCAATACTGCTTCTACCCAAAAGCCTTGTGAGAGGTTTGCATGATGCAACATAGAAACTACTCTATCTTGAATAGTTATATTCATCCTTTCAGCTACACCATTTTGTACTAGGGTATAAGGAGTTGTAAGCTCTCTATGAATCCCTCTAGACTGATAGAAAAGGCTGAATTCATGTGAAATATACTCACCCCCATTATTTGAACATAAAGCCTTAAGCTTCATTCCTTTTTAAGTATCAACTGAAGAAAGCCATTTTCTGAAAGTAGGGAATACCTCATCCTTTGATTTGATAGTATATACCCAAACTTTTCTAGTAGCATCATCTATGAAAGTGACAAAGTAAAGAGAACCACCTAAGGACGTAGTGGGCATAGGATCACCCACATCTGTATGAACGAGATTTAAAGGCTGAATTGAAGAGTCAATGTGCATTCTATGCACATTTTTGGTTTGCTTTCCATATTGACAATGCTCACAAAATGAAAAATCAGAGAAAGATAACACAGGTAAATAGCCAGAATGAGAAAGATTTTCCATTTCACTATGAGATATATGGCCCAAACAACCATGCCAAATACAAGCCATAGGTTGTTCAATAACAGCTAACAAGTGTTCTTTCTATGATACAAATAAAGGATATAGTGAGCCAACTTTGGTTCCTTTTGCAATAACCATATTGCCCTTTGATATAAAAAAGCACTGAGCATAGAAGGCCACATTGTAAACAAGGTCATCAAGTTGACCAACTGACATCAAATTGCATGATAAATGAGGTACATGGTGAACATTATGCATAGTAATTTTTGAGCCATCAATGAACTACACAACCACATCTCCAATCCCCACAATGTCACACACGTAAGAGTCACCAAGTCTCATGGTACCAAGAGACTTTGTTGCATAATTAGAGAACCATTCTCTATGTGGTTTCATATGGAAAGAAGCACCAAAATCTGGTAGCCATGTGTGGGAAAGAGAGTCAACCATAAGAGCCTCACTCGACACATTACTATCGAGTGTCAACACATCAACATCATCAGAAATAGCATCAATTTCTTCAATATTCACAGTCGAAGTAGATGGTGCAGGTAATTGTTTAACATGTCCATCAACATTTTGTCCTTTACCTTTAGCATTCTTTAATGCATAATAGTCTTTCTTCATGTATCCTTTCTTATGACAATAATAGAATTCAATATTCCTCGTCCTTGATTTACTTCTACTCTTATTTCGTTGACCATTCTTTTCCTTGTTCTTGCTCCTGCCACGTTGCTAATTCTTTCCTTGGTAAGAATCACAAACATTATATGCATCTCCACTCTGAGTGCCAACCATAGATTTTCTATGAATCTCCTCACTCAAGAGTGCTCCACATATGTCATCATAGATGAGTTTACCACCATGTGCACTATTGTTAATAGCTCTGCAAAACGTATCCCATGATGATGGCAAGGTGCATAATAACAATACTGCTTTCATTTAATTATCCGTATCCATTTTCTTAGCTTGTAACTAGGAGAATATAGCATCAAACTCATTTAGATGAGTAGTAACACTTTCTGTGTCCTTCATGCAAAGGTCATATAATTTTCTCATCAGATACACTTTATTTGATGCTGTCTCTTTTCTATATGTATTGCATAACTTCTTCCAAAGATCCTCTGGACTTTCATAGTCTAATACTATAAAGTAAACATTATCTTCCAGGTGCAAGCGAATGGTAGACCTGGCCACTTCATCCAACTCATCCCAATCATCTTCATCCATGTCAGCACACTTCTTTGAAATCCCATTTACTAGCTTCCATTGCCTCTGTAGATCCCATCAAAGTCATATTGGTCAAAGTCAACTATAGTCAAAGTCAACTATAGTCAAAGTCAAACCGGTCAAAGTCAACATGTTCAAAGTCAAAGTTCAACATGGGTGAGGTCAAAGCATTCAAAGTCAGGTGTCGAGGTGCATAGGTAGTGCACAATCAATTATTCACAAAGGGTAAATTGCAGAAAGTTGGTTGTAGGTTGCAGAGGTATTTCTGTAATTCCCTAAGGTTCAAAAGTGCTTTTAAAGTGTTTTGGAAGGTTCAGGTGAACCCTCTCTTAGGTGCACATTTGAGATAATTAAAAGGCAAAATGTGAAGGTATGTGAAGCGGCAGCGTACGCAAAAGTGAAAGTATGGCCCCCAATTAAAATTTTGTTTTAGTCTAAAGTCACTACAGGACAAAACAGGGATTTGTTGGCTGCCCACTTTTGGAGACAATCTTGGGACATCAAAGTGAGCACCAAGATACTCTTGCAGTTAGGAGTGTACGTGGATTGACACTCAAATCAAGGCAAGGACTATTCTTGGAGAACTAAGCAAGGTGAGCAGAGCCTAAGCTAGGCAAGAGAGAGAAGTGGAAGGGACACACAATGTGCGATGCAGAGAAGTGAAGTGCAAGGTGTGCAGAGAAGTGTTGAGAAATTCACCCCAAGGATCCCAAGGTCTCATTAAAGTTGTGCGCGTGCATCCCTCCCCCTTATTGGAAGCTTGGTGCAAGGTGTGCACAAGTGCAGGCTTGGAGAAAGTTGTGTGCGTGCATCCCTCCCCCTTATTGGAAGCTTGGTGCAAGGTGTGCACAAGTGCAGGCTTGGAGAAGGTGGAGCTCTAGTGCAGAGAAGGCCAGGAGCAACAAGACCCTTGGGTATTTGGTATTTTGTGATTGAGCACTCTGTGGGATTTTACACAGAAGCATTGGATTGTATTGTGCATCACATTGTATTTGTCTTCTTATAATTAATCGACAGAGGCTTCCAGTGTGTATCTTTCTTCTTGTCTTTCCCTTTTCTCCTACAAACACTCAAATCCCTTTTTGTCCAAGAATCCCTCAACAAAATTTTGCACGCCCGGTGGGACACCAAGGAGATTTGAGCATAGGAGAAGAAATATTGCACTGTGGAGAAGCATTATTCAAGTGCTGACAGTACTACTTCATTGGGCTAAGACGTAAATACTCTTATCAATTATCTCATACTAAGAGGAATATGAACAGCTCATGACTGCAGCCCGGTCCCAAACATTGAGGGTCACCTGCAAAACAACAAGAAGGAAGGTTGTTAGAAGATCCTCCAGCCCACTGTCATCAACCTCATCAGTAAAGAGCATGGTAGGTAAGGTAGATTTGAAAACCCTACTATCAAGATTAAATATTAAATTTCCTTGTTTCAAAGGCTTAGCTCAAGAAGATCTGAATGAGCATATTAGGAGGTTTCTAGCACTATGCAAAACAAGAGGCTTGATGGGAACAGAGGATGCCTCTTTGATACTCTTCCCTGCCACACTAAAGGGTTAGCGGATAGATGGTTCAGCCAGTTTGTTGAGAACCATTTCACCACTTGGGACCTAATGAAAGATGCATTCAAAACTCAATTCTAGCATGGAAATACTATAGAGATCATCATAGAGGAATTAGAAAACTTGAGACTAGGTCCGGGTGAAAAGTTTCCAGAGTTTGTAACTAGGGCCAAGGCACTAATGGCTAAGTTGCCAGATCCTCCACACGATTTCTTTATTAAGAAATGGTTAGTTAAACCACTTCCGGTGACCACACAATGTAAAATCAAGGAATTAGTGTTGCCAATAGCCACCATAGAGGAGTTCATTAATATAGCTACAACACTAGAGCAAATAAGGCAACAATATGGAGCAATTTCTTCTCAACTACCCTATTCTACAGAAATGGAGGATCCAGTATTCCAGCTAAGGAAAGAGCTGGAGGGCTTAAAAAGGAATAAGCCCGTTCCCCCACCCACCACCCACCGTTCCCCCACCCACCACCCATTGTTCCCCCACCCACCACCCACCCACCCCCCACCATTCCCCCACCCACCCCCCACCGTCCCCCCCCCCTTAAAATATATATATTTTTTTATTTTCTATGGTCCATGCTTTTGGCTCTAGGTTGCCCCTCAGATGGCCATTTTTTTTCAAACTTGGGATCATTTTCATGTATTTTGGCACCTCTGAACTCATTTTCAACCTTAGTTTTTCCAAAATCCCACCTTTTCTCTATCTTTTGGTCAAAACTCACATATTTTGAGTACATTGCTCACGTGTTTTTCATTACCCACATGGTCCACATAGTCTATTCTCACTTTATTTTTACTTTTGTTTCACAATTTCCCATATGCAACCCCTGTAGCTCTACTGTTTGATAATTTCAGCCCTCTACAGAGCCCATAATCCTACTCCCTCACCCTCCCTTTACCCTTCTTCCCGGCTCCATCCTTAACCCTCCCTGCCCTATCAATCTCAGCCCCCTCAGCCTCCCTTCCCCCCTCTTCCTACCCTCCATTCACCCTCCTTTGATTTTCTATGCAACCTCTCTACTTTTGGTTCTTCTCTGCTCTTGTATTGTTTTCTATTGCGCCTCGTGGACTTGGTAGCGGCTCAGGTGTCCTTTTGAAGATTTTGCAGTACATGAACATGGTGTCATCTCTGCTCGCAGTTTTGGCTGGTAGCTCTCCGGGGCGGAGAGCCCATTAGGTGGTGGGCAACTCTTGAGCCCATCAAAGTCATATTGGTCAAAGTCAATCATAGTCAAAGTCAACTATAGTCAAAGTCCAACCGGTCAAATTCAACATGTTCAAAGTCAAAGGTCAACATGGGTGAGGTCAAAGCATTCAAAGTCGGGTGTCAAGGTGCACAGGTAGTGCACAATTAATTATTCACAAAGGGTAAATTGCAGAAAGTTGGTTGCAGGTTGTAGAGGTATTTCTATAATTCCCTAAGGTTCAAAAGTGTTTTTAAAGTGTTTTGGAAGTTTCAAGTGAACCCTCTCTTAAGTGCACATTTGAGAAATTAAAAGGCAAAATGTAAAGGTATATGAAGTGGCAGCGTACCCAAAAGTGAAAGTATGGCCCCCCAATTAGAATTTTGTTTTAGTTTAAAGTCACAACAGGACAAAACAGGGATTCGTTGGCTGCCCACTTTCGGAGACAATCTTGGGACATCAAAGTGAGCACCAAGATACTCTTCCAACTAGGAGCATACGTAGATCGACACTCAAATCAAGGCAAGGACTATTCTTGGAGAACTAAGCGAGGTGAGCATAGTCTAAGCTAGGCAAGATAGAGAAGTAGAAGAGACACACATTGTGTGATGCAGAGAAGTGAAGCGCAAGGTGTGCATGAAGAGTGACTAAGAAGTGTGCAGAGAAGTGTTAAGCTATTCACCCCAAGCATCCCAAGGTCTCATTGAAGTTGTGTGCATGCCGAGAGAAGGTGTCCATCCCTCTCCCTTATTGGAAGCTTGGTGCAAGGTGTGCACAAGTGCAGGCTTGGAGAAGGTGGAGATCTGGTGCAAAGAAGGCCGGCAGCAACAAGACCCTTGGGTATTTGGTATTTTGTGATTGAGCACTTTGTGGGATTTTACACAGAAGCATTGGATTATATTGTGCATCACCATTGTATTTTTCTTCTTATAATCAATCAACAGAGGCTTCCAGTGTGTATCTTTCTTCTTAGCTTTCCCTTTTCTCCTACAAACACTCAAATCCCTTCTTGTCCAAGAATCCCCCAATAGCCTCCTTTGAATCAGCACATCTTTAATCTGATTCTTCCATAGAGAAAAGTTTGTGCCATCAAATTTTCAGATCTCAAAATGGTCTTTGCCCTGCAAGTTATAGCTCCTCGTCGGAACACTAGCACTAGACCCTAATCCACCAAATGTGCCTGAGACCTCTGATGCCATGATGGTAGAAAACTGAATAGAATGAGAATGGAGCTATAAGGGTCTGAACACCAATGAATAAGTGTATCAAGGAGTAAATCGGCCACTGTATAGTTGACAAAACCAAAAATATGGAAAAAGTTTTCCAGAGTATCCTCTGCAAAATGAGCATATGACCAGTGTCAAAATATCATAAAAACTGCAAGTACTAACATGTGTACTTGCATAGTGAATCACTGACTCCACTGCATATAATCAATTACCCAATAGAAGCCAACTAGGCTTATCAATCACCTATGAACAACTATCATACATCTCCTTTGGCGAGGTTGGCCCAGTCTTCCACCTACATCACCGAAGAGGCCCCGACATCGCGGTGTCTCCTAGTTAAGAAAAGCTCACCATGACCTTCTTTATCAAACGTAAAAGGCTTTATGCAAAAAACATAACCACTATATCAATGACCACATGGGCGTACATAAGCATTATCCACAGAAGCATACATGGTGTGTATGTGCTCAATATATGTAGTGAAATGACACTACAAGGCTGAATGCACAGCTCAAAAACTAGCCAACAACACCTGCAAGTGTCTATTAACTCTGATGTTTTAGGCTAAGAAACCTTCATAAATTTACAGCAACTACTCCCACCAAAACTGAAAACCTTTCGAGAAACTTGTAGTTTTTATGAGTGTGGCTGAAAACACAACCCCAAATGTTGATATTTGTTTTCGGAGGAGTACAAAGAATAATCTTCTTGATTTTCTTGGACCTAGGTGAAGAGAAGTATGTGCGAAAGTACTCCAAAATGGCTCCAAAAGACACATAAAAATGCTTCAAAATCAGGCTTTGAGAGCAAAGAATGAAGCTTTGAGGGACCAAACCATGTTCAAGTTAATGTTAACCTTAGTCTTTCCGCTTCTTCAAACACCACAAGAGTGTAGCTTAGTGGCAAGAGATTGCCACGGTAAAGCGAGCTCCAGGGGGAACAATACTGGGATGGGTGACCTCCCGGGAAGTACCAGGAACCCATATCTTCCTTGATTGTTGAGGTTCTCCCTCGTGCATAGTCAACAGTGCCAATGATGACTTCGGTGGCTCCAATGATAAGGTATGCCAAGGTCTATGCCTTGGTTGCCGCCTTAGTCGTAAGCCTTGGAGAAAGCCTAGGGGGTAGAGATGGATCACCTCGTGCCTTTTGTGTAAAATCTTCAAAATGACATAAGAGCAGTCTACCAAGAGAATGAAAGACAACCACAACGGAATAACCAAAATTGGACACCATATCAGTGAAGAAGAAGCGGGATATTTGGGGTAGGAATGAAAGTTTAGGGAGGGTTTAGGGGCTAACAAGGAGAGGGCACAGAGGGTGAAGGGTGAGGATTGGATTAGGTATAAAGGGAGGGGCAAGGAGTATGAGTGGGATTGTTGATAGTAAAAACAATTCCCAAACATGGAAGATACAGTTGATCCATATGCAAAATGTGAAACATCTGGGAAAATAAGGAGGGAATAGACCATGTGGACAACATGCGGGATGAAAATCACATGTTAAAGGTGTATAAACCATATGGGTTTTGACCAAAATAAGGACAAATCTATGGATTTTGGTGAAAATAATGCAAAAAATGAGTCCAAGGGTGTCAAGAAACATGAAATTGACTCCAATTTTGAAACGAATGATCACTTGAGGCCCAATCTAGAGCCAAAAGTGTATAGCAAAAAAAACACCATAGGATAAAATTTATCCTATGGTGGGTGGGGGGGGGGAGAGAGAGAGAGAGAGAGCAAGAGAGAGAGGGGGGGGAGATTAGAGGGATGATGAGAAAAGTAGAGGGAGAAGAGAGAGAGATATAGAGAGAGGGTGAGAAAGGTAAAGAGAGAAAGTAGAGAGAGGTAGAGAGCGGATGAGAGAAGTAGAAAAGAAGATAGAGCGAGGTAGAGAGAGGGTAGAGATTTTTTAATAAGAATTAAAATAAGCAAGGGGGAGGGAAAAAATACCAAAGAATAGGAAAAATGCAAATAAATTCCAAAAAAAGAAAAAAAAGAAAAAAAATCTCAAAAAAATTCCACAACTTCTAGACAACTTGCACACTTGAAAATTCCAAGAGCTTCTTTTTTTCTATTTTAACAATAAAAAGAGCATTGAAAAAAGACAAAAAATTCCAAAAAATCAAAAAATTTCTAACAATTCTAAAATATTTACTAAAACTTTCCAGCAAGGTGTTCATGAATTGGACTATGAAATGGCTTCTAAATTTTATGAAAAACTTAAAGAAAAAGCATGAAAATTGATGAAAAGTAATAAAATCAAGCAATAAAATGGTAGAGAGGGCTATGTACAACATGGATAGATTTTGCAAGTTCCAGGTGATCTAGAAAGCTTCAATTTGGTTTATGATAGGCCTTGATCCTAGATATGATGATTAATGCTAGATCTTCACCCTCCACAATCTCAAACTACACTACACTCCATTTTGGTTATCTTCCTTTCGGGCACAATGACCATGAGATAAGGCCATTCTGAATGCTCGAGTGGAATAATATTTCCGGCATCCTCCATCTTTCATATCTTTGTCTAGACAATTTCAACATAGTTTGGATTTAATCTATAACATTTCCCTCCTATTGGTCTAGCTCCTTTAGCCAGAAATCCTCCGAATCTTGTGTAGGTACTCCTTCCACATCCTTGTGATGCCCTATATTTACTGCCATATAAATTATCATAAAAGTTGTCATCCATGTCATTATCCATAACTAGGTGCTCATTGATATGGTATCCTCATTGTCTTCATGAACTTACTTTGTGCTTAAGTCATTTGGAAAGATTCCATAGCAAGAATATGAGTTTCCTACATGCATCTAGGCCAAAAGTCCTCTTCTTCATATAAATCCAAATCAGTGTTTTCCATCATATCTTTTTCCATACAAATACCAATTGTTTGCATCGTGTTGGTATGTCCTTGGTGGTATGGTCCTTGTTCTAAAAATATATATTTTAGCTCTCTTTCCTCTTGTTTTACCTACATAGTATCCTTGCCCGATCATGCAACGCCTTGGCATGCCTTGGCCAAGGTCTCCCAATCAACAGAGGAAAACTTCCATCTACCTATTGTAGTCTTAATACTACAAAGTCCAAAGTGAAGATGTTACCTTGTACCTCAATTGGAACTCTAGGGACCAGTCCGATAGGTCTTACTATGCTTTGATCCGCCTATGTCACTATGAGGTTGGCTGGTCTTAATGGTTGGAGTCCAAGATTTTTCATAGTATGTTCAGGCATCAAGTTAATGCCTGAGCCGCCATCCACTATAACTCCTTAAAGAAGTTGTCCTTTAAAAGTGACACGGATTCATGGGCTTGTATAATCTATAGGGAGGGTTTCCCCTATAACTTTACCCTTACTAGTATCATTAGCCTTTGCAATCAGAGTATATGTGGAGGCTTCATCAATGATCTACAGAACTTCTGCTCTAAATTTTGCATCCATCTTTAATAGATAAAAAATACTAACCTCCTTTTTAATTGATTTAAGTAGTCATGAAGCCTCAGATTCTGTAGGAGCATGGGCTATCTATGACTGTTCGAACTCCTGTTGGGCCTTGCTGAATGCATGTCCAATAGCTTCACTTGTGCTTGTCATCTCTTTTGTTTGCTATGCCTCTTCACGTGGATTAGGTCTATCCTCAAGTGTCCCCTTTTTCTTTTTTAATCCATTTGTATTTGACTCTTGTCACATTTCTACTTTAGGAGCTTTCCCTTTACTTCTTGTCTACATAACAAAAGATTCAATTTCTTCTAAATGTACTGCTCTAGCTGATCGTGATGGCATAATGTTGTCTTTTGCAGCTCCTATCTTACTGTGTACCTAAGTCACGAAGTCTTAAGGACTTGTGCCAAAGATACTAACTCTCATTTGCCACACAAGTGCATATAGTGGTGGATTGACACACGCTTAATTATCAATCTAATGAACCGACCTAACCAAGTGTATGAGGACTTGTGTGCACATGATGGAAATTGAAGTGGTTCGGCCAATATGCATGAGAAAAGACTAATCTACCTCTACAACTCACTTAACCTTTGAAAGTGTCTGCCGTGATACCACTTACAGCAGTAATTACAAATTCAAATGTTTCTCCCAGCTCTAAACTCTAAATATGGCCAATACTGTGTTCTTTTTGAAGCTCTCGATGAGACGCATCTATTGGTCCTAGTCAAATCTGAGAACCGCTCTTCAAGTTATGACCAAAATGGTGAATGGCAGGAAACACACACACTCACTCCACAACTCGTATTTGCTCACACACACTACAGTAGCTCAAAAGTGATGGGGAGCTGTAGATAACAGTCCTACACACACATTCCAAGCTTCACACACACACAAAAGATCATAGAGAAGAAGAAAATCTTTAGGAAAGAAGAAAATTCGAAATTCTGAAGCTCTCCTTCTTCAAAATGGCAAAAAGTCTTTACAAAGAGTCACAAAGTGACTTATATACATGTGCCCTAAAAATTGGTCCTTTCACACAAGTGACCGGCACTTTATTAGTTAATCTCTAATTTCCTACTATTTTACAAGAATTATATTACAATGATTTGGTATTATGCATCTAGAGGACTCCTCTAGCACATTTACATAGCTTTTTAGGGAATTTCCTAGGATTTTGAAGAAGAAAAATATGCCCATTAATTTGGAAATTTTGGGGCTCCCCTTTTGTGCATCTTTGCTTTGTAACACTCTCCCCCTCTTTGTCTCTGTCGTCCCTTGACAGGATTTTGCTTCTCGTTTATAGCTTGTCTAAGGCTTCTAAATACATGCACCCAGTGGTCGAAGAAGCGATAAGGACTGTCAGGCAATTTGTTACTTTATCCGAGGTATGTCCTTTACTTCTGTTTTCCCCTTGGTATTCCTTATATCACAAATCTGGGTTATTGTATTGATTTTGGCTGCCATGCACGCCATCAGTGGCTAAGAATATCATGTTCTTAGTCACTCTCTTCAACTTTTCAGCCTCTGCCTCTTTCTAGCTTTTGGCCTTCTGATTTGTCTTTATCTTCACACATCTGACCTATTGTATTGCTTTGAGCCTATTTACTTTCTACCACCACACACCTTAATTTTTTGGCCTCTACTCTCTTTTAAGAGAGCATTACGCTTTAAAGGTCCGATTCTTGAATCTTCTTTGTTATCCTCTAGGACCTCTTCCATTTCTTCCCACCGCACGCATCTAGTGGACGAGGAGGCAACTAGGACCTTTAGACAATTGGTTATCTTATCCGATGAAGAGTCCGTGTGCTGTCTCTCTCCTCGACTTGTTTCACCTCACTGCGAGCTCCTAGTGGATGAGGAAGTTGTGTGCAACTTCCTATGAAATGTCCTGGTTATTATCTTTCTTTAATTCCACTCCTCAGGACCTGGAACTTTGGCGTTGTCGTTTGATGCGTGCCCTTGCGGGGCTTTGGGCAGAGAGTTGTTCTTTTTCTTGATAATCTTCATTCCTTATTGAGCAGCTTTATTCTTTGATTTTCTTCTTCTTCTCTTTTTGCTTGATTCCCCTTCCACACGTCCCTCCTCCTGAACTTTGTCATCCCTGACAAGATTTTTGTGGCGACATGAGTATGTCTGAATGACTTGTTGCTCTCGTTGATTCAGCAGATTTTCATGACATAGCATGAATTCTTTCCATTGGTTTGATTTGACTCCGTCTTCTGGTGCCTGTCTATGATCTGCAAAGAAACTCAAATCGTAGGCCACCATCCCGGCATTGAGATTCGAAGACATTTTCACAAAAATCTCGGAGTCTATTTCAAAAAATCCAGTGAAAAATGCTTCTTCAAAAGTCTGCATGTAGTTACTGGGCAAAAACATAAGCCGTGAGTATATGGCCATAAGTGTTAATCGGCTTGGTATAGTTGATAGATAAAAAATGAGGTCGTTTGATCCCTGATTAATGTTGATGAAGTTCAAAAAAGTATATTGAGCGTGCGGAAACACTTTAATAGCTGTAAGTAACATGCTCAAAATCTTACTAGTCATATTAATGGCTAGATCCGGTACAGATGCATAGTGAGCTAGCCAAAATTCGATTGTCTTGATCATGTATTCCTCTTTCATTAAATAATCTCGAGGTGGACTTGGTAGTAGAGTATAGTTGAGCCATTGATTATTGATTCTTCCCTGGTGCTGACCTTCCCAAAATTGCGTGCAGGAGCGTCTTCTGGGTACTGGGCAAAAAGATGGATTTACCTGAAGTATGTATGGTGATGATTCCTAGTGTATCCTTAGGGTCGGATTCTTCTCCAAAAACTTCCTCCTCCATATGGGATCAACTTTGTCGAATTCCTCTTGAGTGTAGGTGAATGTTTGCATGCTAAACTAGAGGTTGCAATCATGCTCTTTATTGGTTGTGTTCTTTATATATTGCCATGTTTGCTCTTTAAGTAAACCATATGGTACATTGAATGGTCTCATTATTTGTTCTAGATTCTTGCTTTCGATCTTCGCTTCCTTCATGACTTTTACCACTTGATCTTCAAAATCTTCTGTAAGTTGGGACACCAGTAGTGCCCTCTCGTGCCGGCTCAGTTCTGCAATATTTTGATGATTTCTTTCAGAGTGGATCTCCGTTTCCTCCCTTATCGGTGAATGATGTAAGGGGAAAGAGAGAGGACATACCTCAATCTACTCATTAGCCACTGTGGAGTGTGGAACTATTGGTGTCCCCTCTGTTACCTTTTGTGTGAGTTGATCTTGAAATTGCTTGATTAACTCATCTTTTTCCTTCATTGCTGTTGTTACTCTTGTAACTTCTTCTTTATTCTTGAGAATCTCTTCTCCTATTGCCGTGAGCTGGTCTGCGTCTTCCTTGCATTGTTGCAACAATCGATTTTCTGCCAATTTCCACTTCTTCCTGAGTGCATTAGTGTCGTCCATATATTTTTTCTCCCATTCTGCGATGATGCCTTGCTCCTGCTTGAGCTGATCTTCATACCTTGCGATCTTTTCTTCCAATGCTTTTGTGTCCTTTTCTGGCACTTCAGGAGCTTCTATCAGTTGATTACATAGGACGGCTATCATTAGCTCCTTGTTTCTGTTTCGTAAGTTATCGACTTCTTCCATATATACTTTAATTTGTGTTTCCAGGATCTTGCTTCTATTGTTCAATTGGCCTTTTCAGCTTCACTAGCCTCATATTTATTTTGTAATTCTTGTAATTGTTCTTTTACTTTCTGATTTTTTGTCTCTAGTGTTTTGCATTGCCGCTTGGCCTCTTGGATTTCTTCCTATTTATCTGCTATGTTCTTTTGTGCTTGAATCAATTGGGTGGAAAGGTTCTCACCCATTTCTTGAAATTGATTCCTTTCTCGCATCACCTTGTCATAGTCAGCATCAGCCTCAAGCATTAAGTGTTGAATGTCCATGGCATTTTTAATCATATGTTGCACCACAGGCTTGAGCTGAGCGACGTCCACATTCAACCAAGTTTTTGGGATGCTTGGAGCTTCCCCTGTTTGTACATCCTTTCCGTGTTCCATATGTATAGTCTCATTATGTGGTTGTCTGATTTGGAGCTGCACTTCTTGTTCTTCGTTCTTGTCTTCTTTATTAACAACCTTTGTGGCACTCCCTTGAAATGTAACATCCATAGGGGAGGGTTCTTCCACTACCCTTATTGGTGTAAAGGGTTCTGACTCTTCCATCATATTATCTTTTGGTTCTTCCTTTGGATTTTTGAATAATACCTCCCCTAGAAGCATAGTCTCTTGGATTTGAAGGTTGGAGGCCTCATTTAACTTGATGACATGTACTCGCCTTCCTCTTCCACACTCTTGCTCACTTCATTTAACTCCTCCCATTGTCCATCATCCTTGGACTCACTCCGAATGTCCACATTCAACAAGGATGTGTCTGGTTCTTCCTGAGAAGCCATCTGCACTCGTAATGCAAAGATCATTAGCTTCTATAGAACACATGTTTTAGTGATGTGTGTTAAAATGACATTTCGTTCATTGCATCACTCCGTTCCCCTCGTTTGCATAAGTAGGATCTCTTACCGCATATTCTTTCCATTTTCACTTCTGAAAGAAAACAAGAATTAGGATAGCTGAAGCTTTTATTTATTTACATAGTAGGTCCATTCCTATGGAAGTAAAAGCTATGACTTGTCCCCAGGTGGGGAATGTGCACCACTACTTTTATTATGTACTTCTTGTGCCGAATGCCTAGCCTCGTAACGTGGCCCTATTATGCATACTTTAGGTGCATTTGATGCTTCATGTGTGCAAAAGAAATCTTCTTGGTTCTGGTGTTCCATTCCTTGATGTTGCTTTGGTTTCCATATCCATTTCATAGTAGAGGTTTTAAGCCTTGTCTTCTCCTCATTTTTTCATGTTACAGGCGCTTCTTTTGTCTTTTTTGTCGTTCGAGTCATTAGATTCCTGCTTCTCCGATATTTGTGACTAGTCTTGCTTGGTTTCATGGTTTTACTATGTCGATATAATGTTTTCTCGTGCTTGTCTATCTCTTGAGTGGCACTTGTCTGAACTTCTTTGGAATCCACATTTGTTGCCATGTTTTTTGAGCTTCTATCAAAGGCTTCGAAAGCCATACTCTCAAAATTTGTTTTGGTTCTAATTTTGGACCCTTGTCCTCCCTTTTCTTCCTAGGATGAATGATGTGTACTGGTGTTGCCTTCTCTGATTCCTTCACTCGATGCTTGTGAACCCACTTGAAGATAGCATTTCTTGATTGCGAGAAGCTAATAGTGGATTTTTGTTCTACTGCTCTCTCTTTTTGATAGGAGGCTGTAAGAGTATTGTCCTCCTTGGTTCCCTTCTATTCACCAGTCAAGTAGGATGAATTTACTTTCTCCTTGGCTACATTGGGTTTGAATTCCCTTCTTCTATTGAACCTGTGTCTGATTGATTTGTGCTGGAATCATTTGCTATGTGCTCTTATACGATTTGTTCAGTCCTTCTGATGACTCCTGGTATATGAGAGGGTTTCTCTCCTAATAGACTAAATATTTCCTTGTGCCCTATTTTGGGTGAAATGTATCCTTGAGCTAGGTGGATGCTCACTTCATTCTCAATGATCCATTCTTGTCCTAAGATCAAATTCTCTATTAGATCCTCATCTCTGCACACTAGAACTCGTTGTTCCATAGTTGAATTTCCTAGGTGGAGGGATACTGTGGCTTCTCCAATGCATGTTATAACTTGACCTCCCACACCTATTATGTGTGCTTTCGTAGGTGTTATCATCGTTTGAATATCTCTGATGATTGTACTTCGTACACAACTGAGTGCTGCTCCTGAATCTATCAAGGCGTCTATCAGCTAGTACTTTGTCGTTCCAATTCCTAGGTTTAAGTAAGGCTGGGACAAGCATACATTGGATGTGTCAGACTTATGAACCTGGTAATTAGCCATGGGAATAGGCTCTTCTCCTTGTAGATACCATTCATCTCTTTGCCTTATCCACTCTTTCTGTTTCTTGATATGCTCTAAGGCTTCTTGCCATGCTTCCTCTCTAATTCGTTCTTCCTCTCTCTTGCTATTTTGTGCACCTACAAGGCATGCTAACATTTGGTCCATCAATGGCTCCATATATCATTTTACTCGACATCCACTTATGTAGTTAGGAAGAATATCTCCATCCAGAGTGGCTAGATTAACTACTCCACTAGTGGAAATCCTATTGATGATTAGAGGTCCATACCCGCATTTTTGTAATTTCTTGGCATGTTGCTTCAAGGTGTAGACCAGAACTAAGTCTCCTTCTTTTAGTCCTTTGTCTTTGATGTGCGCATTATAATATGCGTTTTGTCTTCTCTTGGCCACATAAATTCCTGCAACCGCTTGTATTCTAGTCTCATGTAGCTTCTCAATTTGGTCTAGTTGCTTGGATAATTCATGTCCTGTCCATTCATACTGTTGGGCTATTCTCAAAGTTGGCACTAAAAAATCGATCGGCAGGATTGCATTCTGTCCATACACTAGATTGAATGGGATAGTTCCAATGGCAGTCTTGTAAGTGACTCGGAAGGCCCAAATTGCATGATGCAATTGTTTGTCCCAGTCTGACCTTCCACTATTGCCCATCTTAGTCAATACTGTGCATAACACCTTATTGGAACTTTCCACTTGACCATTGGCTTGAGGGTGATATGGGGCTGATTTTTTATGGATCACTAAGAATTCATTCATTAGGGACTCTATGATTTCATTGATGAAATGCGTTCCTCGATAACTCACAATCTCAATTAGTAGTCCAAAGCGAGTGAAGATGTGTTCAAAAATAAACTTAGTAGTGGTATGAGCATCATTCTTTCTAGTAGCCTTTGCCTCCACCCATTTAGTCAAATAATCCGTGGCTACTATGATGTATTCGGCATGTGACCCTTTGGCTGGTGGGTTAATGGGTCCTATGAAATCAATACCCCATTTGGAAAATGCTCTAGTGCAAACCATAGGTCTCAATGGCATTTCATCTCTCCGAATCAGGTATTTGGCCCTTTGGCATCTCTCGCAACTTCATACATATGTGTCCACATCCATATGTAGAGTTGGCCACCACAAGCCTGCAAAGAGAATCATTTTTATCATTCCCTCAGCAGAGAAATGACCTCTTGTAGCAACTGCGTGTGCCATTTCTAATATGGGTAAGTATTCTCCTTCATGCACACATAGCCGTAACTGATTATCTTTTCCTCTCTTGAACAAGTTCCCATGATTACATAATCGTTACTCATTTCCTCTAGGGACCGTTTTCTTGTTAAACTGATTCCTTCCTCATGTTCTCGTGTCTTTAGGAATTTCACTAATGTTTCACTCCATTGGGTGCTATTGTAGAGAAGGGTAAGGATGTGTGATCATCTGGTATGGTTTCCTGACATTCTGCGCAATTACTGACATAATCATGGACATCTTTAGGCATATCAAGCCACTATACTCCTAGTCGTTTCAATTATCTTAGAGTTCCATGAATTCCTTTGTGCATCCTCCATTTGTTTACATGGGCTTGTTTAATCAACTCGTCTTCCTCAACACATCTCGATAGTACACAGTTGAGTTCCTTATAGTACACACTTCCTGCAATAATGTGCAAGTTCCGTGATTGCAGAATTTCCTTTTTACTCTCTTTATTAATTGAGTGTTGTGGGCCATGAGTGAGGATTAGAATTAGCTTCTCTGCCCACTTTGGACACACTTCCAAATTAAATAGGTAAGTTTTTGACAAATCGTATGGTACTTGTTGCGAACATTTGTTTTATGTAGGGTACAAGTTTCAAATTATGTAAATACCTTTGGGAAGTCTTCACATACTTCAAGAAGGCTCATATTATTCATAAAATGTAGCAAAAATACCACGTGAGTTCTAGAACATGGTGAGTCAAATTAGTGAGTCACAAGGGAGCTTCAGTGGTGTCCTAGTGGAAGGTCGATGTGCCTAGTTCTCAAAGTCCATCAATACTTTGCTTATTTGAGCACTTGAGTCATGTAATACCTCCATCCAAGTGTCTACCACGAATTTAGATGTATTAGGAAGGTTTTAGATTAGTTTCCCATGCTATAAAAAGAGGAGAAAAGTCGTGATCTTGTGGGATGTCCAAGAGAGTCATATGTGTATCTCTACACTGCTGTAGTTTTGTATGCAGAGATTGAAGAGCTTGTATCTCCCTCATTAGATATTCAAATTACATGTTTGATAGCTCATTGGAAAGCTCCTACTGTCTACTTTTGTCCTGTAAATTTTCATAATCATTGGATTTGTGAGCTGAGAGCAATACTCTCTGCAAGTAGTGTGTGTTCTCTGTTTTTTATCCCTGTTGAAGGTCTCCATTAAACCTCAAACTTGCAGAGGTCATAGCTCATTGTGTATTTATCCATTTGAGGTGTTCTATATCTTGTTGGAAAGCTCTTAGAGTCTAATTTATGTGTGTGAAACAGTTTTGGAAAATTCCAAGTGAGTAAAGAGAAATTTGCTCTGCAAGAAAATTGGTCTGTGCATACAAGTTTGTGAAAAAGTCAACTAGGTCCTGTTGAGTTTCACCTACTTCTAGCTGTACTTTGGAGATCAATAAACTCCAACATTGGTATCAGAGCAAGTACTTGGAGGCTTGGAGAAGGTTATCATACCTTGATGAAGAATTTGAAGCTATCAAAGAAGCAGTTCATCATCAACACTACACAAAGGTAGAAGAAGATTGCAAGGAGGCATCTGAAGCAACATCCAAGCAAAGAAAGGTGCACATACCTCATTTACAAGGTAAATATTATATTTCTTCTCATCACACACATTGGAAAGGAGGCTTAAAGGAGGAAGCTTAGCATTTGTATTATGGGAGACCAACATGCACAAATAGAGAAGCTTGATAAGACCAATTATCAAGCATGGAAGTTTAGAATCACAGCATACTTGCAAGGTAGAGGCTTGTATGGTTTGATTGATGGCACAGATATCAAACCCACATTACCAGAGGACCCAAATCAGCAACAATTGAGGGAGTTTAGACTTTGGAATGAGAGAGACAAAAGGGTTATATTCATTTTATCACAAAATATTCAAGATTCAATGGTAGGACACATACAAGATCTAGACACAAGTAGAGATGTTTGGCTTGCATTGGAAAGGTTGTATGCTACAGGTACAAGAGCAAGGAAGATTCAACTCAAAAATGAGTTGAATAACATAAAGAAAGATACAAGGACATCGGTCAATGATTACATATTGAAAGTTAAAGAGATTGCAGATCAACTAGGATCAATTCAAGCTCATGTGGAGGACGACGACTTGGTTGCACATACTCTCAACGGACTCAAAGATGATGAGAGATGGAAACCCTTCATTACTTCAGTTTATGTCAGAGGAGAATTACCAGATTTTGATCAACTTATTGCCCTCATGGTCACGGAGGAGATGAATCTAAATGGTTCTACTTCAAATAAAAAAGGATCTCAAGGACAAGCTCTTTATGTAGGATCATCAAGAGGTGGAAACAGAGGTGGAAGAGGTTCAAATAGAGGTCGAGGAAGAAGGAGCGATGATCAAAGGACTTCAAGTGGCTTCTTCAACACAAGAGGAAGAGGACGATCAAGCGCTAGAGGTACTAGAGGCTACTACAACTACAACCAAAGACAAAGGAGTGAAGATAATAAGAATAATTGCTATATATGTGGAAGGTATGGACACTATGCCAAAGATTGTTATCAAAATGAAAATAATCAAGGTGGTAATCGAAGAGGAGGCTATTCAAGAAGAGGTAAACAACAAGGAAATTATGCAGTTGAAGGTAAAAGTGATGATTATGATTCTCTTCTTATGATGAATGTAGAAACTAAGATGAATTGCAATAGCGATGTATGGTATGTAGATAGTGGTTGTTCTAATCACATGTCTCATGATGCTTCATGGTTTTCTAATATGCATAATCCGTCATGTAAAGGTCATGTTGAAACAGGAGATGATACAACACATAAGATTATGCAGGTTGGAGATGTTGTTATGCAGGATAAGAGCAAGACAAATTGCTTGAAGGATGTACTTTATGTGCCAACGATCACTAGGAATTTGATGTCGGTTGGTCAAATGGTAGAAAAAGGTCTACAAGTGAGATTTAATCATGCAGGTTGCTTCATTGAGGATCCAAAGCAAAGGAGGTTAATTGCTAGAGGTCAAAAACAAGGTAGATTGTTTACATTCAAGGTAAACCCAAATCATACAAACTATTTCTCTTATGGTATGCATCGAATAGCACAGCTTGATCTATGGCACAAAAGGATTGGACACATGAATGTACACAGGTTAAAGGAGTTATCAAAGAAGAGGATTGTTGAAGGATTACCTGATCTTACTAAGCAACATATGGTGCATCTTTGTGAAGCATGTCAAATGGGTAAGCAGAGTAGACAACCTTTCAAGCATTCAAGCTATGTAAGTGATGGTTTGCTAGATCTCATACACACAGATGTGTGGGGACCTACTAAAGAGGCATCCTTGGTTGGTAATAAGTACTATGTATCATTCATTGACGATCATAGTAGAATGACATTTGTGTATTTTATTAAACATAAGAGTGAGGTCTTTGATTGTTTCAAGAAGTTCAAATCATATGTCGAAAAGCAAACAGGAAGGTATATTAAGAAGCTAAGATCCGATGGAGGAGGAGAGTATTTCTCTCAAGCTTTTACTGATTTTTTGTATGATGAAGGTATCAAAAGAGAAGTTACATGCAGGTATACTCCACAACAAAACGGAGTCGCAGAAAGAAGAAACAGAATCATAGCAGAAGCATCTAGAAGCATGCTTAATGATATGTGTTTGCCTAATTATTTTTGGGTTGAAGCTGTTAGCACAAGTGTTTACATTATGAATAGAGTTCCGACTGCTGGAGTTCATCATTTGACACCATATGAGGTATGGCATGGAAGGAAACCAAGTGTAAATCATTTGAAAGTATTTGGTTGTGTATGTTATGTACATGTACCTAGTGAGGTGAGATCTAAACTTGATGCGAAATCAGAAAAATGTATATTTATTGGTTATGCAGATACTCAAAGAGGATATAGATGCTATAATCCTCATACCAATAAGGTTGTTGTGTCAAGAGATGTAAACTTTGATGAATCACTTTCATGGTATGCAGATAAGAATTGTTTGCAGGTCATGGATGAAAATGAAGAAGGTGTGGTTGAAGGAGATGAATGCATAGTTCAGCCATCAGGAAGTTTAAATGATGAAAGGAGTGGTTTAGATGAAGAAAGAGGATCACCTTTCAATGGAAGATTAAGGCAAGAGTCACCTCCAAGTGTTAAAAGTAAAGGTAAACTCAAACTTGTTGAAGTTAATGATGAAGGAGAGGAAATTAGTGATGTATGTGAGTATGGAGAATCATCAAAGGTTCCTAATAAGAAAGGAAGAGCATCTACATTGGAGGTAAGAAGAACTTCAAGAGTAAGTAAGCAACCTCAAAGGTATACTTATGAATCTTTCATGAATACTCATTATGCTTTTATGACAAAAGTTGAGCAGGAAAATGAACCCACATGTTATGATGAGGCCAAAGGAGATGAAAAGTGGGAGAAAGCAATGAGAGAAGAAATGGAAGCACTACAGGATAACAAGACTTGGAATTTAGTTCCAAGTACACCAAAGCAAAAGGTAATTGGTTGCAAGTGGGTTTTTAAGATTAAAAGAAATAGTGATGGTAGTGTGTCTAGATATAAGGCTAGACTTGTAGCAAAAGGATATAATCAAACTCAAGGTGTGGACTATGAGGAAACATTTAGTCCAGTAGCAAATATGGCAACGGTGAGAACTTTGTTGGCTTTAGCTGCAAGTAAAAGGTGGAATATATATCAACTCGATATAAAGAATGCCTTTCTTAATGGTGAGTTAAATGAAGAAGTGTATATGTCACAACCAGATGGTTATGTGGATGCAAAATGTCCTAATCATGTATGCAGGTTAAAGAAGGCATTGTATGGTCTTAAGCAGGCACCAAGGGCATGGAATGCAAGGTTGGTAAAGTATCTTATGCTGCAAGGATACACAGCGAGTCATGCTGATCCTTCACTTTATGTAAAACATGTAGATGGCATGTGTGTCTATGTATGCATTTATGTGGATGACTTGTTGATTACAGGGAATGATGCAAAAGCAATTGATGAGATAAAAGGTAATTTGGGAAAGGAATTTAAAATTTCAGATCTTGGTTTGCTCAGATACTTTCTTGGGATTGAAATTGTGTATAGCGATGAAGGTATGTGGTTGATACAAAGAAAGTATATATGTGATATGCTGAAAAGGTTTGGTATGCAGGAATGTAAATTTGTTTCTACTCCAATGGAATGTAATGTAAAGCTAAGCGCAAAGGAAGGTGATGAGTTGCATGATATGAATGTATATAGATCCATGGTAGGATCTTTGTTATGCAGTGGGAGTATTGTCACAGTTTATGCATGAACCTAGAGTACCTCATATGCATGCAGCGAAAAGAGTGCTTAGGTATTTGAAAGGTACCATGAACGAAGGATTATTTTATAGTCATGATGCTGATCTAACTCTTAAAGTCTTTAGTGATGCAGATTGGGCTGGAAGCAAAGATGACAGAAGATCCACAAGTGGATATGTGGTAATAGCAGGAAACAACACATTAACATGGAGTTCAAAGAAACAGCCTACAGTTGCTTTATCTTCTACAGAGGCTGAGTATAGAGGTTTAGCATTGGCTACTACTGAGGTTATGTGGTTTAAAAAGTTGTTTCATGACTTGAATGTGCAGGTTGATGTACCACTTATATATGGGGATAACTTGAGCAGCATTCATATGACCTCAAATCCTATTTTTCATGCTAGAACAAAGCATATAGAGGTTCACTATCATTATGTTCGAGAGAAGGCCATGAAAAATGAAGTGCAGGTTTCTTTTGTTGGAACAAAGGATCAAGTTGCAGATATCTTCACCAAATCCTTGGATGGACCAAAGCTTCAAAGATTCAACTATATTCTTGGCATGAAGGAAATACCCTTTGAAACTTGAGGGGGAGAATGTTGCGAACATTTGTTTTATGTAGGGTACAAGTTTCAAATTATGTAAATACCTTTGGGAAGTCTTCACATACTTCAAGAAGGCTCATATTATTCATAAAATGTAGCAAAAATACCACGTGAGTTCTAGAACATGGTGAGTCAAATTAGTGAGTCACAAGGGAGCTTCAGTGGTGTCTTAGTGGAAGGTCGATGTGGCTAGTTCTCAAAGTCCATCAATACTTTGCTTATTTGAGCACTTGAGTCATGTAATACCTCCATCCAAGTGTCTACCACGAATTTAGATGTATTAGGAAGGTTTTAGATTAGTTTCCCATGCTATAAAAAGAGGAGAAAAGTCGTGATCTTGTGGGATGTCCAAGAGAGTCATATGTGTATCTCTACACTGCTGTAGTTTTGTATGCAGAGATTGCAGAGCTTGTATCTCCCTCATTATATATCCAAATTACATGTTTGATAGCTCATTGGAAAGCTCTTACTGTCTAATTTCTTTCTGTACATTTTCATAATCATTGGATTTGTGAGCTGAGAGCAATACTCTCTGCAAGTAGTGTGTGTTCTCTGTTTTTTATCCCTGTTGAAGGTCTCCATTAAACCTCAAACTTGCAGAGGTCATAGCTCATTGTGTATTTATCCATTTGAGGTGTTCTATATCTTGTTCGAAAGCTCTTAGAGTCTAATTTATGTGTGTGAAACAGTTTTGGAAAATTCCAAGTGAGTAAAGAGAAATTTGCTCTGCAAGAAAATTGGTCTGTGCATACAAGTTTGTGAAAAAGTCAACTAGGTCCTGTTGGGTTTCACCTACTTCTAGCTGTACTTTGGAGATCAATAAACTCCAACAGTACTCCACTTGGTGGTTCTCCATGTGTTACTCTAGAGAGATGATCTGCTCTTACATGTGTATTTCCCTTTTTCACAATTACTTCAAAGTCGAACTCCATCAATAACAGAAACCATCTCACAAGTATTCCCGTGTTACAAGGCTTATTGACTAAGTACAATAGGGCTTGATGATCTATGAAGAACTTGAACTTGTTGGCTAAGAGATAGTGTCTGAATTTCTTTATAGCGTACACCATTCCTAATCCCTCTCGCTCCGTAGTTGTATAGTTTCTCTCGGCTTGATTCAGTTGAACTACTCGCATAGGCAATTGGATGATCTAACTTTCCTTCATCTGCCGGCTAAGCTAAGATGCATCCTAGTGCGTAATTTGAAGCATCCACATGAATATGGAAAGGCTTGTTCCAATTTGGTGTTTTCAGAATTGAGGCCATGCTAAGTTGCCTTTTTAACTCATTGAATGCCTTTTCGCATTCCTCCGTCCAAGTGAATTGAGCCAATAATCCATACAAAGGTTTGGCAATTATGGCATACATGTGGATAAATTGGCAATAGTATCCACAATGTCCCATAAATGCTTGCACTTCTTTTGCATTCTTTGGTCTAGGAAGTTCTAAAATGACCTTGATCTTGTCTTCATCTGTAGATATTCCGTTCCTAGACATTATGTGTCCCAAAACCTTCCCTTATCTTACCATGAAGACACACTTCTCAGGGTTCAGGCGAACTCTATATTGTCGACATTTATCAAATATTTTTCGCAATTCTGGAATGTGGTTTCGCCTTTGATTTGAATATGTACATAGGTCATCTACATATACTTCCATACTTTTCTTTAGGAATTCTTTGAAAACATGACACATCAACCTTTTGAAAGTAGCAGGTGCATTAGTGAGTCCAAAGGGCATCACTCTGAAAGCATAGACTCCCCATTCAGCTGCAAATGTGGTCTTATGTTGATCCTCCGTAGCAATAGCTACTTGGTTGTATCCAGAGAATCCATGCAAGAAGCTATAGAATTCTTTTCCTGCAACTCTTTCCAATAGGTGGTCGGTGATAGGTAATGGATAGCTATCATGGATCGTGGCTGCATTGACTTTTTTCATATTAATGCAGACTCTTAGTTTTCCGTTCTTTTTAGGCACAACCACTAATGGTCACTGTAAGGAATTGAACTCACAACCTCTTGGTTAGGAATGTGATGGGCTAACCACTTGCCCCAAAAGCCATGGTTGAGGATTACTTCCTAATCCTCTCTCTTAGGGTGTGGTTCAACCATCTCCTACCAGGATTATGTTACATTCTTCCCCCCTTGGTCGATCATTGTCCTCAATGATCTACTCTTGTATCCCTCTAGCCTCGGTGATCAGCCCCTTGAGCTCCCTAGATGCCCTTGAATTGATGTTCCTCAACCTCGCACAGTTTCTTGAACCTTGTTCGCAACCTTGGTCTCTTGAACCCTTGCTCTCAACCTTGGTGTCTTGAACCTTCTTGTTCGCAACCTTGGTGTCTCGAGCCCTTGTTCTCAACCTCAGTCTTGAACCTTGTTCTCACCCATGCTTGGTATCTTGAACACTCAATCAAGTGCCACCCAAGGATTTCCAAGGAATTCACACTTCCAAGCTAGCTCATTGGAAATTTCGTTCCGAGAGCTTTCCAATGGTATATTACACGCCTCAATCCGACTTACGGATTGAGAGATACACCCCAATCATTGTAAGGTCCATCCTTGAAACCGACGCGCGCGCTTTCCACAATTCCTACCCTTTCACATGGAGGATGCCCAAGCGCCTTTTTTAGAGGCCATTGGATCATTCCACTTTTGCCCAAGCCTACTTCTTAGGCTCTGATACCAATGTAAGGAATTGAACTCACAACCTCTTGGTTAGGAATGTGATGGGCTAACCACTTGCCCCAAAAGCCATGGTTGAGGATTACTTCCTAATCCTCTCTCTTAGGGTGTGGTTCAACCATCTCCTACCAGGATTATGTGATGGGCTAACCACTTGCCCCAAAAGCCATGGTTGAGGATTACTTCCTAATCCTCTCTCTTAGGGTGTGGTTCAACCATCTCCTACCAGGATTATGTTACAGTGACACCCATTCGGTATGTTCTATCTCATAAATGAATCCAGCCACTAATAGTTTGTCTATTTCTTCTTTTATTTTAGTAGCATAGACCTCGTTATAGGTGTAAGGGCATTGTTTAGATGGTTTTGCTTTCGATGTAATTGGTATTCTATGAGAAAAAATAGAGGGTTCCACACCCTTGAGATCCTTATAGGTCCAAGAAAATACATCTCGATATTCTCGGATCAATTGTATCAATTCTTCTTCCTCTTCTGTTGACACGTCTTTTCCTATGTATGTACATCTTTCTTCTCCATCTTCTACAATTACTATGATTTTTTTTGTTTGTTCCTTGTTCTCGTACGCTTCTCCCTCTCTTGCCTCCCTCTTAGGCATTTGAACAGCTATTTTTCTCTCTTCTACTTCGTACCTTTTGAAATGCTTCGGTACCTCAAAAAGATCAGGATTTGGTTCGATTTTACTCACACTTTCCTCTGTTTTGGTACTATAGGGGCTACTTCTATTGCTAACACTTTGGTCATTCCATACTTGTCTTCGGTTCGAATGGCTTCTAGGAAGCGTTCCTCTAAATCAAATTTTGGTTCATTTATATGCTCTCGTATTCTTCTTTCCATTCCTTTTCCAATATTTCTGCTTCTTCTACTTCTTAAAGGATAACCATATACAAATTTGCATCGTAGCTTCTTCATCCACACATTCATTCATTGTTAGAACTTCTTCATTTACACATACATCCAGGGTTGCTAGGATTTCCATCCATCCATACGGTTCAAATGCTTCATCAGGAAAGATTTGAGGCATGTACATTGGGTCCTCTGCCGGTCGATAATTTTGATGTCCTATTGGCCATAACTGCATCTTATTATCCTCTTTCTCGGCTTCTTTACACATCCATAATTGGGCATCCTCATGCATCCATGATTGACGCTTGATCCAACAGTATGAATAGACAAATCATCCTCTTCCTTATGTATGGGGTCCCATTGTAGTGGTGGTACATCTCTGTAAGCAAAGGTATGCAAGTTTATCTTGGTTGTGTTTCCTTGATGTTGAAGGTATAATGAATCTCGTCCCCAATCTTGCACTACCCTGAGCTATCTCATGAAGGGTCATCCTAATATCATCTCATAGTTATTTGCTTTTCCAAATTGATAGATGGCTAAAGTATGCTCAAATTCAACTCCACAGGTGGTCAGTTTCATCTTCTAGTCTTGATACTTCCTCATATACTCCTTCCATGTTGGGACTTGGTTGATAAACTTCCACATCTAATTCCTCAAAAGGAGGTTTAGCCACTCCATTCATTTTCCATTGTTCTTCTCGGATTCTATTCCACAATTCTTTTGGCCAGTCAGCCTCTAAATCAGGAACGGTGGACATAGGTTCATCCTAGGTTTTCAATAGCTCACGTTTATCATCATTCTCTTTTGGTTCCTTGTCCTTGGCTTTAACACAATCCTTGTATTGATCCTCCGATATCCTTGTCTCGGGGAGGGTAGGGATAATCTTTTCTAGGGTTTCTTGTGCTACCTGTATGAGTTTTCCACATAACGCAAGCCTCTCCTTTTCTAACTATCCTTGTGGGTAAAGCTTTTCATGTTGCTCCACATTCGGTCCGGTCTTAATTCTAGCTTGGTATGCTTTCAACCACATGTCTAAATCATCCGGTTTTGGGTCAGCTAGAAGTGATCCTGGGTTTTCTGACTCTCGGATAGGCGGTGGAATGGAAATTTCTTCCTAATCCTCAGGTCTTTTAGATTTCTTATGGCTACGCATATGTTTCTTGTCTTCCTTGTTTTTGTTTTTCATCTATTTTTCTTTGAGTTTTTCTCTCCTTTCCTTACACTTTAGACTTTTTGTCGCTTGGGTATTCTCGCGTGGGTCTTCTGAATCTTCCACTATTTGAATTCTGGGGTTTATGGTTTTACAGTTTTCTTGTTCAAGGTCCGGTTGTTTTCCTTCTTGTTCCTTCATTTGTGCTCGTGTAATGGCCTTTAATGCTACGGTGTATTCCTTGTCACTTCCTGGTGCTTCTATCACTTCGATCACATTAATAGGTGCAGTGTCTTGAGCCTTGTTGGGATTTTTTGGCCAATCTCGAAAGAGATGTTCCTTTCCACAATCACTGCAATACCCTTCCCAAGTCCTAAGAGGTGGTGGGTTGTATGGCCGAGTGCATTCTCTGATAAAGTGGTCTCCTCTGCATCTATAACACGGTCCTCTTGGCATAGGAGGTTTGATGGGTGGTCTTATGGGGGCCTGAGCTTTAGGTGCGGTGTACATTAATGTCGCCACCTCTGGTCCATAGGCATTGTCATATCTTTTGTATCCATAGTATTGCGGGTCATAAACTTGCTCATATTCCATTATACTAGCGTCATAGGAGTAGTACTCTCCTTGGGATTGCTCGTATCCTCGGTTCGTTGATTCTACACTGGCTACTGGTGATGCTAGTACTAGGGCTCTTTCTAAGTTGTCCTCTAGTTGAGCGTACTTGACAGGCACTACATGCTGAGGAAGTGACAGTTGTGGTCCAAGTACAGGCTGAGTGTTTCCAATTTGTACTTGGTCATATGGTCTAGGTGCTCCTGGTGGTGTTGGGTAGGGATTGTACCTGGGCATCTCTCTACGTGGCTCTCTAGGTGGATATCCATATGGACGATACTGAGGTGGGTATAAAGGCCGTGTCTGCCTATTGAATGGGCAATTCTTCGTGGTATGATTGGTGTATTTCTATTCTATGTGGCAATACAAGGCCGTTCCTTGATGGGGCTGCCTATTATAAGGGTAAGCTTGAGGTGCACCTATTCCTCCTCGTACACACATGTGAGTGGGGTGATCCCCTCCACATAGGCTACATCTTTGTAACATGGGTATTCTTAGTGAAGGGTGCTGGTAGTTCCTTTGTCCTTGAACTCCTAACTTCTTCGCCACCAGCTCTGCTAATTCTTCTACATTACTAGAGTTGGATGTAACCATACTCCAAGTGTCTTCTGACTTAGTAGGACTGGTCGTACTCTTGAGATCATCTGCTAGGTTGTCCTCTAGATCAATACACTCTTGGAGACATTCACTCAATGTCTGTAGTCTCTTTACATAGACTAACGTTCTTAGAGTTCTTTTCGTTAGTCCATCCAAGAACAAAGATATCATTTTTTGCTGTGTTGGTCTTTCTATTACTGGGCATCTATCAGCATACTGATTGAACCTTCGAGTAGCTGTTTTAATAGTTTCATTGGGGTTCTGTTTAAAGCTATGGATTAAAGATGAAGAGTTGTATGTAATCCCTCTTTTAGTGAATTCCCCTATGAATTCTTGAAAGAATTGCTCAATATCTCCAAATTGATTGGGATCTAATGGCTCGAACCACGTTAGAGCCGTTCCTGTGAGAGTGAATCCAAAGGACTCATACTGCACAAAGAAGTCATCCACTTGTTCAGCTCTTAGAACTTGTTTAAATTCAGCAATGTGATCGTAAGGTTCTCCCAGTCCATCGTAATGATTTCTCATACATTTGGCCACTTGAATCGGTCTTAATCTTCTTATGGGCTCTGGCTCTCTGAGCATTACACGGATTGCTGGTCTGATTGGATGCATTCCGGGCTGAGCTCCTAGCGGTGGTCTTGGTCTTACTGGTGGTCTGTGTTGGTTGCCTAATCCAGGGTGTGTCTGATTGTGTGCTTGCATTCCGAGCATTGTAAATTGTACATGGGTTCTGTTTGGAACACTCTGATGGCTTGTTTGTCCCGACATTGTATGTTCAGACTCCTGTTGTGTCCCGAAAGGGTTCTGAGAGGTGGTTTTCTGTTCACCCTGAGGGAATACAGGCCAGCCCATATACTTCATTCAAGCTCTATCTATGGCATCAACAAGCCAATACCTTCTTTGGTTCTTGTCTAGGTATGTTACTCTAGACTCGTCTTCATGATCTTTTAACTCGTAAAATGTCATCGTGCTTTATTCCTGTCCTTGTGTAGGTGAGTCAGTTTGTAGCAGTAAATCTGCTCCATGGATCAAGTAGACCTCCAATAAGTAGTCATCTTGAGTTATCAAATCCCCTCTCAAGACTCGTGTCACTACTGACTTGCCTCTGAGAGTAGTTACTAACTCTCCACGGTCCAGTCTTCCTGAATTTTCTTATCCTTCTAATTCCCCTCTCTCATTGATCAATTCTGGGTGTTTTCTCTTCACATAGATGTGACTGAACTTATCCATGTACACCCCTCCTTCATACTTGATAGCTGGTCTGGGCATAATTGTGGCATTGGTGGAGGTTACCATCCTAGCAACTGATCTATTTAACCCGTCCAGGAAGATAGGAATCTGTGGGGAATTAGTAGATAAATATTGCAAAGAGGTGTGGTACTCCCCTTCTACCGTAGACATGAAGTTTCTCTCAGGAACATGACCTTGCATGTCTTCTGAAGCCATGGGTATCTCCTCCTCCGAATCACTAGAGGTGTCGGAATAGGTAGAGCAGTGACTGACCTAAGCGGTGCTTCCTACTGATGATATGACACTTCTCTGGCTACTTAGAAATCTTCCTGACCTCAAGTTCATTCACCCTCCTAGGGCTATCTTGGGCTCTTAATCTCTCTCTAAGTGGCTCTTCAAATGCCTCAAATTTACCCTTGAAAATGCTCAACGTGTTCTGGACGATACCACTTAGGAGATACTACACCAGGCGATACCAATTTGTCGACGATACGATACCATAACCGATCGTGATACGATACTAGAGAACCGAACGATACGATATTGTTTTTTACACGAAAGAATACCAGTGCTCTAAGCGATACGATACTATGTGCTTTAGGTGATACGATACCACCCAAAGACACGATAAGATACTATTGTAGAGCATGATGCGATACTGGAAATCCTGACGATACGATACTAGTGCAGTTAGTGATACGATACTGCAGACCCGCATGATACGATCCCAAAAATTGTCACGATATGATACCAAGAATACTCACGATACGATACCGGTGCTCTGTTGTGATACGATACTGCAACAATGCACAATACGATACTTGAGTCCTGCGCGATACGATAATCCCAAGACACACGATACGATACCATGAGGGATAACGACACGATACTGGGTTTGTACGTGATACGATACCTCTAGGTCGATGATACGAAACCGTGACCAGGGCGATACAATACCAAGTGGACCGTGATACGATACCACTGGCATGTCACGATCGCGATACCAATTTGACGATACAAATACCAGAAATGGTATCGTGATATCTCAAGTGGTATGCAACAATACGATACTTCGGCGAGTATCGCGATACAAGGGAATTTCGGTATCGCGATACCAAAACTCAACCGATCGCGATACTACAGCCAAAATAACTCCAAATGTAAAAATTTTTTCACCCCTTGGTTTCTCTCTCACTCCTCTTCACTCCTAACCCTCTGTCTCACTCAAAAAAATTATCAAATCACTCTGTCCCTCCCCACGATACTGAATGCACCTTTAATCACATGTGGGTGCATTTTTACAGTGTTTTTGAGATTAATATCTTGATGTAGCTTAGCTTGGGGTTGTCTTGCTTAGGCCTTGAGCTCACTAGGTAGATTTGGGGGCTTGGTTTGCGCGATACCACACTGGTGATACAGGTCGCTGTCTGTAGACGATACCACACTCTGAGCAAATGAGAAATGAACTACAAATTTTTGGTTTTTATAGTTTCTAATGACTGAGGCCTATCCTACACTATCTTGGCAATTTTTTTGGGATTTTCTTGGTATCTTTCCACTTACTTCTACTCCGAATCTCTTCCTAACCTAACCCTAACTCTTTCTTCTCTTCCTCTCTCCTAACCCTAAACCTAATTCGGAGTTCGGAGCTGGGAGAAATCCTTGATTTTCTGAAAACTGTTGTAAGAGGTATCACCGCAGACACTTTCAGTTTCTCAGTGAGCTTGAGAGGTGGATTAGTCTTTTCTCATTCATAGCAGCTGAGCCACTTCATTTTCCATCATGTGTGCACATGTCCTAATACACTTGGTTAGGTCGTTCGATCGGATTGACATTTAAATGTGTGTTAATTTCCCACTATATGCACTTGTGTTGCAATAGAGGTACAGTCTCATTGGCATGAGTCCTTGAGTCTTCTTGACTTGAGTACACAGAATGTGTATGAAGAGAAGATAAGAATTAGAGACCCTATGGCTTTCATAAGGATAGGAGAGGGAACACTTGACTTGCGACTCCAAGCAGAAGTAAGCTTATTTTATATAGGTAGGCTACCTTAACTTCCAAACCATTTAGCTAATGAGATCCTAGTTCCCACTATAGCATTCCTCTAGAACCTCTACTCTGAATAGGGGTTAAGCCTTTCCCCTTAACAAAAAGGTTGTGAAGAAAGAAAAGAAAGATGCATAAAGCAATACATTAATGGTTGCTGCATTATGAGATATATATATATAAAAAAAAGAGAGAGAGAAAGAAGGAAAAGAAAAGAAAAAAGTTATTATGATTCAGTTGTGGTCTCGAAACCACTTCTGAAATACTATACGGGCAATGTGAGATGGATCTATGCTATATAGGAGTTAGTTAGATGCATCTTATGGCAAGTGTCTAGGGAATGAAGGATAGAACATTTATATAAAAATATGTATTACTTTTGAACGGGTTAATAGAAGAGCAAGTACCACAACTGTCTCATTGACTTCTATAGGAATTTCTAAAACTTGTTTTCAAATTCATACATTGAACGAAAAAGTTTGTCATCCAAGTTTGCATAATTTTAAAAGTTTTCTTGACTATCAAAAGTTGTACTTACCTTTAAGAGCATATTTCATATAAGTTTGAAAATAATCTAAGAAACATTTTCCAAAAGAATTTGATACTACTTTCCTATTGAACTACAAGTTGGCCCATCCAGGGTGATGTGCAGATTTGGTGGGGGCAGCTGTCAGAAGGATTTCCTCACTCGAATTTTCATATGGAAAAATAAAAATATTTTGCTTTAAAGTCGGTTAAATGATATCTCTCTCACAGAATTTCTAATGCATTAGTTTAAAATGGCTAATGTTTTTCTTGGTTATCTGCAGGAAAAAGAGGAAACTATATTCAGAATAGAGGATTAATTGAACTCTTACTTAGGCTCAAATTTTTTATGTCCATTAGTGAGTTTGTGTGTGTTCAGGATCATATGAGGTTAACTATTAATAGATAGTTATATGTTCCTATGATTATAGGGTTGTGAACCTATATGTATATGTGAAATGCACTTAATGAAGCTATGTGATTATATATCTATGTGAGTGAATGAGAATAGTTTTTGTAATATATATGTATTTGCATATGTATATAAAAGATATATTTGTATGCACTGATGTCCATATGATTGTGTGTTTTTGTTTACCTAAACATAAGTATATTTATGTGGGTAATAAATAAGAAATAATATTGTTTTTATTATATAATTTAGTTCCTAAAAACACTAATTTTAATCTTTTGTAAGCTTTAACGTTTAATCATATATAAAAACTATATAAAAACTAGGTTTAAAATAACCTAATAATTAAGTAATATATTTAATTTAATAGATTAATGATTATATCATTTTTTATAAATAAAAAGAAAAATGTGCATACGTAAATTTAGATAAGTGTGTGTGTGTGTGTGTGTGAGTTAACTAAGAATCATGTGCATGCTAAAGTGAGTATGTGTATGATATGCATGTAAGTTAACTAAAAAGGTATGGATGGGAACTTGGGTGGCATGCATGCATAAGTCAAAAGTATATAAGTAAATCTAAAAATCATTCTTTGGCTAATGTGTCTCTTTCGAGTATGTACGTAAAGCTGAGAGAGAGAGAGAGCTTTCTCCTTCTTTCCCCCCACCTTCTGGCATGCGAACAGAGACAGCAGTAGACGGACGAGAGAGAGATAGTCACTTCTTTTCTTTTCCCCCCCTCTAGGTACAAATAGAGCAAGCATATATCACACACAATTGGAGTGAGAAACATAGGGTTTTCCTTGGCAGTTCTAATGCATTCATGCAGTACGAGATAGAGAGAGATGGTTATTTGGTTATTGCTCTGGCGCATGGTAGATCTGACCTTAGACTATGAGAGTAGGAGAGAGAGAGAGAGGAGGTTATTGGCCCACTTCTCCGTTCTGACAAAGATTAGCGGCGTTCATGTTAGCGCACTCTGCTCAGAGACAGAGAGAAAAACTTGGTTGGCTTTTGTGCAGTGTGTGCACAGTGGAGGGAGGACTGCTGGAAGCTAAGAGAGACAGTAGAGAGAGATTAGGTCTTTTGGCTGTTGGAGAAACAATCACTAATAGGACATACATTTGAAGATCAAAACTTTAGAATAAAACTACATGCCTATGTGAAGGGACAAATTCACAAGTGTATTATATTTGTAAAGTTAGTTCACTTTAGTTCTAGAAGTTTTTTAAAAGTCACGAGAATGAGAAAATCTATATAAGTTAGTTTGTATCAACTGACGTGGTGAGAGAGAAGAAGTGGAAGAGACTGATAGAATGTGACAAGGATTTCATTTTGTATGACTGAGTATAGTCGAGCTTCTCTGAGTGAGAAAGCATCTGTAAAACTTCTGAGTTTTTCATAGCTATGAGAAGAAATAGTTAAAGTTCTGTGTATGAGACTCTCTCCATCATCTCCATGTTTGTCTACTGTGTGATGAATTCAAAAGTTCAAGTTTTCCAAGCAACTCGATGTCTGGCATCGAGTTTGTGCTAATAAGTCTGTGTTTTATTTTCTGAGTTCCAACTCCTGCTAAATCTTCTTGAAAAGATGATGGTTGTGGAGCAACTCGATGCCTGTCATCGAGTTTTAGCATAAAGTCGATGCCTGGCATCGACTTCCCACATAAAAGTGGTCTTGTACATGTGTGTGTTCAAGGGGGTAATTCTGGTGCTGAAAAATTGGCTAAAAAAGCTCAAAGTCGATGCCCGGCATCGACTTTTGATTGCAAATCGATGCTAAGCATCGAATTTTTATTTTTAGATAGCGAAATTTACTAAAATAGGCAAAATTTCTAGTTTTGGAAAGTCATATAGGGTCATCTTGTGAAGGCCATAACTTGAGTTCTAGAGATCCGTTTCATGCATATGATAGCTTGTTGGAAAGCTCTACTCTTTTACTTTCATCCACTTAAAGATCTTGGAGAAATAATATTTGAGCTAAGAGAAATTAGCAAAATACTGAAGGTATGTCATTTCAGTGACTAGAAAAATTTGAAGAAGTAAAGTTCTTGGTTTCGGCTATCATTTCTCAAAGTTTGGAGTGGCAATGAGTTAATGGTGACCATAGAGGTGTTCTAGTGTCACATTAATTCATTTCTTGTGGTGTTTTATACATCAACAAGTGGTATCAGAGCAGAAAGGTCCTAAAGAGGAGAAGAAGACAAAGGTACGAGAAGTTTTGGAAATTTTTCCATTAAAGTTTTAAAGGTGAAGCAATTGAAGACACAAGGCATCAAAAGGTTACTTCAAAAGTATCTTCATACACAAAGAACTCCAAAAGGTATTATTCTTTATCCTTTAAGCTCACAGGTTGCAGCAGAAGGAAAGGAGTATGGAAGATCATATCTCCATTGATAAACTGGACAGAGATAATTACCCCGCATGGGTAATGAGAATGGAAGCCTTACTTATAAGGATCTCATGGTATATGTAACAGGTGAAGAAGAGAAGCCAGTATTTGAAGATGAAAGCTGACCAAAGAAAGAAGAACTTGATGCTTTAAAGCATTGGCAGAGGAAGGATGCAAGTGCAAAAGCCTACATCTACAATACAATGTCTGATCATTTGCTACCACACATCAGAGGATTGGAATCATCTGAAGATATATGGAATGCATTGGAATATCATTTCCAAAGTACTACCAAAGCAAGGAAAGCAAGTCTATGGTCAGAGTTTACAACATTCAAGAAGAAGCCAAGTCAAAGTATTAGTGATTATGTCACTAAGATGAAGGATCTAGCAGATAGTCTTGGATCCATAGATGAAGATGTTGAAGATCACAGATTGATTGCTCAACTACTTGCAGGTTTGAGAGGGGATGAAAGGTGGAAACCTTTTGTCTTATCAACAGAACTTTCATTAAATCATTATGTTCCATATTTGAACCAGTTGCTTGGCTTGATGCTCACATATGAGCAAGACTTGAAGGGAGATGGAGATAAAGGAAAAAGTTCTACAATGTACATGAAGAACAAGAAGAAAGGAGATAAAGGTAAAGCAAAGGATGAAGAGGAGTCGAGTTCTCAAGTTTATTATGCAAGAGGTAAAGGCAGTGGCAGAGGAAGACCGAGAGGTTTTGGAAAAGGAAGAGGTAATCAAAATAACAACAAGAAGGCTTGTTGGATCTGTGGATTGAGTAATCATTTGGCTCATGACTGTTGTCATAACCAACAAGGATCAAACCAGACTCAAACCAACAATAGCAGAGGTCGAGGTGGAAGATATCAAAGTAATTTTCAAAGAGGTAGACAAAGTCAAAGAGGAGGCTATGGTAGAGGTGGAGGAAGAAGTTGGGGACAGAATCAATCCTACAACACCACCTACTACAACTATGCAAATGAAACACAAAATGAAAGTCATACATCATTGATGATGAACTCAATCAGCACCTCAGATAAAGAAGATCTAAAGGTATTTTACATTGACTCTGGATGTTCTAATCATTTGTCAGGAAACATAGAATTGATGTCAGAATTGGAAAAAGGTATTTCTAGTCATACAGTTCAAACAGGTGATAATACAAGACATAGTGTACATTCAATTGGAAAAGTGAAATGCAAGAGTGGAGCAGATTTGCTATCCAATGTTTTCTATGTTCCTACAATACCTAAAAACTTGATTAGTGTGGGACAGATAGTTGAAAAAGGTTTTCAAGTCAGGTTTACAAATGAAGGAGTATTTGTTGAAGATCCAGAGAATGGATATAATCAGATTGTTTCTGGTAAGAAAGAAGGTAGACTCTTTACTTTAAGAGTACAAGGGAACATTGGTCAAGCTTTGCTCACACATGGTGAAGGAGTGATTACAGAACTTGATCTCTGGCATAAGAGATTAGGTCACTTCAATGAAAGAGGAATTAAAGCTATGGTTTCTAATCAGTCTGTACTAGGATTACCAAATGTACAGAGTCAACATATGGTTTATAAATGTGAAGCATGTCAAATGGGAAAAGCACACAGGTTACCATTTCATAAGAAAGGATTCAAACATGATGGATTACTAGAGCTCATTCATACAGATGTATGGGGACCAACAAAAGAAGGATCTATCAGTGGCTCAAGGTATTATGTTCTTTTCATTGATGATGCTACAAGATGGATAACATTATATGTTTTGAAGGAAAGATCAGAAGTGTTTGGAGCTTTCAAGCATTTTCATGCATATGCAGAGAGAGTCATAGGTCAAAAGCTTAAAAGACTGAGGTCTGATGGAGGGGGAGAATACTTCTCCCAAGAGTTCAATGATTATCTTTGGAATGCAGGTATTAAGAGAGAAATAACTTGCAAGTATACACCACAACAAAATGGTATAGCAGAAAGAAGAAACAGGACTTTGTTTGAGTTTGCTAGAGCTATGCTGAAGGAGAAGAATTGTCCAAATTATCTTTGGGCTAAGGCTATAAATACAGCTACATATCTTGTGAATAGATTACCATGTGCAGCTCTCAATGGAATGACTCCATATGAAGCTTGGTGGGATAAGAAACCAACACTAGATCATTGTAGAGTGTTTGGATCAATTGCATATGCTTATGTGCCATCACAACTTAGACATAAACTTGAACCAAAGGTAGAAAAATATGTGTTCATTGGTTATGATGAAAAGCAGATGGGTTACAGGTTGTGGAATCCTCTAAGCAAACAATTTATTGTTTCTAGAGATGTTACATTTGATGAATGGAAAAGTTGGTATGCAGATCAAAGTCATACAGCTGAAGAATTTGAAGAAGAGGTAAGAAGATGTGAGAAAGGAAAATCAATTGTGCAGGTAAATAGAGATGAAGACTATATGCAAGCAAGTACATCCAGAAGTGGATTAACAAGAAGGAATGAAGAAGCTCCTATATTTGATGAAGAGGTGTATCCAGATACTTATGAAGAATGTGAACCAAGAAGGTCAAGCAGGACAAGAAGACAACCAGAAAGGTATTCTTATGATACTTCTTACATAACTCAGAAGAACTATGCATTTATGGTCAAAGATGATGAAGAACCTCAAAAGTATGATGAAGCTAAAGGTAAGAAACAATGGGAAGAAGCAATGAAGGAAGAATTCAATGCACTAGAGGAGAACAAGACATGGGAACTTGTTCCTAAACCAAATGGTAAGAAAGTAATTGGAAATAAATGGGTTTATAAAGTGAAGAAGCTTGCAGATGAAAGTATAGCTAGATACAAAGCTAGACTGGTGGTGAAAGGCTATGCCCAAACCTATGGCATAGATTATGATGAGACATTCAGTCCTGTAGCTAAGATGTCAACTATAAGGACAATCATTGCTATTGCAGCTTCAAAAGGATTCCTAAGTCAATTGGATATAAAGAATGCATTCTTGAATGGATACATATCAGATGAGGTATACATGGAACAACCTCAAGGGTTTATAGATTCCAGGTATCCAAATTTTGTTTCCAGGTTGAGAAGAGCACTCTATGGATTGAAACAAGCTCCAAGAGCATGGAACTATAGATTGGTGAAGTATCTCAATGACCTTGGATATCAAAGTTCAAAAGCAAATTCAAGTCTACTCATCAAAAGAACAGAGGAAGGTACAATCTACATTTGTATTTATGTAGATGACATTATAATCACAGGTACTTCAGATGAAGGAATCAAGGAGGTAAAGAGATTACTTGAAAAAGAATTCAAGATCAGTGATCTAGGAAAGTTATCATACTTTCTTGGAATGGAAGTCACTTATACAGATCATGGCATATATGTATCACAAGAAAGGTATCTTCTGAACTTGTTGAAGAAGTTTGATATGGAAAATTGCAGAGAAGCTTCAACTCCACTTGAAGTTAATCACAAGCTCAGTAAATATGATGGTGCAGAATACAAAGATATGAGGAAGTATCAATCTCTTGCGGGTAGTTTGATTTATGCTACACTAACAAGACCTGATCTTAGTTATGAAATGGGAGTTTTATCACAGTTCATGCATTGTCCAAAGGACCCACATTGGATTGCAGGTCAAAGAGTTCTCAGATATATCAAAGGAACTATAAAGGAAGGATTATATTATCCTTTTACATCAGATTTGAAGTTGAGAGCATATAGTGACTCAGACTGGGCAGGTAATTAGGATGACAGAAGATCAACTCATGGCTACATGATATACATTGGTGATAAGCTTGTAAGTTGGTGTTCAGAGAAACAACATACAGTAGCATTATCATCAACTAAAGCTGAGTACAAAGGACTTGTGGAAGCAGCTAAGGAGGTCATATGGATGCAGACACTATTCAAAAGCTTGGGCATTGATCAAGGTATACCTACAATACATGGAGATAATATGAGTTCACTTTATCTTGCAGCAAATCTAGTATTTCATGCAAGAACAAAACATATAGAGATACATTATCATTTCCTGAGAGAAAAGGTAATGGAGAAAGAGATTGAAGCGGAGTACATTTCTACTAAAGATCATATAGAAGACATGATGACAAAGAGCTTAGATGGCATGAAGACCAGCAGATTCAAAAGCATGGCAGGAGTAAAAGAAAAGAAGAAGATATGAAGGAACAAAGAATGTCAATTAGTGATTGAGGGGGAGCTGTTGTAGAAACAATCACTAATAGGACACATTTGAAGATCAAAACTTTAGAATAAAACTACATGCCTATGTGAAGGGACAAATTCACAAGTGTATTATATTTGTAAAGTTAGTTCACTTTAGTTCTAGAAGTTTTTAAAAGTCACGAGAATGAGAAAATCTATATAAGTTAGTTTGTATCAACTAACGTGGTGAGAGAGAAGAAGTGGAAGAGAGTGATAGAATGTGAGAAGGAGTTCATTTTGTATGACTGAGTATAGTCGGGCTTCTCTGAGTGAGAAAGCATCTGTAAAACTTCTGAGTTTTTCATAGCTATGAGAAGAAATAGTTAAAGTTTTGTGTATGAGACTCTCTCCATCATCTCCATGCTTGTCTACTGTGTGATGAATTCAAAAGCTCAAGTTTTCCAAGCAACTCGATGTCTGGCATTGAGTTTGTGCTAATAAGTCTGTGTTTTATTTTCTGAGTTCCAAATTCGTGCTAAATCTTCTTGAAAAGATGATGTTTGTGGAGCAATTCGATGCATGGCATCGCGTTTCAGCATAAAGTTGATGCCTGGCATCGACTTCCCACATAAAAGTGGTCTTGTACATGTGTGTGTTCAAGGGGGTAATTCTGGTGCTGAAAAAGTGGCTGAAAAAGTTCAAAGTCGATGCTTGGCATGGACTTTTGGTTGCAAGTCGATGCTAGGCATCGAATTTTTATTTTTAGACAACGAAATTTATTAAAACAGGCAAAATTTCCACTTTTGGAAAGTCATACAGGGTCATCTTGTGAAGGCCATAACTTGAGTTCTAGAGATCCATTTCATGCATATGATAGCTTGTTGGAAAGCTCTACTGTTCTACTTTCATCCATTAAATGATCTTGGAGAAATAATATTTGAGCTAAGAGAAATTAGCAAAATACTGAAGGTATGTCATTTCAGTGACTAGAAAAATCTGAAGAAGTAAAGTTCTTGGTTTCGGCTATCATTTCTCAAAGTTTGGAGTGGCAATGAGTTAATGGTGACCATAGAGGTGTTCTAGTGTCACATTAATTCATTTCTTGTGGTGTTTTATACATCAACAGTGGCGGCATCAGAAGCTCACTTAGAATTTAGGAAGGAAGGCTAATGAAGAAGCTGGCATGATAATCACTGGAGAAAGCTTCACGATGGCCGGACGCCCATCTGAGATGCGTGCTGACTGAGGCATGCTGAAGAAGTAGAGAGAGAGAGGCGCAGGACCATAGGTGATTGGTGTAGTTGGTCGGTGCTATAGAGACAACTAGACAGAGATCCATGAAGGGCGGCATTCAAGACGACCGTGCACACCAAAAAGCACGCACGCACGCGAGAGAGAGAGAGAGAGAGAGAGAGAGAGAGAGAGAGAGAGAGAGAGAGAGAGAGAGAGAGAGAGGCATAGCTAAGAGAGAGAGAGAGGCATAAGAGAGAGAGAGAGAAAGAGAGAGAGAGAGGTGTAGGAGAGAGAGAGAGAGACTAGAATTATATGTGTATTTATGCATATATATAAGCATGAAAGGATGCATGTATGTATATGTATTAGTACATGTGCATGGATGAAGTATGCATGTATGCATGTGCATATAATAGATGCATATAAATGCATGTGTATATGAGTAAAGTATATGTGTATGCATGTAGAATGCATGTATGCATGTGAATGTTAGCATGTATGCATATGCATGTGTCATGGACACAAAGAAAATCATCTTGAACCTTAGATTCCATGTCAATCTCTATATCTCATCATTGGCTCAGATTTTGGAGAAACTAATGCTTCCATTGCGTCCGGAATGTGGCAGAACCCCAAGATCGACTATCTAATTGCTGAATTTGGACACCGAGAGGTCTTGTTTCAAGTTGATGATATCATGATGACATCATCAAGTCGTAACCGCCCTTGGGAACCGCCCTTGGAAACCTATATAAGGAGGGGTTGGCCACATTCATAATTAGTCTTGCCAATGCTAGTCTTGGGAGCTCAAGGGATCTTGATCACCAAGTAAGTACTTTCAAGTTCAAGTTCGAGTTCTTGTCTTGTCCATTGCTCTAGTCTTGTCTAGTCTTGTATCCTGGACATCTAGTCTTGTCCTCTTGTAGTCTTGTAGTACGAGATCTTGTTGAGTTCTTTCTTGTATCTAGTTCATATCCCTGAAGGGAATTCTTGTCGTCGAGATATCTTGTCTCATACTTACGGTCCCGGGTTGTCGGATCTCCCGTATCATCTCTAGTCCAGTTATCCATACCTATCGGTCCCGGGTTGTGGGAAATCTTGTATCAGTTACATATCCTTGTATCATTTTCCTTATGTGGGTGTCCTTGTAATCATAAGTGTATTTCCAAAATCGTGTCTAGTGTAGTCGGAGAGCACGATCCAGTGCTCCCCTAACATTTTGGAAAGACTATCTTCATCAAGATCAGGCACCATGGATTCCGTATGCAAGGAGATTCAATCTACCATAAATGACTTGATCGGACATGTCCAAGAGATGAAAAGATTGCTACGACAAGATGATCGATCTGTTTCAAACTATGCCTTGAATATCAAGATGTTGTTTCGTGGAACTACATATCAAGAAGACTACATGGTTAATCAGTTTCCAAGTGGCCTCAATCCTGAAGTCAAATATCTCTTGCTATCCATGCCTCAAGCAAACACCTTGGAGGATGTTATCAATCAAGCAATTCAATGTGAGAATCAGTTGTTAAAAGAGATCCAAGTCCAAGAGTCAGAAGTCTTGAACAAAGAAGACACTATTCCTCAAGAATCTGAATCAAGAATCTTTGAAGCCCAAGAAATCATTACAACTGATATGGAGCATACACATTATGAAGATAATAAGAAGGTAAAGGACAAGGAGTTCATGTTCAATCAAGGAGGTGTGCTTACTCAAGAAACTCCATCAAAGATCTTGGAAACACTACAAAGCACCACTAAAAGCTCAAAGGACCTATCTTGTGACCTAAGGAAGCTCAAGGGAGACCCAGTCCTTCGCCACCTTTCAAGATTAAGGATCATGAAGAGTTGAAGATTGATCATATCTTAGATTCAATAATCTCTCGAGGACGATTGGAAGACTTTAGTCATTGCAAAGGGTATGATGCCAGTGATTGTACTTGGGAACTTACAAAAAATATTCAAAGAGCAAAAATCAAGGTTCGAGAATTCCATAAGAAGAATCCAATGAAACCCAAGCTAGAGAACATGGACGCTACTCGTGGAACTCGTCGATTGAGGGGGAGGTGATGTCATGGACACAAAGAAAATCATCTTGAACCTTAGATTCCATGTCAATTTCTATATCTCATCATTGGCTCAGATTCTGGAGAAATTAATGCTTCCATTGCATCTGGAATGTGCCAAAACCCCAAGATCGACTGTCTAATCGCTGAATTTTGGACACCGAGAGGTCTTGTTTCAAGTTGATGATATCGTGATGACATCATCAAGTTGCAACCACCCTTGGGAACCGCCCTTGAAAACCTATATAAGGAGGGGTTGACCACATTCATAATTAGTCTTGCCAATGCCAGTCTTGGGAGCTCAAGGGATCCTGATCACCAAGTAAGTACTTTCAAGTTCCAGTTCGAGTTCTTGTCTTGTCCATTGCTCTAGTCTTGTCTAGTCTTGTATCTTGGACATCTAGTCTTTTCCTCTTGTAGTCTCGTGGTACAAGATCTTTTTGAGTTCTTTCTTGTATCTAGTTCATATCCTTGAAGGGAATTCTTGTAGTCGAGATATCTTGTCTCATACTTACGGTCCCGGGTTGTGGGATCTCCTGTATCATCTCTAGTCCAGTTATCCATACCTATTGCTCCCAAGTTGTGGGAAATCTTGTATCAATTACATATCCTTGTATCATTTTCCTTACATGGATGTCCTTGTAATCATAAGTGTATTTCCAAAATCTTGCCTAGTGTAGTCGGAGAGCACGATCCAGTGCTCCCCTGACAGCATGTATGCATATATGCATATGTATGCTAGCAAGTAGAGTGCATGTGTATTCATCGTATGTGTGTTGTATGTATGTGTAAGCATAAGATGTAAGATGCATGAGTATGCATGTCTATTATAGTAAGTAGCATGATTAATATATGTGTATCTATGCATATGAAGTTATGAAAGCATGTGAATGTATGCATGTTTGTTGCATGTATGCATATATGCATGAGTAGCATATGCATAAGTGAGTATATGCATATGGCATATAAGTGTGCATGTGTTGTGATGCATATGAATGCATGTGCATGTTAAGTTTAAAATTAGCACATGCATGCAGTGCATGTTAAGATATGTGATACATGTATGCAAGTTTATGTTTATTTAGATGCATGTATGCATGTTAGTAAACATAATGCATATATGAGTGTATGCATGCATATATAGTATCAATACATGAAAGTAAGTGCATGCATATTAGATTTTAGTCCATGGTATATATATGTATGCATGTATGCATGAGTGATGATGCATGACTATATGCATGTGAAATGATGTGTATGCATGTGTATTGTGTGCATGTATGCATAAAAGTGCATGTGTGTGCATGTATGCAAAAAAGTGCATGTATGCATAAAAGTTCATGTGTGTGCATGTTTATGAAGTGCATGTGTGGGCATGAGAGCATGTACATGCATAAGTATGTGAGTAACATGAGCATAAGTGAGAGTAGTTTTTGAATACATGTTAGTATGCATGCTTATGTATACTAGTTAGCCCATGCAAATTAAGAGTAAGTGCATGAGTTTTTAATGCATGTCTGTGTAAGTATGTATGCATGAATATGCATGAACATAAACATGTATGTTAGTATGCATGTATACATGAGTAATTAGTGTTCATACATGTATGTAAATGAATAAGTATGCATGTGTAAGTATGCATGCATGTGAGAGTGTGTAATATGCATGAGTGAAAAATAATGTTTGTGCATGAATGCATGTGTAAGCATGAGCATGTATGATATGAAAGTGCATGTGTAAGTATGCATGTATGCATAAAAGATATTGAAGTTTTGTATAATGTATGTTTACATTTAAATAAATGTTTACATATGTATTAAAGTTAGGAAATTAGAAGTGTTTGTATACATATGTTAGTTTAGGTTTAAGTTATGAATTGAATGTTAAAGTACTCAATGAGTGTTTCATATTTACTAAAAGCATACTTATGTTGCTAATGTGTCTCTTTCAGATCATTGCAAAGGAGAATACAAGCTTATGAGATTACGAGTTTACGAGATTGCAACATTTAAAGATTGAAGCATTTTATGTTCATTTAGAACTATTAATTTGTATAGGATTATTCACAAGGAATTGTATTAGCACTCTTCATAAAGATTTGTATATGCTTAAATAGATTAATCTTGAAGTTCCTTATACTTTTACTCTGTAATTCAATTACGTTCTTTACATTTTGATTTCATATGTCTAAAGATTTAGGGTCTACAAGCAATTCTAAATTAGTGTCTACAAGCAGTTCTGATATTAATAGCAAAGAATTAGATAACTTTATTATAGGAACACTTCTTCCATCTTCTATTGATAGCACGTTTAATAAAGAAATAGAAATAGTTAAAGATAAAATAGTTGACGACACTTTACATAGATTAGAGTACGATCGTAATCTTTCCAAAGTTTTACCTTTACTATCTATAGTGTTACCAGAACAAAATAACAAAGAAGATCTATTTCCACCTAATTTAATAAGAAAAACTAATTCAAATTAAATTAAAAATGAAGCAATTGACATAGTTAAAGATAAAATATCAAGTGAGGAATTAGTTTTGCCTTCTTACTTAGAAGTTATAGCTAGATATAAAAACGCACTTCCTTACGGCTCAAAGTCCTAAGAATCTAGTTCTTAAATTACACTCGAATAGACTAGAAAATTATAGCTTTTATATGGAGAGGTTAGCGTGAATCTTTTAGATGAATGTCTGCCTCCCTTCACACCCCTCTACGACAATGTCACAAACTTGATGACAAGGCAAAGAAATATATATTTGTTGGTTATAATGCTAAAAGTAAGGGATATCGTTTCTGCCATCCATTGATGAACACAATCATTATGAGTGGAGATGTGGTATTTGCTGAAAATTTAGTTTTCCCTCTACTTGAATGTAAAAAACAACCAACAATTAGCTCACAAGATGTGTTTGATACACTCATCCCTTTGTTCCAAAATGGCACGCTTGACTATGGCCATGTAGACAGCAAACTAAGACTCAAAGGGCTGAAAATTCTAGCAAAATAGAGCTGAAAATGAAGAGAATTTCCAACCAAAAATTATCGAAATTGCTGGAAATTTCTAGCCACATATGGTTAAACATTTGTGTCAAAATATGGCTGAAAATGAGCATGAAAATTCAGCCCATGCATGATGTACATGTTGATGATGTATTACATAATGAATGCATGTCTATCAAGAGTGTATAAACTATGCCAAAGTGGCTGAAACAAATTTTGTAGGACAGCAAATTGAGTGCACCTTTACTTGGTAGAACAAGATCAAGCTCTCACCATCCATCAAGTAATTTTGTGGATTATTCTCTTATTGCAATAGCATATAAAGAAGAGCCGCTTACTTTTGAAGACGCATGTGACGATTCATAATGGATGAGTGCTACACAATCAGAAATGGATTCCACACATAGGAATGGTACTTGGGAGTTATATGAATTGCCAAAAGGAAAAAATGTGATTGGTACAAAGTGGGTTTACAAGATTAAGAGAAATTTTGATGGTAGCATTGATCGCTACAAAGTTAGATTGGTTTCCAAAGGATATGCGCAACAATATGGCATCGACTATGAGGACACTTTTACACCTACTTCATGCATGACTACCATTCCTACCATGGTTGCATTGGCTGCCCATCGAGGTTAGAAAGTACATTAGTTGGACATAAAGATAGCTTTTTTGAATGGTGATTTCCAAGAAGAGGTTTATGTGAAGCAACCTCTTGGATTTTCCGTGAAAGGGCAAGAGCATATGGTTTGTCGCTTGCATAAAGCCTTGCATAGCATCAAGCAAGCTCCACATGCATGGTATGAAAAAATCCATAAGCACTTGATTGATCTTGGCTTCACATGTAGTCCAATTGAAAGCACACTCTATGTACGCAAAGATGGGGCTGATCTTACAGTGCTTGTTCTTTATGTGGATGACATACTCTTGACTAGTTCATGTGATGCAAAACTTGACATTCTTATGGTTGATTTGCAGCATACTTTTGATATCACTTATCTTGGTCTTTTGAGCTACTATCTTGGCATCCAGTTTGTATCCGTTGAGGGGGGAATTTTTATGTATCAAGCAAAGTATGTTGAGAAACTACTTCAAGGTTTTGAGGATTGCAAGACAGTTTCCACACCAGTTGAGACAGGATTTAGGTTCTCAAATGAGGATTCTAGTGATGCATTTGACACTTCTCTTTATCTGCAAGTTATGGGATGTCTTATATATGCATGCAACACAAGGCCGGATATACAATATGTAGTTTCCCAATAGAGTCGATTCATGCATAGACCTGGCACTAATCATTGGCAAGTTTTGGAGTTAGACGTCTACGAAAGCATGCGAACAGCACAAGGAAGACAAAGAAGCTTGGAGCACAAACACACAACACTGAATGTATTACTAGAGAATGTACAAAGATAAGTAGCCCATTAGGACAATAGGCGTATATACAAGCCGAGGGAAAAAAACCTCCTAAAGAGGGAAAAAAGTGCCCCGGCGGTCCTAGTGTGTTCACACACATCACTACCTAAATATATCAACAAATCCCCCCCTAGGAGTGATGCAGTGAACAAGGAGCTGGCACGCATGTATAAGGATGTGCCAAGCTATGTGGAAATCACTCCACAAAAGGAAGTAAGCCCAAAGCTTTGCGGAAAGCTTCAAACTTCTCCCTAGGCAGAGCCTTCGTGAAAAGGTCTACAATGTTCTCCTGCGTGGGCACATATGCCAAGCTGATCTCCCCAGCAGAGAACCTCTCCCTAACATAGTGATAATGCACCTCAATGTGCTTAGTGCGAGCATGGAACACAGGGTTCTTCGCAACTGCCAATGCGCTCTGACTGTCAGTGAAGATGGTGGTGGCAGAAGTCTGACCAACACCCAAATCAGCCATACGGCATCTGAGCCACACACACTCAACAGTAGCTCTGAAAGTTGCCTTATACTCAGCCTCACAACTGGAAGTGGCCACAGTAGGCTGCTTCTTGCTCAACCAAGATATACATGAGCTACCAAGCATGAAGCAAAAACCACTAGTGGACACACGAGTGCCATAGCAACCAGCCTAATCTGAGTCAGAAAAAGCATGCAAATCTGGTGGTAGTGATCCCCCCTTAGGATAAAACAACCCAAGTAGCCGAGTACCACTCAAGTAGTGAAAGATGCACTTAACCGCCTTCCAATGTGTGACTCCTGGGCAATGCATAAACCTGCTCATCTGTGAGCCAGCAAACTGAATATCTGGCCGAGTAATGCATAAGTAAATCAAGCATCCAACAGCCTGCTGATAGAGAACAGCATCAAATGCATCTCCACCATCATGAAGACTCAATCGTAAACCTATCTCCATAGGAGTGGTGATAGGCTTATAGTCTTCAAGGCCAAAACCTTGCAATAATGTGTTAATATATTTCGTTTGACACAAAGCCATTCCACCATCAACTTCCATAAACTAAATGCCCAAATAGTGATGCAAATGCCCCAAATCTGACATCTCAAATGAGGCATGCAAATCAGCCTCGAAATCAACAATATGCTTGTCAATAGGACCAGTGAGCAGCATGTCGTCAACATAGACAACAATGATCACAAGCACATCATTAGCATGCTTAACATATAAGGTGCTTTCAGTTGGACTGTTCTCAAAACCATGTGCAACCAGATAGGCATGTATCTTCTCATACCAAGCATGTGGTGCTTGCTTTAAACCATATAATGCCTTCTTTAACCTGCACACCTGGTTTTCATGCCCTTTTTGCACAAAGCCATGGGGCTAAAAAACATACACTTCTTCATGCAAGTCACCATTCAGAAATGTTGTTTTAATGTCCAACTGATGTACATTCCAACCATGATGGGCTGCAAGTGCACAAATACTCCGAACAGTAGTCATACAGCATGTAGGTGCAAAGGTCTCATCAAAATCAATGCCTCTTTCCTACGCATAACCCTTTGCAACAAGCCTAGCCTTATACCTATCAACTATACCATCAGGCTTACGCTTCAGCTTGTATACCCACTTAGTTCCAATGGCCTTCTTGCCAGGAGGCAAGTCACATAAAGACCATGTACCATTCTTCATTATAGCATCATATTCAGATTGCATAGCAGCCATCCAATTTTCTAAATTATGTGCTTCATCAAAAGAAACAGGCTCATTCTCATCACAGAGACTAGACGCAGCCATAGCATAGAAATCTGATGCAAAGTAGGCACTATGAGAGCCTGAACGAGTACGATATGACAAAGGTGCATCTAATTGTTGTCACGCTGTCGACGAGATTTTATCTCCTCTCTCACTCATGAAGGCCTACACGAAACACATTCGGTGAAGGTAGCCAGAATTCCCTGAGAAGTCCAAGATGCATCAAGGATGTCAAAGGGAGTTCACATGCAAACTTTGGAAGAAATCGAGCAAATCCAGGGTAGCATTCAAAGCTGGTCAAACTTTGGAAATTAGGGCAAAACTTTCAATGTCTCAAAATCACATGAAAATTCATATACTTGTAAAGCCTATCAAAGGCAGTCTATAGCCCGAATTTCACATGAAAATGGATTTTCTAGCACATGATATGCCATGTGCATTTTGTAAAAAATGTAATTTTTCCACTTAGACCCTACAAAATTTTGTATAGGAATTTTTGTTAGCCATATGGTTTGGCATGTATAAAGAGCATATGTGGCTACATATTTGTACAAAGTTTCAAGGCTATCAGAGTTTCCTAGACACTTAATGCCACCTTGCAAGCTTCCAAATGTAGTCAAACTTGTACAAGGAAGATTCAGATGGGAGTTTTTTTGCATATTTCTAAAGGAGGCCTTTCAAAACATAGTCCTACCAACTTTTATCTTCATCAAAGGATATTTGAAGGGTCAAAGAGCACAAAATCCACTTTTCAAGGTCATCGCAGTTTTCTAGAATAAGAAAATTGAAGGTTTGAAGGGTTGCCACATGGAAAAATATGATTGAACCATGTTGTATGATCAAGATGATCTCATATTCAAGGGTGGAGATGCACTAAAGCATAAAGGAAGGAGGATCCACGAGTTTTTTCAGCAAAGAAGACTTTTTTGACAGTTAAAGATCAATAATGCAAAGTTTCTCCAAAAATAGTGGCTTATCTTATCCGAATTGATGTCAGCACTGATTCGACGGTCCAGATCATCCCCAGATCCAATGGTGGAGAATGAAGGCGCCTAAATTTCACTCCTTTACACTAGATTTGATAGAAAGAACAACTCCAAACCATTGATTTGATTAATCAAATGGTTGTAATCGAAAGTAGTGATCCTAGAGTTGAGAGTTGATTTCTCTAGATCCAAGGGCCCAAATTCATTAAAAAAACTATATAAACCCCCCTCCAAACTCCTAGAGCATCATTGTTAGGCATCCATAGGGCTCTTGCTAGCTTACGGTTTCCTTGAGACGATCACCCTCGGTTGAGCAAGTGAGGGTCCAAGGTGGGCTAGTATGAGTATAGTACCTAGTTTCAAATTTAAGTTAGAACTCCAATCTAGGATAGGCTCTTGAAACCAGCATCTCTATCTTGAATCACCCTCGGTGGAGCGTGTGAGTGAGTTAGAGCTGGTTTTAATGAGTCTTAGACTTCTTTAGTTAGACGTTACGAGCCTAGACATACATAGGGTCAATGAAGTGGAACTCACCTTCTTACGTGTGACATTCGGTTGAACTGTCATGGTTTGAGGTTCGGAACTGCCTTTGATCAGTAGACTGATTAGCTTGACGTATCACGATGATCTTATACAGGTATCTTAATTCAAATCCTTTTAATTCATGTCACTTGTCACTTGTCTCTTGTCTCTTGTCTCTCAGGCTCTTAAGTATTTTTACATGTCTTCTATTTTCTTCTATGTGTGAGAAGGCTCTGCAGTATTGTGTTGAACCAGTGAGGATGTTTCATTGAGCTTGTGATCAAACTCTATCATCATAATTCACTTGCATGCATATAATCCATACATACCCATACATATTGATTAGTTTCTAAAAGTGTATAAGAAGCTACAATATTGGACCATTCTTCCTTTTGAAACTGATTTATGTGTAAGGATTCCATCTATTCTCGTCATGCATACATATCATCCAAAGAAGACTATGCATATGGATTAGAATTAGGAAGTGTTTAAGAATCTCCTTCAATGGACCATTCGTCCTTCCAAATTTAATTTGTGTGTATGGTTCTCTTTCATTCTTATCATTCATGTTCATCAATCTAACTTGCACTCCTACGTTCCCATTCCCATAATCATTTCAACATCTCTCTCTTCTCCATACTCAACATTAATTTCACTTTCACGTCCTTAAACCTTCCAACATTCATTAGCTTCATACACCATGTGTGTGCCATGATCGGACCCGATCCACCCGGATTGCAATCACCTCCACATTTGAACCTGACGTGAAACACTTCGTGGCATTTGCTTCTAATCTTGTTGGGAGGTTGTGATCCATATCCTTTGTTTCATATTTTTCATCCTCATCATATCAACATCATCAGTCTTGAGTGTTGTAGTGGATTTCTCACAGTATCGTGCACATCTTCGTCGTGAAGTAAACACATTTGTGAGAGATCTATAGCATCGTGCATCACTTGCTTATTCACATAAGATGGAGGAAGGATTCAAAACCCTTCTTATGGAGGAAGGATTCTATGTTGAGAGAAGGGACAATTCAATGGCATCAACATCACAAGCTACTTAGATTTGTTTGAAGAGCAAGCTATGATTTTTGGTCTTCCCAAAGATCTTTTAATATCATTCTTTGAACGAATTGTTGATAGCTCTATCATAAACCGTGTCACTCAATATGATAGGCTTCCTTGGAGTGATTTTAGAAAGGAGATGCTCAAAGAATTCTATCGTGAAGATTATAGCCAACATAATCGGATGGATTCTTACGATGGGTCAATTCACCAAAGCCTAGTAGCTCTATTACTCACTTACAAAATGAGTATATTAGATGCTATGAACAACTTCCTGATGAGGATAAAATAACTTTGGAACCTGATCTTGTGATCAATTTTCTTAAGCTTCTTCATCCTAAAACTCGTAGGGAAGTTGAACGGCGATTAGAAGAACCGGATAAGTGCTATGGTCTTACTGACAATTGGCAAAAAGTGCGTAAAGTAGTAGAGGTTGTAGCCCATAGACATCAAAGACAATCCATGCTTTATGAGCAAACTAGTCTTCCTGAAGCTATCCTTCCACAAACTAAGGAGCAATTTAGAGAACAATCCCATGCTATGATTTTTGACTCTACTCTTATTCCTCAAATGATGGAGCCTACTCAAGGTTTTAAAGTAGAGCCAAATAAAAGTGTAGTTGAACAATCTCAAGTGGAAATTCTCACTAAGCAAATGGAAAGTCTTATTGCTACACAATCCAATTTGGCCAAGACTATAGATGCTTTACAATCTAATTACACCAAAACTTTCCAAAATCAAATGAGCCCAATGTCTTTTCAAGAGCCTAATCAACATGTTATAGCTACCAATCAAAATCCACAAGTAGCTCCTACTCAAGAATATCAAGTTCCTCCAATGCAAAATCCTCATCCTCATGTGCAAAATCCTCAAATGTATCAAAACATGTATCCTCAAGCTTCTCAAATAGCTTTTCAAAATCCTCAAAATCAAAATTTTCAAAATCAGCAACCGTATAATATGGAAGCTCCTCTTGCACCTCAAGTACCACATGTTTCTCCCCAAGCTCCTCAAATACATAAATTGCCTTATCAAAATCCTAATTATCCTGTTCAAGCAATACCTTATCAACAAAATCCTCAATTTCAAAATTTCCCACCACAAGTTAATCAAAATCCTCAAAATCAAAATGGTTTTGTGCGTGGCCCTCGTAGGTGTCCTTGGTGTGATTCGTTAGAGCACTTTTTGAGAGATTGTGAACTATTGAAGGTTGCTAAGGAGCAACGACTAGTAATAGACATAGACAAGAAAATCTGTGACTATCGATCTAGGCTACCTTTGCAAGGAAATTATGGTAAGGGAGGAATGAAAAAACACTATGAAAATATAACCATAACGGATATAGGAACTAGAGGAGTGAAACTAGAAGCTCTTGATGAACAACAAGTGGAATCAAGTAAACCCACAAACGAAGGTGATTTTTCCATAGAGGCTTTAGTAAGAGCACAAGATGAGATTAGGAGAATAACGGCTTGGGAATCACCAATAGAAGATCAATCTCTTATTTCTCACATATCCAATGTAGAAGAAAAACGAAAAAGAGATGAAGCTGAGCCTAGTGAAAGAAGAGTGACGCGAAAACAAACCTCAGAGGGAATAGAAACAGTCATAGAGCAGGGAGAAACATCACAATCTAAAGATAAAAAACAAGAATCACAACCCAATGAACAAAAACAAGAGGAGAAACAAAAAGGGAAGAAGACAAAGCAAAGAAAAACAGAACCAAAGCCTTTAGATAAACAAGAACAATCAAAACAAACTAAAGACCAAACACGAGAACATGAACAAAAGCAAGATCCTGAGCAAAAACAAAAGAAACCAAAGAGAAACCTAAAGCCATCTTGATTTCAGAAATTGAGAGAAAAATATATCCTATGGAGATTTTAGATGACATTTTGCTTAAGAGTCAAGTGACTATGTCTTTAGAACAAGTTTTCTCTATTGCAAAGCCTGTTTTTAAAGATAACTTTATCGGCCTAATTAAAAGGAAGAGGTTTCCGCTTAATCTAGATACTGAGATGCAAGATTCTCTAGATCAAGATCAAGCTATGAATGAAGCCTTAAACTTTGATGAATCTGATGAAGAGGACTTTGATGATGATGAAGTAAATGTTAATAAAAATTTCTTAGGACCTATTCAACCTGACCATGAAAATCATGAAAAAAATCCTGAAAGTCACTTTAAAAGAAAATCTTGGTCTAGAGGTACATCAGAGATGCATGTTAAAATAGGAAATGATAAGAACACTATCACTGTAAATTCATTAGTAGATTCCGGCTCCGAAATCAATGTGATTTCAAGAGAAGTCTATGATAAGTTTCGATGGCCCATAGATAAAGATTGTGGATGGCGTATGAGAACTGCAGATAATGGTGTAGGTACCCTGTATGGAGCTTGTGCTAGTGTGCCCATATCCATAAGAGGAATCATAGAAGAGTTTCACTTTTTTATTCAAGATAATTGCTCCTATGAAGTTCTCTTAGGTCAACCCTTTATTTGTGAGAGTCGTATGGAAACTAAAGCCATGGATGATGGGTCTACCTATGCTAGATTTAAGTCTAAGGATGAAATGCAATCACCTCAAGTCATGACGGTAGGAGTGAATCATCCTAGGAATCGATTGTCAATTAGAAAGAAACCTATTGTTACTCAAGGTCATGAGCATGCTGATTGTGCACCTCGATTCATGTTTGGAGCTACATATGATCAAAATTTTCGATCCATTGTTGAGCGGGACAACAGTAGATATTGGTTTGACATCTCACAGCCAACCAACCTGTACAATAGTTTGTCACTTTGTTTTCCACATTCTAGATTAGATTTTCTTCATAAGAGTCAATTGTCCAAGTCTTTTATCCAAAAAACCCAAAAAAATTATAAAAACAACAAAATCATGGAACATGATGAGAACATTGAGCATGTGATTGAAACATCTCATTGTTTCTCTACTCTGGAGGAGTTAGAGTTATGTCTTCAACAAAATTCTAATTCCCATATTATTCTTCTTTCTTCCCTTGATGAGTATGCTATAATCCAAGAGTATGCTCTCAATGTTAACAAGTGCTCAAAATTTAACCAAACACATGATGCCTTAGTTGAAACAAAGTACAAAACTGTAGACAAAAAAATCAAACCCATAGCTCAACCATTACCTCAAGGAAGTAATGAAAAAATTATTGATGTGAAAAATGATCCAATTCTTCGGGATAAGAAAAACATAGGACATACATTCACGGATGAGACAATCAAACAGGTGAAAATTGGTAGAGATGATGACTTTCTTTTACCAATAGAGAGAGATAAATTTGAGAGAGTCATACGTAGCCATGGAAAAGCCTTTACTATGTATCCACATGAGATTGGTTGTGTATATCCTAAGCTAGTTGCACCCATGATAATCTTTACTATTCCACATATTCCATGGAATCTTCGTCTTATAACTGTTCCAAAGGCTCACTTACCTAAGCTAATGAAACTACTTAAGGAAAAGATAAACATGAGAATTTTAGAGCCATCTTTTGCACCTTACTCAAACAAATGGTTCACTATGCCTAAAAAGAATGGGAAACTACGTTTTATTCAAGATCTCCAACCTGTCATTAAGCATTTAACAACCACAGCCGTTGTAGCTGATCGTACAGCCCATGCTTTGGCCCATCTAGTTGCATAATTTGTGCATGTCAGAATATATATGTTATTGGTGACTGTTGTTGGAGGTGTAATTGGTCCTATGAAATCCAAACCCCATTTCTGAAAGGGTTCCAGAGGCATAACAGGTTGAAGCGGAAAGTAGTGTCGCTGTAAGGGTTGACCAGAACGCTAACACTCATCGCACTGTTGTACATATTTGGTAACGTCACGATACATAGTGGGCCACCACAATCCACTCTGTAGAATCTTCCGGTGAGTCAAGTCAACCGCAAAATGTCCTCCGATTGGGGCAGCATGGGCCATGGTAATGACTGAAGCAGTTTCATGTGGAGGGACACATATGAGTAGTACTCTTGAGTGATCCATGTAATATAATTGTCCGACAATCAACTGAAAACATCGACTGTACATGGCTAGTCTTCATCGAGCAGCTGAAGAAATCATACCAGGCAGACATCCACTAGTCAAGAACAGAAGCAAGGTATCATAGTAAGAGGAGGGTACTGGTAATTCCTGTTGATCATCCTGTATTGTCTCTATTGCATAGATAGCTAGTGTTGTGTCATCAACGCCCTTTGGAAGTTCACCGGAATCCAACTGAGATAGAAAGTCAGCAAGAGCGTGTGTTGACCCTGGTCGATGTACGACGGAGTAATCAAATTCTTGAAGCAACAAGACCCACCATGCTAACCGTCCTCCCAAATGCTGTTGGTGCACGAGATACACCAATGCTGCATGGTCTACGTGGAAGGTGAAGCATCTTCCCAACAGATAATGTTGAAATTTTTTCACAGAATATACTAAGCGAAGACATTCTCATTCAGTAACTGAATAGTTACACTCTGCCGGGGCCAATCTACGGCTCGCATAATATATGGGACGAAACCATTTATCTGTCTGCTGCATCAACACGCTTCCAATGGCACTATCGGAGGCATCCACAAAGACATGAAAGGGCAATTCCCAATTGGGTGCTTGTAAAATGGGAGCCTGAGTTAACAATGATTTTAGTCTGTCAAAAGAAAGTTGACACTCTTCGGTCCATTCGAACTGACACAGGCTACTGGTTATCAATCGATTAAGTGGTATGATCAGATGAGCAAGCCAATGCAGATGTCTCCCATGCCACCGGATTTGGCCCAAAAACCGCATCACGTCTTTAGGTGTCTTAGGAGTAGGAGCCTCAAGTACGGCCTTCACTTTGTCTGGATCCACCTGAATGCCTTGTTTTGAAATAACGTGTCCGAGCAACTTTCCATAGGAAACAGAGAATACCGATTTATTCGGGTTCGGGCACAAGCGATATTCTCGACACTTTGAAAAGCAACACCATAAATGGTAGAGGTGTGCCAATGTATCTGTTGGGGGATTCTTAGACAAGAAGGAGTTTGAGGGTTTGTAGGAGAAAAGGAAAAGACCAGGAGAGGAAATACACCTTGGAAGCTTCTGCCGATTCATTACAGTAAGACAATTACAATGTTTGAAGCACAATACAAACCAATACTTCTGTGCACAATCCCACAGAGTGCTCAATGACAAAATACCAAATACCCCAAAGTCTTCTTGCCGCCAACCTCCTCTGCACCAGACCTCCACCTGCTTCAAGCTTATCCTTGTGCACACCTTGCACCAAGCTTCCACTAAGGGGGAGGAATGAATACCTTCTGTCGGCACGCGCACACTGCAAGGAGACCTTGAGATCCTTGGGGGACTAGCTTAGCACTCTCTGCACAATCCCTTAGTCACTCTCCATGCACTCCTTCAACTCCACTTCTCTGCGTCGCACACTGGTGACTCCTACACTTCCCTCTCTTGCTTCACTTAGACTATGCTTCTCTTGCTTACTCTAGCATTGGTCCAAGAATAGTCCTAGCCTTGATTTGAGTGTGTCGATCACGTACGCTCCTAACTGCAATAGTATCTTGGTGCTCACTTTGATGTCCCAAGATTGTCCTCACAAGTGGCAGCCAACGACTCACTGTTTTGTCCTGTAGTGACTTTAGACTAAAACCCAAAATTTTAATTGGGGGGCCATACTTTCCCCTGTGCGTATGTTGCCGCTTCACATACCTTCACATTTCCTTTTAAGTCTTCACTTTTGCACATAAGAGGGGGTTCACCTTAACCTTCCAAAATACTTTAAAAAACACTTTGAACCTTAGGGAAATTAGAGAAAATACCTCTGCAACCTGCAACCCACTTTCTCCAATTTACCCTTTGTGGACAATTAATTGTGTACTACTTGTGCACTTTGACACCTGCACTTTAGCACTTTGACTTTGCACCTATTGACTTTGACCTTGACCTTGTTGACTTTGACCAATTGACTTTGACCTTTTGACTTTGATTGTAGTTGACTTTGACCAACATGACTTTTATGGGCTCAACAGTTGCCCACCACCTAATGTGCTCTCCGTCCCGGAGAGCTATAACCAAAGCTCTGAGCATAGAGGACATCATGAATTGTGAGGTTCAAAATCTTGAAGAGGACACATGAGCACCAGAAGAAGCACCAGAGAAGAACCAAAAGTGGGATTTTGGTAATGGAAAAGCAAAGGGTTGCAATGGGATGGAAGAAAGGGGTGGAGGGGAGGGCTGAGGGGCGGGGAATGAAGGGATAGGGAGACTTAAGGATGTGGCTTGGCAGATTTGTAAAGCTAGGGCATGGGGTAGGATGATGGGGTCTGGAGAGGGTTAAAATGGTCAAACAGTAGAGCTACAGAGGGTGCATATGGGACATTATGAAACATAAGGAAAGACAAAGGGAGAATAAGCCATGTGAAAAATGTGGGGAAATAAAAACATGTGAGAAATGTGCGTAAAACATGTGGGTTTTGACCAAAAGTCAGATAAAAGGTGTGATTTTAATAAAATTAATGCAAAAATTGAATCCAGAGGTGCCAAAAAACATGAAAATGACTCCAGTTTTGTAAAAAACGGCCAATCGAGGCACGATCCCAAGCCAAAAGCCTTGAGCGATAAAAAATAAAAAAAATAATAAGTTTTTAATTAATTAATTAATTAATTTTTTTTCTTTCTCGAACGCCCATACAGAAAAATAAAAGAAAAAGAAAAATAATAAATAAAAATAAAAAAAATAAAAAAAATTAAAGAAAGTAAATAATAAAATAAATAAAATAAAATAAATAAAATAAAAAATAAAAATAATAAAATAATAAATAAAATAATAAAATAAAATGGGGGGGGGGGGGGGGAGGTGTGTCAGAATGGGGGGCGGGGGGGGGGGGGGGGGGGGTGGTCGGTGGGGGAGGGTGGGGGGGGGGGGGGGGGGGGGGTGGGGGAGGGGGGGGGGGGAAGATAGAGAGAGTTTTTTTTTTTTAACCCTCAACCGAAAATCCTAGGGGGCCCTTTTTTTTTAAACCAAAAATAGAGAAAAATGAAGGAAAAATCCAAAAAAATGCAAAAAAATTACCAAAAAATTCTAAAAGAATTCTCATGAAATTTTCTACAGGGCTAGGCTCAATTTCCTTCATCAAACCACAGAGAGCCTCCTTTTATTCCTCCTATTTGGCAAGAAAATGATATCAGAAAAGGATAAAAAATGCTAGAAAAATGTTACAAAGGCTAGAAAAATTTCCAAAAATACCCAAAATTTGTACTTTTGCAGAGGTTATGAAATGCCTTCTAGGTTTGCTAAAAACTCAAGGAATAAGTATGAAATTGATAGAGAAAACTACTAAAACTGAGCAGAATGAGATGAGAAAGCTATGTACAACCTGGACAGATTTTGCAGTTCCAGGTGATCCATACTTCTTCAAGTGTTTTGATGGTAGGCCTTAAGCCTTGAAATGTTGACCAATGGCAAGGCCTCTCCTTTCAGCGTCTCTAACTCCACAGCACCCCAATTTAGCATTGTTTTGACTCGATAAGGTCCTTCCCAGTGTGGAAGCCATTTTCCTCTTAATTGTGTATGAAGATGAGGTCTATGGAGAAGAACTAACATGCCTGTTTCTATGTTGTTGTTCCACAGATGTCCATCATGTGCCTCCTTCCTCTTCATCTGAGTCTCTAACAATTGTTTTGTTGCTAGTAGGCTTTATGTAGTGTTCCAAGCCTCTGAGAGACATCACAATCTTTCTTGCCCTGCATGAATGCTATTTTAGGTGATCCATGTAAAAATTCAAAGGGCTCAATGGGCAATATGCCATAAACCAGTTGGAATGGAGAATATCCCGTGGCCTCTTTGTAAGCTAACCTGTATGCCCATAGGGTACCTTGATAAGCAATGCCCCAGGAAGTGGCCTGTAACATACACTCCTTCCTTAACATTGAGATTAAAACCTTATTGGTCGATTCAGCCTGTCCATTGGCTCTTGGATAGTAGGCACAAGAGGTCCTATGTAAAATTCTATACCTATTCAAAATTTTGTGCAGGACCTTATTGACAAAATGGGTACCCTGATCTGTACAAATTTCAAGTGGACATAGCCTCAGTAGGCACAATACTATCAAGTGTCAACACATTAGCATAATAAGAAATGACATTGATTTCTTCAATCACAGTGGAAGTAGATGGTGCAAGTAGCTATTTAACATTCCCATCAACATTTTTCCCTTTACCTTTAGCATTCTTTAATGCATAGAAGTCTTTCTTCATGTGTCCTTTCTTATGAAAATAATGGCATTTGATACCCCTCTTCCTTGATTTACTTTTACTCTTATTTTGTCGATCATTCTTTTCCTTGTTCTTGCTCCTGCCATGTTGTTGATTCTTTCCTTGGTAAGAATCACAAAGATTATATGCATCTCCACTCTAAGTGCCAACCATAGATTTTCTACGAATCCGCTCACTCAAGAGTGCTCCACATATGTCATCATAGACCAATTTACCATTAGATTCACTATTGTTAATAGCAATACAAAATGTATCCCATGATGATGGCAAGGTGCATAACAACAAGATTGCTTTCATTTCATTATCCATGTCCATTTTTTGAGCCTGTAACTGAGAGATAACATCAAGCACATTCAGATGAGCAACAACACTATCTATGTCCTTCATGTGAAGGTCATATAACTTTCTCATCAGATGCACTTTATTTGATGTCGTTTCTTTTTCATATGTATTGCTTAAGTTCTTCCAAAGCTCCTCTACACTTTCACGGTCCAATACTGTAAAGTAAACATTATCTGCTAGGTGCAATCAAATGGTAGACCTATCCATTTCATCCAATTCATTCCAATCATCTTCATGCATGTCAGTAGGCTTCTTGAGACTCCATTTACTGGCTTCCATTGCCTCGTTTGAATCCGCACATCTTTAATCTCATTCTTCATAGAGGAAAGTTTGTGCTATCAAATTTTCAGATCTGAAAATGGTCTTTGCCATGTAAGTTATAGCTCCTTCTGGGAACACTCACACTAGACCCTGATCTGCTAGATGTGCCTGAGATCTCTGATGCCATGATGATCAAGAACTGACCAGAATGATAATGGAGCTAGAAAAGTCCAAACACCACTAAGGCTCAAAAAAAGGTGACAAAGTGTCAAAATTGGGAAAAATTAATAGAGTCTCCCTAGAGAAATGGATTAATGAGTAGTAATGACCAACCAAAAGGATTTTGTGAGAATATATGTGCTCACACCAATAATTGTATTAAGGAGTAAATCCACCACTATATAGTTGAGAAAACAAAAAATTTGGAAAACTTTTGCCAGAGTCTTCTCTGCAAAATGAGCATATAACCAATGTGAAATTCTCATAAAACTGCAAGTACTGACATGTGAGCCTACATAGGAAATCATTGACTCCACTGCATATAATCAATTAATCGAAAGAAGCCAACTTGGCTTTTTGAGCACCTAGGAACAACTAACATGCATCTCCTATGACGAGGTTGGGTAAGTCTTCCACCTGCATCAGTAAAGAGACCCCGACATCTGGGTGTCTCCTAGTTAACAAAACCTCACAACAACCCTCTTTATTAACATCAAAGGCTTTATGTGAAAATGTAACAGCTATGGGAGCGATTCACGACGGCTGGTGGATCAAGTCAATCGTCTCACTAACGGCGCACGCCGGGTGCTTGGAGCAAGCTCAGGTTCAAAAGAGACTCAAAAAGAAAATTAGTCATTCATTGTTTTGGAAGCAAATATCATCATTCATTTGTTATCATCACAATTCAAACATGTGTAAGGCATTCCTAGCTATGAAATTTGATAAAAACAATTCCTATTCAACTAAAGCCTCATTTCAAGTAAAATTTTGCTTATACGTAGAAGTGCCATCATTTACTTTTTGCCATTAGAATGCTCTAAATGATTCGAATCCTCCTTGCAAGAAAGAGTAGACAATATATAAATTGAATTGCTGATATAAGATTTGAACTCTTATCATCTAATTTGTTTAAATTAATAACAAAAGATATGTAGTAATGTGAACCGCAAATGATGCAATTTTATATCAAGCTTGATCGGTGTAAATTCAAACTGTTGAGATCTAAAGAGATAGACTTTGAACTTTTGGTCTGAATCTTGTGGCTGCCCACTGATGTGAAGGTTTGTTTTGAATTGTGAATGACACACAAAACAAAAAGTTATAAAAGTCTTTTTAATGGAATGAACCGAGTACTAAGAATTTTGCCTACTTTGAGTTAATCATTAATTTAAATTAGAATTCATAGAAACATGACAAAGTTCAAAAAATCTTTTGATAAAGTTATGGCACGGATGAAAAAAAACTTTGACAAACCAATTATGATTGGCGTGATTTGCGCAATGATTCAGAAATCTTCATATTAGTTGACAAAAAAGTCTGCATCAGTATATATAAATATCTTTCTGCATAATACTGTTCAGAGACCCTTCTGATTCCAACCGTTCAACCAACAAAGGAATGGAAATCTATGCACTTAGTAACATCATCTTCTTAATAAGTAAATTTAGGGACTGATAACATAATTAATAGTCTATATATATTGTCAAACATAATGAGGTTGGCAAGGTTAACCGAATTAGTTCAATGAAAGAGGTATTTGGAGTGCTTTGAATCAAAAGAATATAGTCTACATCTGACAAATCATGACTTTATAGTGCATAGAGATTTCTATATGATGTCCAAATCCTCCACATCTTACTCAATGACACAATAGTTCTTCATATTGGCTACAAAAATCCGCATGGTAAGTGTAGATAGTGCTGCAAAAGATCAAGTGATTATTAACGCAAACATCAATTCAAGGCCCCCAAAAACATGCAGAGTACTTAAAAAAAAAAAAAAAAAAAAAAATTGATGCAGAGAAAAAATCAATGATAGAAACAGGTCCGTTATACTTTAGCTAATCCGTCGAAAAGATATTCCATGAAATCAAAACTACCGGGATGAAACAATCAGCAACTGACCCTGATGCATCTTTAGTTTAGCGCAGTGGAATAAATTCACACTCATATTATCAATTCCATTCATTGTTATGTTTCACCTGCGATTCTTCAATACTTAACTTTCTCGATACATACATGTTCTGAATCACTCAAAGAACAGACAATCGATATGACAAGGTAACTTTTCGCTATTTCAAATAAGCAATTAAACTTTTTATTACCGCAATGTATGGCAGTTTGATGCTCCTCATGCGAACGCGAACTGTCGATAAGTCATTAGAAAGTTATCACGAAGTTACACAGATAATAATAGGTACGAAGAAAAAGTGAAATGAGCTATAGCATTAACGTTAAATCTGTTTACTTGTTGATTTCATTCACATGTACTCCAAAACGACACAAGGAAGTACAAATTCGAAGCTGCAAAGGAATTGTTTATTTATCAGACTCAAAACAGAAACAAAATCTCATTAGCAATATTGATCGAATTTAAACCGCAGTGGATTCAGACTTTTTCGAATCTCAACAATGGATCGTTTTCTTTAGGTGTAGTTGAGCGCTATCGGAAGTTGCTAACCTCCGAATCCATGTCTAAAGGTTTGGATATGATGAGGTATATAGTATTAGCTTGATGCATGAAAGCCTCCTGTGACCATGGCCTTGAGAGGATGATAAGCAGAAAAACGCGTGGAGAAGGCGACTTTTACAAACAACACTCTGAAGTGTTTTTGTTGGAAGTGAGGTAGGCCCTTAGGTTCATGTCACAGGTCCATGGTTCCATAGTTCCAGTCATGTACAACATTAATTCCAGCAATCTTCCATATTGACAAAACATGAACATATCACAACTTAATCATACAAATGATGAGACAAAGATAGAGAAAGAATAGACGACATGTGTAAGGTGTTACGTAAGCCATCGCTTACTCATAGTATCATATATACCAATCTTCATTGTTCAATGTGGGAGCAAAACTCTCAACCACTCTATGTGATGAGAAATAGATGAATGAGTGAATGTACAATGTAACAAACATATTCAGATGTATGGGAAGTAATCTGAATATACATGAGATGTGTGACCTTATAGGTTATAGAAGAGTGAATATGAGTGACTGAAAGAGGAAGGATCAGTGTGAAACTGATAGTCAACAAACCCTCATCTGAACTTAGGCTATGGAAGACCCTAAGTTAGATACGTGTGTGAAAAGATCACATACTTATAAAGTAGCATAGAATGCTAACAAGTTTGCTGCTAGAAATCCTCAAACTCATGTGAACAAACCTTCTTAAACACCTCATCAAAATATGCATAAAGCATATATGTAATGTTTCTCTTGTACCTATGTTGAATAAGACTCCTCTTGATATGAACGCCACGGCCTCCATAAACTTCAAGTAGTACCTGTGTGCATAAAGAGAATATGTACCTGAATACTTAACATAAGATGTAAATCTTATGTTAACCACCATCCAATGTCTTTGAAGTAGCCCGACATCTTCTTATAGAAGACAATCTTCAACCTGATATCTTCATGTAGAAGATAATCTTCAAATACACCATGTAGATGGTCGATCCTCACCATCAAGCTGCTAATGACCAAGTCTTCTTGCCATGAACAAGAGATAACCTCCTCTCCATGTGCTAGAGTGTGAGCACACCCTTCATCTTCTTCAAGAAGAATCATTAAGAAGAACTCCATAGCTACTCCTCAACATGCTTCAAGTTAGCACCATGGCTGCCCCATGTGCTAGAAGAAACACCACCTCTATTGAGGTCCAAGCACAAAGCTTGTGTTGAAAACTAGGTGAAGGATGAATACAAGTGAGCCAACATACTTCTTATATAGTATTTTGTCCATCTTGAAAAGCACTCTGAATAAAGCAAAATCATTACGATCGCTATGATCGTTTTGTAGATCGTAATCGGGAAAATCCATGTTTGTTCGCTGTCCGAAAGTATAGGAAAAATCTCGTTTTGCTTTTCTAAAAGTCATCATTCACACAATTGCAATTGAGGGATTTTGATCTCACGTCGATCGTATGAAAGTATTTCCTTCTATTCACGTTGCCCAACGTGCTTTGCTGTACAAGGAGTGTAGACAACTGCTATATATGCTTAGATAACCAACGCGCCTGCGCTGTTTTGCTTCACAAGGAATATGAACAAAAGAACACATTCTGTTAGCGTTTCGTCGATTCTGTGGGAGGACAATTACTAAGAGCAATACATGGTGTATCATCTGAGTATGAATGAACCAATAGGATATTGATTCCAACAGTTTTTACTCTGAGAAAAATCTATGAGCACAACTCTGATCATTTTTTGTCCATGATGATGTCAGGGATGATGCTTGGAAATGTCTGATAATGACTGACACATGATGCTTTTGCTGCTGAAAATCAATGACATGATTGTATAAACAAGATAACAATCTTCTCACTGTTTTTACTGATGAATAACAGGAGGCATCTCCAAGAAGACTAAGAAGCATACAGTAAATCTCTGATGACTGACGCATGTATGTCTGTTGGAGCATGGCAATCACTATGATGAAGAAGTTTTATGGATGTGTGCTGACAGTTATGCGCACAACGTGATTATTTGGGAAAAGAAAACTTGATTAACGGGTCGCGCAAGAAATTGAATCGCTGATCATCTATAAGTTATGACTTTTGATCTATTATGTGTATGTTTTTTTTTCTAAATCATGTCACTCTGAAACAAACCTCTTTTGGCATAAACCATTATGCATCACGTCGAAGAATTGTTATCAATTACATTTAAGTTTTGAAAGATAGCTCATAAACATTGTGTAGTGTTGATCTGATGTTTGCGCAGTAAATATACCTGAACGTTTGCAGTGAAACACACTAAAGTCATACCAAGTGCTACTATTGATCATACTAAGGATGTGTTGGTACTATTGATTAAAGTAATGACAACTTACAAGTTATATCACATAAGACACGGAAAATTATTCGGTTAATTGATATATATTCAAAGTGAACATTTGGTGATATGATGAACCATGTGAGTAATATCTTCAACGATGCTTGTCAAAAGGATACGATCGGAGACACAAATATATAAAGAACAATTAATGATATGCATATGTATACAGTTTTTTTTGCTACTTGCTTTGATCCAAACCTTGTTATTTTGAGCATAATCATGCATATATCATTGTGCAAATATGTTCTAGTACTTTCTACTTGATTTGACTATTATTGAATTCCTATCTGAATAACCAATCATTAAGGAGTTTCAATTTTCTATTTGTTTCACGATAATGTTTCATACGTTGTACTAAAATGTGTTGGAATTTGGGGCCCCAGGATCGTTCCAATACTAAAACCCTTTGAGCATACACAACTTAATTGACAAGATGATAAGTGAGAGAAAGAAAGAGATCTTGAGACAAGGATAGGGAACGTAAGTTGGATGCTTACTTCACTAAAAATAATAGATGTCCAAATTACAACATGGGCGTACTACTCAACCATATAAAGTGGTGCACTCACTAATGGAAGAATAAGAAGATGATGATATAAAATTTAGATTATGTCGAAATAATCTAAGTGTGTGTGAAGAGAATGAAGCAACGAAGCTAACAAAATAGTGTAACAAAATTGTAAATCAACCACAAGGTTAACTCACAAAAGATAGTTACCACCACCTCGTAGAAGACTTCCTGCTGCAATGAGAGTAGCCTCTACTTCACCAAAACTTCACCTCCTTCAAGAGTGTGAGAACACTCTGTCTTCAAGAAGATCTCCAAGCTCTAGATCTTTGAGTGAGTAAGTGTGTGCCCACCATGGTCCTTATATAGTATTGCCTCCAATAATAAAGCTAGAGCGAACGTACTTCTAAAAGCGTGCGTATGATCAAGAAAGCAAAAACGTAATTGTAAAAGCACATCGCGTATGTTCTTTTAGCGATCACTTTGGCTTTTCATGAGTTTTAAAATAAAACTCATATCGTAAAACTTAAAAGCTTTCTATATGCGATCTTAAAAGAAAACGTAAGTGCTTTGCTTTTGGTTTTTCTTTTTGGTTTCTAAAAGATGGTTTCACACTACGAAGTTTCAGGTTTGCATGGACGAAAGATTATTGGACATTGATTCCAACAATCCCTCCTTCAATGTCACAATGATATAAACTTCAGTAACCTGCAAATCTTCTCATGACTATCTCTAGTCAATAATTTGGTAAAAATATCTGCAACATTCTCGCTAGACGGAACATAAACCAGCTCAATGTGCTTCTTAGCTATCTTCTCTCGAATATAGTGGTAGTGTACCTCTATATGCTTTGTCCTTGCATGATGCACTGGATTCTTAGCTATAGCTATAGCACTCTGGCTATCTGAAAATATCTGAATGGGTTGATGTACTGTGACATCAAGATAACTGAAAATCTTTTGCAACCAAACTGACTCTAGAGTAGTTGTAAATGTTGCACGATATTCAGCTTCACACGATGAAGTGGCAATAGTGGGTTGTCTTTTTGAAAACCATGAGATAAGACAATCTCCAAGATAAAAACAAAATCCACTAGTACTTCTTCTTGTGTCTCTATCACCTGCCCAATCAGAATCTGAAAATCCTTTTAGTAACAAATGTGTAGATTTCAAAAATACCATAGCATAATTTATAGTTCCCTTCAAATAACGAAAGATCCGCTTGAGAAACTGCAAACTGTATATCAGGACGTGTATTACAAAGATATATCAAGCAACCAACTGCTTGACTATATAGAGTAGCATCAAATGGCTCTGCATTTGCTACCATTTATAAAGATATGTTCTGATCCATAGGTGTTTGCATAGGTTTAGAATCACCCATCTGAAACCTTTCCAAAAGTTTCTCAATGTACTTTTGTTGTGTCATGTAGATACACTCATCTCGAAACAGAAACTGAATCCCAAGATAATAATGTAGAATGCCTAAATCATTCACATCAAATGTTTGCTTCAATTCTTCTTTGAACATCTGCAAATCTTCATCTCTGGGACCTGTGACTATAATATCATCCACATAAATGATTGCTATAATCATCATACCTGTTTCAGCTTTGACGTAAAGAGTTGGAGCTGCATCTGAGTTATGGAAACCAATGGATAAAAGATATGTATGTATCTTTTCATACCATGCTCTAGGTGCCTGTTTTAAACCACACAAAGCTTTTATAAGCTTACACACTAAGTGTTCTTTACCTGTCTCTTCAAAACCTTCTGGCTGCTGAATATACACATCCTCGTGTAAATCACCATTTAGAAAAGCAGTCTTAATGTCAAGTTGATATATATGCCAACCAAAATGTGCTGCTAGAGCAAGTACTGACCTAATAATAGTCATCCTAGACGTAGGAGCAAATGTCTCATCATAATCAATACCTTTTTGTTGTGCATATCCTTTGACAACCAACCTGGCCTTGTATCTATTAATAGTACCATCTGCTTTTCTTTTGATTTTGAAGATCCATTTTACACCTATAGCCTTCTTTCCTTCTGGTAACTCACATAGCTGCCAAGTTTGATTCTTATGAATAGAATCAATCTCTTCTTGCACAGCTTTTCTCCAAATAGGAATGTTAAGTGCATCTTTAACACACGCAGGTTCATCTTCAACAATCGTAAGTGCCAAAATATCATGAATCTCGAAGTCTTCAGCAAACCTTACATGATCTTTTTGTTGTCTAGTTTGACTTCTTGTTCTTACATGATCTTGTTGTTGTTGTCTAGTCTGACTCCTTGTTCTTCCAGTAAAAGTTTTTATACCACTATCTTTCCAAGTCTGATATAACCACGTAGGTGTATCCTTGAATAGTGGTGAAACTCTTTCTGAACTTTCAGCTTCCACAGGTTCTGGAACTTGTCCTCTCGAGGTACTAGGACTTTCTAGAACTTTAACTTCTTCCATTTCTGGAATCAAAGTCTCTTGTGGAACTGACTCTGTAGAAGGTTGTGAAATTCCTCTTTCTTCAACTTTTTCTTGAATACTAGGAATTTGAGGTTTAACTCCCTCTTGATATGGTTGAACATGTACATCCAGAATCTTTCTAAAAATTCCATAGTCATTTTCACTAATGAACTCCGGAATTTCTGCTTCTTTATCATAAACCTTATCTTCAGCAATATAAGCATTACGTGAAAGAATAACTTCACCTGTCTCTGGAACATAAAACCTGTATCCTTTGCTTTCAACACGATATCCAATAAAAACAGCTTTCTTTGCCTTTACATCTAGTTTGCCTCAGTCCTTTTTCTCAACATGTACATAAGAAAGTGATCCAAACACTTTGAAGTAACTCACATTAGGTTTTCTACCATAATAAGCTTCATACGGTGTGATTACCTTTAAAGCTTTTGTAGATGACCTGTTCAAAATGTGATTAGCTGTATGTACTGCATCAAACCAGAATTTCGATGAAAGCTTCTTGGACGCCATCATGCTCCGCATCATTTCAACAAGTACTCTATTCTTTCTTTCTGCAACACCATTTTGCTGAGGAGTATAAGCAATAGTAAGGTGTCGAGTAATACCTTTCTCATCAAGAAATTTCTGGAACTCATCTGACAAGTATTCTCCACCTCTATCACTTCTGAGAATCTGGACAGTTTCCTAACTTTCATTTTCAACCATAGCTACAAACTTCTTGAACATAGGAAAGACTTTTGACTTCGACTTAAGACCATAGATCCATGAGTATCTTGTAAAATCATCAACAAATAGGACAAAATACCTGAAACCCTGAATAGAGTCTGCTCTCATAGGACCATTCACATCTGAATGAATAATCTGCAATTTCCTGGTAGCTGTAATATGACCATGTTTCTTGAAAGGTAGTTTATGCATCTTACCTTCAAGACAACCTTCACATATATCTAAATCATCAGGTAGCTTGAATGAGGGTAAACTCTCAACCATACCTCTATCTTTGATATTCTTGAGAGCTCCAAAACTGATATGTCCAAATCTTTCATGCCATAGCTTCATATCTTCCACCGGTGACGAAGATTTGACTGCATATGCCTGACTGATTTTTGACAAAACAAAGATCCCTCCTTGTTGCTTACCTTGTAAAAGACACTTGTCTTCTTTATGTGATAAGATCTTACAAAGATCGTTCTCAAATACAACTTTAAAACCATCACTTAAAAATGCAGATATAGATAGCAGATTCTTCTTCATTTCAGGTACATAAAGGACATCTAAAATTTGAAAAACACCACCTTCTCTTGACTTTAGGGTTACTGTACCTATTCCCACAACATCCAAATCATTGCCATCTGCAATAGTAACTCTTCTACCTGAAGAATAGGAAAGAGAAGAAAATACATCTCTGCAACCTGTCATATGCTTTATAGCACCTAAGTCGAATATCCAAGGACTTGCTGAAAGAACTTGTAAAGCTGCTTGATCAAAAGCTACTTCCTCAATGGTGATACAGGCATAAGAATCACCTTGAGATTTCCCTTTTTTATCATCTTCTGCAACATTACCTGATGCCTTTTTCTTTTCTGCTGCAATCCTTTTATAACATTCTGACTGAATATGTCCACGTTTCTTGCAAAAAGAACATATTTTTACCTTCTTCTTAGAAGAATTCTCTTTAGATGTCGTAGATACAGAATCTGAAGTAGAAGGTGAGAGGGATCTACTTTCCTTCTTGGATTGTTTTTCCTTCTTCTTATCCTTCTTCTTCTTTTGACCCTTTGATGAAGATGAAAGTGCTTCTTCATTCTCTTCCATTCCCTTCAACTGATATTCATCTTGAAGTAACAAGAACTCTAACTCTTCAAATGTAACCTCTCTATCTCTTGTGGTAAGGGTAAGAGTGGTTATGAAAGATCGATATGAAATAGGAAGTGAATTAATCAGCGTATTTACCATTTCTTCATCTGATATCTCAACTCCTACATTTAGAAGTTGATCTCTTAAGTCAACGAGTCTCGTAATGTGGGTTTGAATTGACTCACCAGCTTTCATCCTTGTATTTGCTAGTTGTCTCCTCAAGTGAGCTTTCTTAGCAGGACTTCTGCTCTGAAAAAGATTATCAAGCTTTAACCAAGCTTGACTAGAACTTCTGCAAGATCTGATCTGTGGTAGAATATTCTTTTTGACACTCATTGCTATGAATGAAAGTGCTAAAACATCTCTAGCATCCCATCTTGTCTGATCTTCACTATGGAGGAACTCTAGGTAAAGACCTAGCAGTGACTCTGGATGTCGAAGTGGTTACCTCTTCTTCAGTTGGTTCTATAATAGTAATTCCAGTACCTGTTGAAGCTGTTGTAGACCCTTCTTCGCCTTCTCGTCTTGGTCTTGTTAAAGATCCATTGACGATACTCCATAAATCCTTTGTCACTAACAAGTTCATCATCATGAAAATCCATATGGGATAATTAGAAGATCCATCCAACTTGTCTTCAATCTCAATTCTAATCTCACTCATCTTATCTTAAGTGTGTATGTCAATTATGTAGCTCTGATACCAAGTGTTGGAATTTGGGGCCCCAGGATCGTTCCAATACTAAAACCTCTTGAGCATACACAACTTAATTGACAAGATGATAAGTGAGATAGAGAAAGAAAGAGATCTTGAGACAAGGATAGGGAACGTAAGCTGGATGTTTACTTCACTAAAAATAAGAGATGTCCAAATTACAACATGGGAGTACTACTCAACCATATAAAGTGGTGCACTCACTAATGGAAGAATAAGAAGATGATGATACAAAATTTAGATTATGTCGAAATAATCTAAGTGTGTGTGAAGAGAATGAAGCAACGAAGCTAACAAAATAGTGTAACGAAATTGTAAATCAACCACAAGGTTAACTCACAAAAGATAGTTACCACCACCTCGTAGAAGACTTCCTACTGCAATGAGAGTAGCCTCTCCTTCACCAAAACTTCACCTCCTTCAAGATTGTGAGAACACTCTGTCTTCAAGAAGATCTCCAAGCTCTAGATCTTTGAGTGAGTAAGTGTGTGCCCACCATGGTCCTTATATAGTATTGCCTCCAATAATAAAGCTAGAGGGAACGTACTTCCAAAAGCGTGCGTATGATCAATAAAACAAAAACGTAATTGTAAAAGCACATCGCGTATGTTCTTTTAGCGATCACTTTGGCTTTTCATGAGTTTTAAAATAAAACTCATATCGTAAAACTTAAAAGCTTTCTATATGCGATCTTAAAAGAAAACGTAAATGCTTTGCTTTTGGTTTTTCTTTTTGGTTTCTAAAAGATGGTTTTACACTACGAAGTTTCAGGTTCGCATGGACGAAAGATTATTGGACATTGATTCCAACAAAATGTACGTAAAAGTTGAACTGTTTCCAAAGCACCAACTATTTTCTTCCGTTGTCTGAATTGCTTTAATTCTATCTTCTGATGTCATAACATTCCTAATTGTGTCTTCCTATTGATAATGAAGAGTACAGTAAAGCAAGGCTACTGAATTAATCAATTTCTAAGAAGTATGATTTATTAGCAATACGATCTGCAATTCTAAATTGGCTTGTGATAAAGAAGTTTCCTGATTACATCTTTTGACTACAAAATCGAATGTTCTAATTCAATTGGAATGATCATAATTTGTTAACTTAGAATCGCGCTTAATGTTCATATATTCATTTCTTTTAATGCTCTACAATCATAATATTTTATGAACCAAAGATGAATGAATATATGATTCTAAAAAAATTCCTTCATATCACTTATGATCATGTAAGAAATGATATATAATTCAATCATTGCAAGCTCATGTTTCCACAGCAAATTGAAATTCACAAACTAGCATAGCATGTTATAACTTGTGCTTTGAAACATATGTTGTACGAAACACCGCATTCAATTAGCAAATGTTTATTGACTTGTTGAATATCAAGATAGGACTTAATCAAATTGTATGTCCAATCTACTTAAAAATACAAAGTTTCATTCTTGAAGAAGGTTATTTACTCTTTGTAAATTATTTGTTGGAAACTTTCATTCCAAATTTGATTTGCATTCTATTCACATATGAGTTGAGCAATTCGTTTAATCCACTCAAAAGAACGTACTACTAATGTCCTTCTTCCGAGTTTGCGTGATCACTTGAGTTGTTTAAAAAACATCTTGATTGAGTCTCCATTGTACTTGAGCTTGCTCCAAGCACCCCGCGTGCGCCATTAGCGAGACGGTTGACTTGATCCACCAGTTGTCACGAATCGCTCCCACACCGCTATATCAATGACCACATGTACATACATAACCGGTATCCACAGAAGCGTGCATAGTGTGTGTGTGCTCAATATATGCATTAAGATGGCACTTAAAGGCTGAATTCATAGCCCAAACACTAGCCAATAACACCTTCAAGTGTCTATCAACTCTATTCTTTCGGCTCAAAAACCTGCATAAACTTGTGGTGGCTTCTCCCACCACAATTAAACCCTTTCAAGAAACCTTTAGATTTATTAGTGTGTCTAAACAACACAACCCCAAAAGTGAATATTCATTGTCAAAGAAGTACAAAGAGCACTCTTGTTGATGTTCTTAAACCTGTGTAAAGAGAAATATGCACAAGACTACTCCAAAATGGCTTCAAGAGTCACCCCAAAAATGCTTCAAAACAAGTTTTGAAAGCAAAGAATGAAGCTTTGAGGGACCAAAACATGCTCAAGGTAATGTTAAACTTAGTCTTCCCCCTTCTTCCAACACCACAAGATTGTATCTTAGTGGCAAGAGAGCTTGTCGGTTAAGCAAGCTTCGAGGGGAACAAACTCGGATGGATGACCTCCCGGGAAGTGCTGGGAACCTCTATCTTCCTTGATCATTGAGGTCCTCCCTTGCATGCAACCAACAATGCCAATGGTGACTTTGGTGACTTGGATGATATGGTATGCCAAGGTCTATCATTTCATTGTTGCCTTAGTCATAAGCCTTGGAGAAAGCCTTGGATGGGTGGTTGGGTTCTTGCTTCGCTCACACAAAAGGAACAAAGCTTTTGCATCAAAATGCTCTGATATCAATGAAGTATTTTGATGGTGACAGAACACGTTGAAGTCTGCTTCTGGAGAGCTTCACAATGATAGCCTTAGAGTAGAAAAAAATGAGCTCTAGGCATTGTACATAGTAGTCCGCATAGAGGCTATAGAATACGTAGAAGACATAGTACACAAGGAGCACCAAGATGGATTTTGTAGGTGTTACAAATGCAGTCAAACTTACAATTTGTGGCTAACCAGGCCATTGTATGTTTTATTAAGGAACATATACAAAACTGTCTGATGGCCATTTGGCCTTTCACAAGGATGCTAACAGTAACAAAGCTCATGGGTACCACTCGAGTGGAATTCTTGCACAAGCATATTGGAGACAAGGAGGAGTCCAACCACCAACAAGTGTAATGGATGCTGCACCAAGTCAAGGTATCACCTACACCCCAAGTCCTTGGGATAATTTTGGAAATAGGCCCATAAGGCTAGTCATTTGCTTTAGGTGTGGGGAATGTTGACATTATCAAAGCAAATATCATCTACTAGAGAATTCTCCTCCCTACAAAAATTGCCCAGAATCTAGAGATCACTACACAATTTGTTGCCCAAAGAACATAGCATCCACATCAGGGCCTCGTATTTAGATACTTTTTGTGAGTAAGTGTTGCAAAGCAAAGAGGCACAAAAGGGGAGCCCCAAAATTTTCAAATTAATGGGCATATTTTTCTTCTTCCAAATCCTAGGAAATTCCCTAAAAAGCTATGTAAATGCACTAGAGGAGTCCTCTAGATGCATAATCCCAAATCATTGTAATATAATTCTTGTAAAATAGTAGGAAATTAGAGATTAATTAATAAAGTTCCGGTCACTTGTGTGAAAGGACCAATTTTTAGGGCACATGTATATGAGTCACTTTGTGACTCTTTGTAAAGACATTTTGCCATTTTGAAGAAGGAGAGCTTGAGAATTTCGAATTTGCTTCTTTCATGCCGATTTTCTTCTTCTCTATGATCTTTTGTGTGTGTGTGAAGCTTGGAATGTGTGTGTAGGACTGTTGTCTACCCCTCCCCATCACCTTTGAGCTACTATAGTGTGTGTGTGTGAGCAAATATGAGTTGTGGAGTGAGTGTGTGTGTTTCTTGCCATTCATTGTTTTGGTAATAACTTGAAGAGCGGTTGTCAGATTTGAGTGAAAATACCACTACTAGATGTGTCTCGTCGAGAGCTTCGAAAGGAACCACTATTGTCCATATTCGGCGTTTGGAGTTGGGAGAGACATTTGAATTTGTAATTACTACTGTAAGTGGTACTAGGGCAGACACTTTCAGAGGTAAGTGAGTTGTAGAGGTAGATTAGTCTTTTCTCATGCATATTGGCTGAACCATTTCAATTTCCATCGTGTGCGCACAAGTCCTCATACACTTGGTTAGGTTAGTTCATCAGATTGATAATTAAGTGTTTGTCAATCCACCACTATATGCACTTGTGTGGCAAACGAGATTTAGTCTCTTTGGCACAAGTCCCTAAGACTTTGTGACTTAGGTCCACACGTTTTTGGCATCGTTGCCAGGGACACACCCAACCAAGGTGCCTTCGTGATGGTTATAGCTTTGGAGTGAGGAAATCGTACTTGTAGAAGTGAATTTGTTCTGTGGCAAGTAGTCGAATACTTTAGCACTTGTTTACTTCACATCTCGGAGGTGTGTGTAATGAGTTTTTAGGTTTAGGGTTAGGAGAGAGGAAGAGAAGAAAGAGTTAGGGTTAGGTTAGGAAGAGATTCAGAGTAGATGTAAGTGGAAAGATACCAAGAAAATCCCAAAAAAGTTGCCAAGATAGTGTAGGATAGGCCTCAGTCATCAGAAACTATAAAAACCAAAAATTTGTAGTTCATTTCTCATTTGCTCAGAGTGTGGTATCGTCTACAGACAGCGACCTGTATCGCCAGTGTGGTATCGCGCAAACCAAGCCCCCAAATCTACCTAGTGAGCTCAAGGCCTAAGCAAGACAACCCCAAGCTAAGCTACATCAAGATATTAATCTCAAAAACACTGTAAAAATGCACCCACACGTGATTAAAGGTGTATTCAGTATCGTGGGGAGGGACAGAGTGATTTGATAATTTTTTGAGTGAGACAGAGGGTTAGGAGTGAGAGAGAAACCAGGGGGTGAAAAAATTTTTACATTTGGAGTTATTTTGGCTGTAGTATCGCGATCGGTTGAGTTTTGGTATCGCAATACCGAAATTCCCTTGTATCGCGATACTCGCCGAAGTATCGTATTGTCGCATACCACTTGAGATATCACGATACCATTTCTAGTATTGTATCGTCAAATTGGTATCGCTGTCGGCGCGAAAGCGACGGTCGGTGGATCAGGTCAACCGCCAAAAATATGGCGCACACCGGGTGCTTGGAGCAATCTCAGGTGCTTAGAAATGGGAATTTACCCAAAAAAAACATAAACTCAAGAAAAATACTTCAGTCTAACTCAAAGGCTTATAGTATCATCAACTTTTCATAGTTTGATTGTCAATGTAATAAGCGTAAAGCAATGAAAATATTTTCTCTTAATTAGAGAAATGCTCGTAAAATAATTCTTGTTTTTCTTTATGATAAACCTAGTTCATTGTTTTTCAAGTAAACGCACATCCGAACAATTGCACTCTCAGTTTCAAGAGTATAAATCTAACCATTTTTGCAAACACATTTTGTAGCCAAAATTCATTTTGATCCAATCACAAAAGCAATATATTTATGGTCAATTTAATTCAATTTATATTGGATGTCGCTTTGTCTCTGCTCACTTTTCTTTGGCCAATTCTATATAAATGTATATGATAACCATTTGTACAAGCATTTCATAAAGAGGAAATGAGAGCTTTGTGCGAAATCATCATTACATGGTGAAATTGAATGTAGTGGGCATCAAATGAGCGATTATCAGAGATCTTCAAAGCATGCTTGAATTCTATTAGGTGATTCACAGGCAACGATTGCGGCGGAGAGACGAAAACTCATCAGCATTAATCAACATATATTTTGTGTGTGCATCAATTGATCAACACCTGCGTATAACTTCATAGCTAATAGACTTCTTAAGAAGAGTAGAGGCAACGTTTTCATATTTATCTATCTCTGTATAATGTTTTGGTGCAATATGGAGCATGCTGCAGCACAATTGTCACATTGACAAATGTCTACATTCCATTGTGTCTGCTGGTAAAACGATTTGCAACAAAACAGAAAACAACATGGCCTATTCGATTAGTGAAAGTAAGTTATATTGAATGCTATGATCAATGTCACAGTATCATGCAACAGGCAGATTGATTAGCTCAAAAGCGATTTGATTTCCAACGAAGAAAAGTACTGACTTTAAAGTTTAACAAAGTTTTCATTATTCAATGCATAATCAAACTTACAAATTCGAGTCCACTGAATTCATCAAAGAAGAATATTTGTTCACCTTCTCAGAATAGAGAGTACCAAAAACAAATTGCATCATTCGTGAGTTGTCAGAATAATAAAAAATATTGGTCTCTGAGTATAAACAAACACACACATTCTTTTTAAACTGATTCACAAAATAATCAAACCTTTCTCTTTCTATGACATGGAATTCAGCGCTGTTCACTCTTTTTTTAATTGCCAACGCTGTTCCAAAACCGCCTAAACTACAGTGCCTCCTCAGATTACATAAATCACCAGATTAAAATGCATTGCTAAACTAGCATGGTAAATCAGCGAGAATTTTAATGAGTGTAAAGTTTATCATCTTGCCACGTATACATTTACATGCAAAAGAACAACAAAGAACGACAGTATTATGATCATTCATTCAAGTAAAGTTTGTAGATGTCTGCACATAATTCTTATGTATGAAAAAATAAAACCATGGCATTCATGTCTGGAACTTTAACCTCTGCAACGATTATCGTTTAGTTTTTCACCTTGTTTACTTCACTTCACGCGGCTGTACTGCTGCCTTCAGGAGCTTAAAATCCAGTTCAGTGCAAAGTATCAATGAAATATAGTTCTACAACCCATTGCTCTGCCTCGTCAATCGATTTTTTTCTTCAGCGCCACTGTTTCCAGAAGCTTTCTTCTGCCATCCATGTCCACAGAGCAGTAGAGGTCAAAGTCGCTCAGCATCATTCTTACTCTATTCATAAGCTTCGAATATGTGTTAAGATCATTCATGTCATTTTTCTGCTCTTCATATATGTCTGGGCAACGTTTAAAACTCCCAGAACTTGTCAGCAGTCTGGTCGGAGGTGTCACATGAGGCAGAGTAGTGCATCAGAATTAGCATTTCAAAATTGTAGAGTCTGGGCGCATGTATCATAGAGAAGAATGCTTGGTAGAGGTTGCCATAGAATGTAGATCGTACGGAATTGACCATCAAAGAACTTCAGATGATAGCGTCAAAAAAAAATATATGTCAGCGAGCAGATGTTTTCTTCTCCGTGCCAGTGAGCACCGTATTCCTAAGCCTCAAAATTTGTCGTTGTCCTATCATTGCAAAAAAAGTGTTTGATAAAATTGCCGCCAGACTTCAGAATATTTGTACGCGTAGCTTCCCTGAAGATGACAGCCACAAAATGCATAAATTGTCCGCCTGAATGCATGCGAAGATTGGCCTGAACAGAGTTTGTGCCCCTTCTGCTACGCAATTCCGTTCTGCACTCTTCCAAAGTATATGTCCTTAGATATATGCATGCGCGATCTCCTTCTTTTTACTCAGAAACATGCCGGTTGCCTTCTTCTCTAGATTGCTGCCCTCTGAGAGAGATCTTTAAAATAATCAAACCTTGGCCCTCCTCTGTGGCGTGAGCTCCCTCCGTCAACGATCTCAGCAGCAGCAACCTCTCATTCAATGTATTTCAGTGGTCGCATGCACCGCCCACAAAATCTTCTTTTGTCAGCTGCGCCCTCAGATGATGTCTGCCAGAAACAAAACATGAAGTGGCCTGCCAAACATTCGGACCCCCAATATGGAGCAAAGCCCACATATTTATACACACAGAGATCTGCTTTTAACCACTCTTTTGGTTTGGTACTTTAAGTTTTCATCCTCACTTTTGCCCACTCATCTCAACCACACTTTTAATTAGCTTTATGCACACAACACACTTGTTCCATTCTTTTACCCACTTTCATCTTTACCATTCATTTAAAGTTTCACTTTAACTTTCTTTAATTGCATCATCCACTCTAACCACTCCTTAAATCACTTTAGTTACATATCTTCTATAAACCATTCTTTTTCCTAACACTCATATAGACCACTAGTTATTTATCCACTTGACTTATAATTTTAATTCAATTTACCCTAAATTTCTCAATTGAATAAATCATTTAAATTAAGCTTAAGTTAAGCTTTTAATTAATTAGAACCTTAGTATTTAAATGCACACATATGATTAAAGTAATTATTAATAGCATAGTTTAATTTTTAATACATAAATATGTAATTTATATATTAATGTATTTGAATAACAACTATTCTAGCCCTTGAGACATACTAAAACCCTAGAAAACTTACTAAAAACCCATCAGAATCCCATTGAAACCCTTTGGAAATTAATTGAAAACCTAGTTAAACCCTAACATTAACCAGGAATTAAGGCTCTTAACTTAAATGCACAAGATTAAATATAAACCTAGGGTCTTAAACCCATAATTCAATGTTTCTATGGCCTAAACACACATTATACGAGCAGTTTAGGGTAAACCATAATATGAACTTTTGTTTTCTTCATCCATTTGAACCTGCAAACACTTTACAAAAGATTAGTTCCAAGCAAAAACTTTGTAATAATGAGATTAGATTTGTCCAATAAACATTTTTTTAATTTTCCTGGTCGTCAACGGAAAGGTTGAAATCTTTCCGACATTCGCCCCGGCCAAACCTGCACATCGTCCTCGATGGGCCAACCTGCAGATCATAGAAAGCAATATCAAATTCTTTTGAAACTTATTCATGACTCAAATTAAAATTGTCATTATATAAAAATGGTTCTATCATTAGTACATCTTCAAATAGCAAAGAAAACTTATAAAATTATGTAAACTTGAATTTAAACCTTTTCGTTCAATGCATGAATTGGAAACAGGTTTTAGAAAGAAACTATAGAAGTCATTCAAATAGTGTTCGTACTAACTCTTCTATTAACTCTGTTCATAAGTAAAGCATATGTTATATAAGCCTTCTATCCTCATCTCCTAACCATTTGCCATTAAGATACAAAAAACTAACTCCCCTCTAGCATACATCCGCCTTATATAGCCCGCTTTTCAAATCAGAAGTGATTTCGAGACCACAACTGATTTATTTGATTTTTCTTTTATCTCATTTTTTTTATCATAATTTTTCCTTTTTGTCATTGTTCTTTTTTTTTTTTTTTTCATATACAACAACCATTAATGTACTGCTTTCAATTTTTCTTCGCAACTTTTTTGATGAAGGGGAAAGGCTTAACCCCTAATCAGAGCAAAGGATCTAGAGGTAAGCTAAAGCAGGAACTAGGATCTCTTTAGCTAAATGGGTCAGATTAAAGGAAGCTTACCTATATAAAACAAGTCTACTTCTACTAGGAGTTGCAAGTTAAGGGTTCCTTCAACTATTCATATGACAGCCATAGGTCTCTAATCCCTATCTTCTCTTCAAGCACATCCCTATTTTAGTGTAAATTCTACTTTTCATAATTTTAAGAAGTTTCTTAACCTATCTGAAGAATGTACATATCTAATTATGATAATGCAGGGAAAAACAAAACTTAAAACATTAATCAGGGTTAGAACTGTTTCACATGATCTATATTGATTCCATCTTTAGCATTGCCTTTCATCCAAATATCGCTTTGATTGCTTAAATTTTAAACTGCATGTACTATCTTCAATCTCCTGCGCTTCATCTTTATCATAAATCAGTCTTTAATTAATTGGTTCAAAAAAAAAACATTTGCAACTCCTGCTATCAAGCAACAATGTATAGACTTTCAAGAAAAATTAATTTTGATAAATAATTTTTTATTTTCATACATGTAAAAGAAAAAAACATATTTAAATGACAATTTAAACATTATTTTTATTAAAAATTCATTCATCATTTTCTTCTAATGGAGTATTCTAATTACTTCTTTTTACAAGATTTATAAGGTGTTGGTGACTTTTGCATATTTTGTTCAATTTGTTTAATAATTTCATCAATCATCTTCTTTTGTTCTTTGTTTATACTCTTCTCTTTATCAAGTTCTTTAGGTTTTCTCTGACTAGTTTCTTGATTCTTAATCTCATACCCCAATTTAGTTTTCCATTTATTCACTTTATTTTGATCAAATAATGTATCATTCTCTAAGAGTTCTAGATTACATGTGATATAATAGTTATCATCTTTCTTCGTCATTAGTATTAATTGCTCATCTTTTTGCTCATGTTCTAATTGAATTTGAAGTTTTTCATCTTCAGATGTTTGCACTATTCTTTCATCTTTTATATTTTGGTCACATATTTTGTCATTTTTTATGAATTTAGGTTCTGTTTTATCCTCATGTATGTCTTTATTTTCATCAATTGATTGTTCATTTTCCACATCTTTTATCCTTACATCTTCGTCTTGTTTAAACTTTTTCAATGTATCTTGATCCTTAAATGTAGTTTGAATATCAATGTTACTCATAGATTTAGGCTTAAGAAAGGTTTGATCATTATCCAAGCATTCACATTTAGTCACTATCTTGGTGTTCATAGAATGTAATTGACATATATTGCTTTTCTCATTATGACTCTTAGGTTTCCATTGTTTTTGAAGTTTGGTTTTAGGATTAAATTTTGTTTGGTCATAATAGTCTATCATCCCTCCTCTACCTAAGTTTAATCTCAAAGGTAATTGTGTTTGATAATCACATATTTTTTGTTCACTTTCTAGTACCAATTGTTGGCTACATGCTTTCTCATAGGACATACAATTTCCATAAGTATGACCTAGTTGGTCACACTAGAAGCATCTTACAGTTCTCTTTGGTCTTTGATATAAAGGCCTAGGAACGACTCTTCTATGATCGGATAAAGGTTTTTGATCAATAGAATATATAGATCTACTTTGAACTCGTACTTGATATCTATCTTTGCATTCACATGTAGCACTTTCGTGTATTTGATTGTTTAACCTTTCAATGTTCTCTTTTAAACTTGCAACTTCATAACCAATAGTTTTAATGAAGAAATTTCTTTTACATGATTTGATAATGTTTCCATATGTTCATTTAAATTTGATAGTTCATAATGAAGAATTCTTTCCAAATTCCTAAACTCGTGATCAAATTGAGTATCTAGGGATTTAAAAATTACTTTAAAATCAGATACTACGGTAGTTAAGATTGAAAGAAACGAGTTTAAGGACTCAAACTTAGAATTAAGCTTCAAGTCTATAGAGGAAACTAATCGTGATTCCATATCATGCAGAAGATTTTCGACATTAGCAGTCATGTTCGTTTAACTATGTGCAAGCCAGAAAAATTCAAATATAAATACCTGGAATTTGTTTCCCGTCGGATGTACCTGAGCTGCAATGCCGATTTGTTCACGTCGGGTTCACCAAATTATCAGCGCGAAAGCGACGGTCGGTGGATCAGGTCAACCGCCAAAAATATGGCGCACACCGGGTGCTTGGAGCAATCTCAGGTGCTTAGAAGTGGGAATTTACCCAAAAAAAACATAAACTCAAGAAAAATACTTCAGTCTAACTCAAAGGCTTATAGTATCATCAACTTTTCATAGTTTGATTGTCAATGTAATAAGCGTAAAGCAATGAAAATATTTTCTCTTAATTAGAGAAATGCTCGTAAAATAATTCTTGTTTTTCTTTATGATAAACCTAGTTCATTGTTTTTCAAGTAAACGCACATCCGAACAATTGCACTCTCAGTTTCAAGAGTATAAATCTAACCATTTTTGCAAACACATTTTGTAGCCAAAATTCATTTTGATCCAATCACAAAAGCAATATATTTATGGTCAATTTAATTCAATTTATATTGGATGTCGCTTTGTCTCTGCTCACTTTTCTTTGGCCAATTCTATATAAATGTATATGATAACCATTTGTACAAGCATTTCATAAAGAGGAAATGAGAGCTTTGTGCGAAATCATCATTACATGGTGAAATTGAATGTAGTGGGCATCAAATGAGCGATTATCAGAGATCTTCAAAGCATGCTTGAATTCTATTAGGTGATTCACAGGCAACGATTGCGGCGGAGAGACGAAAACTCATCAGCATTAATCAACATATATTTTGTGTGTGCATCAATTGATCAACACCTGCGTATAACTTCATAGCTAATAGACTTCTTAAGAAGAGTAGAGGCAACGTTTTCATATTTATCTATCTCTGTATAATGTTTCGGTGCAATATGGAGCATGCTGCAGCACAATTGTCACATTGACAAATGTCTACATTCCATTGTGTCTGCTGGTAAAACGATTTGCAACAAAACAGAAAACAACATGGCCTATTCGATTAGTGAAAGTAAGTTATATTGAATGCTATGATCAACGTCACAGTATCATGCAACACGCAGATTGATTAGCTCAAAAGCGATTTGATTTCCAACGAAGAAAAATACTGACTTTAAAGTTTAACAAAGTTTTCATTATTCAATGCATAATCAAACTTACAAATTCGAGTCCACTGAATTCATCAAAGAAGAATAGTTGTTCACCTTCTCAGAATAGAGAGTCCCAAAAACAAATTGCATCATTCGTGAGTTGTCAGAATAATAAAAAATATTGGTCTCTGAGTATAAACAAACACACGCATTCTTTTTAAACTGATTCACAAAATAATCAAACCTTTCTCTTTCTATGACATGGAATTCAGCGCTGTTCACTCTTTTTTTAATTGCCAACGCTGTTCCAAAACCGCCTAAACTACAGTGCCTCCTCAGATTAGATAAATCACCAGATTAAAATGCATTGCTAAACTAGCATGGTAAATCAGCGAGAATTTTAATGAGTGTAAAGTTTATCATCTTGCCACGTATACATTTACATGCAAAAGAACAACAAAGAACGACAGTATTATGATCATTCATTCAAGTAAAGTTTGTAGATGTCTGCACATAATTCTTATGTATGAAAAAATAAAACCATGGCATTCATGTCTGGAACTTTAACCTCTGCAACGATTATCGTTTAGTTTTTCACCTTCTTTACTTCACTTCACGCGGCTGTACTGCTGCCTTCAGGAGCTTAAAATCCAGTTCAGTGCAAAGTATCAATGAAATATAGTTCTACAACCCATTGCTCTGCCTCGTCAATCGATTTTTTTCTTCAGCGCCACTGTTTCCAGAAGCTTTCTTCTGCCATCCATGTCCACAGAGAAGCAGAGGTCAAAGTCGCTCAGCATCATTCTTACTCTATTCATAAGCTTCGAATATGTGTTAAGATCATTCATGTCATTTTTCTGCTCTTCATATATGTCTCGGTAACGTTTAAAACTCCCAGAACTTGTCAGCAGTCTGGTCGGAGGTGTCACATGAGGCAGAGTAGTGCATCAGAATTAGCATTTCAAAATTGTAGAGTCTGGGCGCATGTATCATAGAGAAGAATGCTTGGTAGAGGTTGCCATAGAATGTAGATCGTACGGAATTGAGCATCAAAGAACTTCAGATGATAGCGTCAAAAAAAAAAATATGTCAGCGAGCAGATGTTTTCTTCTCCGTGCCAGTGAGCACCGTATTCCTAAGCCTCAAAATTTGTCGTTGTCCTATCATTGCAGAAAAAGTGTTTGATAAAATTGCTGCCAGACTTCAGAATATTTGTACGTGTAGCTTCCCTGAAGATGACAGCCACAAAATGCATAAATTGTCCGCCTGAATGCATGCGAAGATTGGCCTGAATAGAGTTTGTGCCCCTTCTGCTGCGCAATTCCGTTCTGCACTCTTCAAAAGTATATGTCCTTAGATATATGCATGCGCGATCTCCTTCTTTTTACTCAGAAACATGCCGGTTGCCTTCTTCTCTAGATTGCTGCCCTCTGAGAGAGATCTTTAAAATAATCAAACCTTGGCCCTCCTCTGTGGTGTGAGCTCCCTCCGTCAACGATCTCAGCAGCAGCAGCCTCTCATTCAATGTATTTCAGTGGTCGCATGCACCGCCCACAAAATCTTCTTTTGTCAGCTGCGCCCTCAGATGATGTCTGCCAGAAACAAAACATGAAGTGGCCTGCCAAACATTCAGACCCCCAATATGGAGCAAAGCCCACATATTTATACACACAGAGATCTGCTTTTAACCACTCTTTTGGTTTGGTACTTTAAGTTTTCATCCTCACTTTTGCCCACTCATCTCAACCACACTTTTAATTAGCTTTATGCACACAACACACTTGTTCCATTCTTTTACCCACTTTCATCTTTACCATTCATTTAAAGTTTCACTTTAACTTTCTTTAATTGCATCATCCACTCTAACCACTCCTTAAATCACTTTAGTTACATATCTTCTATAAACCATTCTTTTTCCTAACACTCATATAGACCACTAGTTATTTATCCACTTGACTTATAATTTTAATTCAATTTACCCTAAATTTCTCAATTGAATAAATCATTTAAATTAAGCTTAAGTTAAGCTTTTAATTAATTAGAACCTTAGTATTTAAATGCACACATATGATTAAAGTAATTATTAATAGCATAGTTTAATTTTTAATACATAAATATGTAATTTATATATTAATGTATTTGAATAACAACTATTCTAGCCCTTGAGACATACTAAAACCCTAGAAAACTTACCAAAAACCCATCAGAATCCCATTGAAACCCTTTGGAAATTAATTGAAAGCCTAGTTAAACCCTAACATTAACCAGGAATTAAGGCTCTTAACTTAAATGCACAAGATTAAATATAAACCTAGGGTCTTAAACCCATAATTCAATGTTTCTATGACCTAAACACACATTATACGAGCAGTTTAGGGTAAACCATAATATGAACTTTTGTTTTCTTCATCCATTTGAACCTGCAAACACTTTACAAAAGATTAGTTCCAAGCAAAAACTTTGTAATAATGAGATTAGATTTGTCCAATAAACATTTTTTTAATTTTCTTGGTCGTCAACGGAAAGGTTGAAATCTTTCCGACATCGCGATCGTGACCTGCCAGTGGTATCATATCACGGTCCACTTGGTATCGTATCACCCTAGTCACGGTTTCGTATCATCGACCTCGAGGTATCGTATCATGTACAAACCCAGTATCGTGTCATTATCCCTCATGGTATCGTATCGTGTGTCTTGGGATTATCGTATCGCGCAGGACTCAAGTATCGTATTGTGCATTGTTGCAGTATCGTATCACGACAGAGCACCCGTATCGTATCGTGAGTATTCTTGGTATCATATCGTGACAAATTTTGGGATCGTATCATGCGGGTCTGCAGTATCGTATCACTAAGTGCACTAGTATCGTATCGTCAGGATTTCCAGTATCGCATCATGCTCTACAATAGTATCTTATCATGTCTTTGGGTGGTATCGTATCACCTAAAGCACATAGTATCGTATCGCTTAGAGCACTGGTATTCTATCGTGTAAAAAACAATATCGTATCGTTCGGTTCTCTAGTATCGTATCACGATCGGTTATGGTATCGTATCGTCGACAAATTGGTATCGCCTGGTGCAGTATCTCCTAAGTGGTATCGTCCAGAACACGTTGAGCATTTTCAAGGGTAAATTTGAGGCATTTGAAGAGCCACTTAGGGAAAGATTTAGAGCCCAAGATAGCCCTAGGAGGGTGAATGAACTTGAGGTCAGGAAGATTTCTAAGTGGCCAGAGAAGTGTCATATCATCAGTAGGAAGCACCGCTCAGGTCAGTCACTGCTCTACCTATTCCGATACCTCTAGTGATTCAGAGGAGGAGATACCCATGGCTTCAGAAGACATGCAAGGTCATGTTCTTGAGAGAAACTTCATGTCTACGGTAGAAGGGGAGTACCACACCTCTTTGCAATATGTGTCTACTAATTCCCAGGAGATTCCTATCTTCTTGGATGGGTTGAATAGATCAGTTGCTAGGATAGTAACCTCCACCAATGCCACAATTATGCCCAGGCCAGCTATCAAGTATGAAGGAGGGGTGTACATGGATAAGTTCAGTCACATCTATGTGAAGACAAAACACCCAGAATTGATCAATGAGAGAGGGGAATTAGAAGGATAAGAAAATTCAGGAAAACTGGACCGTGGAGAGTTAGTAACTACTCCTAGAGGCAAGTCAGTAGTGACACGAGTCTTGAGAGGGGATTTGATAACTCAAGATGACTACTTATTGGAGGTCTACTTGATCCATGGAGCAGATTTACTGCTACAAACTGACTCACCTACACAAGGACAGGAATAAAGCACGATGACATTTTACGAGTTAAAAGATCATGAAGACGAGTCTAGAGTAACATACCTAGACAAGAACCAAAGAAGGTATTGGCTTGTTGATGCCATAGATAGAGCTTGAATGAAGTATATGGGCTGGCCTGTATTCCCTCAGGGTGAACAGACAACCACCTCTCAGAACCCTTTCGGGACACAACAGGAGTCTGAACATACAATGTCGGGACAAACAAGCCATCATAGTGTTCCAAACAGAACCCATGTACAATATATAACGTTTGTGATTCTTACCAAGGAAAGAATTAGCAACGTGGCAGGAGCAAGAACAAGGAAAAGAATGGTCAACGGAATAAGAGTAGAAGTAAATCAAGGACGAGGAATATTGAATTCTATTATTGTCATAAGAAAGGATACATGAAGAAAGACTATTATGCATTAAAGAATGCTGAAGGTAAAGGACAAAATGTTGATGGACATGTTAAACAATTACCTGCACCATCTACTTCGACTGTGAATATTGAAGAAATTGATGCTATTTCTGATGATGTTGATGTGTTGACACTCGATAGTAATGTGTCGAGTGAGGCTCTTATGGTTGACTCTCTTTCCCACACATGGCTACCAGATTTTGGTGCTTCTTTCCATATGAAACCACATAGAGAATGGTTCTCTAATTATGCAACAAAGTCTCTTGGTACCATGAGACTTGGTGACTCTTACGTGTGTGACATTGTGGGGATTGGAGATGTGGTTGTGTAGTTCATTGATGGCTCAAAACTTACTATGCATAATGTTCACCATGTACCTCATTTATCATGCAATTTGATGTCAGTTGGTCAACTTGATGACCTTGTTTACAATGTGGCCTTCTATGCTCAGTGCTTTTGTATATCAAAGGGCAATATGGTTATTGCAAAAGGAACCAAAGTTGGCTCACTTTATCCTTTATTTGTATCATAGAAAGAACACTTGTTAGCTATTATTGAACAACCTATGGCTTGTATTTGGGGTGGTTGTTTGGGCCATATATCTCATAGTGAAATGGAAAATCTTTCTCATTCTGGCTATTTACCTGTGTTATCTTTCTCTGATTTTTCATTTTGTGAGCATTGTCAATATGGAAAGCAAACCAAAAATGTGCATAGAATGCACATTGACTCTTCAATTCAGTCTTTAAATCTCATTCATACAGATGTGGGTGATCCTATGCCCACTACGTCCTTAGGTGGTTCTCTTTACTTTGTCACTTTCATAGATGATGCTACTAGAAAAGTTTGGGTATATACTATCAAATCAAAGGATGAGGTATTCCCTACTTTCAGAAAATGGCTTGCTTCAGTTGAGACTTAAAAAGGAATGAAGCTTAAGGCTTTATGTCCAAATATGGGGGTGAGTATATTTCACATGAATTCAGCCTTTTCTGTCAGTCTAGAGGGATTCATAGAGAGCTTACAACTCCTTATACCCTAGTACAAAATGGTGTAGCTGAAAGGATGAATATAACTATTCAAGATAGAGTAGTTTCTATGTTGCATCATGCAAACCTCTCACAAGGCTTTTGGGCAGAAGCAGTATTGATTGGAGTTCATGTGATTAACCTTTCACCTAGTACTACCTAAGGTCTGAAAGTGGCACAAGGGTTATGGACAGAGAAGCCACCATATTATGATCATCTTCGAGTTTTTGGGTGTGAAGCATTTGTTCGTATACCCAAGAATCTTAGACAAAAGTTGGACCATAAGTCAAAGAAATGCATTTTTCTTGGATATGATCGAGAAGGACAATTTGGATATCGCTTATGGGATCCTGAAACATGGTCAGTGATTAGTAGTGATGTCATTCTCAATGAGTCTAAGATGCATAAACAACCCATTAAGGAGGTTGAAGTGAGAAGAGTGGTGTTTGAGGATACTACTCCTCCAATTAGCATGCATAAAAATGTTGCACATAGGGACATTCAAGAGAATGTTTGGTCACATCAGTCTACACCTATTCCTGTTCAACAACCATTGAAATGGTCTGCACGTGTCTCACATCCACCTAATAGATATGTTCCACGTTTAGATTTTGTTATGCTAACAGATGTCGGTGAGCCTTCTTGCTACAAAGATCTATGCAAACAGAGGATCATGTCAAGTGGGAGCATGCCATGAAGAGTGAGTTGGATTCTATTCACAAGAATGGTACTTGGGATTTAGTACCTTTGCCAAATGGTAGGAAACTTTACCATGTAAATGGGTATATAGGCTGAAATTCACATCAGATAGTGCTTCTCCAAAGTATAAAGCATGACTTGTTGCAAAGGGATTTAAGCAACAACATGGTGTTGATTTTGAGGGAAGGAAGAACATGGAGAACTTATGTGCATATTCTCAATTTTGGATCAGTAGAGCATTTGGATTCAACATAATCTCTTTCAAAGGGAAAGGAAAAGTGGAATAGATTCCACTACTAGACCCCTTTTCCTTAGATGAGATGAGAGAGAGAGAGAGACAGAGAGAGAGACAGAGAGAGAGAGAGAGAGAGTTTCACTTTCTCACTTTTAGATTGTCTAGATAGGAGTGGCACTCTTTTATCAAAGGCAATAGGGGGATCAATTTATCATGGTGGTTAGATTGAGTCTCATATGGAGACTCTAGAGAGAAGTATTTATGTTATTTCCAGTAATGGTCCCTGACTGGATGAGATGATCTAGTTACTGAAATTAGTGAGATTGGGAATAAAGTAAGGAGTCTTTTCTTTATAATTTCTAGGAGATAGGGATAAATGTGTCCTCTTGGATTAACAAAATCTTAATTGGTGCTTTATCATGAGGATGATGATTGAACATAAATTAGGAGATTGAATACTTAAGTATTATCTACATCTAAAAAAGAAATGTTTTTTGTATTCATATGGAAAACTAGAAAGGAAGATAAAAAAATTAGAGTTTGCAGTAGTGCCATTTTATGCTCTCACAATAGAGCTTAGTCCAAAGGTAATGGATGACAAATCACAGACTTCTTGATTAGTGATATGTAGAGGATTCATTTTACTTCCAAGGAATTCCTTTATGAGAGCTAGAATAATGGATTTGCATAGATCATATTCTCCTACTATAGTAGGCTGCCCTTTGGAGAGAGCTATATAGAGGCATATGGTTGGGAGGAAAAAGAGACTCATCTGTCTATGTGGTCTACATAATGTTTCACTAGATGTGCCAAAGGCAAATGTTATTCAAGGTTGGGAGGAGAGTGGAAGGTAGCTACGTGGGAACTTTCAATTGCCCTAGCCACTTCTGCTATATATGTATCCTTTCTCTCTATCACCCCATTTGTTGGGGTGTGTACATGTAAGTAAACTACATCTTGATACCATGTTCATAAAAGAAAACTCAAGAAACTCATTTGAGAAACATCCTCATCCATCTAATTTGTGTCTTTATATAATTTTGTATCTCCTTTTCCAATAGGGATTTGAACCCATTGAAGTGGTAAAACATCTTTAAGTTGTCCTTCATGCAATAGATCCAAACAAATAAACCTTGAATGGTGACCTATAAATGTGATGAATATCCATTACCTCCAATTGATGACTACTTTGAGGGTTCCCATACATCTATATGTATGAGGCTCAAGATATGTATATGTATGAGACTAAACATTTCATCGCTCACATTTACTACCTTCTTGAATGGCAATTTTATATTTACCTAATTGACAAGCATGGCACAAATGCTCTATATTCTCAGATGTGATATTAAGTAGAAAACTCACCAAGCCTCTCCTTTCCATGTGCTTCATCCTAACTAGGTTGATGAGGCCAATTCATTTGTGCCACACATCAATCTATGCATCTACTTATTTTCAATTTATTTTCAATTGACAAGTAGACACTATGACATGCTGATGGTTTTACGTCCATGGTGAAGAACCTCCCTTTCTTCTTCTTGCAATGAGCTTATGGTCGTGCTTGGATTTTCAACATGGCAACCTTTATAATTAAACCTCACTTCATTGCCTCTTTCAACAATTTGTACAATGACACCAATTTTTTTTGGCCAAAGCACTTACAAAAAACAAGAAAAATAAAATTAATTTATACCATTTTTTTTTCTTTTTCAAATTAGAAATTACCAACTTTCTCTTTCAAATATTCTTGAAAAATTGAAATAACAATACATATAGTCTCATGGTTCTTCTTGTCTCTCACCTATGCTTGAAAAATTGAAATAACAACACACATATTCTAGTGATTCTTACGCCTCATTTTTTTAATACGTGCGAGTCACGGCACAGGCTGCACTCTGACTTTGAACCCTGCATTCATATTACATGTCTCAAGAGCACAGGTAAGTATCTGTTTCTAAATGCGCCTCTCTTATCTTGAGTCCCCTACACCGTGCGTCTCCTTCCTCAAATACACAGACATAGGCAAATCATTAATGTCGTGATGCTCCCAGATTGAACTTGAAATCCGTTTTACTTGTTTTTAGGAATCTGGATGAATGTCTCTCCTCTTCCTCCGGCCTCTTTCGTCGTACAGCCACCTCGTCTCTGGAGCGGATCATTCATGGAAGGCTATCTTTCAAAGACATCTCAAATCGGGCAGCTCAACTTGAGCTTGGGTATGTGGATTCTTTCTCTGCAGAGGAAATTGCATCCTTTCTTCTGCCAGACAGCCGGATTAAAGAGCTACATGTGGAACATGGTTTCAAATTCTTTGGCTTTGACAAATCTATTGACCTTCTTAAACGGTCATTGGACCTCCTCCAGACGGCGTCTCTTGTCTGCGCGGGAGTTTTCAAGAAGAACATCGACACCAAGAAACTCATCGCTCGTATGGATGCTCTCTTGGAATCTTCCACATCCTCTGATCACGTAGATGAAATGCTCAATCTCATTGCGGGTCTGGAAGACACCCTCTCTCTGGAGGCCCTTGACGACGTCATGAAGCTCGTCACCTCTTGCGAAGATTTCATGAATCATTCCAAAAGGTACCAAAGAAGAATTAGAGTTCAGGTATTGTTTGGATTGGCTGCCATTCAACACAGTGCAAAACACGGAAGATCGAGGTTCAGAGATGTATTGAAGCAACTGAAAATGAAACTGAGAAAAAAAATGCTTTTAAACAGCGGTTTAACAAGAAAAAACACTTTTACGGTTAAAAGAGATGCTTCGGTGGGGGGTAACGATGGTGATGTCAAAAACAATGATAACCTTAATGGAAATGGGGTGAGATATTGTTCATTAGTTCGGCCCTCCAACAGCATGCGCTTGCCGAGGCATGCTATGAGAATCTTGTTTCAGTTGCATAAGAAGTTGATCCAGATCGATAAACACATTTTCTATGCCTGCAAAGCCTTTGAAACACTGATGCCGCTCATACGTTGCAGTCATGAAAAGCACGTAAACACACAGCTGATATTCACTCTAAGAGGTGATCCTTTGTGGTTGGATGGTGTGGCTGCAGATATCAAAAATCGCAATGCTAGGTTGATGGATGATCTACGTGACGTAAGGGAGCAAGTTCTGTATACTTTCTGTGTGCTGGAAAAAGCTACAGCTTGTGTTTCTGTTTAAAAACCTCGTGACCTGCTTATAGATTTGTGTATAAAAAACTAACTTATTCTTAGCTCTACAAATGGCTAACATATTATTAACCTAATGCTGACATTGTAGCTACCAGTTTCTGATGTGTATAATGCTCTTATGCAGCTGTTTTGCTTCATTACACGTCTTACATGTTTGATCAGACAAAGGTTTTAGCCTTTTTTTGGTTCATTTGTAGAGAAAAAAACATTTGGCGTGAATAAAATGGAATGGGTAAACAAACATGTCCAACACATGAACAGGTATCTCACTCTAAATTAAGGTAAAGCCAACTGTATCATGCATGTTTGGAACATGAGTAACGGTTATAATTTGTTGGCACAGTTAGTTAGATTCCCATCATTTTTCCTCTCTGATTTATCAACTAAAGTAATGAAAGTGTCTGGTTCATAAATTAATGTTTCACATCAAGTTCTATAAAATAGATAGCATTAGCATGATCTCAAAACCTGCGCATGCTTCCTGCATTAAAATTTCAAATGAATATATTATCTCATGTTCTCATACTTCGTCCACGAACAGTAATGTGCCACAATTTTGTGTTTCTCTTTAAGTTACAAACCTGACAAAACCTGATGGTAAGATTATGTGGATGTTCTTCAGTTGTAGATTTCCTCTTGAAATAAGCTTGGGAAGGCAGTTTCTGTCTATTGGCACGCTCTTCTGGTCTTGAGAATATATTGAAGCGAGCAATCCAAATATCCTAGAGGGAGATTGTTGCCTTTAGCAATTTGTTTTTGTGGATGAGGTTTAAGGTAGTTGTTTCTGATTGCAAATACAATTCTAATTCTTGATCCTGGGAAAATTTTGAATGTATTCTTTACTCATGCTGATTTCACCATACGGATCCTGTGATATTTTTAGTATGTGGATATGATGATCTTGATTTAGCAATATGTTTACAGAGGAACACATCCTCCCCTCCCCCCCCCCCCCCCCCAATTCCCCCCCCAGAAAAAGTACAATTCTAACTTCTTGATTATAGAAAACCCTAGAATGTTTCTTCACTCATGCAGATTTCACTATAAGTGTCCTGTGATATTTTTAGTATGTGAATATGTTAATCTTGTTCTAGCAATACATATACAGGGAAATCCCGCCCCATCTCCACATGCCAATTTCTTTTCCAACATTGAACAAAATGCAGATACCAAATGATGACTTCATGGATGGAAGTTGCTACTTATTATAATCAGAGAGTCTGCTCATCTTTTCAGACAGTCTGCTCATCTTTTCTGATAGGGTGTTGTTGAGCAATACATATACAGGGAAATCCCGCCCCACCTCCACATGCCAATTTCTTTTCCAACATGGAACAAAATGCAGATACCAAATGATGACTTCATGGATGGAAGTTGCTACTTATTATAATCAGACAGTCTGCTCATCTTTTCAGACAGTCTTCTCATCTTTTCTGATAGGGTGTTGTTGTCTGTGGGGAATTCTTAAGGTAGGTTATTGATGCCAAGACAGTCTTTTGAGTTTTGTAAGCACTTTTTGCATAGAGGAACAAAAAGGAGCACACATGGAGCAGATGTTGTTTCTTGGCTTTTCCCTTTTTATCTTCTTCAATGCAGTACGAGATTCGAAGAGAGAAGACCTAAAATGACAATAGGCTTTAGCCTGTCTAAGATGGATGTTTTATTCTGGGAAGTAGCATCATATACAAACAACAACACAACTTCTAGTGTGCTGCAGAAATCAACCAATGTTGCATAGCAGAATGTTACTATGGACCTTGATAAATTCACTTTTTCCTGTTTCATCTTCCCCTTTCCTTATCGCTAGGGGTATGTCCCGCGCAGTTGTTGGATAATGATGTCAATCAGAGCATGAAATACTGTGATGAAAATGTCAAATGGGCTTCTGATCGTTTGTGTTCTTGATGTGGTGTATAAGGCAATCTAGGCTCAAAGCTAAATTATAGGGAGCAATTCTAGCATCCTTCTGCATTGCAAGCCATCATAAACGGGTTTGTACATATGATAGTTGTGCTCTTTGGAAGTAGATTCACTTATCTGAAAAACCTCTGTTTCTCCTGTTAGTAAATGGAATGAAAGGCGAAGAGTTCCATAATGCAAAATAATGCTTCTTTCTAAAGGACTCTGGTAGGACTGCCAAGAGCCATGCCCTCTGTAGAAACCTAACGGTTGGGGATTGACTCTGGTTGGCTCCTATAGACTTGGTATTCACACATATTAACTGTCAAGTCAGTGTGTGTGTGTGTGCGCGCGTGTGTGTGTGTGTGTGTGTGTGTTTTCTCTTAAAGGATGACAAAGTTAATGCCATGTAATCCTGTAACGCAGGGCAACGGCTGCTCACAAACACCATTATCATCTTCTTCCATGGACATGGAACCTTTCAGCTCATAAGGAGAAACAAACCAGGTTCCTGTGTGGAGAAACTCTGTTGGATGGCATACCTATAATATTTCAGCAAAGCCCTGAAGGACTTGGAGGCCAAGTTGGACTTTTTTTGATAAAAAATAGAGGTCTATTATTAATTGGTAAGGCATCCACAGTTGCTTATTGCAAGTAGGCCTGAGTATACCCAATCTCGATGCAGCTCTTGAAGCTAGTGATTGCCTCACACGTTACTCTCTCTCTGCATTTAAGCAATTTGAATTTGGAGTTTCTTGGAGATGGTCTTGAGACCTAATGAAGCTGATATAAGTCGCACAATTACAATTGGATTGTCTCACATTGGGTTATAATGTCACCAGGACAGATTGTTTATATACTTAGAGAATATGCAGAACCAGAACCTAAGACTTGAGACACTATTAGAAGACTATAATAGCTTTCTAATGAGTCTAAAAATACAACAAATGGATTGTCCTTAAATGAGAACCATCATATGCTACTCATCGCAAAATAGCACTATTAGAAGAAAACAAAGAAGCTTGCTCTGGCCAATCAAATTTAGAGAAATCTAATCTTGTTCTCTTAAGTAGGAGGCTTGCTTGCTGGAACATACACACACGAAGGAAAAAAAATATGGTTTAAAATCCACATGTGAGCTCTTTAAATGGTTTGCTACATGTTGGTTATAATTGCTTAAGAGTTGCTCCTACAAGAGATAGGCATTTCATTTTCATCTAAAAGGTTTGTTGTGATTATGTTATGTTTGGTTAATACAATTGATGGGATTTTTTGAGCAAACTTGTGGATTCAAGTTTGCATTTAATTGGCTCTTCACAATCTTTGAATTGAAGTTCAAAAGCTCTAAATGTGGAGGTTTATGTTTCAACACCCCCATTCAAACTTCAAACTATCTCTTTCATTCTAATGCAACTTTTGAATTTGTTCAACTTGGTGCTATCTGAATGTTTTGTAAGCATATCAATTATCTAGTCTTTTGTATTTATATGATGCAATTGAGCTTCATTTGATTTACAATGTCACTAAGAAAGATTGTCATATACTTAGTCACTTCTATATCATTTATCCTTGCTTAATGCGAGAAAAAAACAAAAATCAATGATGCGATTCCAATACCATGTAGAAGTTACCACAATAAATATATATGAGCAAGGCTAGAGAGAGAGAGATATTTCCAGTCATGCGAAAGACACAAGACATTATTGTAATGGAAAGTGGACTGAAGATGAGTAGAAAATGAGCTCTAACACAATTGAAAACAAATGCCAAACTCTAACCCAACACAACTTAAACACTACACAAGAGATAGATGGTTCTATCCACGCATGCACCCCCTTTTTGGAGCTTAGATAGTGATCTAGATAGACGCTAGGTGAAGGGTTGTAGTCAACACAATGGGTACTAAGTATCATGGACACAAAGAAGATCACCTTGAACTCTAGATTTCATGTGACTTTTTATATCTCATGATTGGTGAAGAATTTGGGAAATCCAATATGACCGTACCGTCTGAAGCACGCAAGACCCTAAGAATGACAATCTACTTGCATTTTTTTGATATCCAAACACCTTTTTTTGATTGCTGACATCATTGATACCATCATCAATTATTAACGGCCCTTGACAAATCATCATTGTTGAAAAATCTGGGAAATCCAATATGATCATCCCGTTTGGAGCACATAAAACCTTGAGAATGACAATCTACTTGTTTTTTTTGATATCCAAACACCTTGTTTTGATTGCTGACATCATTGATACCATCATGAATTAATAACTACCCTTGACAAACTGCCCTTGAAAAAACTCCCTTCAACACCTATATAAGGAGGGCTTGACCGCATATATCCTTAGTCTTGCTAATGCTAATCTTGGGAGCTCAAGGTATCGTAGTCTCCAAGTAATTACCAAGTTCTAGGTGTTATTCTTGTCTAGCTCCCTATTCTAGTCTTGTCTAGTTTAGTTACTAGACATCTAGTCTTGTGATCTTGTAATCTCACAGTACAAGATCTTGTCTAATCATTTCTTGTATCTAATTCATCTCTCTAAAGAGAGATCATGTATTTTTTATATTGTGTTTCATACCTATTATCCCAGGTCCTGGGATTTTTTGTATCCTATGCACTGCAATTATTCATACCTATTAGTGTAGGATTGTGGGACTTTATATAAGTTATTTATTTCTGTATTATTTCCTTGGTGTGGGAGATTTTGTAATTAGAAATATATTCCAATAATATTTTCTAGTCTAGTCAAAGGGCATAATCTAGTGCTCCCCTAACATTTTGACAATAATAGCTATTATCAAGACCAAGCATCATTAAGATTAATCATGAAGAAATCTTTTTTGCACTTAAAGTTGTTCAATAATAAGTTCAAGAGATATGTGAAAACCAAGAAAGGTTTCATAACCAAAATATTCAAGATGTAATAAGAGAGCTTTAAAGAAAAATCTAAGAGTTGTAGATCATAGTAAATCAACCTTCTTTAAGTATTGCCATGGCAACCAATATGAGAAAAGTCTAAAAGTGAGCATGCCTGAGAAATTTATAGGGATAAATTTAAAATTTAGAGACTTTTTGTAGCAAGTGAAGTTCTTTATAAGAATGCAACTGGAAAGGTACCCAGGTGATGTTTCTCAAGTAGGGCTCATAGGAACTCTATTATGTGTTCCTATTCTTTCATGGTTTGCACCTATCTTGGAGGAGGACATTAATATTTTGTATGATTTTAAGGCCTTTGTTCGATAGTTGATATTTTATTTTGGAGATACCAATTGTTTGTAGGTTGCCAAATAGGCATGCCTCTATCATGCATCAAACTTTAGACAAACCATTTGTGATTTTGCATGGCATGAGGATTATTTTATCAACCAATTTTTGATGGGGCTTAGTTGATGATGTTAATGACCTCATGTTGATGGGGCTTAGTTGATGATGTTAATGACCTCATGTTAAACATGCCCAAGGTAAATACTTTGAATCAATTCATGAATCAAATAACTAAGTATGAGAACAAGTTGCTTGAGACAAAACAATGGGAAAATACTTTCATTCAAGATCGATAATACAACTTTTATTCAATTTCTCAACAACATATGTTGGAAGAATCTCAGCTAGAACCCATGTAGCTGGATAACACCAAAGTTAGATGACCTACACCAAAGGAAAGAAAAGATTGAAAATACAATGGGTTATGCTTTTATTATGGAGATCATGATCATATGTTATTTAAATTTCCTAAGAGAAATAAACGAGTCAAAATAATCATCATCACAGTCAAAAGATGAAAACATCCCATCATGAGAATCATGCACTTGATTTTACATCTAGATGTACTACATATTCTTTCTAGTTTCATCACATATATCCATCATCATCATGTTCTAATATCAAATACCAAGATCTCTATAAAGACCAAAAGCTATGAAAATTTAAGTCCTAGAATATGTTAATGTCACATGGCCCCTCTTCATGGAGCTCGTCGCTTGAGAGGAGGTGATGCCATGGACACAAAGAAAACCATCTTGAGCCCTAGATTTCATGGTAATTTTCATATCTCATGATTGGTGAAGAATTTGAGAAATCTAATATCACCATCACGTCCATAGCATGTCAAAACCTTATGAATGACTATCTACATGCTTTTCTTTGATATCGAAAGAACTTATTTTGATTCTTGATGTCATCAATGATATCATCAATTCGTAACCATCCTTGAAAAATGGCCCTTGAATACCTATACAAGGAGGTCTTGGCCATTGTTAGAAGAAACCTTTTTTGATGAAAAAAGATAAATTGTAAAATTAGATTTTTGTATTATAGAAGGATTGGATGGATGTAAAAATGAAGAACAGTCTTCTTCATGAGAAAGATTAAATTATGTAATTTTCTAATAATTAGTAGAGCTCTCAAATTTATAGAAAATTGGCTTGAAAAGTCTAGAGAACTTAATTTTCAAGTGTGAAACGGGACACTTGAAAAAGTATATAATTCAATTTGTGACTTATTTTAGGAGAATTCATTTTTTGTATTGACAATACTTGAATGAGAACTTGAGAACTCTTATTTTCCTTTTCTAATCTCGTCACTTGACTTTCATGGTGATTTGTTGATGAATTTATGAGTCTTTCCCTTGGATTTGTCTTGCTAATCAGATGTTCTTTGAGTATTTTATGATAATATAAATTCTTTCCTTCATGTTCTATCTCCATTCTCATTAAATCTGTTGAAGAAGTTGATTGTGTGCATTCCTTCAAAATCTTGATTGTCTCATCTTGATGATATAGGTACTGAAATTAACTTTTGACTTTATAACCTTAATCTAGATGAAAAATGACATGAATTAGGCACAAGAATCATCTCAAAAGCTTATTCCTAGCTCAAGATATATGAAACCCTAATATTTCACATAACCTTTTTATGAATTCTCTATTGAAGCTGATGTTGTTGACAAATCTTGGACAACATTGACCAAGAAGGGGCAGTGGTCATAGTATTCTTCCTAAATTGAAAACTTAAGGTGTTTAAGTTGCTAATCTTTTACGCTATGATGATTGGAGAGGAAAACTCCAAAGGTCAATAAACATCTTTTGGTGCTGTTGCCTGTTGGGCGTGTGTAGAAGTGCGAGACACATGACAAGCACACACAAGGAGCACAAACCCAGAAAGACAAACAAAGAAGATGGATGGCTGGAATAACACTCTCTATTGATGATGTTCTGAATTGAAGTAAGAGCTGAATAATATCCCAAAGTACAAAGTACCACCACATATGAGTGAATCATGTATGTGGTAACATGGGGAAAAAACCTCTAGCCAGCACTAGAGTAAAAAGTGCCCATGTATAGGGAAAAGGTTCACATCAAAGCTACTTGAGGAACACAAAAGTGTAACAAACCCCCTGAGTGAATGATGTGAACACACACAGGGAGTGACACGTCAGTCCCCATAAGGTAATAAGCCTAAAGCTTTGTGAAAAGCTTCAAAATTTTCTCGTGGAAGAGCTTTGGTGAATATGTCTATCACATTATCTTGTGTAGGAACATATATCAAATCAATATCTCTTGCATGAAGGCACTCTCTCACATAGTGATAATACACCTCAATATGTTTGGTATGTGCATGAAAGATTGGGTGTCGTGCACCAACTAATGCACTCTGACTATAAGTGAGAATATGCATAGCAACATCAATCTCCATGCAAAGATCCATCAATAGGCGCCTCAACCATATACACTCCACTATAGCTGTGAAAACTGCGCTGTACTCAGCTTCATAACTCGATATCGCCACTGTAGGTTGCCAATTACCACTAGTGGACACGCAGGTATCATAACAACCAGCCCAATCACTATCTATAAAAGCATGCAAGCATGGCTAAATATCTCTTCCATAAAGGAGACCTAAACTCAAAGTGCCTTTGAGATGTCTAAACACACGTTTCATTGCTTGCTATTGATATATTTAGGTAGTTATGTCTGTGAGCACACTAGGACTGCCAGGGCACTTTTTTCCCTCTTTAGGAGGTTTTTTTCCCTCGGCTTGTATATACGCCTATTGCCCTAATGGGCTACTTATCTTTGTACATTCTCTAGTAATACATTCAGTATTGTGTGTTTGTGCTCCAAGCTTCTTCGTCTTCCTTGTGCTGTTGGCATGCTTCCGCAGACGTCTAACTCCAACAATCGGTATCAGAGTAGGTCGTCGCTTCATCTAGGGCGCCGTCGACACTCCTCCGTTTGCAGTCTCAGAATCGCATGAATTTTGGTGAGCATACTCAATGTGTTTTCGAGATCAAAACCGCTTCGCTTTGTGGTGTCGAAATCGCGATCTGAGCTCGTTTCGGCCTCCGAACGCACTATCACAGTGCTTGTGTAGTTCATCTTTTTGTGCCAAAGGTATATACCAATTTTTGTTCGCCAGTATAAGCGTCTCAAAGTCTGCTACAGGTCTAGCAGAGCTCGTCTGGGCAATTCTGTTCAACTTTTTGAGATAGAGTCAATTTTTTGCATCAAGGTATTTGAGTCACCGGCCATGGCTGAAAGCAGTGATGTATTCCGTATGTTGGATGTTGAGGATAAGTTGGATGGTACCAACTACCCATTATGGGCTTATATGATGCGACATGTATTGGTTGCAAAAGGATTGTGGAACATTGTGCAGGGTGTTGAAAGACGTCCTGTTACACCTGTAACAATAGGTACTACAAATACAGGTGCTGGAGCTGATGAAGATGGTGTCGAAGATGATATTTCGTAGATTCCTATTCGCGCTGCTGTTTCTGCTGCACCTACTGAAAAGCAGATTCGTTGGGATGGCAGAGATGCCCAGGCACATGCATTGATAGCTTTGTCTGTCAAACATGCCATTATTCCTCATATTCGCTCTTGCAGAAAAGCTAAGGATGCTTGGGATACACTTACCACATTGTACCAAGCTAGGAATGAGGCTCGTGTTGCTTACCTCCGAAAACAGTTGGAGAGTGAGCCATGAATGAAGGTGATTCTATGGATAGTTTCCTAAGAAAGATCAAAGACTTGAAGGAACAATTGGTTTCTGCTGATGAGGTTATACCGGATAGCTCACTTGTGCAGACCGTTCTGAATGGTCTTCCTGATTCATATCAGAGTTTTGCTTCTACTCTTCGGTTGATGATGAAAGGTAATCCAAATGCCTTATCATTTGAGGAGTTAGTCTCTGTTCTATTGCAGGAAAATCAGTCCAGGCAAAACAGGTCCATTATGCGAGTTGCAGATCAAGATTTCTTGGCTAGTCAGAAGGGCAAAGGAAAATGGAGCTCTTCAATTAGTAAGCAGAAATCTGCTAATTCTGCATATTTGAAGAAGGAAGATAAAGATGAGAAGAAATCAGAAAAGCAGAAATTGTTTTGTAAGTACTGTAAAGGGAATGATCATATCATAAGGAACTGTCCAAAACTGGGTGCTAAAGAGGCAAAGAAGAAAGAGTCTAGAATGGTTGTTGCAGAGGCCTTTACACCAAAAACAGAGTCTGCAAATCTTGTGCAGGAAGAAGAATGGGAGTTTACTACTCTCTGCAATTTTGACCCATCTTCTCATGAGTAGTGCATGTTTGCAGTAGACTCAGATGTTTGGTATTTTGACAGTGGGGCGACCAAACATATTACCTCGCAGCGCAGTTTCTTCTCTTCACTCGAGCCTACCCCTACAGGGAATACTGTTACATGCGCCAACAACTCCTCTTATCCTGTTATACGAGTTGGTAAGATCATTTTGACTACTGCTGATGGTAGTTCTTTCACTTTGTCAGATGCTTTATTTGTGCCAGGGATAAAAAAGAACCTGTTATCAGTTTCTGCATTAGCCAAGATTGGCTTGGTTGTGAAATTTGTTGATGATAGGTGTATAATTCATGATATATCAAATGGCGATGTGATTATTGCTTCTGGCATTTTATGTCGTGGGCTGTATAAGCTCATAGACTATGAAAGATCTGAAAATGATTTGGCATGTGCAGTAAATGATTCTCAGGCTATGTCAAATGCAAAGCTTTGGCATGCACACTTTGGTCATCTGAATTTTGCTAGTTTGCTACGCCTGCAGAAATCTGAAATGGTGTCCTCTTTGCCCAAACTTGAGGCACCTGGAAAACATGTTTGTGAAGGCTGTATTTTGGGCAAAATGCAGCGTTCCTCCTTTCCAAAAGATGGTTTAGTTCGGGCTACACAAAAATTGAAGCTTTTACATAGTGATGTCTGTGGTCATATGTAGACACCCTCTTTTGGAAATTACCTTTACTTCGTGACTTTCATTGATGATTTTTCTAGGCATGCATGGGTATATCCACTCAAAGCAAAGTCCGAAGTGTTCATGTGCTTTAAACAGTTTTTGGTTTTGGCTGAAAATCTGTCAGCATGTAAAATGGGCACCCTCCGTTCTGATCGAGGGGGGAATATATGTCTTCTGATTTTAATGCATTTCTGGCTGAACGTGGGATAAAACACCAGTGTACAGTGCCGTATATACCTCAACAGAATGGAGTTGCTGAACGGAAGAACAGGTCTCTCATGGAGATGGCGAGGTGTATGGTCAAGAGTCAGGCTTTACCTCATAGTTTATGGCTTGAGGTTGTCATGTGTGCAACACTGAACAGGTGTCCCACTAAAGCGCTGCAGTCTATCACTCCATATGAGGCTTGGCATGACTGCAAGCCATCTGTTGCACATCTACGTGTTTTTGGTTGTTTGGCATATGCACTAGTGCCTGAACAACATCACATAAAATTGGATGATAAGGAAGTAAAATGTATTTTTGTTGGGTACAATTCTGAAAGTAAAGCCTATCGTCTGTATCATCCAAAGACTAAACACATTCTGGTTAGTCGTGATGTTGTCTTTGTGGAAGATGCTATTCAGCCATTGCTTTCATGTACTAAGGAGACATCTGTTAGCTCCAAATACATGTACGATACTTTGATGCCTCTTTTTACAGGTGGACAGTCTAGTGCTGGTCCTAATGAGGCAACTTCTCAGCCTTTGCAGGTTTCATATGATGATGCAGATCATTCCATTTCTAATGCAGGTTTACATGATGCACTTATTGATGAGAGAGCTGATATTGAGCAGGCATAAACTATGCCAAAATGGCTGGTGTAGACTTTGCATTGTGGAGGTGATCGCAATCCGGGTGGATCGGGTCCGGTCGTGGCACACACAGGGTGTATGAAGCTAATGAATGTTGGAAGGTTTAAGGACGTGAAAGTGAAATTAATGTTGAGTATGGAGAAGAGAGAGATGTTGAAATGATTATGGGAATGGGAATGTAGGAGTGCAAGTTAGATTGATGAACATGAATGATAAGAATGAAAGAGAGCCATACACAAGAATCAAATTTGGAAGGAAGAATGGTCCATTGAAGAAGCTTCTTAAACACTTCTTAAACACTTCTTAATCAGTTTCGAAAGGAAGAACGGTCTAGTATTGGAGCTTCTTATACACTTTCAGAAACTAATCAATATGTATGGGTATGTATGGATTATATGCATGCAAGTGAATTATGATGATAGAGTTTAATCACAAGCTCAATGAAACATCCTCACTGGTTCAACACAATACTGCGGAGCCTTCTCACACATAGAAGAAAATAGAAGACATGTAAAAATACTTAAGAGCCTGAGAGACAAGAGACAAGAGACAAGTGACAAGTGACATGAATTAAAAGGATTTGAATTAAGGTACATGTATAAGATCGTCGTGATACATCAAGCTAAACAGTCTACTGATCAAAGGCGGTTCCGACCCTCAAACCATGACAGTTGAACCGAATGTCACACGTAAGAAGGTGGGTTCCACTTCATTGACCCTATGTATGTTGTCACTCTAGCACAATGGTGAGTACCAACGTGAGAAGATTCACCTCATAATTGTCAACCCGTGGAGATGTGAGGACTAGTATGAAGACTATGAGCAAGTGAAGGCACAAGTGTGTGAGTGAGAAGCATACAAGCATGCACACACATACACACATACGCGCACACAAGGCAAGAACAAGGAGAGGAACAATGGAGTTCTTTGCATTAGTAAAAAATTCTCTTACATAAGCTCAATTCACAAACCATCCAACCTCAAAAATGAGCTCTCTAGCTCTTTTTATAGTTTTCTCACTAGCTTTGGCCTTGTCCAGACCTAGTGTCCGGCCTAGTTAAAAATTAGGTTCTAGAGCCTCTTTGAGGGCTCAAACGAAGTCTAAAAATTATGAAAATTGGTATGTAGCTAATTCTAATACTCCTCAAGCTCGAGGACTCCTCGGCTTGAACAAAATGGAGTCTATTCTACCAAAAACGGAATTTACAATGTTTGTGTAGTGATTAAAATCACTTGAGTTGTGAATGATCCATGGAAAAAATGACTAGGCCTTGTTGCCGTATTGTGCATGACTGCTCTATTGTACCTGTATGCTCTTCATATGACCTGTATGCCAACATTCTCCCCCCTTCCTAGAGTCTGTCGCCCCTGACAGACCTCTGTTCTATCGGGTGGTCGATATAGTATTGGATGACATTGGTGGCAAGTTTGTGTTCTCCTATCCTTAAGCCTCTTGCTAGATCAGCTTCCAATGCATCCCAATTTATTGCACCGGGGACCTCTGGTTGCGGTGTGGTGTAGTACTCAGAGTACATGGCTTGTTCACAAGCAAAGAGATGGAGCAGGTGTGTTGGCTTCGGTGCGAAGACCTCCGAGTGATACTCCCAGAAACCTGATCTGAACATTTCTTTGAATGTCTGTTTGTAACATGCAGGGAGGTATTTGATGCATGCATGCCAAGCGTAAGCCACACGAATACTGGGTGTGGTGCTCATGTCATACACTAGATCGTAGTTTCCATTAGTGAACCCCGGTAGACGTACCTGTGGTGCGGCTGCATTTCTAAAGGTTTTCAGTACTACCTGCATCATATCTAAAATCTTAAGCATCATTTGAGCTGCCACATTTGGCATGGGCTTCAATCGTGGCATCCAATGCCGAATTGTTCCCATCATGTACGCTACTGACGGTGGTCCCTGTGGTGGCGCAATGTATGGATAATTGAGCCATTCCTTGCATTGTGCATTATTCTGGACCTTTATGTTGAATGCTTTCCATGAGCGGCGTCGTGGAACAGGGCCATAGCATGGATTATAGAGGAGATGTAATGGCGCATTGTTCCAGGTGCGGAGCATTTCAGGATAGGTTTCAAGAAGTTTCTGCCGCCATGTTGGTTGACGGATCTTGCCTTTTTGCACCTCTAGGGGAAGGTCTTCGGGTTGAAATTGGGTTGCGAAGGACGGTATCTTCCCTGTGACTCTCTGTATTTCTGCGTTATAATCTGCCAAAATGATATAGTAAGGCCTGTATTGGAGTTCAGATGAGAGGATAAGGCGTCTCGATGACAGGTTTTTGAAGTAATTGGATTGTAATACAGTCTCTTCTATGACTCTCATAGCCTGATTTTGCACGACGGTTTGCTCTTCATGTGAACTCCGGATTTCCTCCACTTGTCGTAGCCATGGGGGTCGTGGTGCTTCAAATGTGTCCTGAGCTTCTTCCGTTTGTTGACCTCCTGGGAAGGGTTGTGGGTCGTATTCTTCTTCAAATGTTTGTTCCACAGGAATTTGTACTATGTCTTTGTCATTGGGAGCTTCTGGAGGGGAAGGGGGCCTTTCATATTGTAGCAGGCGTGCTTTCAACTCTGTGACCTGTGTCTGGAGATCTTGTAGGGCCTCTGAGTCTGTGAGAAGTGAAGCCGCTGATGAGGTGGTTTGAGGGGCAGTCGTTGTGTCTTTTTGTTGTTTCTGCTTCAGTTGACTCAGTTCCTCTGAGAGCTGGTCATGTGCTTCAAGCAGCATGGCATAGTCTTCCAATATGATCTTGATATTGTCGAGGGTCACTTCTTGAAATTTTGATGGGCTGATGGGTGCCCCTAGTGTGCTTTCGATGGCTGCTTCTAAGTTCTCTTGGTTCTGTTGCTGTAGGCGTCGATTCTCCTCGTGAGCAGCTGCAAGGTGTCTTCTAAGAAGTGCTATTTCGTTGGAGTCTTGAATTGCGTTCTAGTTGTGTTTTTAGATGACCTTCTACCACTTGTATTGCTTCTTGGTCTGTGTTCTGTAACTGTACTTCCAATACACTATGAGCCTCTTGTAAAGTTTGGAATTGTGTATGGAGGCGAGCATTCTCCTCTTCTACTGCAGCAAGACGATTTTGTAGTACCTCCGAGTGCTCTTGCAGTTGTGCGTTATGTTGCTGGAGCTGATTGTACTCTGTCCTTAACTGTGAAATACATGCTAGCATGGTGTCCAATGCATTGCCTATAGATGATGGTGTTGTTTGTACAATGGAGAATGCATGGGGAGGGGATTGGGGATTGGGAAGCGTGAATGATGTGTCTAATGGAGATGTGTGTGTGGGTGAAATTGGTGGAGGGGGAATGGGAGAAGGTGGAAGTGTGGGGGGAGGGGGAGGTGCCGTGGGTGGTGAAATGTCCATACTTTCAGGAGTGGGTGCGAGTGTGGGGTCTACCATGTACATTGGAATGGTAGGTGGTGTGTGTGTGAAAGTGGTGAATAGATGAGAAGTGGGGTGGGGAGCTGAAAATAAAGGGAATGGTTGAGACTTGGGTTGAAAAGTTCTAGCAAGGAAGTTATGGAGGGATTGAAGAAGTGGAGAGATGGGGGTTGGGGGTTGAGGTCATAGAGGCGGGGAGGGCATGAAAGGTGATGTGGTAGTAGGGAAACCCATGAATATGGATCTAGAGTCAGGATGACCTATGGTTGAGGGCATGGGGGATGGTTGTCCTAGGGCAGGCTCTATGAGCGATTCGGTGGATTGTGTAGTGATGGTGGTTGCTTCATAGATTGGGTTTTCGAAGGTGGAGAAAAGGGTTGAACTAGAGGTGGGAGTACGGAAGATGAAGGTTTGTTCGGTGGGTTGAGTGGTCAAGGTGAGCTCCACGACTTCTGTTCTAGGAGGCGACGGTGGGGGTGTGGGTGGTAGTGGCTCGCTTGATTCAGCATGGGTGACTGGGTGCTCTCAGCTAGCAGTTTCTACTGCTTGGGAGGTTGTGTCCATGGGTTCGGATGTAATAATTGGCCCTTCTGCTGTTGTAATGGGGATCTGGATGTTTTTACCTAACCGTGGTCGTGTTTGGAATCTTCGTGGATCATATTGAACTGGAGACCTCCTAATGGCGGTCCGAACAGCTTCTACTACCCCATATGTTTCTGCCATTAATAAGAGACCTTCACTATATTCTGAGTCAACTCCTGCTTCTTCCAAAAGCTGAGTCATGAGTACTCTACTACTCTGTTCGGTGAGCAGTTGTTGCGAGCGCACGCGTTCCATGATCTGATACAGCCTTCGGAGTTCTGCTGTATAAGCTGGGGCTTCAGTGGTCTCCTCTTCGTATGCTCCTTCTTCTTCTAGGTGTCCTTGTTGTTGACCTCGCTGATCGTCACTCCAATGTACATAGCGATCGTCTGTGGATTTTCTTCTTCTTTGTGAAGATGTGCCTTGTTCTTTGGTATCTGAATAAAACTCTACATCAGAGAGTTGTGTACTTTGTAAGAATGCTTCGAAGTCCTGGGGATCCATTCTTTCAGCATCTCCAGTTGCAGCAAATTCAAATTCAGGTGGAGCCGGAGGAGCCTAAGGGGCAGCTTGTGTTGTAGTTTCAGATCCAGACCTGGGTATTCTAATGGTAAAAGGAGGTACAGTGGCCTCCCCTCGTGGCGATACTTCAGGAGTAGTCAGAACTTCACGTGTCTGGACACAAGGGATCGAACCCCTCATACGCTTGGATTGATGTGTGGACATTTTGAGCTTCTTAAACATTTGTAATTGTGCCCAAGTTAAGGCACGTTCAATGGGTACATCGTATGCTAAGCACCGGTAGATAATGCGTGTGATAGCACAGCAACCGTTCACCACTAATTTCCTAGAAGACCTTTTATTTGCTTCATACAACTAATCTATAATCCATACATGAAGCTTAATTGGTAACGCACCTGTTTCCGCTAAGTAGAGAGCGAACCAAATTCTTTTGTGCGGTTGTGTGAAGCAGTCTTGACCGGGGAAAGCAAAATGTTGCATGCACATACGGAGAGGGATGGACACGTTTGGTGTAAGTGCTGCCATGTCTTTAAGCTTCAGTAGTTTCCTATCCTTCATGTTAGTAGAACGAGAGCATCCTTCTCAGAAGGTACATGTGTGCCGTGCATATTCAAAGCAGAGCTCACCAACTCCAAGGTAAGTCAAACCTCTTTAACTCGTTGTTGCCTAGCAAGGAAGGAAGAACAAATGATCCTTTTGTCCTTTTCTTCATTAGCCTGTAGTGTTGAGACCAGGTAGTAGCATCGGAGGAGGTCTGGTTTGGGTAATGGTGCCTCGAAGTACTCAGCTAGCCCTGCACTCTGCCATATGGTCTGAAGATCCTGCGTGTTCTGTAGAGTCTCAAACTCCTTGGAGAAGAATTGGAATCTGACCCAAGATCTATCATACTCGCACTTAGACTCCCATATATACTTGGCCTCTCCTAATGGGCCTGGCATGCCATTGAACCAATGAGAATTGGCATGGACTCTTTCTATGATCCCTGTGGATGGATCCGGTACCGGGATCTGCTGAAGGTGTTGCAGCTCCACAGGTCGTTCAGTTGGTGGCACATCAATAGTTAGACTATCCACATCAATTCCTGCAGTAATTATTCCTGCCTGTGAGCTCGGGCCAGTTGCTTCTGCCATGAGAGTGCTTGTAGTTGCTGATGCTTATCTGCTAGAAGAAGAGAGAGGCACATTAGCATTGCATTGGAAACAGGATGTTATGGTGTTCCCTCCACAATACCAACATGACATTTCGAATGGTTAGAGGTTAGTGGGTGAAGTGTTCGTGATGTGTGTACATGTAGGTTAGTAGGTTAGGGTTCACTCTAGATGCATACTTTGGTTGTGCAATGTTCTCAGAATGCACCTACATCTGAGGAGAAGGATTTACAGAGGTGGGTCAAGGGGTTTGACATGGGGTTTAGGTCTCCAAACTTTGATGCGAGAATCGTTGCTTTTATTGGCGATGATGTGTGAAAGTTTGCGTACTAGAGTGTGTTGGGTTTGGGACCTTTTGGGTACCCATTTCCAAACATTCCGAGGCGTGACCGAGAATGTGGTGGTGTGGAGTGTCGATGTTTGCCTTTGGATGGGAGCCAATAGGACTCATGAGTGTTGGTTTGATCTAGTGATTGGAGGTGAAGTCATTTGAGCTGGTAAGCAGGTCTTGGGCACCCATATTTGTCTAGCTTTTGGGATCGCCTTCATTGACTGCTTTGGAACCCAAATAGAAATGGTTTGTCTAGATTGATGCCTTGGGTACTTCCTCGTTGTAGTCCTCGACACTGTAGCTTGCTTGATGCCTCTTTGGAATCCCGTCTCCAAAGCTGAGGGTTGTTCGCCTTTGCGTATCCAGATCTGCTTCATGCCATGGGGTATTCTGTATTATACTGGTTGGTGTTCATTCTTCTTGGTTCTCGGGCTCCTCTGTATCTTGTATTTTCCGGCTTGCTTTCCTTGAATTCTCTTTGGAAAAGAAGGGAGCTCCTTGTTGACTTCTGTACCTTCGTCATGAGTGGCAATCCTTTGCACCATAGAACTTTGGTCAAGAGTAGCATGGTTCATTTTAGGTGGACTCCTGGAAGGACCAGGATTCGGTGCCCCTTCTAGCGGCCTATGTGCTTGATTTTCTAATTCAATCGTGATGTGGTTTTGACCTACCCATGCCTGAAGAAGTCCGCTTCTTAGGTTGAGGCTGACTGCATGATCATAGATCCAGTCTTGGCTTAGGACAAGAGGTTCGGTAAGATCCTCGTCTTCACACACTAGCACTTTGACTGCCATTAGCACCTCTTGAATGTAGAGGGGAAGTTCCACCTTGCCAATGCAAGGGGTTTCCACACCTCCCAATCCTATGAGATATGCCTCTATAGGATTGATTTGTAATTGAAGTTCTTGGCAGTAAGAAAGTCGAACTGCACTAGTGGCGGCCCCTGAGTCAATTAAAGCTCTCACTATCCTTAGACTCTCTCCTTGTCCTACTTCTAGGGTTACAAAAGGCCGTCGGTCGATTATTCTATGGGAATGTCCACCTGAAGCCTCACACATGGCCATGGGATAGCCTAGAGGTTCTTGAGTGTCATGAAGAGGCTGGTCTCTACCTTGTCTCCTCAATTTCATTCGTCGGATGCGTTCTAAGGCTTCTGCCTGTGCTTCTTCTCGAATTCGTTTCTCTTCTTCTTTACGTTTCTTGGCAGTGTTGAGTCGATTTAGCATCTCTTCAGTCAGGGGTTCTTGATATAACTTGACTCTGCATCCACTTATGTAACTTGGTAGAATATCACCCTCTAGAGTGGCTAGTTGAACTGCTCCACTTGTGGAGATTCTATTGATAATCATTGGCCCGTAACCTCTCTTCTCTAACTTCCGTGCATGTTGCTTCAAGGTGTAGACTAGGACTAGGTCTCCTGCTTTCAAGCCCTTATCTTTGACGTGTGCATCGAAATATGCCTTTTGCCTCTTCTTGGCTGCATAAATTCCTGCTGCAGCCCTCAATCGTGTTTCACCTAATCGTTCAAGATCGAAGATTCTAGAGGACAACTCATGACCCTTCCAATCATGCTCTTGTGCTACTTTCAAGGTTGGTATAAAAAATTCCAATGGTAGCACTGATTCTGGCCGAAAACCATTTGAAAGGGCGTGGCTTGGAGTACCGTTTTATAGGCAACTCTGTATGCCCAAACAGCATGGTGTAGCTGCTTGTCCCAATCAGAGCGTTTATTATTCACCAATTTGGTAAGCACATTGCATAGAATTTTGTTTGTGCTTTCGGCCTGGCCATTAGCTTGTGGGTGATAGGGGGCAGACTTCTTGTGTATCTCCAAGAACTCCTGAAGAAGATTTTTCAATGACTTCATTCAAGAAGTGAGTCCCTCTATCACTTACTAGCTCTATGGGTAGCCCGTATCGAGTGAACACATTCTCAAATAAGAATTTAGCGATCGTTTGGGCATCGTTCTTCGATGTGGCTTTCACTTCTACCCACTTGGTTAGATAATCCGTGGCCACAATGATATACTCAGCATGTGAACCCTTAGCTGGGGGATTAATAGGACCAACAAAGTCTATTCCCCACTTAGAAAATGCACGTCCACCCATCATAGGTTTCAGTGGCATCTCATCCTTGCGTATAGGATACTGAGTTCTCTGGCAAACATCACACCGTTTCACATAGGTATGTGCATCCATGTGAAGGGTCGTCCACCAGAAGCCCGCAAATAGTATTGCCTTGATCACCCGATTTGGTCCAAAGTGTCCTCCTGCTACACCTTGGTGAGCAGTTTCCAAGATCTTGAGATATTCACTCTCATGGACACATAGTCTCAGGTAACCATCTTTACCACGCTTGTATACATTATCACCAATGATTGAGAAATCTATGGCTTCTTGTTCTAGACTTCTTTGTCTCGTCAGGGTCATGTCTGGAGGGAATGTTCCCGTCCTCAAGAAGGCTACTAATGGTTCACTCCAATCTGGCACTATGGACACTTGATAAAGAGTGGCATGTTCCACAGGTGGTTTAGTGCAACAGATTGGGAATTCTTTACACATCTTATGTACATCAACTTCCATAGTAGGCCAATGCACTCCGAGTCTCCTTAGTGTCTGTAGGGTTCGTTGTTTTGAGTAGTGTTGCTCTAAGGCACCTACGTGTGCCAACTGCAACCATTTAGCGTACTCATCCTCTTCCACACAACAAGCCAATATCCCTTGATTTGTCTGTTTGTACATACTTCCTGCCATGATATGGTACTTCTGGGCTTCTACTACCTCTCTATCTTGAGTGTTTATGACTGGGTGATTAGGCCCGTATGTCAATACTGGCACTAATGGCTTAGCCCACTTAGGTACAACTTCCAAATTAAACAAGTAAGCGTCAGGAAGGTCATCTGATACTCCTTGTGGGGCTTCTCCCAATGTGAGCCTAGAGAGATGATCTGCTCTCAAATGAGTCTTGCCTTTTCTCACCACTACCTCAAAGTCATATTCCATTAGTAAGAGGAACCATCTCACCAATCTACCTATGTTGCATGGCTTGTTCACCAAGTAAAGTAGAGCTTGATGATCAGTAAAAAATTTAAACTTATTTGCAAGCAAGTAATGTCTAAATTTTTTAACTGCATATACCATGCCTAGTCCTTCTCTCTCGATCGTGGTATAGTTTCGCTCAGCTGCGTTCAACTGTCTACTCGCATAGGCAATTGGAAGATCCATATTACCCTCACCAGCAGGTTGTGCAAGCACACATCCAATGGCATAATTGGATGCATCCACATGCACATGGAAGGGATTATTCCAATCTGGTGTAGTCAAGATTGGTGCTGAGCATAATCGCCGTTTGAGCTCATTGAAAGAGTTCTCACATTCCTCAGTCCACTCAAAGTTTGTCAGAAGTCCGTACAGAGGCTTTGCAATGATGGCATACATGTGAATGAAACGTCGGTAATAACCACAATGCCCCATGAAAGCTTGCACTTCCTTGACATTCTTTGGCCTAGGTAGTTCTGCAATAGCCCTCACCTTCTCTTCGTCAGTGGAGATGCCGTTCTTTGACACTATGTGTCCTAAAATCTTGCCTTGCTTGACCATGAAAATGCACTTTTCTGGGTTCAGGCAGACTTGATATTCTCTACATTTGTCAAAGATTTGTCTGAGTTCAGGAATATGGGTTTGTCTAATGTTGGAATGAGCACAAAGATCATCAACATAGACTTCTAAGTTCTTCCTCAGGAACTCTTTAAATACATGGCACATCAGCCTCTGGAAGGTAGCGGGTGCATTGGTAAGCCCGAATGGCATTACCCTAAAAGTGAATATGCCCCACTCTGTGGCAAAAGCCATCTTATGCTGATCTTCTGGTGCAATGGCTACTTGATTGTAGCCAGAGAGCCCATCTAGGAAGCTGTACACTTCCTTGCCGGCTACCCTTTCTAATAAATGCTCGGTGATAGGAAGCGGATAACTATCCCTGATAGTGGCTGCGTTAACCTTCTTCAAGTTAATGCATACACGTAGTTTACCATTCTTTTTGGGCACCACTACAATGGGGGACACCCATTCAGTGTGCTCAATTTCATAGATAAATCCAGCTTCAACCAAGCGGTCTATTTCTTCTTTGATCTTGGCAGCATAGTTGTCATTGTATGTGTATGGCTTTTGTTTAGAAGGTCTGTGGTCATGGGAATCGTATGGGCGCATATGTCAGGGTCTACACCTTTCAAATCTTTGTAGCTCCAAGCGAATACATCTCTGTACTCTCTTAGCAAAGCTATCAGCTCATGCTCCTCTTCCTCAATGAGATCATGTCCTATGTAAGTGCACCTCTCTTCTCCTTCTTCTATGGCTACCACTACCTTCTTGGTGGTTTCTTTGTTATCATAGGCCTCTCCTGCTTGTGCATCGCGTTTTGGCATTCTTACCATGACTCTCCTATCTTCTATTGCATACTTCTTGAAATTTTCAGGGACCTCAAACAGGGATTCTTCCTCCTCTGGTGCGGCCTCTCTCTTTGTCCTTTTCTTTCCTTCACTCTTAGTGGTCACTCGTGTATTGGTGAGCCCTTCATGTCTCTGAGGGTAAACTTCTACTTCATAGAAGTATTCTTCGTGTGATGCAAAGGGTGGATCCATGATGATTGACTCAAGATCGGAGTCACTTGCATCTTCAAATGCATCAAGGCTAGGTTCGCATTCTTCTAAAACTGCATCTCCCATGATTGGCTCTATGGAGAAGACAGAAATGTCATAGCCATCCTCATCACAGTGGGGTGTCCATTGCTCTTCATTGATGGCTAACATCCATAGTTGCCAGAATTTCTGCCCAGCCGTGAGGTTCAAATTCTTCGTCCGGAAATACTACAGGTGCATAGGCTGGGTCTTGAACTGATCTATATGTTTCCTTAGCACCTACCTCTCTGGCTTTTTCTCTTTTCTTCTCTTCCACTGCAACTTTACACATCCATAAGTGAGTGTCTTCATGCATCCATGAGGATCCTGATCCTATGGAATGCACCGATTCCGTATCATCTTGGGTTCTATGGATGGGGTTCCATTGGATAGGAGGGACATCTCTATGAGAGTAATCCTTGAGATTGACTTTGGTTGTAACACCTAAGTGTTGCAAATACAAGGAATTGGTCCCCCAATCCTGTACCACTTGCAACTGCCGCATAAATGGTCTTCCCAAAATCATCTCGTAGGCTTGGTTTTTGCTGAAGTCGCATATAGCAAAAGTATGCTCAAACTCAACACCACATGTGGTGAGAGTTATTCCTTCTAACAGCCCTAAGGGTCTCTCTATGTGTCCATCGGCCATTTGCAATTTCATCCTCGTGGGTCTGAGTGCTAGCTTGCCCCAACGCTTCCATAGGGAAGTGGTAGCAATTGCAACTCCTGCACCTGAGTCCAAAATGGCCTTGGTTGTGTATCCTTGATGAGTGATGGGGAGATATGTGTTTCCCTCTTCGCCCTCACTCATGTCTCCTATCTTGTCTAAGGACATTTCTGGCACTGTTCTCTGGGATCCTACCTGGGAACGAGGTTTTGCTATCTCGGGCACTTGATTGGCTACATGTTTCCACACTTCTGGTCTAACCTTAAGCAGCTCTTCTAAGGTGAGGTTGCACTGCACTTTAGTGTTTTTCACTACCTCTGTGTTCCTAGGTATGACTGAATCTTCATTTCATACCATGACCGTGGGTGCTCTCATACAGGTGGACTTAGCTTCCCATGGGCCTGTGAAGTGGGGTAATTCTTGTAGAGAGTTAGACTCAAAGTCTAATCTTTCCTGAGATTGGGTGCTCTCCTGATCCTCATAAATGGATGGGATGTCTTGTGGGAATTGGTCGTGTGCATCATCCACAAGTTCAATAGGAGGAGGGACTTCACTTTCTTTAGCCCATTTGTCTTCTTGAATCTCTCGTAGGAATTCGGGTGTGAACCGATTCATAGAAGATGATGTGTCTGGCTCCGTAGAGTTAGGCACATAGGGTTCCTAGGGAGGAATGCTTATTCTATCACTTGCCTTCTCCTTAGCCTGGGAGTTGGCTCCTTTTCCAGACTTTGCAATTAACATCTCCAATCTGTCTAACAGACCATCAAAATGCAATGGTGTTCTAGTGGAGCTAGAGCAAGTGAAAAGGCGACTGGTCTCAAACATGGCTTGAGCCAATTCTACCATCTTGGCACACAACTTAGTTCTTTCAAGCTCTAGGTCAGCTCTAGGGTAACATTTCTCATGATCTGTTACATTGGGCCCTTCTTGGATTCTGGCCTGATATGCTTTAAGCATCATGTCTAGATCTTCAAGAGTGGGATCGGCTAAGACTGATCCTACTCGGGGTGGTGGTTGGGTTACGTGTGGTGGATTGGTGGGTACAGGAATGAAGGGTGAAGGGGATGGTAGTGGCGGGGATGTGTGAGAGTGCGTTTGAGATGTGATTTCTATGATTTTGGCTTTGGTTTCTCGTAGACTTTCCTCAAGTTCACTCATCTTTCTTGCCCATTGCCTTTTCATACGTTCACAGCTATCTTTCCAAGCTCTTGTCCTCTTCTTATTCTGGCTCTCAGTCTCGCTAACCTCCGCATTCTTTTCCTGGCCTAAGTCTTGGTTTTGCTTAAGTGCCCGAGCTCTCGTGATGACTTGTACTGGAGCTGTGGAAGTCACACTTCCTATGGAGTCTACCACTAAGCCAATAACATTGATAGGAGTAATTTTTGGTATATTGGTAGGGTTCTTGGGACACTCTCGTAAGAAATGCTCCTTTCCACAATCGGGACAAAAGCCTTGAATTGTCACAGATTGGGTTTGTGTCGGTGTAGGTAGAGGGCAATCACGAATGAGATGATCTCCCTGACAACGATAGCATGGCCCTCTAGGAAATGGAGGTCTCATCGGCCTAGGTTGGGATCTCAAGTTGGGGTTGGCATACATGACGTTTGCGTATTCTGGCTCCCCACTAGATTCATTCGGTTCTTCATAATAATATGACTCACTATGCTCCGGTGATTGCATGTAGTAGGCCTGGGGGCTCTCAACATGGGTGGAGTCAAAACTATGATCACTTGGATCACTTTCTGAAAGCGAGGATGTCACTGGCACTAAAGCTCTATTTAGATTTTCTTCTGCCGCTGCGTACTTTACTGGAATCACATTGGTGGGGGCAGGAGGTTGCTGCGCTAGGACTGGTTGCGGTCTTTGTTGCCCTTGATAGGGTGGTTGATAGATTTGCTGGGGCCTAGCATACTGTTGTTGTGGGTACTGATTAGGGTACTTTCCTTGTTGTGGATATGGCTGAGAATAATTTTGTCTAACAGCTTGTTTGTTATATGGACAGTCTTGTGCTGTGTGATTGGTGTACCTCCTTTCTATGGTGCAGTACTGGTTGTTAGGGTTCACTTGGGTTTGAGCCATGATGGGGCACACATTAGCCATATGGTCTCCTCCACAGGTATAACATCGTTTTCCTGGGGCAAATCTAGGAATCTGCTTGCTAGAGACACCTAATTTCAGAGCTACCTTTTCTGCTAGATCCTCAATTGATGTGGATTGTGAGGAAATGAGGCTACTAGAACTATCCGAATCTTTATAGATTTTTGAGAGCTCTAATTCCTCCCCTAGATTATCCTCAATGTCTATGCACATGCGTACACATTCTTCTATGGATCTAGGGTCCTTCAAGTACACATATGATCTCAGTTTGGTGCTTAACAATCCATCTAAAAATAAGGCCACTTGCTTGGCTGGAGTGGGTAACTCTGGGGCCCGGCACCTCTCTAGATATTGCCTAAATCTTCTACCTGCGAGTCTCACTGTCTCTTGAGATGTTTGTTTGAAGCTGTATATCAGGGAGGATGTGTTATGTCTTATGCCACTTTTAGAGAATTCGATAATGAATGCCTCTAGAAGTTGATCTGTGCTCCTAAACTGCCTCTCGTGTAGTGGTTGAAACCATGTCAGGGCGGTGTTCCTAAGGGTTAGACCAAAGGCATTGTACTGCGTGAACAGATCTTCAACTTGTTGAGCTCTCAAGACTTGCCTAAACTCAGCTACATGATCGTAGGGGTCTCCAGTGCCATCGAAGTAGTTTTTCATGGACAACTAGCTGGGTTGGTCTCAAGGTCCTCGTGTGCTCTCTTGGTCTTGGCAAAGGGAAATCATCGGCATTTCTTCGGTTCCCTGGGGCTCTATGTCTCTCAGGTTCCACTCTATTTGTTTCCGTTCTCGTTCTTTCCCTTCCCCAAGAGTTGGCAAAGCTTACCTCAAGTCTCTCTCTACTCCTTTCTCTTTGAGTCCCATGAGCTTGAGATGTTCCCGCTCCTTGGTGACCATAAGAGACATTGGATCGAGGTTGGGGAAAAACAAATTCTCCCTTCCAAGTGTATGCGTGTCTTCCATGCTCAGAGACCACAAAGATTCTCTCAGAAGCATCATCTAAGTAGGTCACCTTGCCTGGGCTATCAGGATCTTTGAATTCATAGATGGTAAGAGCTCCCACTTCATTAGAATTTTCAAGCTTGTACCTCCAAAAAGCCTCATCCCTTTCTTGGTTCCAGAGCAATTCTATGCTCCTATTATCCTGGGGAACTAACTCTGGAGTGATTATTCTTGTTAGGACCGATTTGCCTCGAGGGGTTTTCGGCTCCTTTCCTAAGGTCCCTTGCTCTATGTCACCTAATTCAGGTTCAGAGATTATGTTGCCAAAATCATCTGTCCTTTCAGGTTGGCTGGTGACCACATACATTGTTCCTTCTTTATCTATGTATGAACCATTTTCAAACTTGACTACAGGGTGTTCTAGTCCAATGGGCTGATTCGGATTTTTAATTAGGACAACAGATCTTCGCAGACCATCCTCATAGATGCATGCACCTAGGCAGTTGGTCTGGATGTATTCCAATTGAGTCTTGTAGGGACCTTCAGGTCTTTCTAGGTATGCCATTCCTGAGCTACCTACAGGTCTTTCCATGCTATACGACATGTCAGAGTCACTAGTTTCTGAGTCTAGCGCGTAGGGGTAATTACTCAATTGTTGGGCCCAAGATCTCACTGTATGGTTGACGCTAGCCTCGGATGATCTAATGCTTTGACGGTCTCTTCCTAGGTGTCTTCCCGATCTCAGGTTCATATGCCCTTTGTACGTTGCTGATCCTTTGGTACCAATCACTTGTTCCTTTTGAGTTCCTTTGTATGTGTTTTCTTGTTTTTAATTAAGCGTCGTCAAGAGCACTTAAGTGTGTCGTATTTGATGTTCCTCACCCATTTAGTTTAATTTCTTTTCCTTTAAGTTGTCCCTTGACTGCAATTTAGCCTATCCTTGCACTTGAGAAATTAAAGGCTCTTCAAACTTGAGTGTTCCTGTCGTACCCCTAGTCAATCAGGACAACTACTCGCACTTAGCCTATGCTAAGAATGGACTGAGGGGGTTAAGAGATGTTCCAACCTCAAGTCGCTCCTCCTGGTGATGCTTGTCTACCCAGGAAGCACGTTCCCAAGCTTGTTCGCCTTGGCACTCACTTTGCTTTCTCCAAAAGTTCTCGATGATCCTGTAAGAACCTCAAGTTTAGCTTCAATTTGATCCTTCAATTGACAGACACTTTATTTCAGACACTTTTTAATGACCCTTGTTCCCCCTTTTGTATTGCTAAAAAAATTTCCTCTAGAGCTCCCTTGGTGTACCTACCCCTCAGTGTGTCAACTTCAAAATATCATGTCTGAAAATCAACACATTATTCTTATAAAAAACAGTTGAGGGCGTGTAGTATATGCCACGAGCTTTCCGACAAGCCCCGAGCTCAAAAAATGGATTTCATATGAAAAAGTTATGACTGTTCAGGGTTTAGGGGGTGAAACAGACAAACAAAACCTTTCAGGAGTTTTAATGCATTTTCCTAAGGCCTTTGTAAGTATATGAGTACTTGAGTATGCAAATATGCCCAAGATTTAGCCTAAATTTCCAAGAAAATTACCCCTTATTTTTTTGCCGAAAATGTTTGTCTATCGTGATAGACGGTGTCTATCGCGATAGACACAAGCTATCGTGGGGGGATGTCTGTCGCGATAGTCGGTGTCTGTCGCGATAGATGGGTCTGTCGCGATAGACGATGTCTGTCGCGATAGACGGGTCTGTCGCGATAGACGGTGTCTGTTGCGATAGACGATGTTTGTCGCGATAGACGGGTCTGTCGCGATAGACGGTGTCTGTTGCGATAGACGGGTCTGTCGCGATAGACGGTGTCTGTCGCGATAGATGGGTCTGTCGCGATAGACGGTGTCTGTCGCGATAGATAGGTCTATCGCGATAGACGGTGTCTGTCGCCTGTCGTGGTTTGGTCTGTCGCGATAGACTGAGTCTGTCGTGGAATTTGGTCTGTCGCGATAGACGGGTGTCTGTCGCGATAGACGGTCTCTATCGTGGGTCTCTGTCTGTCGTGATAGACGGTGTCTGTCGCGATAGACAGTGTCTGTCGCGATAGACTGAAAAAACGCAAATTTTTGAGAAACTTCTAGTGATTTGGAGTGCTCTAATGGTGTAGGTTACCATGCCAACACGCATTCACAAACTATCAAGTTTTTCTATCTGTCGCGACAGACAGAAGTCGTCGTCCCGGGACCTGTGCAGAGTCTGTCATACCTGCACAAGCTACTAGAGATGGTGGTACAGCTAGTTCCTGCAACACAAGCTCAAAAAACACACAAAACGGATCGCATGCAAGCTCTCTCTCGCTCTCTCTCTCACAATGAAATGAGGGAAATGAGGTGGGGAGTGGAATATGACCAAAAAATTGAAATTTTTGTGGAGATGGAGATGGAGGTGGGAGATGGTGAGGATGATGATGGTGATGATGGTGATGCAAAAATAAGAAAAAATGAAGAAAAATAAGGAAAAGAAAGGATATTACCTATAACTCCAATGTCTCAACTCGACGTCTTACCATCACACACTCGTCCTCGAAGCTCTCTCCCCGGCAACGGCGCCAAATTTGGTGTCACTCTAGCACAATGGTGAGTACCAACGTGAGAAGATTCACGTCATAATTGTCAATCCGTGGAGACGTGAGGACTAGTATGAAGACTATGAGCAAGTGAAGGCACAAGTGTGTGAGTGAGAAGCATACAAGCATGCACACACATACACACACACGCGCACACAAGGCAAGAACAAGGAGAGGAACAATGGATTTCTTTGCATTAGTCAAAAAGTCTCTTACATAAGCTCAATTCACAAACCATCCAACCTCAAAAATGAGCTCTCTAGCTCTTTTTATAGTTTTCTTACTAGCTTTGGCCTTGTCCAGACCTAGTGTCCGGCATACTTAAAAATTAGGTTCTAGAGCCTATTTGAGGGCTCAAACAAAGTCTAAAAATTATGAAAATTGGTATGTAGCTAACTCTAATACTCCTCAAGCTCGAGGACTCCTCGGCTTGAACAAAATGGAGTCTATTCTACCAAAAACGGAATTTACAATGTTTGTGTAGTGATTAAAATCACTTGAGTTGTGAATGATCCATGGAAAAAATGATTAGGCCTTGTTGCCGTATTGTGCATGACTGCTCTATTGTACCTGTATGCTCTTCATATGACCTGTATGCCAACATATGTCAATGCTCGTAACGTCTAACTAAAGAAGTCTAAGACTCATTAAAACCAGCTCTAACTCACTCACACGCTCCACCAAGGGTGATTCAAGATAGAGATGCTGGTTTCAAGAGCCTATTTTAGATTGGAGTTCTAACTTAAATTTGAAACTAGGTACTAGACTCATACTAGCCCACCTTGGATCCTCACTCGCTCAACCGAGGGTGATCGTCTCAAGGAAACCGTAAGCTAGCAAGAGCCCTATGGATGCCTAACAATGATGCTCTAGGAGTTTGGAGGGGGGTTTATATAGTTTTTTGAATGAATTTGGGCCCTTGGATCTAGAGAAATCAACTCTCAACTCTAGGATCACTACTTTCAATTACAACCATTTGATTAATCAAATCAATGGCTTGGAATTGTTCTTTCTATCAAATCTAGTGTAAAGGAGTGAAATTTAGGTGTCTTCATTCTCCACCATTGGATCTAGGGATGATCTGGACCGTCGGATCAGTGCTGACATCAATTCAGATAAGATAAGCCACTATTTTTGGAGAAACTTTGCATTATTGATCTTTAACTGTCAAAAAAGTCTTCTTTGATGAAGAAACTCGTGGATCCTGCTTCCCTTATGCTTTAATGCATCTCCACCCTTGAATATGAGATCATCTTGACCGTACAACATGGTTCAATCATATTTTGCCATGTGGCAGTCCTTCAAACCTTCAATTTTCTTATTCTAGAAAACTGGGATGACCTTGAAAACTGGATTTTGTGCTCTTTGACCCTTCAAATATCCTTTGATGAAGATAAAAGTTTGTGGGACTATGTTTTGAAAGGCCCCCCTTAGGAATATGCAAAAAAAGCTCCCATGTGAATCTTCCTTGTACAAGTTTGACTACATTTGGAAGCTTGCAAGGTGGCATTAAGGTGTCTAGGAAGCTCTGATAGCCTTGAAACTTTGTACAAATATGTAGCCACATATGATCTTTATACATGCCAAACCATATGGCTAACAAAAATTCCTATACAAAATTTTGTAGGGTCTAAGTGGAAAAATTACATTTTTTATAAAATGCACATGGCATATCAATGTGCTAGAAAATCCATTTTCATGTGAAATTCGGGCTATAGACTGCCTTTGATAGGCTTTACAAGTATATGAATTTTCATGTGATTTTGAGACATTGAAATTTTTGCCCTAATTTCCAAAGTTTGACCAGCTTTGACTGCTACCCTGGATTTGCTCGATTTCTTCCAAAGTTTGCATGTGAACTCCCTTTGACATCCTATGCATCTTGGACTTCTCAAGGAATTCTGGCTACCTTCAGGAGAGAACATCTCGACGACATTCACCCCCACTAAACCTGCGATTCCTCCAGAAGCGCCACTCTAGTATTTGTGAAAAACAAAATGTTCCAAGAATCAAACTATTTTATAGGCAACATAGATGGAAGGAAAAATTGATCATATGCATGAATGAGTAGGCAACGTGACATGAAGCAAAATTTGCATGAAAGAAAGAATTGAAACATGCAACATGAATATGCATGAACAAATAGGCAACATATATGCAAATGAACAAGCAACATTGACAACAAGAAAGAAAACAAACAAGCATCAATATGAAGTGAAACTGGATGTATTGAGTCGTTTTAAGCATGAGTTCCTCTCAACTTGAAGAAAAATTTATACCTTTTTCATAAAGCAATCTACCTTAAATACGATTATAAACAAAGATTTAGGATTTTCAAGAGACATCTTTCATCTTTAGCTTATTTTAGATAAACTCTTTTCCTACATAAATATGAATATGCTCTTTCTCTAATAACATGCAAGGAAATCTAACTAAACTCCACTAATGCATAAATCTGCCTATATAGCCCGTGATTTATTCTACTATGCCTGTTTATCCTCCTTTGGCTTGCTCTTTTTTTTTTTTTGATGATGATGATTCGGCAACTTTATGGTTACGATCACTTTTTTGGGATGGAAGAAAGTGTAAACTTCTTGGTAATATGTAGTAGTTTTTTTTTTTTGATGACGAGGAAAAATTAAACCCCGATACAAGGTACAACCATTTTTGATGACAGAGAACAGTCGTTTAAACTCCGATACAAGTGCTGTGAGATGGACTAAGGATGTAGAAACATGCAATAGCAGGAGCTAGGATTTCAACGATTATGCTTTCGATACAAGATACATATGCATGTTTATATATGAAAGTCATGTCACCAAAATAAACCTCCAAATCTACATGCCCTATCTTTCCACAATCCTAGATTATAATCAATTTCTTAGTAGATAAGTTACTACTTAAGATACAAATTTACACAAGTAGAGAAATCATCATTTACCCTTTTTTTTTGACTCAAGTGATATGGATATGCAATGCAATGCAATGCAAAGACTGAAAACAAACATGCATGAAACAAGAATGGAAAAAAAGTAGAATGAACTTGAAAAAAAACAAAGCAACATGAAGTTGAAAAATTAATGATATTTTTATATTTTTTTTTCCTGTTTTTTATTTTTTATTTTTTTTATAACATGGATACTCCTGTTTATGAATCGGCCTCTTTGTTGTCATCTTCTTCAATGTCCTCATCCAAAATGTACTCGTCATTATCACGTTTCTTGAATAGCTTTATCCTTTTACCTACAATCAAAGTTTTTAGTGCAACACCATTTAATTCACAAAGAGCATACGTACCATTGTTGTTGACTTTTGATACAATGTATGGCCCAAACCACCGTTGAGTGAGCTTTTTGTGTGCATCATATTGAGAGTCAAATGTACTATCATAAATGAGCACCCAATCTCCTACTTCAATTGGCTTAGGATGCAATCGATGAGTTCTATCAAAATAATGCTTGTTCTTCATTCTAGATTCTCTTAATTTTTCAACGGCATCATCAAGTCTTAATTTACCTTGTTCTAACTGTTTAATACGCAAACTCACAAAATCATTAGTAGACATGTTTTCAGACCAAGGCAAATTTGACCATGCAGAAATATGAGACTGAATTGGAAACAATGGTTTTTGACAGTACATGAGTTCAGTAGGCATATATCCAGTAGTACGTGTGCGTGTCATTCTATCTACCCAAAGTGCAAAAGGTAAGAATCTACGCCATTGTTTGATGTCAACGTTACATGCTTTAGATATGGCTTTCACAATAGGTGGATGCCCTCTCTCTATTTTACCATTGGCCTTTGGATTATATGCAGTAGTGAGAGACAAACAAATACCGTGACACTCAAAGAACTCTTTAGCTTCTCTCGCATTTAACTCTCCACGATCGGCAACTACTTTCTCTATGTACCCAAAGCGACTTATGACATCTTCAAGCAAGAATTTTCAAACATTGTAAGTGGTCTTAGATCGTAGTGCACGTCCCATTACATGATTAGTTAAGTCTTCTCTTGCAAGTACAATGTAATGCATTTTGTCAATAGCTTTAGGCATAGTTACAAGATCTACTACCCACTTGTAGTGAATGCAAGGTGGATAAGTAGGATGCAACGGATCTCTATGTTTGATTGATGAATGAAGTTGACAAGTAGAACATGTAGAAACATAGCTACTAATGTCAACGTACATCCTAGGCCAATAATAGGTACTTCTAATTTTTTCATATGTTCCAAAAATCTTTTATGACCTGCCCATAATGTCTCATGCATTTCCTTCATTACTTGCAATTGAAGACCTCGTTTTCCTAGGACTCATTGTGGATTCTTAACCTTACCCTTAGCATGTCTCCAACGATAACGATTACATAGGAAAAAGTTATAAGCTCGTTTCCTAATGTTACAGAATCTATTCGTAGTCTAGCTAGGTAATGGTTGTAGTGTACTCAGATACTTTCCTATGTCTCTCCATTCATCTTCGTACTCAGACTCATGAAATTGCTCATACTCGTATATATGTGGAACATAATCAATTAAGTTCACATTCTTTATTAGATCACTTTCAAGATCATCATCAAATCTAGCTCTCGATAACATATCATCAATTGAGTTTGACTTACATGAAATATGAACTAACTCAGGATTTATGAACTTAATATATGAGATCCATCTAAGCATGGCTATATCAGGAGATGAACAATTGGCTATCATTCCAATGAGAGGCAAACAATCAGTCTCAACTTTGACATTTGCACCAATGAAATATTCTTTGTCTGTTTTCAAAGCTGTTACCATACCCCATAGTTCTCGTTTGATCTGTGGATATTTTTGTTGTGTTTCATGTAGAATTTTGGCACCAAACCTAATTGCGTATCTATTCCCTTCACTATCATCTTGACTTATGACCCAACCTATACCAATAGGACTAGTATCAACAATCAATATAATAGGTTTGTTAGCAAAATAGTCTACACACTTAAGGATGGGAGCTTCAAGCAATAATTTCTTCAATTTACGCATAGCTTGAGTGTGTTTGTCAGTCCAAATAAATTTTTGTTTCTTCCTCAACAAGTCATAGAGACAATCAACAACATGAGCAAAGTGTGGGATCCAAATAACATAAAAGATGCAAGCACCAAGAAATCTACGTACCTCACTCACATTGTTACATGTTTCAAAAATCTTGCTAATGGCATCAACTTTTTGTGGGTATGGCTTCCGACCATAATGGCCACATAAATGTCCAACAATAAGAACCTCGTTAACACCAAAAACAGATTTTTCTATGGAAAATGTGAGAACTACCTCTTCAAATCGTTGAAATATTCTTTCACAATCAGAGATATGGTCAAGAAGAAATTTACGACATCCAGATGAATCTAAAGTAATGTCCTTTACACGTTCCTCACTCCCTTAAATTGGAATATCATCAATGAATGGCATAGTTATATGAGGGATAAAATCATGTAAGACCATATTCATAGCACTCATCATATGAGCCACAGAATTAGTCGCTCCTTGAGGTAAAGTACACATTCGCACTAAGCCTAAAGGATTTTTCATTGTGGTTATGTCATGACTATCAATTGCTAATTGGAATTGGTCATATCCCGAATATAAATAACCCATTGAATAGATAGAATGTCTTGAAAATGATTCAGCAAACTCATCTACAATGGGTCCTGTTCCTACATTCCTTATGGTGACTTTATTGATGTTGATATATTTAGGTAGTGATGTGTGTGAACACACTAGGACCGTCGGGGCACTTTTTTCCCTCTTTAGGAGGTTTTTTTCCCCCAGCTTGTATATACGCCTATTGCCCTAATGGGCTACTTATCTTTGTACATTCTCTAGTAATACATTCAGTATTGTGTGTTATGCTTCAAGCTTCTTCTTCTTCCTTGTGCTGTTCGCGTGCTTTCGCAGACGTCTAACTCCAACAATTGGTATCAGAGCAGGTCGTCGCTTCATCTAGGGCGCCGTCGACACTCCTCTGTTTGCAGTCTCAGATTCGCACGAAATTTGGTGAGCAGGGTGTTTCAGAGATCAAAACTGCTTTGCTTTGTGGTGCCGAAATCGCGATCTGAGCTCGTTTCAGCCTCCGAACGCACTATCCCAGAGCTTATGCAGACTATTTTGTCTTTTTGTGCCAAAGGTATATACTAGTTTCGATTCGCCAGTATAAGTGTCTCGAAGTCTGCTACACGTTTAGCAGAACTCATCTGGGCAGTTCCGTTCAACTTTTTGAGATACAGTCAATTTTCTGCATCAAGGCATTTTAGTCACCGGCCATGGCTGAAAGCAGTGATGTATTCCGTATGTTGGCTGTTGAGGATAAGTTGGATGGTACCAACTACCCATTATGGGCTTATATGATGCGACATGTATTGGTTGCAAAAGGATTGTGGAACATTGTGCAGGGTGTTGAAAGACGTCCTGTTACACCTGTAACAACAGGTACTGCAAATACAGGTGCTGGAGCTGATGAAGATGGTGTCGAAGATGATATTGTGCAGATTCTTGTTCGTGCTTCTATTTTTGCTTCACCTACTTCAGAGCAGATTCGTTGGAATGGCAGAGATGCCCAGGCACATGCATTGATAGCTTTGTCTGTCAAACGTGCCATTATTCCTCATATTCGCTCTTGTAGAACAGCTAAGGATGCTTGGGATACACTTACCACATTGTACCAAGCTAGGAATGAGGCTCGTGTTGCTTACCTCCGAAAACAGTTGGAGAGTGAGCACATGAATGAAGGTGATTCTATGGATAGTTTCCTAACAAAGATCAAAGACTTGAAGGAACAGTTGATTTCTGTTGATGAGGTTATACCAGATAACTCACTTGTGCAGACCGTTTTGAATGGTCTTCCTGATTCATATTAGAGTTTTGCTTCTACTTTTCGGTTGATGTTGAAATGCAATCCAAATGCCTTGTCATTTGAGGAGTTAGTCTCTGTTTTGTTGCAGGAAGATCAGTCCAGGCAGAATAGGTCCATTATGCGTGTTGCAGATCAAGCTTTCCTTGCTAGTCAGAAGGGCAAAGGAAAATGGAGCTCTTCTACTAGTAAGCAGAAATCTGCAAATGCTGCACATTTGAAGAACCAGGACAAAGATGAGAAGAAATAAAAAAAGTAGAATTTGTTTTGCAAGTATTGTAAAGGGAATGATCATATCATAAAGAACTGTCCAAAACTAGCTGCAAAAGAGGCAAAGAAAAAGGAGGCTGGAATGGTTGTTGTAGAAGCCTCTACACCAAAAACAGAGTCTGCTAATCTTGTGCAGGAAGAAGAATGGGCATTTACTATTGTTTGCAGCTTTGACCCATCTTCTCATAAGCAGTGCATGTCTGCATTGGACTTAGATGTTTGGTACTTTGACAGTGGGGTGACCAAACATATTACCTCGCAACGCAGTTTCTTCTCTTCACTCGAGCCTGCCCCTAGAGGGAATACTGTCACATGCGCCAACAACTCCTCTTATCCTGTTATGGGAGTTGGTAAGATCATTTTGACTACTGCTGATGGTAGTTCTTTCACCTTGTCAAATGCTTTATTTGTGTCAGGGATCAAGAAGAATCTGTTATCAGTTTCTGCATTAGCCAAGATTGGCTTGGTTGTGAAATTTGTTGATGACAGATGTAGAGTTCATGATCTGTCAAAGGGCGATGTTATTATTGCTTCTGGCATTTTATGTCATGGGCTGTATAAGCTCATAGACTATGAAAGATCTGTGAATGATTCAGCATGTGTAGTTCATGATTCTCAGGCTATCTCAGATGCAAAGCTTTGGCATGCACGCTTTGGTCATCTGAATTTTGCTAGTTTGCTATGCCTGCAGAAATCTGATATGGTGTCTTCTTTGCCCAAGCTTGAGGCACTTGGAAAACATGTATGTGAAGGCTGTATTTTGGGCAAAATGCAGCGTTCCTCCTTTCCAAAAGATGGTTCAGTTCGGGCTACGTAGAAATTGCAGCTTGTACATAGTGATGTCTATGGTCCTATGCAGACACCTTCTTTTGGAAACTATCTTTACTTCGTGACTTTCATTGATGATTTTTCCAGGCATGCATGGGTATATCCATTGAAGGCAAAGTCCGAAGTTTTTTTGTGCTTCAAACAGTTTTTGGTTTTGGCTGAAAATCTGTCAGCATGTAAGATGAGCACCCTCTATTCTGATGGAGGAGGGGAATATATGTCTTCTAATTTTAATGCATTTCTGGCTGAACGTGGGATAAAACACCAGTGTACAGTGCTGTATACACCTCAACAGAATGGACTTGCTAAACGAAAGAACAAGTCACTCATGGAGATGGTGAGGTGTATGGTCAAGAGTCAGGCTTTACCACATAGTTTTTGGCTTGAGGCTGTCATGTGTGCAGCATATGTACTCAACAGGTGTCCCACTAAAGCGCTACAGTCTATCACTCCATATGAGGCTTGGCATGATCGCAAGCCATCTGTTGCTCATCTGCGGGTTTTTGGTTGTTTGGCATATGCACTAGTGCCTGAACAACATCGCAGAAAATTGGATGATAGGGCAGTAAAATGTATTTTTGTTGGGTACAATTATGAAAGTAAAGGCTATCATCTGTATCATCCACAGACTAAACGCATTCTGGTTAGCCGTGATGTTGTTTTTGTGGAAGATGCTATTCAACCATTGCTTTCATGTACTAAGGAGACATCTGTTAGCTATAAAGACATGTATGATACTTTGATGCCTCTTTTTACAGGTGGACAGTCTACTGCTAGTCCTAATGAGGCAACTTCTCAGCCTTTACAGGTCTCATGTGATGATGCAGATCATCCCATTTCTGATGCAGATTTACATGATGCACTTGTTGATGAGAGAGCTGATATTGAGGAGGCAAAAACTATGCCAAAATGGCTGGTGCAGACTTTGCGGGACAGCAAATTAGATGCACCTTTGTCATATCGTACTTGTTCAGGCTCTCATGGTGCCTCCTTTGCATCAAATTGCTATGCTATGGCTGCGTCTAGTCTCTATGATGAGAATGAGCCTGTTTCTTTCGATGACGCACAAAATTCAAAAAATTGGATGGCTGCCATGCAATCTGAATATGATGCTATAATGAAGAATGGTACATGGTCTTTATGTGACTTGCATCCTGGCAAGAAGGCCATTGGCACTTAGTGGGTATATAAGCTGAAGCGTAAACCTGATGGTATAGTTGACAGGTATAAGGCTAGGCTTGTTGCAAAGGGTTATGCGCAGGAAAGAGACATTGACTTTGATGAGACCTTTGCACCCACATGCCTTATGACTACTGTTTGGAGCATTTGTGCACTTACAGCCCATCATGGTTGGAATGTACATTAGTTGGACATTAAAACAACATTTCTGAATGGTGACTTGCATGAAGAAGTGTATGTTTTTCAGCCCCATGGCTTTGTGCACAAAGGGCATGAAGACTAGGTGTGCAGGTTAAAGAAGGCATTATATGGTTTAAAGCAAGCACCACGTGCTTGGTATGAGAAGATACATGCCTATCTGCTTGCACATGGTTTTGAGAACAGTCCAATTGAAAGCACCTTACATGTTAAGCGTGCTAATGATGTGCTTCTGATCATTGTTGTCTATGTTGATGACATGCTGCTCACTGTTCCTATTGAGAAGCATATTGCTGATTTCAAGGCTGATTTGCATGCCTCTTTTGAGATTTCTGATTTGGGGCATTTGCATCACTATTTGGGCATTCAGTTTATGCAAGTTGATGGTGGAATGGCTTTGTGTCAAACGAAATATATTAACACATTATTGCAGCGTTTTGGCCTTGAAGACTGTAAGCCTATTGCCACTCCTATGGAGACACATTTACGATTGAGCCTTCATGATGCTGGAGATGCATTTGATGCTGTACTCTATCAGCAGGCTGTTGGATGCTTGATTTACTTATGCATTACTCGGCCAAATATTAAGTTTGCTGTCTCACAGATGAGCAAGTTTATGCATTGCCCAAGAGTCACACATTGGAAGGCGGTTAAGCGTATCTTTCGCTACTTGAGTGGTACTCGGCTACTTGGGTTGTTTTATCCCAAGGGGGGATCACTACCGCCAGATTTGCATGCTTTTTCTGACTCAGATTGGGCTGTTTGCTATGACACTCGTGTGTCCACTAGTGGTTTTTGCTTCATGCTTGGTAGCTCATGTATATCTTGGTTGAGCAAGAAGCAGCCTACTGTGGCCACTTCCAGTTGTGAGGCTGAGTATAGGGCAGCTTTCACAGCGACTGTTGAGTGTGTGTGGCTGAGACGCCTTATGGCTGATTTGGGTGTTGGCCAGTCTTCTGCCACCACCATCTTCACTGACAATCAAAGCGCATTGGCAGTTGCGAGGAACCCTGTGTTCCATGCTCGCACTAAGCACATTGAGGTGCATTATCACTATGTCAGGGAGAGGTTCTCTGCTGGGGAGATCAGCTTGGCATATGTGCCCACGTAGGAGAACATTGCAGACCTTTTCATGAAGGCTCTGCCTAGGGAGAAGTTTGAAGCTTTCCACAAAGCTTTGGTCTTACTTCCTTTTGTGGAGTGATTTCCACATAGCTTGGCACTTCCTTATACATGAGTGCCAGCTCCTTGTTCACCGCATCACTCCCAGGGGGGATTTGTTGATATATTTAGGTAGTGATGTGTGTGAACACACTAGGACCGTCGGGGCACTTTTTTCCCTCTTTAGGAGGTTTTTTTCCCCCGGCTTGTATATACGCCTATTGCCCTAATGGGCTACTTATCTTTGTACATTCTCTAGTAATACATTCAGTATTGTGTGTTATGCTCCAAGCTTCTTCTTCTTCCTTCTGCTGTTCACATGCTTTCGTAGACGTCTAACTCCAACAATTGACAGGTTGGAGATCTTGAATAAAACGTAGTTTCCCATTCTTTTTAGGCACAGTGAACCATCTGTTTGAGTAAGGTGTAAAAGATGGCTCTAAAATTCTCATCTTTATCTTCTCCTTAAGTAGTTTCATTAGCTCAGGTAAGTGAGCCTTTGGAACAGTTATAGGACGAAGATTCCATGGAATATGTGGAATAGTAAAGATTATCATGGGTGCAACTAGCTTAGGATATACACAACCAATCTCATGTGGATACATAGTAAAGGCTTTTCCATGGCTACGTATGACTCTCTCAAATTTATCTCTCTCTGTTGGTAAAAGAAAGTCATCATCTCTACCAATTTTCACCTGTTTGATTGTCTCATCTGTGAATGTATGTCCTATGTTTTTCTTATCCCGAAGAATTGGATCATTTTTCACATCAATAATTTTTTCATTACTTCCTTGAGGTAATTGTTGAGCTATGGGTTTGATTTTTTTGTCTACAGTTTTGTACTTTGTTTCAACTAAGGCATCATGTGTTTGGTTAAATTTTGAGCACTTATCAACATTGAGAGCATACTCTTGGATTAGAGCATACTCATCAAGGGAAGAAAGAAGAATAATATGGGAATTAGAATTTCGTTGAAGACATAACTCTAACTCCTCCAGAGTAGAGAAACAATGAGATGTTTCAATCACATGCTCAATGTTCTCATCATGTTCCATGATTTTGTTGTTTTTATAATTTTTTTGGGTTTTTTGGATAAAAGACTTGGACAATTGACTCTTATGAAGAAAATATAATCTAGAATGTGGAAAACAAAGTGACAAACTATTGTGCAGGTTGGTTGGCTGTGAGATGTCAAACCAATATCCACTGTTGTCCCGCTCAACAATGGATTCTATCGGAAATTTTGATCATATGTAGCTCCAAACATGAATCGAGGTGCACAATCAGCATGCTCACGACCTTGAGTAACAATAGGTTTCTTTCTAATTGACAATCGATTCCTAGGATGATTCACTCCTACCGTCATGAATTGAGGTGATTGCATTTCATCCTTAGACTTAAATCTAGCATAGGTAGACCCATCATCCATGGCTTTAGTTTCCATACGACTCTCACAAATAAAGGGTTGACCTAAGAGAACTTCATAGGAGCAATTATCTTGAATAAAAAAGTGAAACTCTTCTATGATTCCTCCTATGGATATGGGCACACTAGCACAAGCTCCATACAGGGTACCTACACCATTATCTGCAGTTCTCATACGCCATCCACAATCTTTATCTATGGGCCATCGAAACTTATCATAGACTTCTCTTGAAATCACATTGATTTCGGAGCCGGAATCTACTAATGCATTTACAGTGATAGTGTTGTTATCATTTCCTATTTTAACATGCATCTCTGATGTACCTCTAGACCAAGATTTTCTTTTAAAGTGACTTTCAGGATTGTTTTCATGATTTTCATGGTCAGGTTGAATAGGTCCTAAGAAATTTTTATTAACATTTACTTCATCATCATCAAAGTCCTCTTCATCAGATTCATCAAAGTTTAAGGCTTCATTCATAGCTTGATCTTGATCTAGAGAATCTTGCATCTCAGTATCTAGATTAAGCGGAAACCTCTTCCTTTTAATTAGGCCGATAAAGTTATCTTTAAAAACAGGCTTTGCAATAGAGAAAACTTGTTCTAAAGACATAATCACTTGACTCTTAAGCAAAATGTCATCTAAAATCTCCATAGGATATATTTTTCTTTCAATTTCTGAAATCAAGATGGCTTTAGGTTTTCTCTTTGGTTTCTTTTGTTTTTGCTCAGGATCTTGCTTTTGTTCATGTTCTCGTGTTTGGTCTTCAGTTTGTTTTGATTGTTCTTGTTTATCTAAAGGCTTTGGTTCTGTTTTTCTTTGCTTTGTCTTCTTCCCTTTTTGTTTCTCCTCTTGTTTTTGTTCATTGGGTTGTGATTCTTGTTTTTTATCTTTAGATTGTGATGTTTCTCCCTGCTCTATGACTGTTTCTATTCCCTCTGAGGTTTGTTTTTGCGTCACTCTTCTTTCACTAGGCTCAGCTTCATCTCTTTTTCGTTTTTCTTCTACCTTGGATATGTGAGAAATAAGAGATTGATCTTCTATTGGTGATTCCCAAGCCGTTATTCTCCTAATCTCATCTTGTGCTCTTACTAAAGCCTCTATGGAAAAATCACCTTCCTTTGTGGGTTTACTTGATTCCACTTGTTGTTCATCAAGAGCTTCTAGTTTCACTCCTCTAGTTCCTATATCCGTTATGGTTATATTTTCATAGTGTTTTTTCATTCCTCCCTTACCATAATTTCCTTGCAAAGGTAGCCTAGATCGATAGTCACAAATTTTCTTGTCTATGTCTATTACTAGTCATTGCTCCTTAGCAGCCTTCAATAGTTCACAAGCTCTCAAAAAGTGCTCTAACGAATCACACCAAGGACACCTACGAGGGCCACGCACAAAACCATTTTGATTTTGAGGATTTTGATTAACTTGTGGTGGGAAATTTTGAAATTGAGGATTTTGTTGATAAGGTATTGCTTGAACAGGATAATTAGGATTTTGATAAGGCAATTGATGTATTTGAGGAGCTTGGGGAGCAACATGTGGTACTTGAGGTGCAAGAGGAGCTTCCATATTATACGGTTGCTGATTCTGAAAATTTTGATTTTGAGGATTTTGAAAAGCTATTTGAGAAGCTTGAGGATACATGTTTTGATACATTTGAGGATTTTGCACATGAGGATGAGGATTTTGCATTGGAGGAACTTGATATGCTTGAGTAGGAGCTACTTGTGGATTTTAATTGGTAGCTATAACATGTTGATTAGGCTCTTGAAAAGACATTGGGCTCATTTGATTTTGGAAAGTTTTGGTGTAATTAGATTGTAAAGCATCTATAGTCTTGGCCAAATTGGATTGTGTAGCAATAAGACTTTCCATTTGCTTAGTGAAAATTTCCACTTGAGATTGTTCAACTACACTTTTATTTGGCTCTACTTTAAAACCTTGAGTAGGCTCCATCATTTGAGGAATAAGAGTAGAGTCAAAAATCATAGCATGGGATTGTTCTCTAACTTGCTCCTTAGTTTGTGGAAGGATAGCTTGAGGAAGACTAGTTTGCTCATAAAGCATGGATTGTCTTTGATGTCTATGGGCTACAACCTCTACTACTTTACACACTTTTTGCCAATTGTCAGTAAGACCATAACACTTATCCGATTCTTCTAATCGCCGTTCAACTTCCCTATGAGTTTTAGGATGAAGAAGCTTAAGAAAACTGATCACAAGATCAGGTTGCAAAGTTATCTTATCCTCATCAGGAAGTTGTTCATAGCATCTAATATACTCATTTTGTAAGTGAGTAATAGAGCTATTAGGCTTTGGTGAATTGACCCATCGTAAGAATCCATCCGATTATGTTGGCTATAATCTTCACGATAGAATTCTTTGAGCATCTCCTTTCTAAAATCACTCCAAGGAAGCCTATCATATTGAGTGACACGGTTTATGATAGAGCTATCAACAATTCGTTCAAAGAATGATATTAAAGATCTTCGGGAAGACCAAAAATCATAGCTTGCTCTTCAAACAAATCTAAGTAGCTTGTGATGTTGATGCCATTGAATTTTCCCTTCTCTCAACATAGAAGAGACTATTCTTTGGCCTTGTTTCTCAACAATAAGGGATTTTAATCCTTCCTCCATCTTATGTGAATAAGCAAGTGATGCACGATGCTATAGATCTCTCACAAATGTGTTTACTTCACGACGAAGATGTGCACGATACTGTGAGAAATCCACTACAACACTCAAGACTGATGATGTTGATATGATGAGGATGAAAAATATGAAACAAAGGATATGGATCACAACCTCCCAACAAGATCTAAAGCAAATGCCACGAAGTGTTTCACGTCAGGTTCAAATGTGGAGGGAAACTAATCAATATGTATGGGTATGTATGGATTATATGCATGCAAGTGAATTATGATGATAGAGTTTGATCACAAGCTCAATGAAGCATCCTCACTGGTTCAACACAATAATGCAGAGCCTTCTCACACATAGAAGAAAATAGAAGACATGTAAAAATACTTAAGAGCCTGAGAGACAAGAGACAAGAGACAAGTGACAAGTGACATGAATTAAAAGGATTTGAATTAAGATACATGTATAAGATCGTCGTGATACGTCAAGCTAATCAATCTACTGATCAAAGGCGGTTCCGACCCTCAAACCGTGACAGTTCAACTGAATGTCACACGTAAGAAGGTGAGTTCCACTTCATTGACCCTATGTATGTCTAGGCTCGTAACGTCTAACTAAAGAAGTCTAAGACTCATTAAAACCAGCTCTAACTCACTCACACCCTCCACCGAGGGTGATTCAAGATAGAGATGCTGGTTTCAAGAGCCTATCCTAGATTGGGGTTCTAACTTAAATTTGAAACTAGGTACTATACTCATACTAGCCCACCTTGGACCCTCACTCGCTCAACCGAGGGTGATCGTCTCAAGGAAACCGTAAGCTAGCAAGAGCCCTATGGATGCCTAACAATGATGCTCTAGGAGTTTGGAGGGGGGTTTATATAGTTTTTTGAATGAATTTGGGCCCTTGGATCTAGAGAAATCAACTCTCAACTCTAGGATCACTACTTTCGATTACAACCATTTGATTAATCAAATCAATGGCTTGGAATTGTTCTTTCTATCAAATCTAGTGTAAAGGAGTGAAATTTAGGCACCTTCATTCTCCACCATTGGATCTGGGGATGATCTGGACCGTCGGATCAGTGCTGACATCAATTCAGATAAGATAAGCCACTATTTTTGGAGAAACTTTGCATTATTGATCTTTAACTGTCAAAAAAGTCTTCTTTGCTGAAAAAACTCGTGGATCCTCCTTCCTTTATGCTTTAGTGCATCTCCACCCTTGAATATGAGATCATCTTGATCGTACAACATGGTTCAATCATATTTTGCCATGTGGCAGTCCTTCAAACCTTCAATTTTCTTATTCTAGAAAACTGCGATGACCTTGAAAACTGGATTTTGTGCTCTTTGACCCTTCAAATATCCTTTGATCAAGATAAAAGTTTGTAGGACTATGTTTTGAAAGGCCTCCTTTAGAAATATGCAAAAAAACTCCCATCTGAATTTATACATGCCAAACCATATGGCTAACAAAAATTCCTATACAAAATTTTGTACGGTCTAAGTGGAAAAATTACATTTTTTACAAAATGCACATGGCATATCAATGTGCTAGAAAATCCATTTTCATGTGAAATTCGGGCTATAGACTGCCTTTGATAGGCTTTACAAGTATATGAATTTTCATGTGATTTTGAGACATTGAAATTTTTGCCCTAATTTCCAAAGTTTGACCAGCTTTGACTGCTACCCTGGACTTGCTCGATTTCTTCCAAAGTTTGCATGTGAACTCCCTTTGACATCCTTGATGCATCTTGGACTTCTCAGGGAATTCTGGCTACCTTCACTGAATGTGTTTCGTGTAGGCCTTCATGAGTGAGAGAGGAGATAAAATCTTGACGACAGCGTGACAACAAATTAGATGCACCTTTGTCATATCGTACTCGTTCAGGCTCTCATAGTGCCTCCTTTGCATCAGATTGCTATGCTATGGCTGCGTCTAGTCTCTGTGATGAGAATGAGCCTGTTTCTTTTGATGAAGCACAGAATTCAGAAAATTGGATGGCTGCTATGCAATCTGAATATGATGCTATAATGAAGAATGGTACATGGTCTTTATGTGACTTGCCTCCTGGCAAGAAGCCATTGGAACTAAGTGGGTATACAAGCTGAAGCGTAAGCTTGATGGTATAGTTGACAGGTATAAGGCTAGGCTTGTTGCAAAGGGTTATGCGCAGGAAAGAGGCATTGATTTTGATGAGACCTTTGGACCTACATGCTGTATGACTACTGTTGAGAGTATTTGTGCACTTGCAGCCCATCATGGTTGGAATGTACATCAGTTGGACATTAAAACAACATTTCTGAATGGTGACTTGCATGAAGAAGTGTATGTTTTTTAGCCCCATGGCTATGTGCAAAAAGGGCATGAAAACCAGGTGTGCAGGTTAAAGAAGGCATTATATGGTTTAAAGCAAGCACCACGTGCTTGGTATGAGAAGATACATGCCTATCTAGTTGCACATGGTTTTGAGAACAGTCCAACTGAAAGCACCTTATATGTTAAGCATGCTAATGATGTGCTTCTGATCATTGTTGTCTAATGTTGACGACATGCTGCTCACTGGTCCTATTGACAAGCACATTGTTGATTTCGAGGCTGATTTGCATGCCTCATTTGAGATGTCAGATTTGGGGCATTTGCATCACTATTTGGGCATTTAGTTTATGCAAGTTGATGGTGGAATGGCTTTGTGTCAAACGAAATATATTAACACATTATTGCAAGGTTTTGGCCTTGAAGACTATAAGCCTATCGCCACTCCTATGGAGATAGGTTTACGATTGAGTCTTCATGATGGTGGAGATGCATTTGATGCTGTTCTCTATCAGCAGGCTGTTGGATGCTTGATTTACTTATGCATTACTCAGCCAGATATTCAGTTTGCTGTCTCACAGATGAGCAGGTTTATGCATTGCCCAGGAGTCACACATTGGAAGGCGGTTAAGTGCATCTTTCACTACTTGAGTGGTACTCGGCTACTTGGGTTATTTTATCCTAAGGGGGGATCACTACCACCAGATTTGCATGCTTTTTCTGACTCAGATTGGGCTGGTTGCTATGAAACTCACTGTGGCCACTTCCAGTTGTGAGGCTGAGTATAGGGCAACTTTCAGAGCTACTGTTGAGTGTGTGTGGCTCAGATGCCTTATGGCTGATTTGGGTGTTGGTCAGACTTCTGCCACCACCATCTTCACTGACAGTTAGAGCGCATTGGCAGTTGCGAAGAACCCTGTGTTTGCACTAAGCACATTGAGGTGCATTATCACTATGTTAGGGAGAGGTTCTCTGCTGGGGAGATCAGCTTGGCATAGTGCCCACGCAGGAGAACATTGCAGACCTTTTCACGAAGGCTCTGCCTAGGGAGAAGTTTGAAGCTTTCCGCAAAGCTTTGGGCTTACTTCCTTTTGTGGAGTGATTTCCACATAGCTTGGCACTTCCTTATACATGCGTGCCAGCTCCTTGTTCACCGCATCACTCCTAGGGGGGGATTTGTTGATATATTTAGGTACTGATGTGTGTGAACACACTAGGACCGCCGGGGCACTTTTTTCCCTCTTTAGGAGGTTTTTTTCCCTCGGCTTGTATATAGGCCTATTGCCCTAATGGGCTACTTATCTTTGTACATTCTCTAGTAATACATTCAGTATTGTGTGTTTGTGCTCCAAGCTTCTTTGTCTTCCTTGTGCTGTTCGCGTGCTTTCGTAGACGTCTAACTCCAAAACTTGCCAATGATTAGTGCCAGGTCTATGCATGAATTGACTCTATTGGGAAACTGCATATTGTATATCCGGCCTTGTGTTGCATGCATATATAAGACATCCCATAACTTGCTGATAAAGAGAAGTGTCAAATGCATCACTAGAATCCTCATTTGAGAACCTAAATCCTATCTCAACTGGTGTGGAAACTGTCTTGAAATCCTCAAAACCTTGAAGTAGTTTCTCAACATACTTTGCTTGATACATAAAAATTCCCCCCTCAACGGATACAAACTGGATGCCAAGATAGTAGCTCAAAAGACCAAGATAAGTGATATCAAAAGTATGCTGCAAATCAACCATAAGAATGTCAAGTTTTGCATCACATGACCTAGTCAAGAGTATGTCATCCACATAAAGAAGAAGCACTGTAAGATCAGCCCCATCTTTGCGTACATAGAGTGTGCTTTCAATTGGACTACATGTGAAGCCAAGATCAATCAAGTGCTTATGGATTTTTTCATACCATGCATGTGGAGCTTGCTTGATGCTATACAAGGCTTTATGCAAGCGACAAACCATATGCTCTTGCCCTTTCATGGAAAATCCAAGAGGTTGCTTCACATAAACCTCTTCTTGGAAATCACCATTCAAAAAAGATATCTTTATGTCCAACTAATGTACTTTCTAACCTCGATGGGCAGCCAATGCAACCACGGTAGGAATGGTAGTCATGCATGAAGTAGGTGTAAAAGTGTCCTCATAGTCAATGCCATATTGTTGCGCATATCCTTTGGAAACCAATCTAACTTTGTAGTGATCAATGCTACCATAAAAATTTCTCTTAATCTTGTAAACCCACTTTGTACCAATCACATTTTTTCCTTTTGGCAATTCATATAACTCCCAAGTACCATTCCTATGTGTGGAATCCATTTCTGATTGCGTAGCACTCATCCATTATGAATCGTCACATGCGTCTTCAAAAGTAAGCGGCTCTTCTTTACATGCTATTGCAATAAGAGAATAATCCACAAAATTACTTGACGGATGGTGAGAGCTTGATCTTGTTCTACCAAGTAAAGGTGCACTCAATTTGCTGTCCTACAAAATTTGTTTCAGCCACTTTGGCATAGTTTATACACTCTTGATAGACATGCATTCATTATGTAATACATCATCAAGATGTACATCATGCATGGGCTGAATTTTCATGCTCATTTTCAGCCATATTTTGACGCAAATGTTTAACCATATGTGGCTAGAAATTTCCAGCAATTTTGATAATTTTTGGTTGGAAATTCTCTTCATTTTCAGCTCTATTTTGCTAGAATTTTCAGCCCTTTGAGTCTTAGTTTGCTGGTCTACATGGCCATAGTCAAGCGTGCCATTTTGGAACAAAGGCATGAGTGTATCAAACACATCTTGTGAGCTAATTGTTGGTTGTTTTTTACATTCAAGTAGAGGGAAAACTAAATTTTCAGCAAATACCACATCTCCACTCATAATGATTGTGTTCATCAATGGATGGCAGAAACGATATCCCTTACTTTTAGCATTATAACCAACAAATATATATTTCTTTGCCTTGTCATCAAGTTTGTGACATTGTCGTAGAGGGGTGTGAAGGGAGGTAGACGTTTATCTAAAAGATTCACGCTAACCTATCCATGTGATTGCACGCAAGGTGCTTCTAAGTATGCTTTAGGTCTTGGATTGAATTTTTAGTTTATGAATGATAAAAGCTATAATTTTCTAATCTATTCGAGTGTAATTTAAGAACTAGATTCTTAGGACTTCGAGCCGTAAGGAAGTGCATTTTTATATCTAGCTACAACTTCTAAGTAAGAAGGCAAAACTAATTCCTCACTTGATATTTTATCTTTAACTATATCAATTGCTTCGTTTTTAATTTGATTTGAATTAGTTTTTCTTATTAAATTAGGTGGAAATAGATCTTCTTTGTTATTTGGTTCTGGTAACACTATAGATAGTAAAGGTCACACTTTGGAAAGATTACGATCGTACTCTAATGTATGTAAAGTGTCGTCAACTATTTAATCTTTAACTATTTCTATTTCTTTATTAAACGTGCTATCAATAGAAGATGGAAGAAGTGTTCCTATAATAAAGTTATCTAATTCTTTGCTATTAATATCAGAACTGCTTGTAGACACTAATTTAGAATTGCTTGTAGACCCTAAATCTTTAGACATATGAAATCAAAATGTAAAGAACGTAATTGAATTGCAGAGTAAAAGTATAAGGAACTTCAAGATTAATCTATTTAAGCATATACAAATCTTTATGAAGAGTGCTTATACAATTCCTTGTGAATAATCCTATACAAATTAATAGTTCTAAATGAACATAAAATGCTTCAATCTTTAAATGTTGCAATCTCGTAAACTCGTAATCTCATAAGCTTGTATTCTCCTTTGCAATGATCTGAAAGAGACACATTAGCAACATAAGTATGCTTTTAGTAAATATGAAACACTCATTGAGTACTTTAACATTCAATTCATAACTTAAACCTAAACTAACATATGTATACAAACACTTCTAATTTCCTAACTTTAATACATATGTAAACATTTATTTAAATGTAAACATACATTATACAGAACTTCAATATCTTTTATGCATACATGCATACTTACACATGCACTTTCATATCATACATGCTCATGCTTACACATGCATTCATGCACAAACATTATTTTTCACTCATGCATACTACACACTCTCACATGCATGCATACTTACACATGCATACTTATTCATTTACATACATGTATGAACACTAATTACTCATGTATACATGCATACTAACATACATATTTATGTTCATGCATATTCATGCATACATACTTACACAGACATGCATTAAAAACTCATGCACTTACTCTTAATTTGCATGGGCTAACTAGTATACATAAGCATGCATACTAACATGTATTCAAAAACTACTCTCACTTATGCTCATGTTACTCACATACTTATGCATGTACATGCTCTCATGCCCACACATGCACTTCATAAACATGCACACACATGAACTTTTATGCATACATGCACACACATGCACTTGTTTGCATACATGCACACACATGCACTTTTATGCATACATGCACACAATACACATGCATACACATCATTTCACATGCATATAATCATGCATCATCACTCATGCATACATGCATACATATATATACCATGCACTAAAATATAATATGCATGCACTTACTTTCATGTATTGATACTTATATATGCATGCATACACTCATATATGCATTATGTTTACTAACATGCATACATGCATCTAAATAAACATAAACTTGCATACATGTATCACGTATCTTAACATGCACTGCATACATACGCTAATTTTAAACTTAACATGCACATGCATTCATATGCATCACAACACATGCACACTTATATGCCATATGCATATACTCACTTATGCATATGCTACTCATGCATATATGCATACATGCAACAAACATGCATACATTCACATGCTTTCATAACTTCATATGCATAGATACACATATATTAATCATGCTACTTACTATAATAGACATGCATAATCATGCATCTTACATCTTATGCTTACACATATATACAACACACATACGATGAATACACATGCACTCTACTTGCTAGCATACATATGCATATATGCATACATGCTGTCAGGGGAGCACTGGATCGTGCTCTCCGACTACACTAGGCAAGATTTCGGAAATACACTTATGATTACAAGGACACCCACGTAAGGAAAATGATACAAGGATATGTAATTGATACAAGATTTCCCACAACTTGGGAGCAATAGGTATGGATAACTGGACTAGAGATGATACAGGAGATCCCACAACCCGGGACCGTAAGTATGAGACAAGATATCTCGACTACAAGAATTCCCTTCAAGGATATGAACTAGATACAAGAAAGAACTCAACAAGATCTTGTACCACGAGACTACAAGAGGAAAAGACTAGATGTCCAAGATACAAGACTAGACAAGACTAGAGCAATGGACAAGACAAGAACTCAAACTTGAACTTGAAAGTACTTACTTGGTGATTAGGATCCCTTGAGCTCCCAAGACTGGCATTGGCAAGACTAATTATGAATGTGGTCAACCCCTCCTTATATAGGTTTTCAAGGGCGGTTCCCAAGGGTGGTTGCAACTTGATGATGTGATCATGATATCATCAACTTGAAACAAGACCTCTCAGTGTCCAAATTCAGCAATTAGACAGTCGATCTTGGGGTTCTGGCACATTCCAGACGCAATGGAAGCATTAATTTCTCCAAAATCTGAGCCAATGATGAGATATAGAAATTGACATGGAATCTAAGGTTGAAGATGATTTTCTTTGTGTCCATGACATCACCTCCCCCTCAATCGACGAGTTCCACGAGTAGCGTCCATGTTCTCTAGCTTGGGTTTCATTGGATTCTTCTTATGGAATTCTCGAACCTTGATTTTTGCTCTTTGAATATTTTTTGTAAGTTCCCAAGTACGATCACTGGCATCATACCCTTTGCAATGACTAAAGTCTTCCAATCATCCTCGAGAGATTATTGAATCTAAGATATGATCAATCTTGAACTCTTCATGATCCTTAATCTTGAAAGGTGGCGAAGGACTGGGTCTCCCTTGAGCTTCCTTAGGTCACAAGATAGGTCCTTTGAGCTTTTAGTGGTGCTTTGTAGTGTTTCCAAGATCTTTGATGGAGTTTCTTGAGTAAGCACACCTCCTTGATTGAACATGAACTCCTTGTCCTTTACCTTCTTATTATCTTCATAATGTGTATGCTCCATATCAGTTGTAATGACTTCTTGGGCTTCAAAGATTCTTGATTCAGATTCTTGAGGAATAGTGTCTTCTTTGTTCAAGACTTCTGACTCTTGGACTTGGATCTCTTTTAACAACTGATTAACACATTGAATTGCTTGATTGATAACATCCTCCAAGGTGTTTGCTTGAGGCATGGATAGCAAGAGATATTTGACTTCAGGATTGAGGCCACTTCGAAACTGATTAACCATGTAGTCTTCTTGATATGTAGTTCCACGAAACAACATCTTGTTATTCAAGGCATAGTTTGAAACGGATCGATCATCTTGTCGTAGCAATCTTTTCATCTCTTGGACATGTCCGATCAAGTCATTTATGGTAGATTGAATCTCCTTGCATACGGAATCCATGGTGCCTGATCTTGATGAAGATAGTCTTTCCAAAATGTTAGGGGAGCACTGGATCGTGCTCTCCGACTACACTAGACAAGATTTTGGAAATACACTTATGATTGCAAGGACACCCACGTAAGGAAAAATGATACAAGGATATGTAACTGATACAAGATTTCCCACAACCCGGGACCGATAGATATGGATAACTGGACTAGAGATGATACGGGAGATCCCACAACCCGGGACCGTAAGTATGAGACAAGATATCTCGACTACAAGAATTCCCCTCAGGGATATGAACTAGATACAAGAAAGAACTCAACAAGATCTCGTACTACAAGACTACAAGAGGACAAGACTAGATGTCCAGGATACAAGACTAGACAAGACTAGAGCAATGGACAAGACAAGAACTCGAACTTGAACTTGAAAGTACTTACTTGGTGATCAAGATCCCTTGAGCTCCCAAGACTGGCATTGGCAAGAATAATTATGAATGTGGCCAACCCCTCCTTATATAGGTTTCCAAGGGTGGTTCCCAAGGGCGGTTGCGACTTGATGATGTCATCATGATATCATCAACTTGAAACAAGACCTCTCGGTGTCCAAATTCAGCAATTAGACAGTCGATCTTGGGGTTCTGCCACATTCCGGACGCAATGGAAGCATTAGTTTCTCCAAAATCTGAGCCAATGATGAGATATAGAAATTGACATGGAATCTAAGGTTCACTCTCTCTCTACTTCTTCAGCACGCCTCAGTCAGCATGCATCTCAGATGGGCGTCTGGCCATCGTGAAGCTTTCTCCAGTGATTATCATGCCAGCTTCTTCGTTAGCCTTCCTTCCTAAATTCTAAGTGAGCTTCTAATGCCGCCACTATTGATGTATAAAACACCACAAGAAATGAATCAATGTGACACTAGAACACCTCTATGGTCACCATTAACTCATTGCCACTCCAAACTTTGAGAAATGATAGCCAAAACCAAGAACTTTACTTCTTCAGGTTTTTCTAGTCACTAAAATGACATACCTTTAGTATTTTGCTAATTTCTCTTAGCTCAAATATTATTTCTCCAAGATCTTTTAATGGATGAAAGTAGAAGATAGAGATTTCCAACAAGCTATCATATGCATGAAACGAATCTCTAGAACTCAAGTTATGGCCTTCACAAGATGACCCTGTATGACTTTCCAAAACTGGAAATTTTGCCTGTTTTAGTAAATTTCGCTGTCTAAAAATAAAAATTCGATGCCTAGCATCGACTTGCAACCAAAATAAAACACAGACTTATTAGCACAAACTCGATGCCAGGCATCGAGTTGCTTGGAAAACTTGAACTTTTGAATTCATCACACAGTAGACAAGCATGGAGATGATGGAGAGAGTCTCATACACAAAACTTTAACTATTTCTTCTCATAGCTATGAAAAACTCAGAAGTTTTACAGATGCTTCCTCACTCAGAGAAGCCCGACTATACTCAGTCATACAAAATGAACTCCTTCTCACATTCTATCACTCTCTTCCACTTCTTCTCTCTCACCACGTCAGTTGATACAAACTAACTTATTTTCTCATTCTCGTGACTTTTAAAAACTTCTAGAACTAAAGTGAACTAACTTTACAAATATAATACACTTGTGAATTTGTCCCTTCACATAGGCATGTAGTTTTATTCTAAAGTTTTGATCTTCAAATGTATGTCCTATTAGTGATTGTATTTCCAACAGCTCCCCCTCAATCACTAATTGACATTCTCTGTTCTTTCATATCTTCTTCTTTTCTTTTACTCCTGCCATGCTTTTGAATCTGCTGGTCTTCATGCCATCTAAGCTCTTTGTCATTATGTCTGCTATCTGATCTTTAGTAGAAATGTACTCCGCTTCAATCTCTTTCTCCATTACCTTTTCTCTCAGGAAATGATAATGTATCTCTATATGTTTTGTTCTTGCATGAAATACTGGATTTGCTGCAAGATAAAGTTAACTCATATTATCTCCATGTATTTTATGTATACCTTGATCAATGCCCAAGCTTTTGAATAGTGTCTGCATCCATATGACCTCCTTAGCTGCTTCCACAAGTCCTTTGTACTCAGCTTTAGTTGATTATAATGCTACTGTATGTTGTCTTCTGTCATCCTAATTACCTACCCAGTCTGAGTCACTATATGCTCTCAACTTCAAATCTGATGTAAAAGGATACTATAATCCTTCCTTTATAGTTCCTTTGATATATCTGAGAACTCTTTGACCTGCAATCCAATGTGGGTCCTTTGGACAATGCATGAACTGTGATAAAACTCCCATTGCATAACTAAGATCAGGTCTTGTTAGTGTAGCATAAATCAAACTACCCACAAGAGATTGATACTTCCTCATATCTTTGTATTCTGCACCATCATATTTACTGAGCTTGTGATTAACTTCAAGTGGAGTTGAAGCTTCTCTGCAATTTTCCATATCAAACTTCTTCAACAAGTTTGAAAAGATACCTTTCTTGTGATACATATATGCCATGATCTGTATAAGTGACTTCCATTCCAAGAAAGTATGATAACTTTCCTAGATCACTGATCTTGAATTCTTTTTCAAGTAATCTCTTTACCTCCTTGATTCCTTCATCTGAAGTACCTGTGATTATAATGTCATCTACATAAATACAAATGTAGATTGTACCTTCCTCTGTTCTTTTGATGAGTAGACTTGGATTTGCTTTTCAACTTTGATATCCAGGGTCATTGAGATACTTCACCAATCTATAGTTCCATGCTCTTGGAGCTTGTTTCAATCCATAGAGTGCTCTTCTTAACCTGCAAACAATATTTGGATACCTGGAATCTATAAACCCTTGAGGTTGTTCCATGTATACCTCATCTGATATGTATCCATTCAAGAATGCATTCTTTATATCCAATTGACTTAGGTTCCATCCTTTTGAAGCTGCAATAGCAATGATTGTCCTTATAGTTGACATCTTAGCTACAGGACTGAATGTCTCATCATAATCTATGCCATAGGTTTGGGCATAGCCTTTCACCACCAGTCTAGCTTTGTATCTAGCTATACTTTCATCTGCAAGCTTCTTCACTTTATAAACCCATTTATTTCCAATTACTTTCTTACCATTTGGTTTAGGAACAAGTTCCCATGTCTTGTTCTCCTCTAGTGCATTGAATTCTTCCTTCATTGCTTCTTCCCATTGTTTCTTACCTTTAGCTTCATCATACTTCTGAGGTTCTTCATCATCTTTGACCATAAATGCATAGTTGTTCTGAGTTATGTAAGAAGTATCATAAGAATACCTTTCTGGTTGTCTTCTTGTCCTGCTTGACCTTCTTGGTTCACATTCTTCATAAGTATCTGGATACACCTCTTCATCAAATATAGGAGCTTCTTCATTCCTTCTTGTTAATCCACTTCTGGATGTACTTGCTTGCATATAGTCTTCATCTCTATTTACCTGCACAATTGATTTTCCTTTCTCACATCTTCTTACCTCTTCTTCAAATTCTTCAGCTGTATGACTTTGATCTGCATACCAACTTTTCCGTTCATCAAATGTAACATCTCTAGAAACAATAAATTGTTTTCTTAGAGGATTCCACAACCTGTAACCCATCTGCTTTTCATCATAACCAATGAACACATATTTTTCTGCCTTTGGTTCAAGTTTATGTCTAAGTTGTGATGGCACATAAGCATATGCAATTGATCCAAACACTCTACAATGATCTAGTGTTGGTTTCTTACCCCACCAAGCTTCATATGGAGTCATTCCATTGAGAGCTGCACATGGTAATCTATTCACAAGATATGTAGCTGTATTTACAGCCTCAGCCCAAAGATAATTTGGACAATTCTTCTCCTTCAACATAGCTCTAGCAAACTCAACCAAAGTCTTGTTTCTTCTTTCTGCTACACCATTTTGTTGTGGTGTATACCTGCAAGTTATTTCTCTCTTAATACCTGCATTCCAAAGATAATCATTGAACTCTTGGGAGAAGTATTTTCCCCCTCCATCAGACCTCAGTCTTTTAAGCTTTTGACCTGTGACTCTCTCTGCATATGCATGAAAATGCTTGAAAGCTCCAAACACTTCTGATCTTTCCTTCAAAACATATAATGTTATCCATCTTGTAGCATCATCAATGAAAAGAACATAATACCTTGAGCTACTGATAGATCCTTCTTTTGTTGGTCCCCATACATCTGTATGAATGAGCTCTAGTAATCCATCATGTTTGAATCTTTTCTTCTGAAATGGTAACCTGTGTGCTTTTCCCATTTGACATGCTTCACATTTATAAACCATATGTTGACTCTGTACATTTGGTAATCCTAGTACAGACTGATTAGCAACCATAGCTTTAATTCCTCTTTCATTGAAGTGACCTAATCTCTTATGCCAGAGATCAAGTTCTGTAATCACTCCTTCACCATGTGTGAGCAAAGCTTGACCAATGTTCCCTTGTACTCTTAAAGTAAAGATTCTACCTTCTTTCTTACTAGAGACAATCTGATTATATCCATTCTCTCTATCTTCAACAAATACTCCTTCATTTGTAAACCTGACTTGAAAACCTTGTTCAACTATCTGTCCCACACTAATCAAGTTTTTAGGTATTGTAGGAACATAGAAAACATTGGATAGCAAATCTGCTCCACTCTTGCATTTCACTTTTCCAATTGAATGTACACTATGTCTTGTATTATCACCTGTTTGAACTGTATGACTAGAAATACCTTTTTCCAATTCTGACATCAATTCTATGTTTCCTAACAAATGATTAGAACATCCAGAGTCAATGTAAAATACCTTTAGATCTTCTTTATCTGAGGTGCTGATTGAGTTCATCATCAATGATGTATGACTTTCATTCTGTGTGTCATTTGCATAGTTGTAGTAGGTGGTGTTGTAGGATTGATTCTGTCCCCAACTTCTTCCTCCACCTCTACAATAGCCTCCTCTTTGACTTTGTCTACCTCTTTGAAAATTACTTTGATATCTTCCACCTCGACCTCTGCTATTGTTGTTTTGAGTCTGGTTTGATCCTTTTTGGTTATGCCAACAGTCATGAGCCAAATGATTACTAAATCCATAGATCCAGCAAGCCTTCTTGTTGTTATTTTGATTACCTCTTCCTTTTCCAAAAGCTCTCGGTCTTCCTCTGCCAGTGCCTTTACCTCTTGCATAATAAACTTGAGAACTCGAGTCCTCTTCATCCTTTGCTTTACCTTTATCTCCTTTCTTCTTGTTCTTCATGTACATTGCAGAACTTTGTCCTTTATCTCCATCTCCCTTCAAGTCTTGCTCATATGTGAGCATCAAGCCAAGCAACTGGTTCAAATCTGGAACATAATGATTTAATGAAAGTTCTGTTGATAAGACAAAAGGTTTCCACCTTTCATCCCCTCTCAAACCTGCAAGTAGTTGAGCAATCACTCTGTGATCTTCAACATCTTCATCTATGGATCCAAGACTATCTGCTAGATCCTTCATCTTAGTGACATAATCACTAATACTTTGACTTGGCTTCTTCTTGAATGTTGTAAACTCTGACCATAGACTTGCTTTCCTTGCTTTGGTAGTACTTTGGAAATGATATTCCAATGCATTCCATATATCTTCAGATGATTCCAATCCTCTGATGTGTGGTAGCAAATGATCAGAGATTGTATTGTAGATGTAGGCTTTTGCACTTGCATCCTTCCTCTGCCAATGCTTTAAAGCATCAAGTTCTTCTTTCTTTGGTCATCTTTCATCTTCAAATACTGGCTTCTCTTCTTCACTTGTTACATATACCATGAGATCCTTACTCATAAGTAAGGCTTCCATTCTCATTACCCATCGGGGGTAATTATCTCTGTCCAATTCATCAATGGAGATATGATCTACCATACTCCTTTCCTTCTGCTGCAACCTGTGAGCTTAAAGGATAAAGAATAATACCTTTTGGAGTTCTTTGTGTATGAATATACTTTTGAAGTAACCTTTTGATGCCTTGTGTCTTCAATTTCTTCACCTTTAAAACTTTAATGGAAAAATTTCCGCAACTTCTCGTACCTTTTCCGCCTTCTCCTCTTTAGGATCTTTTTGCTCTGATACCACTTGTTGATGTATAAAACACCACAAGAAATGAATTAATGTGACACTAGAACACCTCTATGGTCACCATTAACTCATTGCCACTCCAAACTTTGAGAAATGATAGCTGAAATCAAGAACTTTACTTCTTCAGATTTTTCCAGTCACTGAAATGACATAACTTCAGTATTTTGCAAATTTCTCTTAGCTCAAATATTATTTCTCCAAGATCTCTTAATGGGTGAAAGTAGAAGAGTAGATCTTTCCAACAAGCTATGATATGCATGAAACGGATCTCTAGAACTCAAGTTATGGCCTTCACAAGATGACCCTGTATGACTTTCCAAAACTGGAAATTTTGCCTGTTTTAGTAAATTTCGCTGTCTAAAAATAAAAATTCGATGCCTAGCATCAACTTGCAACCAAAAGTCGATGCCGGGCATCGACTTTGAGCTTTTTTAGCCACTTTTTCAGCACCAGAATTACCCCCTTGAACACACACATATACAAGACCACTTTTATGTGGGAAGTCGATGCCAGGCATCGACTTTATGCTGAAACTCGATGCCAGGCATCGAGTTGCTCCACAGCCATCATCTTTTCAAGAAGATTTAGTAGGAGTTGGAACTCAGAAAATAAAACACAGACTTATCAGCACAAACTCGATGCCAGGCATCGAGTTGCTTGGAAAAGTTGAACTTTTGAATTCATCACAGAGTAGACAAGCATGGAGATGATGGAGAGAGTCTCATACACAGAACTTTAACTATTTCTTCTCATAGCTATGAAAAACTCAGAAGTTTTATAGATGCTTTCTCACTCAGAGAAGCCCGACTATACTCAGTCATACAATTGAAATCCTTGTCACATTCTATCACTCTCTTCCACTTCTTCTCTCTCACCGCATCAGTTGATACAAACTAACAAATGTATGTCCTATTAGTGATTGTTTCTCCAACAGCCAAAAGACCTAATCTCTCTCTACTGTCTCTCTTAGCTTCCAGCAATCCTCCCTCCACTGTGCACACACTGCACAAAAGCCAACCAAGTTTTTATCTCTGTCTCTGAGCAGAGTGCGCTAACATGAACGCCGCTAATCTTTGTCAGAACGGAGAAGTGGGCCAATAACCTCCTCCTCTCTCTCTCTCTCCTACTCTCATAGTCTAAGGTCAGATCTACCATGCGCGAGAGCAATAACCAAATAACCATCTCTCTCTATCTGGTACTGCATGAATGCATTAGAACTGCCAAGGAAAACCCTATGTTTCTCACTCCAACTGTGTGTGATATATGCTTGCTCTATTTGTACCTAGAGGGGGGGAAAGAAAAGAAGTGACTATCTCTCGCTCATCCGTCTACTGCTATCTCTGTTCGCACGCCAGAAGGTGGGGGGAAAGAAGGAGAAATCTCTCTCTCTCTCTCTCACTCTCTCTCTCTCAGCTTTACGTACGTACCCGAAAGAGACACATTAGCCAAAGAATGATTTTTAGATTTACTTATATACTTTTGACTTATGCATGCACGCCACCCAAGTTCCCATCCATACCTTTTTAGTTAACTTACATGCATATCATGCACATACTCACTTTAGCATGCACATGATTCTTAGTTAACTCACACACACAAACACACACACACACACACTTATCTAAATTTACGTATGCACATTTTTCTTTTTATTTATAAAAAACGATATAATCATTAATCAATTAAATTAAATATATTACTTAATTATTAGGTTATTTTAAACCTAGTTTTTATATAGCTTTTATATATGATTAAACGTTAAAGCTTACAAAAGATTAAAATTAGTGTTTTTAGGAGCTAAATTATATAATAAAAACAATATTATTTCTTATTTATTACCCACATAAATATACTTATGTTTAGGTAAACAAAAACACACAATCATATGGACATCAGTGCATACAAATATATCTTTTATATACATATGCAAATACATATATATTACAAAAACTATTCTCATTCACTCACATAGATATATAATCACATATCTTCATTAAGTGCATTTCACATATACATATAGGTTCACAACCCTATAATCATAGGAACATATAACTATCTATTAATAGTTAACCTCATATGATCCTGAACACACACAAACTCACTAATGGACATAAAAAAATTGAGCCCAAGTAAGAGTTCAATTAATCCTCTATTCTGAATATAGTTTCCTCTTTTTCCTGCAGATAACCAAGAAAAACATTAGCCATTTTAAACTAATGCATTAAAAATTCTGTGAGAGAGATATCATTTAACTGACTTTAAAGCAAAATATTTTTATTTTTCCATATGAAAATTCGAGTGAGGAAATCCTTCTGACAGCTGCACCCACCAAATCTGCACATCACCCTGGATGGGCCAACCTGTAGTTCAATAGGAAAGCAGTATCAAATTCTTTTGGAAAATGTTTCTTAGATTATTTTCAAACTTATATGAAATATGCTCTTAAAGGTAAGTACAACTTTTGATAGTCAAGAAAACTTTTAAAATTATGCAAACTTGGATCACAAACTTTTCATTGAATGTATGAATTTGAAAACAAGTTCTAGAAATTCCTATAGAAGTCAATGAGACAGTTGTGGTACTTGCTCTTCTATTAACCCATTCAAAAGTAATACATATTTTTATATAAATGTTATATCCTTCATTCCCTAGACACTAGCCATAAGATGCATCTAACTAACTCCTATATAGCATAGATCCATCTCACATTGCCCGTATAGTATTTTAGAAGTGGTTTCGAGACCACAACTGAATCATAATAACTTTTTTCTTTTCTTTTCTTTCTTTCTCTCTCTCTTTTTTATATATATGTATCTCATAATGCAGCAACCATTAATGTATTTCTTTATGCATCTTTCTTTTCTTTCTTCGCAACCTTTTTGTTAAGGGGAAAGGCTTAACCCCTATTCAGAGTAGAGGTTCTAGAGGAATGCTATAGTGGGAACTAGGATCTCATTAGCTAAATGGTTTGGAAGTTAAGGTAGCCTACCTATATAAAATAAGCTTACTTCTGCTAGGAGTCGCAAGTCAAGTGTTCCCTCTCCTATCCTTATGAAAGCCATAGGGTCTCTAATTCTTATCTTCTCTTCATACACATTCTGTGTACTCAAGTCAAGAAGACTCAAGGACTCGTGCCAATGAGACTGTACCTCTATTGCAACACAAGTGCATATAGTGAGAAATTAACACACATTTAAATGTCAATCCGATCGAACGACCTAACCAAGTGTATTAGGACATGTGCACACATGATGGAAAATGAAGTGGCTCAGCTCCTATGAATGAGAAAAGACTAATCCACCTCTCAAGCTCACTGAGAAACTGAAAGTGTCTGCCGTGATACCTCTTACAACAGTTTTCAGAAAATCAAGGATTTCTCCTAGCTCCAAACTCCGAATATAGTCAATAGGGTACTCGTTTCAAAGCTCTCGACAAGATGCATCTATTGGAAGTGGTCTCACTTGGTCTTGATAACTCTGCTTCAAGTTATGACCAAAATAGTGAATGGCGGGAAGCATCCACACTCACGCCACAACTCCTACAAGCTCACACACACACCACAGTAGCTCAAAAACAGTGGGGAGGAGTAGATAACAGTCTTACACACACATTCCAAGCATCACACACACATACAAGATCAAATAGAAGATGAAAATCTGCAAGAAAGAGGCAAATTCGAAATTTTGGAGAGCTCCTTCTTCACAATGGCAAAAAGTCTCTACAAAGAGTCACTAAGTGACTTATATACATGTGCCCTAAGTTTGGTCTTTTCACACAAGAGACCGGCACTTTATTCCAAAAAAGTGAATTTCCTACTTATTTACAAGGGATATTTTACAACAAATTGGGATTATGCATCTAGAGGACTCCTCTATTGCATTTACATGGCTTTGAGAGAATTCTCTAAGACCTCGAAGAAGAAAAATTATGCCCATTAATTTGAAAATTTTGGGGCTCTTTGCTTGTGCTCCTTTGTTCTGCAACACTCTCCCCCTCTTTGTCTCTGTCGTCCCTTGACAGGCTTTAGCTTCTCGTCGACTGCTTGCTTAAGTCTTCTGAATACATGCACCCAGTGGTCGAAGCGGCAACAAGGACTGTCAAACAATTGGTTATCTTATCTGAGGTATGTCCTTTGCTTCTGTTTTGCCCCTTGGTATTCCGTATATCACATATCTGGGTTGCTATATTCAGTTGGGTTGCCACACACGCCACCAGTGACCTATGTCTTGCTTGTGGTCCTCTAATTTGTCCTGGTTGCACACATGTGACCCTGTGGTATTGTTTTGAGCCTATTTACTTTCTTTTCACCGCACGCTGTCATCGGAAGGATTACTACCTGCCAATTATTGTCTTGCACTTCTTCATGTATAGTTCCTGGCCCTAGTCCATTGTCGGAGTGATTTACTCCCACTAATTTCAACCTTGGATGAGAAAAATGGAACCCTTGTGAAGAGAGATGAAGTTCGGAAATATTCGAGTGCATTACTGGATCCTATGCTCTCAAGCAAAATTTTATGGGTATTGATGATGATATGGCTTAGCACTGGGATCCAATGCTTATAGCTTGGAATAAAGAGAAGTCCATTAGCTCATATGATAAGAGCTTTTCACTTTTGAAATAACTCGCTAACCAAAGAAGATACTAGAAACAAATGACTTTGACGACACACGATGAGCGGAAATGATGCACATGCAAAGGACGAGAGAGCTCGCGACTGAAAAAGGCATCGAAAGGGAAGAGGAGGTGGGCACTTGGCAAAATCTGATCTTGTTTAAATTAAACGTGCAAAAAGGAAAGGAGCAGTTTTACTTCATGATGAGGGGAACGATATATTGATGGAGGAGAGTTCATGCACAGGAGGTCAACTATACTTGATGATATCTGGCACAGATAGATTCAGGATCATAGAGATGAGAGGCGGAAGTGGCACGCATGATTATGGGGGGCTCTGCATGCAGAGCGGAGGCAACCTGAGAGGGCCTTGTAAAGTAATGGAGTCCTTGTGCTCGAATTTCTGGCAAGTCTCGGCATCAGTCTCAAAGGTTGCTTCTTGTCATAGAGGATTTCACTTGAATACTTTAATATCATCAAGGCTTCGGGGTCCACATTTGCAAGCGCAGTTCTCATCGTCCTCCACAGGACGTCCAAGATCTTTTCATATCACTTGTGCTGCTTCAACGTCTACAGCTGAGAAGGAACTTGAAAAACAATTTAAGCTTATTCGAAGAAGACAGAAGCTGCGCAGATCCTTAACTCTCTGAAGAGGAACCGCAGCAGAGATCTTAAAAAAAAAAGGATTCGAACGCGCTTATATCTGCACTGAAGATTGGCAAGTTTATCTGATTTGGTTTTCTTTTAAGATTAGTACTTTGGTTTTTATTTCTGTTTTGTTTTGTTCACATCACAACCGAATAGAGCGCATAAGTTTTGTATTGAAACTTTGGGTTTTGAAGTTTTTAGTCTGCTCTATAGAGTTTGGCCATTAGCAAACTTATCCTTTTGATCTAGACTGCTCTTAAATGATGAAAGTAATCGATTCAGAATTCAATTACTGAGTACAATAGTTGCTGCTCATCAGATTATTAAGCTGATCAGATGATACTTGTGTAACCATGCGATGTTTTGAGAGTTATATCTAAGAAAAATATATGCGAAAGAACAAAGAAGATTTCCTTCACATAACCTGAGACGAGGATAGATTATTTGGTTTATGCATTTCTTTTGTTATCTAGAAGAAAAACGCAGTCGTTTCATGTCTTAAAGAGTTAGCGCAACTGATGATCTATTAGTATGTTCGCATTAATTCAAGTGTCAATTATGATCACTGTGACATACGGATGACATTTTTTCCTTTAGCTTTTCACTCTCTCAATAGCTTTTACATATTTGCTGATATAAATTCTTTCCATACGTCATAATTGCTCAGCATAGATATGATCAATATGAATGTCACGGAACAACAGGTAAAATGTGTTCTTCTCATAAGTTCTCTTCAAACTTTTTAGCGATGCTTAATAACAATCTCAGATGCTCCGATTTGTGCATCGACTTCATAGATCCTAAATTCACGTTCGGAATGAGTTAAATGAATATATTCTCTGAACTTCTTATGGAATTATTAACATAGTTATTCACCATTGGGTTATAATTATTGTCCTTCTTGAGACATGAAGTTTTGCATTTGTTGAATATATTTCTTGCGGATGATTTTATAACTTTGAAATATTAGATCGCCCAAATAAAAAGTCTTTGAAACCAATGGAATTTAACTATTTCATATTACATGGTTTGTCGAGACAAATATCTGTTCATTTTGCATAAAGTAAAAGTTAATTTTATTGAAGGTCAAATATACATCACTTGCAGCCAAAGGGAAAACTCATATCTGATTACGTATTATGGTACGTTTTCTAGGACCCATTCATTTGCTAGTTCGTTGCGCATCACTTTCATTTGCTGATTTCGCAAATCGTGTAATTACTTACTGCATCACCTGTTGTGATTATAACCAAGAATTTCATTATAACCATAAATTTCAATTGTGCACAGTGGTTCGTTTTGACTCACGCTTTTACTTTCTAACAGTATATAGCTTTACAAGCATCACAAGAGAAAAACTAATAAATACTCAGTTATTAAAATAGTTAATCGATTATGAATATTGCGCATTAAAATACTCTTTTTACTACCTATGATATTTCTTTTTTTGTGCATTTCTGATGTTCTGATGTTGATATGATATTGATGCTTTAATCAATCAATTTTTTTAGTGGGCTTCAACGAAACGTTTTTTGATAATATTATCATCTGTACATTCTTTTAAAATATAAGTATCGCAACTTTAATCAAAAGCTGCCAACGATTTTTCTTTTCTGAATAGTTCTGAAGCTCTGAGTTCCCTAAAAAGCATTTCGTGTCTTATGTTCAATATCATGCTGAAACTAACTTTTATGTCGCACATGAAGATGGAGCTAACTACGTGATGCTCTTGACTGTTTGAATCTTATAACTGATCAAGTGACAGAACATTGAGTCTGTGCTGTTTTTTAGGTTTCTATGATGTTTCGTAACAGTAACCACAAGTCAACCAGTCTTAGATATGTCAGAGTACGATATGGATGATAATAGTCTGGAAGAGCATAGAAGATAAGTAGGAAGGATTGCGGAATGCTGATTGATCATATTTTTTTTATCCTTTTGATATACCATGGGTGATAAGGATGCAATCCAAAGTTGCTGGGACTTCCCTCCACTAGTGTTCGACAAGTATTAATAGTATATAAATGTGTACTTAAAAATAAAATGATGCTGCACTTTGATAATTGGTTTTTTTTAGTATTATCAAACAATAAAATATACTTTTTCCTACTTAGAAACTTTGCAAGTTCTTATTTTGACAGGTGCAAAATTGTTTTAGAATATTGTAATATATAAACTATTTTCTTGAGTTACTAAGATAAGATCGGCTCCAGAATATAAAATCCAATATATATTGTGTGGTCACTATACCAAAGAACGTTGGGTACCTTCTTATTTCAGGTAAAATAACTGTGCTAAATAGCATCTAATAGAATTGAGTTATTAGTTTTAATAAGGTATATTTACTAAGGCCATAAGTTTAGGCAAGGTAAAAAGATTTTACTTCGAAAGTATAACACTTGTTGATCACTAACGTATATGAATTTAAAAGAATGTATACTCAAAAGGACGATATATGTACAACGATAGTATTGAAATGAATTTGTTTCTAGCAATTGAATTAGAACAATCTTAGTGAATTCGATTTTTGATTATTGATGATTTAAAATCCGTGTTACATAATTTGCATATTCAATTCTTGCCTATAAAATATGTTTTTCCTTTTGATGAATGAATGGAAAATATTATGACTAAAGAGTGATATCGTTATTGATGTTCCAGATAAAAACGACTAGATTTTAGGAACTTTGCAAACAAATATCAATTCGTTTTAATGTCTTTGAGGTTTTTTTTTATAATTACCTGAGATTACTTAAAGCATCTGACATGCGTCGTTTTTCCGGCAGTCGGCTTGATCCATCGACCGTCGTCTTCGCGCCTACACCGTCCTTCCCATGAAATGTCCTGGTTCTGATTGATCTTTAATTCCACTTCTCAGGACCTAAATGATTCGCGTTGTTGCCTGATGCGTGCCCCGTAGGGGCTTTGGGCAGAGGGTGGGTTTCCGGTGTTATGATCTTCATTCTTTATTGAGTTGTTTTTGACTTTGATCTTCTTCTTCTTTTTTTCTTTCTTGATTCCCCTTCCACACGTCCCTCCTCCTGAACTCTGTCGTCCCCGACAGGCTTTTTGTGGCGACGTGTATAGGTCTATATGGCTGCTTGCTCTCATTGGTTCAGAAGATTAGCGTGACATATCATAAATTCCTTCCATTGGGTTGACTTTACCCCATCCTTTGGTGCTTGCCGATGATCCGCAAAAAAACTCGTTTCATAAGCTACCAGACGTGCATTAAGGTTCGAAGTCATTTTTACAAAAAATTCTGAATCTATTTCGAAGAAGCCGGTGAAAAATGCTTCTTCGAAAGTTTGCATATATGTTGATGGCAAAAACATAATTCAAGAATAATATGCCATAAGTGTTAAGTGGCTTGGAATAGTAGATAGATAAAAAATTAGTGCTTCGGATCCTTGCGTAATGCCGATGAAATTCAAAAAAGTATATTTTGCATGCTGGAAAACTTTGATTACTGTTAGTAGCATACTGAATATTTTATTGGTCATTTTAACTACTAAATCCGGGACTGTAGCATATCTTGCAATCCAAAATTCCATAGTTTTTACCATATACTCTTCCGTTGGTAGGTAGTTATGAGGCGGACTAGGTAACAATGGATAGTTGAGCCACTGATTATTGATATTTCCCTGGCACTGACCCTCCCAAAATTGCGTCCAGGCTCTTCGACGGGATACTGGGCAAAAAGATGGGTTTACCTGAAGCACATAAGGTGATGCTTCCCACTGTACCCGCAGTGTAGGATTCTTTTCCAAAAGCTTTCTTCTCCGTATAGGATCCGCCTTCTCAAATTCTTCTTGGGTATACTTGAATGTATCATGTCTGAAGTGGAGATTGTGGTCCGGATCTTTATTTGTCGTAGTTGTTATATAGTGTCGCGTTTGTTCTTTAAGTAGTCCATATGGTACACTGAAAGGCTTCAAAATTTGGTCCAAATTTTTGCTTTCTATCTTAGCTTCCTTCATAACTGTGATGATTTGATCTTCAAATTCAGCCGTAAGCTGGGACACCAATAGTGCCCTTTCCGATCGGCTTAATTATGCAATTTCCCGAGTGTTATGTTCAATGTGAACCTCTTGTTCCTCCCTTATCGGTGAATGATGTGAGGCGGGAGAGAGAGGATGTACCTCAGTCTCCACAGTAGCCTCTACTGATTTTGGAACTACTGGTGTCCCCTCAATTGATTGCTGCGCCAATTGTTCTTGAAGCTGTTTGATCAATTCATCTTTCTGCTTTATTTCTGCAGTAGCTTGTGCAATAGTATCCTTGTGTTTAAGAAGTTCTTTAGAAACTATATCTAAATGATTGGTGTCTTCTTTACATTGTAGGAGATAACAATTTTCAGCTTTTTTCCATTTAGTTCGTAGGGCAGCTGTGTCATCCATATACCTCTTTTCCCATTTGGCAATGGTGAGTTGCTCCTTTCTGAGCTGATCTTCATACTTAGCTATCTTTGTCTCCAATTCTTTGATATCTTTTTCTGGTCTTTCTTGAACCTCTATTGGCTGATAACTGAGAAGGGCGGTCATGAGTTCTTTATTTCGATTCCTTAAGTTTTCTGCTTCCTCCATGTATACTTTGATCTGTGATTCCAGTATTTTGCTCTGGGTAGCCATTCGCACCTTCTCAGTCTTGCTAGCTTCGTATTTTTTCTGTACTTCTTGTAGTTGTGCTTTTAATCTTTCGTTTTTGGTCATTAACTCATTGCACTGCTTTTTGGCTTCTTGGGCTTCTTTCTCTTTGTTTTTGAGGTGCTCTCTTTCTAAGTTCAATTCTGCTGAAAGATTCTTACTCTTTTCTTGAAGCTCGTGCTTGTCTTGCATTGCTTGATCATAGTCTTCATCAGCCTCAAGCATCAGTTGTTGTGTGTCTAGTGCGGTTCTGATCATGTCTTGTACTACTGGCTTGAGCTGAGCTATGTCGACATTTAACCACGTCCTAGGTATGCTTGGAGCATCACCAGATTGCACCTCTTTTCCCTGCTCCACGTGGATGGTTTCGTTGTGTGGTTGTCTAATTTGTAATTGTATGTTGTGTACTTCTTCTTGTTCATCCAAATCCAGAGCTTTTGTGGCACTCCCTTGAAATGTGACATCCATGGGGGAGGGTTCTGCCACAACCCTTATTGGTGTGAAGGGTTCTTTGTCTTCTACTTTCTCTTCCTGAGGCTCCTTCTTTGGTATCTTTATGGACATTCCGCGAGGTGGCGTAGCCTCCTTGATACGAATAGTGGAAGTCTCGTTAGTTTTTATCACATGCGTACCTTCCTGGTCTGCTTCCTGACTTGTGGTGTTCTTATTAGGATGCGTAATGTGGTCATCCGTTTTTAGGCCTTCTACTTCTTCATTGTAGTTAACTTCATTCAACTCTACCCATTGTCCATCATCCTTTGACTCACTTTGAATATCCACATTTAATAGTGAGTTGTCTGGCTCTTCTTGTGCATCCGAGGATGAGCTTGAATTGTCCAGCCCTATTTCCCTGTACCGATGGACTTTGGTGAGTTTTCTATTCGCTTCCATTTCTTGTTGGGCCTGTTGATAATGGTGGCCTTGCACCGGTAAATTGACTTGTCCTTCCGTATATTGGTGCATCTCTTCTAGGGCCCTAGTTAAGTCTTCCTCTGTAATCGGCCTTTGCTCTTCAATTGTTGTTTTTGGCAGTACATGTGTCCTTTTCATTGTTGGAGCTTCCTCTTCCACTTGCTTGACTTCCCTTAGTCTCTTTGTGCCTCTCATTCTGGGTTGAGAGCTAGTTTCAGCTTCTTCTACTATCTTGACTCCTCTTTTCTTTTTAGGAACAGTGGCAACTTTGGCATATTTCACCAGAGCCGTTGATGATGGCATTTCTTGCAGGTGCTCTCTGATGCCCAAAGCATGATAAATCAAGATAGTTAGAGCCACACTACCGTTGAGGAACTTCTTATTATTCCATTGCTTTTTCGCCTCGAATAACCTTTCTTGTATGTACGGAGTCAGATTAATTTGATTTCCAATCTGCTTGATGGCATGTGAGAGTAACTGAACGATAATCTTTTGAGGGGCCGTGTATCGATGCATATTCGGGAAGCAAAAATGTTGGTGGATTAGTCTGACTTCCTCCTCTATGTCTACCCGGTTAATATCTGTAAATGTCCTGGTTTTTGCACCTCGGATTTCTTCTTTTACCACGGTAGTTCCATCCTTTTCCCATCCAAAGGCTTCCTTAATCAAGTCATGTGTAAATTGAATGACAACCCATTCACCTATTTTATCCATCACTCGAGCCTCAGGCACCAAGGGATCATGCAGTGCTGGCTGTAGGGTATTCATGACCTGTGTGCATCTTTGAAAGTCGGGCTTATAGATTGGCATTTCAAAATATTTATGTATGCCCGCTTTCTTCATAGTGTCTACGATAGACGGGTGTTCATGTAGTACTCAAAAATCCTGGGACATGATTAGAAAGTGATGATCTGTATCCATAATTTTGATCGTCGCCAGGAAGAGATACTCCCCAACTGGTTGATCTTCTCAAAACCAGTGTCCCTTTGCCTTTGTGATACTCTGGAGTGGAAATTCCAACACTTCCTCTTGTACTGTTGCTTCAGAATCTTCAAAAGCCATCTGCACTTGTAAGGAAAAGTGCATTAGCTTCAAAGGAAAGCATGAAGCTGTGTAGTGCATTGTAGTGATTATTGTCGTTCCATCACTCTGTTTCCCATGGTTCTATGAGTGAGATCTCTTACCACATCTTTTTATTTCTTATCCTGAAAGAAAACAAGCGTTAGTATAGCCGAAGGATTTATTTATGTACATAGTATGTCCATTCCTAAGAGAGTTGAAGCTAAGATCTAATTTCTCTTGGAGAATGTGCACCACTAATTTTATCTGGTACATCATGTGCTGAATACGTGGCCTTGTAATGTGGCCCTATTATGCATATTTTAGGTGCAATTGACACTTCATGAGTGCAATTGGAATCTTTGTCATCTGGATGGTCCACTCTTTGCAGTCGCTCGGGTTTCCAAATCCATTTTATTGTTATGATGTTTCAAGTCTTTTCTCTGCTTTTTCGCTCTTTTTGTTGTTCGTTTGTACATTGTGGTAGCTGAGCACTAGAATTGTTGCTTTTCCTCGTTTTCGTATGAGTCTATCTATGCTTTGTCGTTCGACTGTTATGATGTAGTATATCCTCCCACTTTCATATCTCTTGCTTGGCGGTCTGCCTGGCCTGCTTGGGGATCCATATCTGATGTCGTGCTCTCTGAGCTTCAATCAAAGGCTTGGGGAGCCATACTTGCAAGAGTCTTTTTGGTTTGGACTTTGATGAAGCTGACATCTTCATTTCTATTTTCTTCTTAAGAGTTGATGTTGACGTCTGCTCTTCCTTCTTCTGATCTTTACGTACCCATTTCCGTAAGTATCTGAGTGTCGGATTCCATATTGCTGGTCCTTTGTCTGGGTGAGAAGCAGCTTGGGAGTAGGTTTCCTTAGTGTCGTGATGCTCTTCAACTGAATGGAGTAATTTTCCTTCTTCTTTGGAGATTTGAGGGTTTGAACTTTCTACTTCTTCTAGTTTGGTTTCTGAAATGGTTGGACTGGAATCATGTTTAAGTAGCCTTTCTGTGCATTTCCCTGAACTCTTGATGGTGGTGGGTTGGGATAAGGGCTTATCTCCTAATAGACTACAAATTTCTTTGTGCCCTATCTTGGCTAAAATGTATCCTTGAGCTAGGTTGATACTGACTTCATTCTCAATGATCCAATCTTGTCCTAGGATCAAGTCCTCTATTAAATCCTCGTCTCTGCACACTAATAATCTTTGTTCCATGGAAGAATTTCCTAGGTGGAGAGACACTATTGCTGTTCCAATGCATTCTAGGGTTTGACCTCCAATTCCTCTCAATTGGGATTTGGTGGGACTCATAATCATTTGTAGATCTTTTATGACCGTATTATGTATGCAACTAAGTCCTGCTCCTGAGTCTATCGATGCATCTATGAATGTGTATTCTGTCTTGCCGATCCCTAGGTTCAGGTAAGGTTGTGACATGTACGACTTCGTCGTGTCAGAGTCATGAACTTGGTAGTTGGCCATAGGGATAGGCTCTTCTCCTTGGAGATGGCGTTCATCTCGTTGTCTTATCCATTCTTTTCGTTTCTTAATGCGTTCTAGGGCTTCTTGTCGGGCCTCCTCTCTAATCTGTTCTTCCTCTTTCTTCCTATTTTGAGCACCTACTAAATGCGCTAGCATTTGATCCGTCAATGGCTCCATGAACCGTTTGACTCTGCATCCACTTATGTAGTTAGGAAGAATATCCCCATCTAGAGTGGCTAGATTAACCGCTCCACTAGTAGAGATTCTATTGATGATCAGAGGTCCATATCCACGTTTTTGTAACTTCTTGGCATGTTGTTTTAAGGTGTACACCAAGACTAAGTCTCCCTCTTTAAGTCCTTTGTCTTTTATATGTGCATCATAATATGCCTTTTGTCTTCTTTTAGCTGCATAGATTCCTGCCACTGTTTGTAACCTAGTTTCATGTAACTTCTCGATTTGGTCGAGTTGTTGGGATAACTCATGTCCGTTCCACTCATACTGTTGGGCCACTCTCAAGGTTGGGATTAAAAAATCAATCGGCAAAATAGCATTCTGCCCATACACTAAATTGAATGGGGTAGTTCCAATGGCAGTCTTGTATGCTACTCGAAAGGCCCAAATTGCATGATGCAATTGTTTGTCCCAATCCGACCTCCCATTATTGACAATCTTTGTCAATACAGTACATAACACCTTGTTGGAACTTTCCGCTTGACCATTGGCTTGGGGATGGTATGGGGCTGATTTTTTGTGAATCACTAAAAATTCATTCATTAGGGATTCTATTACTTCATTAAGGAAGTGCGTTCCTCGGTCACTCACAATCTCAATTAGTAATCCGAAACGAGTGAATATATTCTCAAAAAGGAATTTAGCAGTGGTTTGAGCATCGTTTTTTCTCGTAGCTTTTGCTTCTACCCATTTGATTAAATAATCTGTGGCTACTATGATGTACTCAGCATGTGATCCTTTGGCTGGTGGGTTGATGGGTCCTATGAAGTCGATACCCCATTTGGAAAATGCTCTCGCACACACCATAGGTCTTAATGCCATGTCATATCTCCGAATTGGGTATTTAGCCCTTTGGCACGTTTCACAGCTTTGTACATAAGTTTCCGCATCCATATGTAGAGTTGGCCACCACAGGCCGACGAAGAGGATCATTTTGACAGTTCTCTCAGCTGAAAAATGACCTCCCGCAGCACCTGCGTGTGCCATCTCTAATATGGGTAGATACTCTCCTTCATGCACGCATAATCGTAATTGGTTATCATTTCCTCTCTTAAACAATTGTTTTCCCATAAGTACGTAATCCTTGCTCATTTCTTCTAGGGATCGTCTTCTAGTTACACTTATTCCTTCCTCAGGCTCTCTGTTCTTTAGGAATTTAACTAATGTTTTACTCCAATTGGGTGCTAGTTGAAAATGGTATGGACATATGATCCTCCGGGATTGTCTCTTGGCATTCTGCACAATTACTCACGTAGTCATGGACATCCTTGGGCATGTCAGGCCAGTACACTCCTAATCTTTTTAACTCTCGAATGGTTCCATAAGTTCCTTGGTGTGTTCTCCATTTGTTCACATGTGCTTGCTCAATTAATTTCTTTTGTTCATCCTCCTCGACACATCTTAGCAACACTCCATTGGGTTCCTTATAGTACACACTTCCAGCAATAATGTGCAAATTTCTTGATTGAAGGATTTCCTTTTTGCTATTCTTATTGATTGAGTGTTGTGGGCCATGGGTGAGTATAGGAATTAATTTCTCTGCCCACTTTGGACATACTTCCAGATTGAACAAGTAAGTATCTAGCAGATCATCGGGTACTCCACTTGGCGGTTCTCCGTGGGTCAACCTAGAAAGGTGGTCTGCTCTTACATGCATGTTTCCCTTTTTTACTACCACTTCGAAGTCGAACTCCATTAATAGTAAGAACCATCTTACTAATCTTCCCGTGTTACAAGGTTTATTGACTAAGTACAGTAGGGCCTGATGGTCTATGAAGAACTTAAATCTATTGGCTAACAAATAGTGTCTAAATTTCTTAACTGCATAGACCATTCCTATCCTTCTCGCTCAGTTGTTGTATAATTCCTTTCAGCTTGATTCAGTTGTCTACTGGCATAGGCAATTGGATGATCTAGCTTTCCCTCATCAGCCGGTTGGGCTAAGATACATCCAATTGCATAATTAGAAGCATCAACGTGAATATGAAATGGCTTGTTCCAATTGGGCATTTTCAAAATTGGGGCCGTGCTAAGTCTCTTTTTTAACTCATTGAATGCTTTCTCGCACTCCTAAGTCCAAGTGAATTGAGTTAAGAGACCATACAGGGGTTTGGCTATTATGGCATACATGTGAATAAACTGACGGTAATATCCACAATGTCCCATAAAGGCTTGTACCTCTTCGCATTCTTTGGTCTAGGAAGCTCTAAAATGACCTTGATCTTGTCCTCATCTGTGGATATTCCATTTCTTGAGACTATGTGTCCTAAGATCTTCCCTTGTCTCACCATGAAGACACACTTTTCTGGGTTTAGGTAGACTCGATACTGAGGGCATTTATTAAATATTTTTCTCGATTCGGGAATGTGATCTCGTCTTTGATTCGAGTATGTACATAGATCATCTACATACACTTCCATACTCTTTTTCAGGAATTCTTTGAAAACATGACACATCAATCGTTGGAATGTAGCGGGTGCGTTAGTGAGTCCAAAAGGCATCACTCTGAAAGCATAGACTCCCCATTCCGTCGCAAAGGCGGTCTTATGTCGATCCTCCGTAGCAATAGCTACTTGGTTGTATCCGGAGAATCCATCTAAGAAGCTATAGAGTTCCTTTCCTGCTACTCTTTCCAATAGATGGTCCGTAATGGGTAATGGGTAGCTATCAGGTATGGTGGCTGCATTGACCTTTTTCAAGTTAATGCACACCCTCAATTTTCCATTTTTCTTAGGCACCACTACTAAAGGTGATACCCACTCGATGTGTTCTATCTCATATATGAATCCTGCAACTAGTAGCTTGTCAATTTCTTCCTTAATTTTCGTTGCATACACCTCATTATACGTATAAGGGCGTTGTTTAGATGGTTTTGCATCTGCAGTCATTGGTATTCGATGAGAACAAATATTGGGTTCTACACCCTTAAGATCCTTATATGTCCATGCGAACACGTCTCGATATTCTTGGATCAGCTATATGAGTTCTTCTTCCTCCTCCTCTGATACATCTTTGCCTATGTAGGTGCATCGCTCTTCTCCGTCTTCCACTGTTACTACAATTTTTTTTGTTTGTTCTTTGTTGTCGTATGCTTCTCCATCTCTAGCCTCTCGTTTAGGCATCTAAATGGTTACCTTTCTCTCTTCTACTTCATATCTTTTAAAATGTTCAGGAACTTCAAACGAATCTGGATCAGGTCCTATTTTACTCATGTCTTCTGCTTGCTTTGGTATCATGGGAGTAGCTTCGATTGCTAAGATCTTGGTAGGTTCCTGTTTCTCTCTGTTTCAAATGGTGTCAGGTAGCTTTCTTCGGAATCAAATTCTGGCTCCATTTCTATACTCTCATATTCCTCTTTCCATTCTTTTTCCACGATTTCCCCTTCATCTACTTATTGAAGGACGACCATATAAAGATTTACATCATAACCTTCCTCATCTATGCACTCGTTCATTGTCAAAACTTCCTCATTCACGCACACATCTAAGGTTGCTAGAATTTCCATCCATCCATGCGGTTCAAAGGTCTCATCTGGAAAGATCTGAGGCATGTACCCTGGGTCCTCTACTGGTCGGTAGTTAGGATGTCCTACCGGCCACATTTGCCTTTTACTCTCCTCCTTCTTGGCCTCTTTGCACATCCATAACTGAGCATCCTCGTGCATCCAATATTGATCGCTCGATCCAGCACTATGCATGGATAGGTCATCTTCCTCCTTGTGTATGGGATTCCATTGTAGTGGAGGGACATCTCGATAAGCAAATGTATGAAAGTTTATCTTGGTTGTATTTCCTTGATGTTGTAGGTACAATGAATCTCTTCCCCAGTCTTGCACTACCTGCATTTGTCTCATAAAGGGTCGCCCTAATATCATTTCGTAGTTGTTGGCCGCTTTTTCAAACTTACAAATGGCTAGTGTGTGTTCGAATTCTACTCCACAGGTGGTTAATTTGATTCTCTCCAATATTCCTAAGGGCTTCTCCACATGGCCATCTGCTAATTGGAGCTTCATGCGTGTGGGTCATAAGGCAGGTTTCCCCCATTTCTCCCAAATCTCCTTGGTAGCGATTCCTACCCCGGCTCCCGTGTCTAGTATAGCCTTGGTCATATACCCATTGTAAGTGACACGCAGACAGGTATTGCCTTCATCACCTTCACTGAACTCTCCCACTTTATCCACTGGGATTTGTATTTTAGACGTGTTCTCTTTTCCCTTTCCTTCCTTTTCTTCTTTCTCTTGCCCTAATTCTAATTGGCTCGCTAATTGTCTCCATAATTGTGGTTTAAGTTGAAGTAATTCTTCCACAGTCAATTTGCATTGTACTTTTGTTTTCTTTAGTTCCGTTAGATTGTGCGAAATTTTTTCTGAGTGTCCTTTTCCTTTTCCATGTACTGTGGGTGCTCGTATTATTATAGACTCCTTTTTGTATTCTCCCATGTAATTAGGCAATGTTGAAATGCTCAGGGTTTCCTCTCTATTTCTATCGAGTCTTGATACTTCTTCATAGACTTCCTCTAGGTTGGTATTTGGTTGATCCACTTCCACATCTATTTCCTCAAAAGGAGGCTTCGATACCCCATTTTTCTTCCATTGTTCTTCTCGAAGTCTATTCCATAATTCCTTCAGCCATTCTGCCTCTAAGTCCGGTATTATTGACACAGGTTCATCTTGGATTTTCATTTGTTCATCCATGTCTTCCTTCCTTCTAAGTTCTTTACCTTTGGATTGGACACATTCTTCGTATTGATCATTTGTTATCCTTGTCTCTGGCAGAGCTGGGACAGTCTTTTCTAGGGTTGCTTGTGCCACCTCTATAAGCTTCCTACATATCGCTAGTCTTTCCTTTTCCAGCTCCCCTTGTGGGTAAAGTCTTTCGTGTTGCTCTATATTCGGCACGATCGTGGCATTCATGGAAGTTACCATCCTAGCCACAGATCTATTTAAGCCATCCAGGTAGATGGGGATCTCCTGGGCATTGGTAGACACATACTGCAAGGAAGTACGGTAATCTCCCTCTACAGTAGTCATGAAATATCTACTTGGTGTTGGACCCTGCATGTCTTTCGAAGCCATGGGTATTTCCTCCTCTGAGTCACTAGAGGTATCTGAATAGGCGGAGTGGTGACTAACCTGGGCAGCACTTCCCACAGAAGATATGACACTTCTTCGACTACTTAGCACTCTCCCTGACCTCAAGTTCATTCACCCTACTAAGACTCTCTAAGTCTCAGAGACTCTCCTTGAGTGGCTCTTCCAATGCCTCAAGTTACGTGACAAAATGCTTCAACCACTCTGGCCGATACCACCTCCGGGCGATATTGCACTGGGCGATACCGATCTGGCCACGATACGATACTTGCTGTAGCAGGCGATACGATACTGAACTATTACCACGATACGATACCAACCATCCTCGCGATACGATACCTGAGCCCTGAGACGATACGATACTGATTTTGGTCACGATACGATACCACCTCTTTTGCACGATACGATACTAGAAGCCCTGCGATACGATACTAGATTGCTCATGTGATACGATACTAGAATATATGCCGATACGATATCAACTTGGTATCGCGATACGACTCCCGACAATGAGACGATACGATACCAAGACAAGTGGCGATACGATACCACCAACTTGTACGATACGATACTAGTTATGATATCACGATACTACACTAGGAAGTGGGCAATACGATACTTCTGGGATTAGCGATACGATACCAAGGTCCTCGCGATACGATACCTAAGAACCGAGGTGATACGATACTGAAGATGGTATCACGATACGAATCAGGCAAGTGGACGATACGAGACCACAGTAGGTAACGATACGATACTACTGGGTAAAGTGAGATCGCGATACCAACTTGGCAATACGATACCAGATTGGTATCGCGATACCAAGACTGGTACCCAACGATACGATACCTTGGCGAGTATCGCGATACACGGGAATTTGGGTATCGCGATACCAAAACTCAACCGATCGCGATACTCAACCCAAAATGTCTCACAAGTCAAAAAATTTAGCACTCCCTTGCTCTTCTCACACACCTCTTCACTCCTAACCCACTGTCCCTCTTACTGAAGCTCAAAAATCAACTGTCTTCCCCCCGCGATACCGCGCATGCATTTAATCACGCATTTGTGCACTTTTAGTGTGTTTTTCTTCAAAATACTGTGTGGAATCTTACCTTAGTATTGTCTAGCTTGCACCTTGAGCTCAAGTTCTAGTTTTAAAGGCCTGAATCGCACGATACTTCACACGCGATACCGGTCGCTGCTCGCAGGCGATACCAGAACACAGTGAAGTGTCAAATGAGTCAAATTTTTTGGTTTTTATACTTTTTGTGACAGAAACTGAACATTACTAATTTTGGGCAAATTTTTGGGCTTTTTTTTTTGTGGTCTTGGCCTAATCCTACTTCACTTCTCTTCACTTCTCCTCTCCTTCTCACCTAACCCTAACTCCTCCTTCTCTCCCTTCCTACTAACCCTAAACCTAAAAACTCATTACACACACCTTGGGGGTGTGAAGTAACAAGTGCTGAAGTGATTGACTACTTGCCACAGAATGAATTCACTTCTACAAGTACGATTCTATCACACTCGATCTATAACCATCACGAAGGCACCTTGGCTGAGTGCTCCCCGACAACGGTGCCAAAAACGTGTGTACTCAAGTCAAGAAGACTCAAGGACTCGTGCCAATGAGACTGTACCTCTATTGCAACACAAGTGCATATAGTGGGAAATTAACACACATTTAAATGTCAATCCGATCGAACGACCTAACCAAGTGTATGAGGACATGTGCACTGTTGATATATTTAGGTAGTGATGTGTGTGAACACTCTAGGACTGCCGGGGCACTTTTTTCCCTCTTTAGGAGGTTTTTTTCCCCCGGCTTGTATATACGCTGATTGCCCTAATGGGCTACTTATCTTTGTACATTCTCTAGTAATACATTCAGTCTTGTGTGTTGTGCTCCAAGCTTCTTCTTCTTCCTTGTGCTGTTTGTGTGCTTCCGCAGACGTCTATCTCCAACAATTGGTATCAGAGCGGGTCGTCGCTTCTTCTAGGGCGCCGTCGACACTGCTCCGTTTGCAGTCTCAGATTCGCACGAAATTTGGTGAGCATACTCAGGGTGTTTCCGAGATCAAAACAGCTTTGCTATGTGGTGCCAAAATCGCGATCTGAGCTCGTTTCGGCCTCCGAACGCACTATCGCAGCACTTGTGCAGGCTATTTCCTCCTTTTGTGCCAAAGGTATATACCAGTTTCTGTTCGCCAGTTTAAGCGTCTCGAAGTCTGCTACAGGTCTAGCAGAACTCGTTTGGGCAGTTCCGTTCTACTTTTTTAGATACAGTCAATTTTCTGCATCAAGGTATTTTAGTCACCGGCCATGGATGAAAGCAGTGATGTATTCCGTATGTTGGCTGTTGAGGATAAGTTGGATGGTACCAACTACCCATTATGGGCTTATATGATGCGACATGTACTGGTTGCAAAAGGATTGTGGAACATTGTGCAGGGTGTTGAAAGACGTCCTGTTACACCTGTAACGACAGGTACTGCAAATACAGGTGTTGGAGCTGATGAAGATGGTGTCGAAGATGATATTCTGCAGATTCCTGTTCGTGCTGCTGTTTCTGTTGCACCTACTGCAGAGCAGATTCTTTGGGATGGCAGAGATGCCCAGGCACATGCATTGATAGCTTTGTCTGTCAAACGTGCCATTATTCCTCACATTCGCTCTTGCAGAACAGCAAAGGATGCTTGGGATACACTTACCACTTTGTACCAGGCTAGGAATGAGGCTCGTGTTGCTTACCTCCGAAAACAGTTGGAGAGTGAGCACATGAATGAAGGTGATTCTATGGACAGTTTTCTTACAAAGATCAAAGACCTGAAGGAACAATTGATTTCTGCTGATGAGGTTATACCAGATAGCTCACTTGTGCAGACCGTTCTGAATGGTCTTCCTGATTCATATCAGAGTTTTGCCTCTACTCTTCGGTTGATGATGAAAGGCAATCCGAATGCCTTGTCATTTGAGGAATTAGTCTTTGTTCTATTGCAGGAAGATCAGTCCAGGCAGAACAGGTCCATTATGCGTGTTGCAGATCAAGCTTTCCTGGCTAGTCAGAAGGGCAAAGGAAAATGGAGCTCTTCTACTAGTAAGCAGAAATCTGCAAATGCTGCACATTCAAAGAACCAAGACAAAGATGAGAAAAAATCAGAAAAGCAGAAATTGTTTTGTAAGTACTGTAAAGGCAATGATCATATCATAAAGAACTGTTCAAAACTGGCTGCTAAAGAGGCAAAGAAGAAAGAGGCTGGAATGGTTGTTGCAGAGGCCTCTACACCAAAAACAGAGTCTGCAAATCTTGTGAAGGAAGAAGAATGGGCGTTTACTACTGTCTGCAGTTTTGACCCATCTTCTCCTGATCAGTGCATGTCTGCAGTACACTCAGATGTTTGGTACTTTGACAGTGGGGCGACCAAACATATTACCTCGCAGCGCAGTTTCTTCTCTTCACTTGAGCCTGCTCCTACAGGGAATACTGTCACATGCGCCAATAACTCCTCTTATCCTGTTATGGGAGTTGGTAAGATCATTCTGACTACTGCTGATGGTAGTTCTTTCACTTTGTCAGATGCTTTATTTGTGCCAGGGATAAAAAAGAATCTGTTATCAGTTTCTGCATTAGCCAAGATTGGCTTGGTTGTGAAATTTGTTGATGACAGGTGTACAGTCCATGATCTCTCAAATGGCGATGTGATTATTGCTTCGGGCATTTTATGTCGTAGGCTGTATAAGCTCATAGACTATGAAAGATCTGTGAATGCTTCGGCATGTGCAGTTCATGATTCTCAGGCTATGTCAGATGCAAAGCTTTGGCATGCACGCTTTGGTCATCTGAATTTTGCTAGTTTGTTATGCCTACAGAAATCTGAAATGGTGTCCTCTTTGCCCAAACTTGAGGCACCTGGAAAACATGTTTGTGAGGGCTGTATTTTGGGCAAAATGCAGCGTTCTTCCTTTCCAAAAGATGGTTTAGTTCGGGCTACGCAGAAATTGCAGCTTGTACATAGTGATGTCTGTGGTCCTATGCAGACACCCTCTTTTGGAAATTACCTTTACTTCGTGACTTTCATTGATGATTTTTCCAGGCATGCATGGGTATATCCACTCAAAGCAAAGTCCGAAGTGTTCATGTGCTTCAAACAGTTTTTGGTCTTAGCTGAAAATCTGTCAGCATGTAAAATGGGCACCCTCCATTCTGATCGAGGAGGGGAATATATGTCTTCAGATTTTAATGCATTTCTGGCTGAACGTGGGATAAAACACCAGTGTACAGTGCCGTATACACCTCAACAAAATGGAGTTGCTGAACGAAAGAACAGGTCACTCATGGAGATGGCGAGGTGCATGATCAAAAGTCAGGCTTTACCACATAGTTTCTGGCTTGAGGCTGTCATGTGTGCAGCATATGTACTGAACAGGTGTCCCACTAAAGCGTTGCAGTCTATCACTCCATATGAGGCTTGGCATGACCGCAAGCCATCTGTTGCTCATCTGCGTGTTTTTGGTTGTTTGGCATATGCATTAGTGCCTGAACAACATCGCAGAAAATTGGATGATAAGGCAATAAAATGTATTTTTGTTGGGTACAGTTCTGAAAGTAAAGGCTATCGTCTGTATCATCCACAGACTAAACGCATTCTGGTTAGCCGTGATGTTGTCTTTGTGGAAGATGCTATTCAACCATTGCTTTCATGTACTAAGGAGACATCTGTTAGCTCCAAAGACATGTATGATACTTTGATGCCTCTTTTTACAGGTGGACAGGCTAGCGCTGGTCCTAATGAGGCAACTTCTCAGCCTTTGCAGGTTTCATATGATGATGCAGATCATTCCATTTCTGATGTAGATTTACATGATGCACTTGTTGATGAGAGAGCTGATATTGAACAAGCAAAAACTATGCCAAAATGGCTGGTGCAGACTTTGCGTGACAACAAATTAGATGCACCTTTGTCATATCGTACTCGTTCAGGATCTCATAGTGCCTCCTTTGCATCAGATTGCTATGCTATGGCTGCATCTAGTCTCTGTGATGAGAATGAGCCTGTTTCTTTTGATGAAGCACAAAATTCAGAAAATTGGATGGCTGCTATGCAATCTGAATATGATGCTATAATGAAGAATGGTACATGGTCTTTATGTGACTTGCCTCCTGGCAAGAAGGCCATTGGCACTAAGTGGGTATACAAGCTGAAGCGTAAACCTGATGGTACAGTTGATAGGTATAAGGCTAGGCTTGTTGCAAAGGGTTATGCACAGGAAAGAGGCATTGATTTTGATGAGACCTTTGCACCTACATGCCGTATGACTACTGTTCGGAGCATTTGTGCACTTGCAGCCCATCATGGTTGGAATGTACATCAGTTGGACATTAAAACAACATTTCTGAATGGTGACTTGCATGAAGAAGTGTATGTTTTTCAGCCCCGTGGCTTTGTGCAGAAAGGGCATGAAAACCAGGTGTGCAGGTTAAAGAAGGCGTTATATGGTTTAAAGCAAGCACCACGTGCTTGGTATGAGAAGATACATGCCTATCTGATTGCACATGGTTTTGAGAACAGTCCAACTGAAAGCACCTTATATGTTAAGCGTGCTAATGATGTGCTTCTGATCATTTTTGTCTATGTTGATGACATGCTGCTCACTGGTCCTATTGAGACACATATTGCTGATTTTAAGGCTGATTTGCATGCCTCATTTGAGATGTCTGATTTGGGGCATTTGCATCACTATTTGGGCATTCAGTTTATGCACGTTGATGGTGGAATGGCTTTGTGTCAAACGAAATATATTGACACATTATTGCAGCGTTTTGGCCTTGAAGACTGTAAGCCTATTGCCACTCCTATGGAGACAGGTTTACGATATAGTCTTCATGATGCTGGAGATGCATTTGATGTTGTTCTCTATCAGCAGGCTGTTGGATGCTTGATTTACTTATACATTACTCGACCAGATATTCAGTTTGCTGTCTCACAGATGAGCAGGTTTATGCATTGCCCAGGAGTCACGCATTGGAAAGTGGTTAAGCGCATCTTTCGCTACTTGAGTGGTACTCGGCTACTTGGGTTGTTTTATCCCAAGGGGGGATCACTACCGCCAGATTTGCATGCTTTTTCTGACTTAGATTGGGCTGGTTGCTATGACACTCGTGTGTCCACCAGTGGTTTTTGCTTCATGCTTGGTAGCTCATGTATATCTTGGTTGAGCAAGAAGCAGCCTACTGTGGCCACTTCCAGTTGTGAGGCTGAGTATAGGGCAGCTTTCACAGCGACTGTTGAGTGTGTGTGGCTCAGACGCCTTATGGCTGATTTGGGTGTTGGCCAGTCTTCTGCCACCACCATCTTCACTGACAGTGAGAGCGCATTGGCAGTTGCGAGGAACCCTGTGTTCCATGCTCGCACTAAGCACATTGAGGTGCATTATCACTATGTCAGGGAGAGGTTCTCTGCTGGGGAGATCAGCTTGGCATATGTGCCCACGCAGGAGAACATTGCAGACCTTTTCACGAAGGCTCTGCCTAGGGAGAAGTTTGAAGCTTTCCGCAAAGCTTTGGGCTTACTTCCTTTTGTGGAGTGATTTCCACATAGCTTGGCACTTCCTTATACATGAGTGCCAACTCCTTGTTCACCGCATCACTCCCAGGGGGGATTTGTTGATATATTTAGGTAGTGATGTGTGTGAACACTCTAGGACTGCCGGGGCACTTTTTTCCCTCTTTAGGAGGTTTTTTTCCCCCGGCTTGTATATACGCCGATTGCCCTAATGGGCTACTTATCTTTGTACATTCTCTAGTAATACATTCAGTCTTGTGTGTTGTGCTCCAAGCTTCTTCTTCTTCCTTGTGCTGTTCGTGTGCTTCCGCAGACGTCTATCTCCAACATGCACACATGATGGAAAATGAAGTGGCTTAGCTGCTATGAATGAGAAAAGACTAATCCACCTCTCAAGCTCACTGAGAAACTGAAAGTGTCTGCCGTGATACCTCTTACAATAGTTTTCAGAAAATCAAGGATTTCTCCCAGCTTCGAACTCCGAATATAGTCAATAGGGTACTCATTTCAAAGCTCTCGACAAGACGCATCTATTGGAAGTGGTTTCACTTGATTTTGACAACTCGGCTTCAAGTTAGGACCAAAATAGTGAATGGCAGGAAGCACCCACACTCACGCCACAACTCCTACAAGCTCACACACACACCACAGTAGCTCAAAAACAGTGGGGAGGGGTAGACAACAGTCTTACACACACATTCCAAGCATCACACACACATACAAGATCAAATAGAAGATGGAAATCTGCAAGAAAGAGGTAAATTCGAAATTTTGGAGAGCTCCTTCTTCACAATGGCAAAAAATCTCTACAAAGAGTCACTAAGTGACTTATATACATGTGCCCTAAGTTTGGTCTTTTCACACAAGAGACCCGCACTTTATTCCAAAAAAGTGAATTTCTTACTAATTTACAAGGGATATTTTACAACAAATTGGGATTATGCATCTAGAGGACTCCTCTATTGCATTTACATGGCTTTGAGGGAATTCTCTAAGACCTCGAAGAAGAAAAATTATGCCCATTAATTTGAAAATTTTGGGGCTCTTTGCTTGTGCTCCTTTGTTCTGCAACACATTCCTACTTGAGTTTTAAATTCATTGTTTCATAATTTTAATAATCTTCCTTTCCTATCAGAAGAATGTACATATCTACACATGAAATGCATTAATAAAAAATATCATATTAACAACTAAAAAATAAGTAAAGTTTAGAACTCTTTCACCTGATCATTTTTATTCATCTTCATCTTCGTCCTCTAGGAAGTCTTTGTCTAATTTGAATTTACTACTTTCTCTTCTTCTAAACAGCTTGATTCTTTTCCCTGCAATCATATTCCTTAACATAGAACCATCAAATTCATGTAATTTATAAGTACCTATTTCATAAATTGAAACAACAACATAAGGTCCGAACCAACGTTTAGTTAGTTTCCAATGTGCATCTATTGAGTATCGAACGTACTATCATACACAAGCACCCAGTCACCACTCTCTATTGGTTATGGTCTCAGTCTATGTTTCTTATCAAAATATATCTTATTTTTCAATCTAGATGTTTTTAATTTTTTTATTGCTGCTTTTAGATTTTTGTTTCCTTGTTTTAATTGTTTAATTCTAAGTGTTAATAAGTCCTCTCTTGAAATATTATCTTTCCAACCTAAACTCATCCAATTAATTATTTGAGTATGGAAGGGAAATATTGGTTTCTGACAATACATGAGTTCAGCTGGCATAAAACTAGTTGTTCTCGTGTATGTCATTCTATCAGCCCAAAGAGCAAATGGGAGATGTGCTTTTGGCTTTGCTGGTACCTACAACTTCTTTACCTAGGTTGTGACTGTCTATTTTGGTGGATGAAGAAGCTTTCCTTCAGGAAGGCTAGATCCTTTGAATGTGGAGATGTAAGCTCAGGTCTATATTGTTTAGGAAGCTATTCACTAGGTGGAAGAAGAACGACAACAAAGAATGGAAGAGAAAATAGAGGAGGAGCTCCAATACCAATAGCAAGAGAAGGCTACAGCCGCTATCGAAGCCCAACAATGGCAATAGATAACAACAGATGATGCTACCCATCCACAACAACAACAATAGTAGATGATAGGCAATGGTCTAGAAGGGCAACCTCAGCAACAACAAATGCATAACCAAGGACCCAGTGGGCAGCAACAACAACAACAACAAAGGAGCCATGAAGGTCAAGGTCAGGAGGGATTGCCCAATCTATTATTGCAACATTCACCAACATGCTGTAAGCCTATTAACCCTCCATAAAATTTATAGCAGGATCAAGATTCTTAACTGTTGACATCCTGACAAACGAAAAATGATAAGTTCTCATAGTTAGGGTCTTCACCTTTGATTTGTTTCCTTGTATTCAACAGGCAACACCCTGATCCTTGGAAGAATCAAGTAGGTAAAGCTCAATTCCCTGCCATAAATTGTTCTTCAATTATATATCCATGGTTTTTTAAGGGTTATCAAGTACAAGCAAGTAGGATTGTGAATGCTGCTCGTCTATTAGCATCATGCTCTCTTTAGATGGAAAAATAGCAAATTGTTCGACCATCATTTCATTCCCAACTAGATCAGCTACATGCAGAGTTGTTGCTTTACAATCAATAGGATGTTGAATTAGAGGATGCATTAGTGTTGGTACAAATAGCAAGCCTAAGTGCTTAGCTATTGTCTCAAATACTACTCATTAAATTAGAACCTCACATGGACGATCACATATGAACATCTCCTTGTTAGTTTAGAAGTATTTACCTTGGATAAGTGTAAAAGAAATAAGGAGCAAGAAATCCTGTACCCATGATTTGGTTGGTAGGAAGAATCAAATCAATTACTCCTAAAGTATAGGAATACTTTTAGGTGAGGGAAATTCAAAACTCAAACCCAAGAAGTGAATATAAATAGAGGTGATCTAATCATAGGGCATGTGTGCCATTTCTGAGAGGATTGAAGCTACATCATTAACCATATAGTAAGCTCAACTCATGTATGAGTATTCCACTAAAATTCACTCGTATCATATGTGCATTATCATATGCTAATTGATACATTCCTTCATGATCAGTTCAGTCTACTGTTCTTTGTTGCATTTCCATTATTTTAATGATCTTGCAGAAAAAATTTCTTTTTGTGTGCTTGATTTTTTGCTCCACTTTAACTTGGTTTAGTTAGAATGAAGTGTCTACTATACAGCTATCAAGTTTCATCATTTTTTGTTCAGCCAATCTTGAGATATGAACTAATGAAGTGGACTATGTTTGCAAATCATCTTGTTCCTAAAATGTCGGGATGACTCCCTTGAGTTGTTAAACTCATTGCTTAGTGTATAGTGCCTCTAAATTCATGAAATAATTTGTTTTAGTTAGTTATACACGTGAATCAGATATGTAGAAAAGCTCTTTGGTCAATTCATACCAGGTTATGAGCTCATAGTAATATGCTGAGCACTTGCATTTCCAAAATAGAAGGTTTCTTCACATATCTAGTACATGCAATTCATCTATTTTGGTACAAACATTTGGGAATGATGTTCAAAAAGTACCTAGTGGGTATAAATGAATTATTGTGAAGCCAAAGGAGTCTACTAAGCATCCCTAGAGTCAACTTGGAAAGTGTAGAGCAAGTTTTCTGCAACATCAGCTCATCTCTGGAGCCTACTCCTCCATCTCCTCACAGTGGTATCAAAGAAACAACAAATCAACATGGGAGATGGATTTCCTTCATCCATAGGCAAATTGGATCGAGGTAATTACTTAGCTTGTTCACTTAGAATGGAAGCTTATCTTCAAGGAAGAAACCTCTACTGTTACATATCTGGAGATGAGATGATTCCAATTCTCAAAAGCAAAGGATAACCAACTCAAGAAGAATAAGAGAGGTTAACCACATGGTGCTCAAAGGATGCTCTAGCTAGGTCATACATTCTTAACTCAATCTTTGATTTTTTACTTCCCCGCATCAAGAATTGCAAGAATTCACAAGAGAATTGGAATACTCTTGAAGAATTCTTCTCATCAAGCACTAAAGCAAGGAAAAACCAACCATGGACGGAGTTCACCACACTCAAGAAGATGCCCAAGCAAAGGGTGATTGATTTTTTTACCAAGACGAAGGACCTAGCAGATCAACCTGGGAGCATTGGAGAAGTCATTGATGAAGAGCAAATAGTGAGGCAAGTGATCAAAGGAATAAAGGCAGATGAAAAATGGGAAGCCTTCACCACAACCGTGGACCTATACATGGATATGTAGGTTCTTGATTTCTACACACTCATGGGACAATTGTTCACACATGAGGCAAAGCTTATGAAGAATGGAGACGAATCAAAAGGTAATCAATCCTCTGCCCTATATACAAATAAGAACAAGAGTAAGGATGGTAAAGGCAAGAGTAAAAAGTCTGATGATGAAGGTAGTGCCTCTCAAGCAAACTTTGCAGGTAGAGGTAGAGGCTCAAGAGGAAGAGGTAGAGGAGGATGACAAGGCACGGGGAGATCTCAAAGCTCCTGTGCATGTGCCATATGTGGCTTAACTAGCCACATTACTAAGAATTGTTTTAGGAATCCTAGAAACCAAAGAGGAAGAGGCTATATCAAAGCTGGATATTGAAGCTCAAGAGGAAGATTCAACAACAACAATGGTTACAACAAGAACTCATACAACAACAATAATTATCAAGGAGGATACAGAGGAAGGAGAGACTACAACAACTATGCAGATGATCAAACTCAAGATGACTCATTAATTCTGATTGATATGACAATGAAACAAGGTAAAGCAGATGAACATGTATTCTATATAGACTCATGTTGCTCAAATCATGTAGCAGGAAATGTAGCTCTACTCTCTGACTTGGAGGACCCAAGGAATAGACATGAAGTCCAAACACGAGATGACACAAGGCATCCAATGGAGAAGATAGGCAATGTGAAGACCTCAGATGGTAATATGGACCTATTGAGCAAGGTATTGTATGTGCCAACCATAACCAAAAATATCATAAGTGTTGCTCAGATTGTTGAGAAAGGATTGCAGGTCAGATTCACAAAGAATGGAGCATTTTTTGAGGATCCACATCAAGGATTCAAGAGGATAGAAAAAGGAGAAAAGTCAGGTAGACTATTTACATTTGAGCTTCAAGACACTAGGAACATTGCATTGTTTGATTATGGTAGTCAAACATTATCAGAATTGGAAATTTGGTACAAGAGGTTAGCCCATATAGGTGAAAGGGCACTGGGGCAAATCAATAGGGATTTGAGTGTGCTTGGATTACCAAATATCTCCAAGCAACATATGATTTACAAATGCAGTGCTTGTCAATTTGGCAAGTCTCATAGGCAACTATTTACAAAGAAGGGAAACATTCATGGAGATCTATTGGCTAGTCCATAAAGATGTATGGGGGCCAAGCAAGAAGCCATCTATCTCTGGATCCATGTATTATGTGTATTTTATTGATGACTATAGCTATCATGGACAAAGGAAACCATTCTAAACCTTAGATTCCATGCAAATCCTATATCTCATAATTGGTTTAGAATTAGAAGAAACCAATGCTTCCATTGCATTCACAACGTGCAAAACCCTAAGATCGTCTATCTATTTGCTAAACTCTAACATTTGAAGGTCTTGTTTGGATTGTTGACATCATTGATGACATCATCAACTCATAACCACCCTCGGGAATTGCCCTTGGGAACTGCCCTTGAAATCCTATATAAGGAGGCCTTGGCCACATACATCCTCTATCTTGCCAATTTCAGTCTTGGGAGCTCAAGGAGTCCTGATCACCAAGTAAGTACTTTCAAGTTCGAGTTCGAGTTCTAGTCTTGTCTCTTGCTTTAGTCTTGTCTAGTCTTGTATCTTGGACATCTAGCTTTGTCCTCTTGTAATCTCGTAGTACGAGATCTTTTCGAGTTCTTTCTTGTATCTAGTTCATCTCCCTGAAGAGAGTTCTTGTAATCCAGAGATCTTGATCCATACTTACGATCCCGGGTTGTGGGATCTCTTATATCATTTCTAGCTGAGTTATCTATACCTATCAGTCCCGGGTTGTGGGACTCCTTGTATCAATCACATATTCTTGTATCATTTCCCCTACTTGGGTGTTCTTGTAATCAGAAGTATATTTCCAAAATCTTGTCTAGTGTAGTGAGAGAGCACAATCTAGTGCTCCCCTAACATTTTGGCAAGACTAGCTTCTATTCAAGACTAGGCATCATGGAGAATGCTTATGAATAGATTGTGGCATCCAAAGCCTTCAACAACAAATAAAGAAACTAACTCATAGACTGACACAAATAGAGATGGAACATTTGGTGCATGTAGGCATGCTCATCTAGGAACTACAAGAATGAGTCGGGAATCTTGAAGCAAATCAAGGAAGCATTCTAGTGAATCAACGTCCTAGTTCATCTTTCATGAAGGAACCCAAAATTTTCATGCTAGAAAGTTCGATGGTGATCGCGCAAAGTTTTGAGGGTTCCTACAACAAGTCAAATTGCACATCCGTATGCAGCCTGATAGATACCCTCATGATGCATCCAAGGTCGGTTTTATTGGAACCTTGCTCTATGGTCAAGCATTATCATGGTTTGCCCCAATCTTGGAGAAGGATATGGCAATACTTCATGACTATGAGGTGTTTCTTCAAGAACTCACCACCACATTTAGAGATGCAGACATGAGTCTAGTGGTAGAAACAAAACTCTAGAAGCTACATCAAGGTAACCACCCTACCTCTACCTATGCATCAGAATTTAGACAGTTGATATCTGACCTCACTTGGCATGAAGATTATTTCATAAGCCAATTTAGATGGGTTTAAGAGATGATGTAAAGTACCTTATGCTCAGGATGCTAGAGGTTAAGACATTGAATGAATATGTCAACCAAGCTATTCTATGTGATAACTGCCTTTTTGAAAGGAAACAAGAAAAACAAGTAGAAGGAAGACCTCACCAATGGAAACCCTTCTAGCCCACTCCTAGAGATGATTCTATGCCTGAACCTATGCAGATAGATGTAACTAGGTTCCAACATCTAACGCCACAAGAGAAACAGAGAAGGAGGGATAACAAGTTATGCCTGTATTGTGGAAACCCTATCCATATTGTAGTTGATTGTCCCAATAAGAGAATGAACTCCAGAGTTGCAACCACCCTTGTAGAGCAGGGAAATGAGGAAGTCCAATTGTAAAAGAGATCGTACAACTAGACCATGATATAAGAAAGGGTCTCATAATTCCAACTGCACCCATAGAAACATGTCTTGCACTTGTCAAGTTAATCATGGCCAAGAAGACCCTTTCCCTTATAGGTCTAGTAGATTCAGGAGCCTCCTCATGTTTCATTGATAGAAGGATTGGTTAAGAAACATGGAATTCGTGTACTTCAAAAGAACAAACCATTAGTAGCTAAAGTAGTAGATGGTTGACCTCTAACATCTGGGAATATAACCATGGAAAAAACTGAACTGTAAGAGGAGTGGCTGTCCAAAGTAGTGGAGAAATGATGGAGAAGAGCTATCAAACTCATCATGAGAGTTTTTGGTAACTTGGCTATAAAAGAACCAAGGGACGACACTCAAGTATAGAGGAAGAAGGCGTGGAAGCCCCCGTGTAGCTACTTCATTTGTTTTGAGTCATTTCGTTCAGTTTACTCTCATAGAGTATGTCCAGCCGCACACCCATTTTTGGGTAGTCTACTTGTGAGAGTCATATCTCTCAATATCTGTATCCACTTTTAGTGTTTAAATATTCATTGGAAATCTTATCTCGATTACTTCCTCTATCTAAAATAGTTTTATGAAATTCTTTATGCTCTGTGCGTTATTTAGGTTTTAGTGAAGTCCAGTTTTCAGCCTAACTGAGTGGACAGGTAGTCTGCTTTGAATCAAATAGTTGCCAACCCAAATCTACTCCAAATTGTGTGTTTAATATCTCATTTGAAAGGTCTAGGTGTCTAGTTTGAGTGACCAAAGTTTCAAGTTCATTGAATATTTCAATTGGTACCAGTTTTCATTTGAAGGTTTTGCTGTTGGCAAGAGTCTTGATCCTGAGAAGGTCTTCTACACTTTCCGCTGCGATTAGGAGAGGAATTCTCCAACAATTGGTATCAGAGCATTAGAGCTTGAAGAGTCAAATCATTGGAACTGAAGTGAAGCAAAAGAGAAGCTACAAATCAAGGGGGAGCTTCGTAAAGTCAAGGAAGAGCGCCACACAATACTTGAGGTAAACTTCAATCTTGGACGTTTTCAATGGCTGATTTAGGACAACAAGTTGAGAAGTTAGACAAAGATAATTTTCAGTCTTGGAGGTATAGAATGATAAATTACCTTAAAGGTAAAGGTTTATGGAGTCTAGTTAGTGGAGACGATCCACAACCGGTGGTCCTTGAAGATCCCAACATTACTCCGGCACAAAGGAGACAACTTGTTGATTGGGAAGAGAGGAATCAAAGGGTGATGTTCCTCATCTCACAAGTTATTTCTAACACTATGATTGGTCATGTGCAAAGCTTAGAAACAACCAAGGAAGTTTGGGAAGCATTGGAGAAGGTGTATGCTACCTCAACAAGGTCTCGGAGGATGCAACTCAAGAACGAGCTCAACAACATGAAGAAAAGCTCAAACCAAAGCATTAATGAGTATACATTGAGGATCAAAGAGCTTCGAGATCAGCTAGCATCCGTTGGATGCAAGATAGAAGAGGAAGTCATCATCCAAACAGCCCTCAATGGCTTGAGGAGTGAAGAAAAGTGGAAGCCCCTCACCACAAACATTCTTTATAGAGATCCTCTTCCAACATTCGACGAGATTATACCAAATCTTGTGGTTGAAGAGGTTGCTCAACAAGGAGAAGGCAACAAAGGTAAGGACAGCCATAGTCAAATGTTATATGCAGGACGAGGTAGAGGAAGGAACTCAAGAGGATGCTCGAGAGGAAGAGGAAGAAGCTACAACAACACAAATTTCAGCCAACACATTTCGGAGGACAACAAGGACAACTCAAATGAAAACACACATGGAAGAGGTCGAGGAAGAAATAGAGGAAGAGGTCGAGGTTCATACAATCCTCATAAAGGTATAACATGTTATCATTGTGGTAAACTAGGACATTATGCAAATGATTGTTGGCAAAAGAATGGAAGGCTGAATGGAGGCAACCAAAGGAGCCAAAATAACTATGCGAGTACATCAAGTGAAGGAGACAAGCAAACCATGCTTACCATTAAGCATGACTACAACAACTCAAGAAGTGATGACCAAAAATGGTTCATAGATTCAGGTTGCAGCAACCATATGACATGCCAAAGAGATTTGTTCACAAAGCTACAAGCTCCAAGTGGAAAAGGATGTGTGGAGACCGGCAATGAAACTCAACACGCAATTGAGCATGTTGGAGATATCAAGCTTGGAGACAAGAAGGTACTGACTGATGTTCTTCATGTTCCTACTATTGCAAAGAATTTGATTTCAGTAGGACAAATGGTAGAGAAAGGATATCATGTTATCTTCAACGAAAAAGGCTGTTTTATAAAGAATCCAAAAGAAGGATTCAAGGTCATTGCTCAAGAAAGGAAAGAAGGAAGGATGTTCACTTTGGACATTCAACAACAGCATGGAAAGGCGATGTATATTCAGTTTGGAAACAAGAGAATTGCTGAAATCGATTTGTGGCACAAAAGGTTTGGACATATCAACATTCCCAAGCTCAAGGACATGAGCAACCATGAAGTGGTAAGAGGTCTTCCAAGATTCAATGATGCCGGACTACATGAGTTTTCTAAAGCATGCCAACTAGGAAAGCAAACTCGACAACCATTCAAGAAAAGCAACTATGTGGCAAGGAATGTCCTCGACTTGATACACACGGATCTATGGGGACCATCACAACAACCATCAGTGGCTGGTAATAGATATTTTGTCACTTTTATTGATGATCATTCAAGGAAAGTATGGATGTTTTGCATAAAACAAAAATCTGATGTGTCCTCCATGTTCAAGAGATTTAAAGCACAGGTAGAAAAGGAAACAGGACGCTACATAAAGACCTTGAGGTCCGATGGAGGAGGAGAATATTTCTCCAAAGAATTTTCAGATTTTCTTTATGAAAATGGCATCAAAAGACAATTTACATGTAGGTACACACCTCAACAAAATGGAATAGCTGAAAGGAAAAATCGACATATCACAGAAGTTGCAAGATGCATGCTCAACGAGATGAATATGCCAACTATTGGGCTGAAGCAACTAGTACGGCCGTTTATTTGATGAACAAGTGCACAACGGCTGGAGTGCATAATCTATCTCCCGAGGAGGTTTATTCTGGTAAGAAGCCTGACCTTACACATCTCAAAGTTTTTGGATGTGTGTTTTATGTTCACATCCCTCAAGAACTAAGGACAAAAATGGAGGCAAAGTCTGAAAAATGTATTTTTATTGGATATTCATCAGAGCAAAAGGGATATAGGTGCTACAATCCTGTGACAAAGGAGCTACGAGTCTCACGAGATGTGGTATTTGATGAGCTAAGACCATGGTTTGGAGGCAAATGGAAAGAGAAGATTCTTGAAGAAGATTGCAAAGATGATGGAGGTGCTGTCCAAGAAGAATTTCAGCAAACAAGCACTCAAATGTCAGGTCCAGAAGCTTCTACATCACTTGGAGAAATCTCAACATGGAAAGGGAGGCTAAGGAATCATTCCTCATCACCAACATCAGCTTATGAAAGATCTAAAGCTGAAAGTGCTGCCCAAAATAGCGATTCAAATGCAAGTGAAGAAGAGTATGAAGAGGTGATCACACCAAAGGTAAAGTTGAACCGGTTGAAGAAGCAATGTTGAAAAGGAAATGAAAGGAGGTCTTCAAGAGCAAGGTATCCAATTGAAAGGCTGAGCTATGATAGTTTTATTGCAAAGCATTTTGCATATATGACACAGGTGGTCAAAGACAAAGAACCAGATGCATATGAAGAAGCATGTACACAAAAAGAATGGCAAGAAGCTATGCAAGAAGAGATGAAAGCTCTCAAGGACAATCACACATGGGAGCTAGTTCCAAAGGCTGAAGGTATGAAGATTGTTCCAAATAAATGGGTGTTTAAAATAAAGAGAAATGCTGATGGTTCTCTAGCAAGGCATAAAGCTAGACTAGTAGCAAAAGGATTCAAGCAAACTCACGGCATCGACTATGAAGAGACTTTCAGCCCTGTTGCAAAGATGGGAACAATTAGAACCTTGATTGCAGTGAGTGCAACAAGGAGATGGCCATTGTACCAACTTGACATAAAAAATGCTTTTCTCAATGGTGAACTTCAAGAAGAGGTATACATGAGTCAACCGATTGGATTTGAAGATAGAAAGCATCCACATTTTGTTTGTAGATTGAAGAAAGCTTTGTATGGGCTGAAGCAAGCACCACGTGCTTGGAATCAAAGATTGGTCGAGTACCTCACAAGGTGTGGGTATAGTCCAAGTAATGCAGATCCCTCTCTCTACATGAAGAAAGAAGAAGACAAGCAGGTATATATTTGCATATACGTTGATGATCTCATCATAACAGGAAGTAATGTTACAGGAATACAAGAGATCAAAAGGAAACTCGGTAAGGAGTTTAAAATTTCAGATCTTGGTGAGCTGAAATACTTTTTAGGCATTGAGATAGTCTATGGGAAAGATGGCATCTACTTGATGCAAAGAAAGTACTTGTTGGATGTTCTTTTCAGATTTGGAATGAGTGAATGCAAACCACTCACTCAACCTATGGACACAAATGTGAAGCTATGCTCAAATGATGGAGAGAAGTTACATGATGTAACTACATACAGGAGTATTATAGGTTCATTGATCTATGCTACGATCACAAGACCAGATTTGTGTTATATTGTTGGAGTTCTTTCTCAATTTATGCAAGTTCCAACAAGTGAACATTTAAATTCAGCCAAACGAGTGCTGAGATATGTGAAGCACACAGTCAATCATGCTCTGTTTTATGGATATGATGAAGAATTGCAAGTAAAAGGCTTCAGTGATGCTGATTGGGCTGGTTCGAAGGAAGATAGAAGATCCACTTCAGGTTATGTGTTCATGATAGGTAGCAAACCTATCACATGGAGCTCAAAGAAGCAACCTACTGTTGCACTATCATCTACAGAAGCTGAATATAGAGATTTAGCCTTTGCAACTTGTGAAGCTATGTGGATTAAGAAGCTCTTTGCTGATCTTGATATGCAGGTGGAGACCATTCCAATTCATGGTGACAACATGTCAAGCATTCACTTGACAAACAATCCAATGTTTCATGCACGAAGCAAGCACATAGAAGTGCATTATCATTATGTTCGAGAAAAAGTTTTGAGCAAGGATGTGGATATAAAGTTCATTGGAACTAATGACTAGGTTGCTGACATGCTTACAAAGTCCCTAGATGCTTCTAAGCTAAAGAGGTTCAAGGACGACATCAACTTGCAGGATATGGCTGAAGGTGCAAGCTCACATGTGAGCTTGAGGGGGAGTGTTAAAAATAAAGAAGTAAGCTCGTATATACTTTTGCAAAAAGGATTTTCTTCAAGTAGAAGGGAAATACAAAAATGAAAAATAGAAGCATTTACTTCAGCAAGTAGTGGAGGCTAAAAGAGAATCACTCAAAAGAGAATCAAATCCAAAAACTGAACTGTAAGAGGAGTGGCTGTCCAAAGTAGTGGAGAAATGATGGAGACGAGCTCTCAAACTCATCATGAGAGTTTTTGGTCACTTGGCTATAAAAGAAGCAAGGGAGGACACTCAAGTATAGAGGAAGAAGGCGTGGAAGCCCCCTTGTAGCTACTTCATTTGTTTTGAGTCATTTCGTTCAGTTTACTCTCATAGAGTATGTCCAGCCGCACACGCATTTTTGGGTAGTCTACTTGTGAGAGTCATATCTCTCAATATATGTATCCAATTTTAGTGTTTAAACATTCATTGGAAAGCTTATCTTGAGTACTTCATCTGTCTAAAACCGTTTTATGAAAATCTTTATGCTCTGTGAGTTGTTCAGGTTTTAGTGAAGTCCATTTTTTAGCCTAAGTGAGTGGACAGGTAGTCTGTTTTGAATCAAATAATTGCCAACCCAAATCTACTCCAAATTGCATGTTTGATATCTCATTTGCAATCTCTAGGTGTCTAGTTTGAGTGACCAAAGGTTCAAGTTCATTGAATATTTCGATTGGTACCAGTTTTCATTTGAAGGTTCTGCTGTTGGCAAGAGTCTTGATCCTGAGAAGGTCTTCTACACTTTCTGCTGCGATTAGGAGAGGAATTCTCCAACAATTGGTAAAAATAAAGAAGTAAGCTCATATATACTTTTGCAAAAAGGATTTTCTTCAAGTAGAAGGAAAATACAAAAATGAAAAATAGAAGCATTTACTTCAGCAAGTAGTGGAGGCCAAAAGAGAATCATTCAAAAGAGAATCAAACAAAAAAACTGAACTGTAAGAGGAGTGGCTGTCCAAAGTAGTGGAGGAATGATGGAGAAGAGCTCTCAAACTCATCATGAGAGTTTTTGGTCACTTGGCTATAAAAGAAGCAAGGAAAGATATTCAAGTATAGAGGAAGAAGGCGTGGAAGCCCCCTTGTAGCTACTTCATTTGTTTTGAGTCATTTCGTTCAGTTTACTCTCATAGAGTATGTCCAACCGCACACCCATTTTTGGGTAGTCTACTTGTGAGAGTGTAGCTCAGTGATGAGTAGCACCTCCTTTAACGTCAATCCGGGAAGACATGAGGATGGTATGAAGACCTCGAGCAAGTGAAGGCACAAGTGCGTGAGTGAGAAGCACACTAACATGCACACACATACACACACACGTGCACACACAATAAGACCAAGAGTGAGAAGCAAGGGAGTTCTTTAGATTACTTTCAAAAAGCTCATACAAGTTCAAATCAATTACAAGCACCCCCCAAAAATGAGCTCTCTAGCTCTATTTATAGTTTTTGACTAGGTTTTGGCCGTGTCCAGACCTAGTGTCCGGCCTATTTAGAAATTAGGTTCTCTACCCTATTTGGAGGTTCAAACAGAGTCTAAAAAATGTGAAAACTGACAGGTAGGTACTTCTAAAGCTCCTCAAGCTCAAGGACTCCTTGGCTTGCACAAAATGGAGCTACAAAAATATGAAATGGTATTTACAATGGTTTTTAGTGATGAAAATCACTATTTTTGTAGGGGTATCTATTAACATTTTGACATACATTTCTTGGAGCTCCCTACTTGCTCCTTCTCCTTGTGTGTCCACCTCTTTTTTATGCGTTAGTGTCCTGAAAAAATATTGGCCTACTTGCCAGATCGTCGTTGACTGCTCTGTCTGCTTGTACTTTCTCTTCTCTCTGACTCCCTTCGTAAGCTTCCTTGCTAGGTGAGTCCTTCAGTTCCAACACCCCCCCTCTCTCGCGTCTGTCGTCCCTGATAGACCCTTGTTGGGTGGGTCGTTGGATGTAGTACTCAACAACGTCTTGTGCTAAGTGATGTTCTGCAATCCGCAACCCTTTGGCCAAGTCCATGAGTAGAGCATCCCAATCTACCGGCCCGGGAACCTCTGGATGTGGTATACGTAACTTTTCTGAATGAAGAGCTTGTTCCACTGCAAACATCTGCAATAAATGTGATGGTCTGGGAATGAATATCTCTGAATGATATTCCCAGAATCCCGTGACAAACATTTCTTCAAACGTCTGTTTGAAGCAGGCTGGTAGATACTTGATACGCGCGTGCCATGCATATACAACATTAATAGATGGTGTTGCGCTCATGTCGTAGACAAGCTCTTGATTACCTTCATTAAATCCAAGAGCTGACATATGAGGTTCCTTGACATTCTTGAAGGTCCTGAAGGTGACCAACATGAGTTCAAAAATTTTAAGGCACATTTGGGCCATGACATCTGGTACATTTTTAAACCTGACCCCCCAATGTCGAATCGTTAAGATCATATATCCTATGGTAGGTTGGCCTTTAGGTGGTGCTAAGTAGACATAATTGAGCCATTTCTCGCATCCTTTGGTTGTCAGCACAGTTTTTGTGTATTTCGGCCATGACCTTCTTCGAAATACAGGGCAGTAGCATGGGTTGTATTTGATGTACAAAGGCATGTTATTCCATGTTCTTACCATCTCTGGGTAGGTTTCCAGTAGACGAAGCCTCCACGTCGGTTGATGTATATTGCCCTGCTTGGCACTTGCTGGGATGTCGTCCGGTGCAAACTGTGTAGCCGAGGTTGGTTCTTTTGAGGTGTGGTGCTTGATTTCGGCATTGTAGTCCGCCTTTAGGACACAGAAAGGAACATACAAATCGTCGGATGTGCCGATCCACCTATGATGGGAGAGGTTTCGAAAGTACTCCGATTTTATAACTACCTCTTCCAATCATGACATTGACGCTATCTGAACTGCCACTCTATCATCATGGGTTGTGGCCACTTTCTCTAACCTCTGCATCCATTCAGGAGCCTCTATCTCGATGGTGTCCATGCCCTCTTATGTTTGCTTGCCCCCTGGTGCAGGCATGGGAACGTATGGGTCTTCGAAGGTTTCCTCTACTTCAATGGGTACTAAGTCTTCAGGTTCCGGTTCTACAAGTGGAGAGGGTTGACGCTCGTATTGTATGACTTTACTTCGTAATTCTTCTAGTTCTGCTCTGAGTTTTTCGATTTCTTTAGACGTGTCAACTGCGGTGGTGACTTTGCTTGGTGACTCCTGTTGGGTTGCCAATTGCTTAAGTAGGTCATCTCTTTCTCGTTCCAATGTTGCATGGGCCTCCAGTAGGTCGGCATGGGTTTCTAACACGAGTTGCATATTCTCTGAGGAAATGGCCTTGAATTTCTCTGGGTCGATTTCCTGCGGGGAACCCTCCATGGCTGCTTCCAAGTTTTCTTCATTTTGTTTCTGCAGCCGTTTATTCTCTTCGAGTGCTGTAGACATGTGTTTTCGTAGGAGGGCTAGGTTGCGTCTAAGCTTGAGATTCTCCGTTATCTGGGAGTGTAGCAATTCATCCATATGTTATCTGGGAGTGTAGCTTCGAGGACGAGCGTGTGAATGGTAAGACGTCGAGTTGAGACATTGGAGTTATAGGTAATATCCGTCCTTCTCTTTATTTTTCTTCATTTTTTCCTTACTTTCACATCACCATCATCACCATCATCATCCCCACCATCTCCCACCTCCATCTCCATCTCCACAAAAAATTTCAGTTTTTTGGTCATATTACACTCCCCACCTCATTTCCCTCATTTCATTGTGAGAGAGAGCGAGAGAGAGCTTGCATGCTATCTGTTTTTGGTGTGTTTTTGAGCTTTTGTTGCAGGAACTAGCTGTACCACCTTCTCCAGTAGTGTGCGCAGGTACGACAGACTCTGCACAGGTCTCGGGACGACGACCTCTGTCTGTCGCAACAGACAGAAAAACTTAATATTTTGTGAATGCGTGTTTGGCACAGTAACCTACACCATTAGAGCACTCCAAATCACTAGAAGTTTCTCAAAAATTTGCGTTTTTTCAGTCTATCGCGACAGACACCGTCTATCGCGACAGACAGAGACCCATGATAGACCCCGTCTATCGCGACAGACACCTATCTATCGCGACAGACCAAAATTCCACGACAGACCCAGTCTATCGCGACAAACCAAATCACGACAGACGACAGACAGCGTCTATCGCGACAGACACCTGTCTATCGCGACAGACCAAAATTCCACAACAGACCCAGTCTATCGCGACAGACACCATCTATCGCGACAGACTAAATCACGACAGACGACAGACAGCGTCTATCGCGACAAACACCGTCTATCGCGACAGACCACTCTATCGCGACAGACATCGTCTATCACGACAGACACCGGCTATCACGACAGACCACTCTATCGCGACAGACCACTGTATCGCGACAGACACCGTCTATCGCAACAGACACCGTCTATCGTGACAGACACCGTCTATCGCGACAGACAGCCCCCCACGATAGTTTGTGTCTATCGCGACAGACACCGTCTATCGCGACAGACAGCCCCCCACGATAGTTTGTGTCTATCGCGACAGACACCGTCTATCGCGATAGACAGACATTTTCGGCAAAAATTAAGGGGTAAATTTTTTGGAAATTTAAGCTAAATTTTGGGCATATTTGCATTCTCAAATACTCACACACTTGCAAAGGCCTTAGAAAAATGCATTAAAACTCCTGAAAGGTTCTGTTTGTCTGGTTAACCCCCTAAACCCTGAACGGTCATAACTTTTTCATACGAAATCCATTTTTTGAGCTCTAGGGCTTGTCGGAAAGCTCGTGGCATATACTACACGCCCTCAACTGTTTTTTATAAGAATAATGCATTGATTTTCAGATATGATATTTTGAAGTTGACACACTAAGGGGTAGGAACACCAAGGGAGCTCTAGAGGAAATTTTTAGCAATACAAAAGGGGGAACAAGGATCATTAAAAAAGTGTCTGAAATAAAGTGTCTGTCAATTGAAGGATCAACTTGAAGCTAAACTTGGGATTCTTACAGGATCATCGAGAGCTCTTGGAGAAAGCAAAGTAAGTGCCAAGGAGAACAAGCTCGGGAACGTGCTTCCTGGGTAGACCAGCATCGCCAGGAGGAGCGACTTGAGGTTGGAACATCACTTAACCCCCTCAGTCTATTCTTAGCATAGGCTAAGTGCGAGTAGTTGTTCTGATTGACTAGGGGTACGATAGGAACACTCAAGTTTGAAGAGCCCTTAATTTCTCAAGTGCAAGGGTAGGCAAAATTGCAGTCAAGGGATAACTTAAAGGAAAAGAACTTAAACTAAGCGGACGCAGAACATCAAGTACGACACACTTAAGTGCTCCTGACGACGCTTAACTAAAAACAAGAAAACACATCCAAAGGAACTTAAAAGGAACAAGTGACTGGTACCAAAGAATCAGCAACGTACAAAGGGCATATGAACCTTAGGTCAGGTAGACACGTAGGGAGAGACAGACAAAGTCTTAGATCTTCAGAGGCTAGTGTCAATCATACTGCGAGGTCTTGGGCCCAACAGTTGAGCCATCATTCATATTACCCTAGTTCTGAGACTAGCGAGTCTCGGATGTCCCACGGTATGGAGAGACCTATAGGAAGTTCTGGGGTGCCATATTTACATAGGGTGGAAGGCCCTTACAAGATGCAACTCGAGTACATTAGGACCAACCGATTAGGTGCTAGCACCTATGAGGACGGCCTAGGAAGAGCGGTGGTCCAGATTAAAAACCCTGACCAATCCATTGGACTAGAACGCCCAGCTGTCAAGTTTGAAAATGGAGCATACTTGGACAAGGAAGGGACAATATATGTAGTCACCAGTCAGCCCGATAGGACAGATGAATTTGGGAATGTGGTCCCGGAAACGGACTTAGGTGACCTAGAGCAAGGAAACATGGGCGAAGAACCTAGAACCCCCCGAGGCAAATCTGTTCTCACGAGGATTATCACACCAGAGTGGATTCCCCAAGATAATAAGAGCATAGATCTCCTCTTGAACCGAGAGACGGATGAAGCCTTTTGGAGATATAGACCTAGTCAACCGAGTGAGGTAGGAACAATCATGATATATGAGTTCAAAGATCCTAATATTCCAGGAAGAGTGACCTACTTAGATCACTCTTCAGAGAGGATCTTTGGGGTTACAGAAAATGATAGGCATGCTTACACTTGGAAAGGAGAATTTATCTTCCCCCAACCAAGATCGAATGTGTCCTTTGGTCGCCAAGGAGCTGGAACATCTCAAGCTCAGGGGACTCAAAGAGAAAGGAGTCGAGAGAGACCTGAGGTAAGCTTTGCCAACTCTTGGGGAAGAGAAAGAACGAGAATGGACACGAATAGAGGGGAACTTGAGGGACATAGAGCCCCAGGGAACCGAAGAAATGCCGATGATTTCCCTTTGCCAAGACCAAGAGAGCACATGAGGACCTTGAGACCAACTCAACTGGTGAAGTCCATGAAGAATTACTTCGATGGCACGGGTGACCCTTATGACCATGTGGCAGAGTTTAGGCAAGTCTTGAAAGCTGAACAGGTAGAGGACCTATTCACACAATATAATGCTTTTGGTCTAACCCTTAGGAACACTGCCCTTACGTGGTTTCAACCACTGAACGAGAGGCATTTCAGAAACATAGACCAGCTCTTAGAGGCATTTATCATTGAGTTTTCTAAGAGTGGAATCAGGCACAACACTTCCTCACTAATTCATAGCTTCAAACAAACACCTCAAGAGACGGTCAGACTAGCTGGAAGAAGATTTAGGTAGTACCTGGAGAGATGCCCGATGCCGGAGTTACCCACACCAGCCAAACAAGTGGCCTTGTTCTTAGATGGATTGTTGAGCACCAAGCTCACGTCATATGTGTATCTGAAGGACCCCAGAACGATAGAAGAGTGCGTGCGCATGTGCATAGACATTGAGGACAATCTAGGTGAGGAATTAGAACTATCAAAAATCTATAAGGATTCTGATAGCTCTAGTAGCCTCACATCTGGTCAATCCACATCCATTGAGGAACTTGCAAAGATGGTAGCTCAAAAACTAGGTGTCTCTAGCAAACAAATTCCGAGATTTGCCCCAGTTAAGCGGTGTTACACTTGTGGCGGTGACCATATGGAAAATGCATGTCCCATTATGGCCCAACCCCAGGCGAATCCTAGTAGCCAGTACTGCACCATAGAGCGCAGGTACACCAACCACACTGCACAAGACTGCCCATATAACAAACAAACTGTTAGGCAAAATTACCCTCAGCCATATCCACAACAGGGTAGATACCAGAATCAGTACCCACCACAACAATACAACAGACCACAGCAAACTTATCAGCCACCTTATCAAGGGCAACTGAGACCCCAGCCAGTGCTAGCACAGCAACCACCTGCTCCTACTAATGTGATTCCGGTCAAGTATGCTGCTGCAGAAGAAAACCTGAATAGAGCGATAGTCCCAGTAACACCATTAATCTCAGAAAGTGATCCCAGTGACCATAGCTTTGATTCTACACATGTTGATAGTCCCCAGGCTTACTACATGCAGTCTCCTGAACATGGTGAGTCTTACTACAGTGAGGAACCGAGTGAACCTATTTGGGAGCCTGAATATGCTAATGTCATGTACACAAACCCCAACTTTAGACCTCAACCTAGGCAGATACGACCCCCTTTTCCTAGAGGACCTTGCTTCAGATGCCAGGGTGATCACCTCATATGTGATTGTCCCATGCCTGCACCTACACAACCCCAATCAGTGACGATCCAAGGCTTTTGCCAGGAGTGCGGAAAGGAACATCTCTTACGAGATTGTCCCAAGAGTCCCAGCAATATGCCAAAAATCACTCCGATTAATGTTATTGGGTTAGTGGTCAATTCCACAGGAAGTGTCACTTCCACTGCACTAGTGCAGGTAATCACTAGAGCTCAAGCATTGCAGCAAAACCAAGGGGTAAGCCAGGAAAAGAGCCCAGACGCTAGCGATACTGAGAGCCAAAATAAGAAGAGAACAAGAGCTTGGAGAGATAGCCGTGAACGTATGAAAAGGCAATGGGCAAAGAAGATGAGTGAACTTGAGGAAAGTCTACGAGAAAACAAGGCCAAATTCATAGAGATCACATCTCAACCGCACTCTCACACATTCCCACCGCTACCATCCCCATCACCCTCCATCTCTCCACCCTCTAATACACCCCACGTAACCCACCCACCACCCCGAGCAGGATCAGTATTAGCTGATCCCACTCCTGAAGACATAGACATGATGCTTAAAGCATATCAGGCCAGAATCCAAGAAGGGCCAAATGTAACGGATCATGACAAGTGCTACCCCAGAGCTGACCTAGAGATAGAAAGAACCAAGCTTTGCGCGAAAACGGTCGCATTGGCTCAGACTATGTTTGAAGCCAGTCGCCTTTTCAATTACTCGGGCTCAGCCAAGACGCAATTACACATGGATGGACTTCTAGAGAAGTTAGAGGGCATAATTGCAAGATCTGCCAAGGAAGAAAAAAATCAAGAAAGAGATAAAGCAAGCAAAAACATGACCCATCCCCCACCGAAAGCTTATGTGCCCAATTCCACTGAACCAGACAACCCCCCCTCCCTAGAAAGAATAGAGAATCTAATTGCACAATCACAAAAGGAGCCCGCCCCTCAACACCATGACAAGGCTAGTGAAAGAGCAGGTCTTCCTACCCAGAAAGCCTATGTGCCTGAGGCCTACGTGCCTAACTCTACGGAGCCAGACACCTCTTCTTCTATGAATCAATACACACCAGAATTCTTGCGAGAGATTCAAGAAGAGAAATGGGCTAAAGAGAGTGAAGTTCCTCCTCCCATTGAACTTGTGGATGACACACACGATCAATTCCCACAAGAGCTTCCTTCCCTTTATGGAGAGCAGGAGAGTGCCCAATCTCAAGAAAGATTAGAATTCGAGTCTAATTCTTTACAAGAACTACCCCATTTCACAGGCCCATGGGAAGCAAAGTCCACCTGTATGAGAGCACCTACAGTCATGGTAAGAAACGAAGATTCAGTCATACCTAGGAACACAGAGGTAGTGAAGAACACCAAAGTGCACTGGAATCTCACTTTGGAAGAGCTGCTTAAGGTTAGACCAGAAGTGTGGAAACATGTAGCCAATCAAGTGCCCGAGATAGCAAAACCTCGTTCCCAGGTAGGATCCCAGAGAACAGTGCCAGAAATACCCTTAGACAAGATAGGAGACATGAGTGAGGGCGAAGAGGGAAACACATATCTCCCCATCACTCATCAGGGATACACAACCAAGGCCATCTTGGACTCAGGTGCAGGAGTTGCAATTGTTACCACTTCCTTATGGAAACGATGGGGCAAGCCAGCTCTCAGGCCAACGAGAATGAAATTGCATATGGCTGACGGGCACATAGAAAGACCCTTAGGACTACTCGAGGGGATAACTCTCTCTACTTGTGGTGTAGAGTTTGAGCACACATTTGCTATCTGTGACTTTAGCAAAAATCAAGCCTATGAGATGATTTTGGGAAGACCATTTATGCGGCAGTTGCAAGTGGTACAGGACTGGGGAACCAATTCCTTGTATTTGCAGCACTTAGGTGTTACAACCAAAGTCAATCTCAAGGATTACTCTCATAGAGATGTCCCTCCTATCCAATGGAACCCCATCCATAGAGCCAAAGATGATACGGAATCGGTGCATTCCCTAGGATCAGGATCCTCATGGATGCATGAAGACACTCACTTATGGATGTGTAAGGTAGCAGTAGAAGAAGAGAAGAGAGAAAAAGCCAGGGAGATAGGTGCAAAAGAAACCCATAGATCAATGCAAGACCCAGCCTATGCACCTGTAGTTTTTCCAGACGAAGAATTCGAACCTCACGGTTGGGCAGAAATTCTAGCAACCATGGATGTAGCCATCAATGAAGAACAATGGACACCTCACTGTGATGAGGATGGCTATGACATTTCAGTCTTCTCCATAGAGTCGATCATGGGAGAGGTAGTTTTAGAAGAGTGTGAACCTAGCCCTGATGCATTTGAGGATGCGAGTGACTCCGATCTAGAGTCAATCATTATGGACCCACCTTTTGCATCAGATGAAGAATACTTCTGTTGGCATACAAAGCAACAAAGGAGTCATGCACAATACGGCAACAAGGCCAGATCATTTTTTCCCATAGATTATGTACAACCCAAGTGATTTTAATCACTACACAAACATTGTAAATCCCGTTTTTGGTAGATTAGACTCCATCTTGTGCAAGCCGAGGAGTCCTCGAGCTTGAGGAGCATTAGAAGTACCATCGTACCAAATTTCATAATTTTTAGACTTCGTTTGAGCCCTCAAATAAGCCCTGGAACCTAATTTTTAACTAGGCCGGACACTAGGTCTGGACAGAGCCAAAAGCTAGTCAAAAACTATAAAAAGAGCTAGAGAGCTCATTTTTGGAGGTGGATTGTAATTGAAACGAACTTGTAAGAGCTTTTTGAAAGTAATCTAAGAACTCCATTGCTTCTCACTCTTTGTCTTGCCGTGTGTGCGCGTGTGTGTGTATGTGTGTGCATGTTTGTGTGCTCCTCACTCACGCACTTGTGCTTCCACTTGCTCGAGGTCTTCATACCATCCTCACGTCTTCCCGGATTGACATTAAAGGAGGTGCTACTCATCACTGAGCTACACCAAATTTTGGCGCCGTTGCCGGGGATCGAGCTTTGAGGACGAGCGTGTGATGGTAAGACGTAGAGTTGACGCGTTGGAGTTGTAGGTATTTTCTTCACTCTCATCGATTTTCTTTTACTTTCTTCACCATCTTCATCACCATCATCATCATCACCATCTCCCACGCCCATCTCCATCATCGCGAAAATTTCAGTTTTTTGACTATATCCCCACCTCCACCTCATTTCCCTCATTTCACTTGTGAGAGAGAGCGAGAGAGCGAATTTGCATGTGCTGTTTTTGCATGTTTTCTGAGCTATTTTGCAGGTTTTTGCTGTATCATCATCCCCAGCAGTGTGCGCAGGTACGACAGGCTCTGCACAGTTCCCGGGACGACAACCTCTGTCTATCGCGACAGACAGAAAATCTTAAAAATTTGTGAATGCATGATTAGCACTGTAACCTACACCTTGAGGGCACTCTAGAACACTAGAAGTTTTCCAAAAATTTGCATTTTTTCAGTCTATCGCGACAGACACTGTCTATCGCGACAGACACCGTCTATCGCGACAGACAGAGACCCACGACAGACAGCGTCTATCGCGACAGACACTGTCTATCGCGACAGACAGAAATTCGCGACAGACACCGTCTATCGCGACAAACACCGTCTATCGCGACAGACAGAAATTCGCGACAGACACCGTCTATCGCGACAGACACCGTCTATCGCGACAGACACCGTCTATCGCGACAGACAGAAATCCGCGACAGACACCGTCTATCGCGACAGACACCGTCTATCGCGACAGACACCGTCTATCGCGACAGACAGAAATCCACGATAGATACCGTCTATCGCGACAGACACCGTCTATCGCGACAGACAGGAAATTCGCGACAAACACCGTCTATCGCGACAGACACCGTCTATCGCGACAGACAGGAAATTCGCGACAAACACCGTCTATCGCGACAGACACCGTCTATCGCGACAGACAGAAATTCGCGACAGACACCGTCTATCGCGATAGACACCGTCTATCGCGACAGACAGAAATCCGCGACAGATACCGTCTATCGCGACAGACACCGTCTATCGCGACAGACAGAAATCCACGATAGACACTGTCTATCGCGACAGACACCGTCTATCGCGACAGACAGCCCCCCACGATAGATTGTGTCTATCGCGACAGACACCGTCTATCGCGATAGACAGGCATTTTCGGCAAAAAATTAAGGAGTGAATTTTTGGAAATTTAGGCTAAATTTTGGGCATATTTGCACTCTCAAGTATTCATATACTTACAAAGGCCTTAGAAAATGCATTAAAATCCCTGATAGTATCTGTTTGTCTAGTTAACCCCCTAAACCCTGAACGGTCATAACTTTTTCACACGAAATCCATTTTTTGAGCTCTAGGGCTTGTCGGAAAGCTCGTGGCATATACTACACGCCCTCAACTGTTTTTTATAAGAATAACGCGTTGATTTTCAGATAGGATATTTGGAAGTTGACACACCGAGGGGTAGAAACACCAAGGGAGCTCTAGAGGAAATTTCTAGCAACACAAAAGGGGGAGCAAGGGTCATTAAAAAAGTGTCTGAAATAAATTGTCTGTCAATTGAAAGGTCTACTTGGAGCTAATCTTGGGATTTATGCAGGCCTATTGAGAAGCAATTGAGAGTATCCAAGCAAGGGTGTGGCACACGCTTGAGAATCAACTTCTCGAGCACTAAAGAGCAAGGTTCGGCAAGAAAGGTCGGAGTATTCTCAACTCCTCTTCGTCAATTCCTAGCCTAGGCTAAGAGCGATTAGAAGTAGGAGTAAGTCAGGGCGACGATAGGCCACTATCAAGTTGAAGACTACCTAAAAACTCAAGTTCAAGCTAAAAACTTAATCTCCGTACTGTCGACAACATAAAGGAAAGAACCTAACGTGGAACGATCAACCTGAAAGTACGAAGAACATTTAAGCATTCCTGACGACGTAATAGCAGACAAGACTTTAAACACGAGGAATAACTAAAAAGAATCAAGTGACTGGTACCAATTGATCGGCAACGAGGTTGTACTCTCGGCAAAAATTTGGGCTAATCAGTTAGGCATATGAACCTTAGATCAGGACGACACCTAGTAAGAGAGAGACAAAGCCTTAGGTCTTCAGAGGCTAGTGTCAACCACACTGCTAGGTCCTGGGCCCAACAGTTGAGCCACCACTCGAACTACCCTCGCTCTGAGACCAGTGAGTCAGAGATGTCTCAAGGCATGGACAAACCTACGGGAAGTTCAGGAGTGCCCTACTTGTACAGGGTAGAAGGCCCTTACAAAACACAGTTGGAGTACCTGAGGACCAACCGATTAGGTGCTAGCATCTATGAGGACGGCTTAGGAAGATCTGTGGTCCAGATTAAAAACCCTGATCAATCCATTGGACTAGAACACCCAGCTGTCAAGTTTGAAAATAGTGCATACCTGGACAAAGAAGGAACTATATATGTAGTCACTAGTCATCCTGATAGGACAGATGACTTTGGGAATGTAATCTCAGAAGCGGACTTAGGTGACCTGGAACAAGGGAACATGGGTGCGGAACCTAGAACCCCTCGGGGTAAATCAGTTCTCGCTAGGATTATCACGCCTGAGTGGATCCCCCAAGATAACCAGTGCATAGATTTGCTTCTCAATCGAGAAACGGACGAAGCCTTCTGGAGGTATAAACCGGATCACCCAACTGACATAGGAACAATCATGATCTATGAGTTTAAGGATCCAGATAGCCCAGGTAGAGTGACCTACTTAGACCACACGTCAGAGAGGATTTTTGTGGTGACAGAAAATGATAGGCATGCTTACACTTGGAAGGGCGAATTCATTTTCCCCCAACCAAGATCAAATGTAGCCTATGGTCACCCTGGAGCTGGAACATCCCAGGCTCATGGTATGCAAAGAGACAGAAGTAAAGATAGACCAGAGGTAAGTTTTGCCAATCCAGTGGGCAGAGAAAGAACGAGAACGGAGAGGAATAGGGTAGAACCTGAGATGCATAGAGCCCACAGGAACCAAAGAAATGTAGATGGATTCCCTCTGCCGAGGCCTAGAGAGCACACAAGAACTTTGAGACCCACCCAACTAGTTAAGTCCATGAAGAATTACTTTGACGGCACAGGAGATCCCTATGATCATGTGGCAGAGTTCAAGCAAGTCTTGAGAGCTGAACAAGTGGAGGATCTGTTCACGCAGTACAATGCCTTCGGTCTAACCCTTAGGAACACAGCACTTACGTGGTTTCAGCCATTAGATGAACGCCAGTTCAGGAGCATAGATCAACTCCTAGAGGCATTCATTATAGAGTTCTCTACGAGCGGCATAAGACACAACACCTCCTCACTGATTCACAGCTTCAAGCAAACCCCTCAAGAGACTGTGAGACTTGCAGGAAGAAGATTTAGACAATATCTTGAAAGGTGCCCTATTTCGGAGCTACCCACATCTGCTAAACAAGTAGCCTTATTTCTTGACGGATTGCTGAGCCCAAAATTGAGATCCTATGTGTATCTGAAAGACCCTAGGACTATAGAAGAATGTGTACGTATGTGCATTGACATTGAAGATAACCTAGGAGAAGAGCTAGAGTTGTCCAAAATTTACAAAGATTCAGATAGTGCATCGAGTCAATCTTCCACACAAGCCACATCAATTGAAGAACTTGCCGAAAAAGTAGCTCAGAAACTAGGTGTAACTAGCAAACAAATCCCAAGGTTTGCCCCTGTGAAAAGGTGCTATACATGCGGTGGTGACCATATGGCGAACGTCTGTCCCATTATGGCTCAACCCCAAGTAAACCCTAGTAGCCAGTACTGCACCATAGAACGGAGATACACCAATCACACCGCACAAGACTGCCCATACAACAAGCAGGCAGTTAGGCAACCCTATCCGCAACCCTACCAACAAGGCAGATACCAGAACCAAAATCCACCACCACAATATGCTGGACCCCAACAAACCTACCAACCACAGTATCAGGCCCAACAAAGGCCTCAGCCTGTGCTAGCACAACAACCCCCTGCCCCAGCTAATGTGATTCCGGTAAAGTATACGGCTGCAGAAGAGAACCTGAATAGAGCTATAGTCCCGGTAACATCCTTGATCTCTGAAAATGACCCAAGTGACCATAGCTTTGATTCTACCCATGTGGATAGCCCCCAGGCTTACTACATGCAGTCCCCAGAACATGGAGAGTCCTACTATGGTGAAGAGTCGAACGAACCTAGTTGGGAGTCAGATTACACGAACATCATGTATACAAACCCCAACCCTAGACCTCAACCTAGGCGAGTACGACCACCATTTCCTAGAGGACCGTGCTACAGATGCCAAGGAGATCACCTCATTCGTGATTGTCCCTTGCCTCCACCTACGCAAACCCAGTCGGTGACGATCCAAGGCTTCTGCCAAGATTGCGGAAAAGAGCATCTCTTACGAGATTGCCCAAAGAACCCCAATAGCATACCAAAAATCACCCCTATCAACGTTGTTGGGTTAGTGGTAGACTCCTCAGGAAGCGTCACTTCCACTGCACCAGTACAGGTAGTCACGAGAGCTCAAGCAGTGCAGCAAAACCAAGGGGTAGGTAAGGAAAAGAACCTAGATGCTAGCGATACTGAGAGCCAAAATAAAAAGAGAACAAGAGCTTGGAAAGATAGCCGCGAACGCATGAAAAGGCAATGGGCAAAGAAGATGAGCGAACTTGAGGAAAGTCTACGAGAAACCAAGGCTAAAATCATAGAGATCACGTCTCAACCGCACTCTCACACATTCCCACCGCTACCATCCCCATCACCATCCATCCCTTCACCCTCTAAGACAGCCCACGCAACCCACCCACCACCCCAAACAGGATCAGTATTAGCTGATCCCACTCCCGAAGACATAGACATGATGCTTAAAGCATATCAGGCCAGAATCCAAGAAGGGCCAAATGTAACAGATCATGACAAGTGCTACCCTAGGGCTGACCTAGAGATAGAAAGAACCAAGCTTTGCGCGAAAATGGTCGCATTGGCTCAGACTATGTTTGAAGCTAGTCGCCTTTTCAATTACTCGGGCTCAGCCAAGACACAATTACACTTGGATGGACTTCTAGAGAAGTTAGAGGGCATAATTGCAAGATCTGCCAAGGAAGAAAAAAATCAAGAAAGAAATAAAGCAAGCAAAAACATGACTCATTCCCCATTGGAAGTTTATGTGCCCAATTCCACGGAACCAGACAACCCCTCCTCCTTAGAAAGAATAGAGAGGCTAATTGCACAATCAGAAAAGGAACCTGCCCCTCAAAGAAAGGAAAGGGCAAGAGAACGGATAAGCCAGCCTCTTCAGGAAGCCCAGGTGCCTCCTCAAGAAGCTTATCTTTCCCCCCAAAAGGCAGATGAGCCTCCCTCGAAAGCTCACGTACCTCCACAGGTTGCCTACATTCCTTCTCAGGGAGCATATGAGCCTGTTCGGAAAAGTAATAGAATAAGTAACCCCCCCCAGGAAGCCTGTGCTCCAGCCATCTATGAGAACGAGGAGAGAGCCAACGATAGAATAAGCCCTCCTTCCCAGGTTGCTTATGCGCCTAATTCTACGGAGCCAGACACTTCTTCTTCTATGAATCGGTTTGCACCAGACTTCCTACGAGAGATTCAAGAAGACAAATGGGATAACGAAAGTGAGGTCGCCCCTCCCTTTGAACTTGTGGATGATGCACACGACCAATTCCCACAAGACATTCCATCTATTTTCGGGGAACATGAGAGTACTCAATCTCACGAGAGATTGGACTTTGAATCTAATTCCATACAAGAGTTACCCCACTTCACAGGACCATGGGAAGCCAAGTCTACTTGTATGAGAACCCCCACAGTCATGGTAAGAAACGAAGATTCAGTCATACCTAGGGACACGGAGGTAGTGAAAAACACTAAGGTGCAATGCAATCTCAAGTTAGAAGAGCTACTCAAGGTTAAACCCGAATTATGGAAACATGTAGCCAAACAAGTACCAGAGATAGCAAAACCACGTTCCCAGGTAGGATCCCATAGGACAGTGCCAGAAATTCCCTTGGATAAGATAGGAGATATGTGTGAAGGTGAAGAGGGGAACACCTATCTTCCCATTACCTACCAAGAGTACACCACCAAGGCAATTTTGGACTCTGGTGCAGGAGTTGCAATTGCCACCACTTCCCTATGGAAGCGTTGGGGCAAGCCGGCACTCAGGCCAACGAGAATGAAATTGCAGATGGCCGATGGTCACATAGAGAGACCCTTAGGATTGCTAGAAGGAATAACTCTCACCACTTGTGGTGTAGAGTTTGAGCATACATTTGCTATATGTGACTTTAGCAAGAATCATGCCTATGAGATGATTTTGGGAAGACCATTTATGCGGCAATTGCAAGTGGTACAGGATTGGGGAACCAACTCCTTGTATTTGCAACACTTGGGTGTTACGACCAAAGTCAATCTCAAGGATTATTCTCATAGAGATGTCCCTCCTATCCAATGGAATCCCATCCATAGAGCCAAAGATGATACGGAATCTGTGCATTCCATAGGATCGGGATCCTCATGGATGCATGAAGACACCCACTTATGGATGTGTAAAGTAGCAGTAGAAGAAGAGAAGAGAGAAAAAGCCAGAGAGGTAGGTGCGAAAGAAACCCATAGATCAATCCAAGACCCAGCCTATGCACCTGTAGTTTTTCCAGACGAAGAATTTGAACCTCACGGTTGGGCAGAAATTTTAGCAACAATGGACGTGGCCATCAATGAAGAACAATGGACACCTCACTGTGATGAGGATGGCTATGACATTTCAGTCTTCTCCATAGAGCCAATCATGGGAGAGGCAGTTCTAGAAGAATGCGAACCTAGCCCTGACGCATTTGAGGAGGCAAGTGACTCCGATCTAGAGTCAATCATTATGGACCCACCATTTGCATCAGATGAAGAATACCTCCATGAAGTAGAATTTCAACCCCAGAGGCATGGAGAGGTTACAAATGATGTAAGATTAGCAACACATGTGACCCCGAAAGAAGAAGGAAAGAAACGAAAGAAGAGAGAAGCCCCACCAGAAGAGGAAGAATCTTTGTTTGAGGTCCCAGAAAATTTTAAGAAGTATGAGATAGATGACAGGAGAGTCATGATAAGAATGCCTAAACGAGAGGCACAATCAGGAGAGGCCTATGATAACAAAGAAACCACCAAGAAAATAGTAGTGGCCCTAGAAGAAGGAGAGGAGAGATGCACGTACATAGGTCATGACCTAACAGAGGAAGAAGAGCATGCGTTGATAGCCTTGCTAAGAGAATACAGAGATGTATTCGCTTGGAGTTACAAGGATTTGAAAGGTGTTGACCCCGATATATGCTCACACACTATCCCCATGACCTCAGATGCTAAACCCTCTAAGCAAAAACCCTACACATATAACGATAATTACGCTGCTAAGATCAAAGAAGAGATAGATAGACTGGTTGAAGCTGGATTTATCTATGAAATTGAGCACACTGAATGGGTATCCCCCATCGTAGTGGTGCCCAAGAAGAATGGCAAGCTTCGTGTGTGCATTAACTTGAAAAAAGTTAATGCAGCCACGATTCGAGATAACTATCCGCTTCCCATCACAGAACACCTCTTAGAAAGAGTGGCAGGCAAGGAAGTGTACAGCTTCCTTGATGGATTTTCAGGCTACAATCAAGTAGCCATAGCCCCAGAGGATCAGCATAAGACAGCCTTTGCTACAGAATGGGGCATTTTTGCTTTTAGAGTAATGCCATTTGGGCTTACCAATGCTCCAGCTACCTTCCAGAGGCTGATGTGCCATGTGTTTAAGGAGTTCCTGAGGAAGAATTTAGAAGTCTACGTTGATGATCTTTGTGCTCATTCCAACATTAGACAAACCCATATCCCTGAACTCAGACAAATCTTTGACAAATGTAGAGAATATCAAGTTTGCCTGAACCCAGAAAAGTGCGTTTTTATGGTCAGGCAAGGCAAGATTCTAGGACACATAGTGTCAAAGAATGGCATATCTACCGATGAAGAAAAAGTGAGAGCCATAGCAGAGCTACCTAGGCCAAAGAATGTCAAGGAAGTACAAGCTTTCATGGGGCATTGTGGTTATTACCGACGATTTATACACATGTATGCTGTCATTGCAAAGCCCATGTACGGGCTTCTGACTAACTTTGAGTGGACGGATGAATGTGAGAATTCCTTCCAGGAGCTTAAACGAAGATTATGTTCAGCACCAATCTTGACCACACCAGATTGGAATAAGCCATTCCATGTTCACGTGGATGCATCCAATTATGCTATTGGATGTGTACTTGCACAACCTACTGGTGAAGGTAATATGGATCTTCCAATTGCCTATGCCAGTAGACAGTTGAATGCGGCTGAACGAAATTACACCACTACGGAGAGAGAAGGTTTAGGCATGGTATATGCAGTTAAGAAATTTAGACACTATTTGCTTGCAAACAAGTTTAAATTTTTTACTGACCATCAGGCATTGCTGTACCTTGTAAACAAGCCATGCAATACAGGAAGATTAGTGAGATGGTTTCTCTTGCTAATGGAATATGATTTTGAGGTTGTGGTAAGAAAAGGTAGGACTCATTTAAGAGCAGATCATCTCTCTAGGCTCACATCGGGAGAAGCCCCACAAGGAGTGTCAGATGACCTTCCTGATGCTTACTTGTTTAATTTGGAAGTGGTGCCGCAGTGGGCCAAGCCAATAGTACCAGTATTGACATACGGGCCTAATCATCCAGTGGTGAACACACGGAATAGAGAGATCGTAAAAGCCCAAAAGTACCATATCATGGCAGGAAGCATGTACAAGCACACAGATCAAGGGATCTTGGCTTGTTGTGTAGAAGAGGATGAGTACGCTAAATGGTTGCAATTAGCACATGTAGGTGCGTTAGAGCAACACCATTCAAAGCAACGAACTTTACAGACTCTAAAGAGATTCGGAGTGCACTGGCCAACTATGGAAGCGGATGTCCAAAAGTTGTGCAAGGAATGCCCAATCTGTTGCACTAAACCACCAGTGGAACATGCCACTCTTTATCAAGTATCCATTGTGCCAGATTGGAGTGAACCTCTAGTATCCTTCTTGAGAACAAACACATTCCCTCCAGACATGACTCTAGCTAGGAAAAGGAGCTTAGAACAAGAAGCTTTGGATTACTCACTCATAGGTGATAATCTATATAAGCGCGGTAAAGATGGTTACCTGAGGCTATGTGTCCATGAAAGTGAATATCTCAAAATCTTGGAGACTGCTCACCAAGGTGTAGCAGGAGGACACTTTGGACCAGATCGGGTAATCAAGGCAATATTGTTTGCGGGCTTCTGGTGGCCTACCCTTCACATGGATGCACATACTTATGTGAAACGGTGTGATGTCTGTCAGAGGACTCAGTATCCTATACGCAAAGATGAGATGCCACTGAAACCTATGATGGGTGGACGTGCATTCTCTAAGTGGGGAATAGACTTCGTAGGTCCTATTAATCCCCCAGCGAAAGGTTCTCATGCGGAATACATCATTGTTGCAACAGATTATCTCACCAAGTGGGTAGAGGTAAAGGCTACAACCAAGAACGATGCTCAAACAACTGCCAAATTCTTGTTTGAGAATGTATTCACGAGATACGGGCTACCTATAGAGCTTGTAAGTGATAGAGGCACTCATTTCTTGAACGAAGTGATTGAAAATCTACTCCAAGAATTCTTGGTAATACACAAGAAGTCTGCCCCTTATCACCCTCAAGCTAATGGACAAGCTGAGAGCACTAATAAGATCTTATGTAATGTATTGACGAAATTAGTAAACACTAAACGCTCGGATTGGGACAAACAGCTACACCATGCTGTCTGGGCATACCGAGTTGCCTACAAAACGGTACTTCAAGCCACCCCCTTTCAGATGGTATTCGGCCAAAACGCTGTGCTACCCTTGGATTTCTTGATTCCTACATTGAGAGTAGCACAGGAGCACGAATGGACAGGTCATGAGCTCTCCTCTAGGATCTTTGACCTTGAACGATTAGGGGAAACAAGACTGAGAGCCGCTGCAGGAATATATGCAGCTAAGAAGAGGCAGAAGGCATATTTTGATGCCCATGTGAAGGATAAAGGCTTGAAAGCAGGAGATCTAGTCCTGGTCTATACACTGAAACAACACGCGAGGAAACTAGAAAAGAGAGGCTACGGACCTTTGATCATTAATAGGATCTCCACAAGTGGAGCTGTGCAATTAGCCACATTAGAAGGTGATGTTCTCCCTAACTATATTAGCGGTTGCAGAGTCAAGTTGTATCAGGAACCCCTCACGGAGGAAATGCTCAGCCGACTCAACACTGCTAAGAAACGCAAAGAGGAAGAAAAGCGAGTTCGCGAAGAAGCTCAAGCAGAAGCTTTAGAACGCATCAGAAGGATGAAGTTACGAAGGCAAGGTAGAGATCAGCCTAGAACGAATGACTATGCAGATCAAGGATATCCGATGGCCATGTGTGAAGTCGCAGGAACAAGCTCACATAGAATAATTGATCGACGTCCTTTCATAACCCTAGATATAGGACAAGGAAAGGGTGCAAGGACCGTAAGAGCCTTGATTGACTCAGGAGCAGCCACTAGTGCTGTTAAAGTATCTTACTGTCAAGAGTTGCAGTTAACTATCAACCCTGTGGAAGCGTATCTCATAGGATTGGGAGGCGTGGAAACCCCTTGCATGGGCGAGGTGGAACTTCCCCTCTACATTCATGATGAGGCAATGACAGTTAAAGTACTAGTGTGTCAAGATGATGATCTCACTGAACCTCTTGTCCTAGGTCAAGACTGGATTTATGACCAAGCAGTCAACTTAAACCTAAGAAGTGGACTTCTTCAGGTATGGGTCAATCATAATCGAATTTCAGTAGAATTAGATAACGGAGCACTCAAGGAATTAGGAACGGCACAGACTCCTGGTCCCTCCAGGGGCGCACATAAAGTTGACCATGCTATTCTTGTCCAAAACTATGTGTTGCAGAGGAATGATGTTCTCAAAAAAGGAGTCAGGGATGCAACGGAACTCCCTTCTTTTCCAAAAACCAGAAGGAGGCAGCAACCAAAGGTGGATCAATGGCAAAAGAAGCAGCATACTACCTATGCCGGAAATCAAAAGTACCTGCACAGCAAAATATCTCAGCAAGGAAACCAAGTGTGGGTGCGGAAAGGCGAACACCCGGCTGCACTCGAGCCAACCACACGGTCAAAGCCTCTTATTAGTAACCGACAACACGTCACTAATAAGAAGTCTTTCGGAAATTCTTCTGCTAATGTGAAATCTATTTGGGTGCCCAAGAAGTCGATGAAGGCTAGCCCACAATCAAGACAAATTTGGGTGCCTAAGACTTGCTTGAGGGCGCAAGTAGCTATGCCGAGGCCACAGCCTACACGACATAACCCACCTACGCGTACAGCCAGTATTCAATCGTTCTCAACACTCAGGAACACACCAAGACCCAAGAGCACGCATGTAATCACTTGTAAATGGGTCCCTAAAAAGCCTCATTTTCAAGCCACTACAACTGTAAAGATCTCTAAAGCCTCTACGGCACCAAGAAAAAGACCCATCCACTGCAATTGGCAGCCAAAGACCTGTAAAAAACCCCCAACCCCCAATTTGTAAATTCATCCCCACTTACTAACTGCATTAGTCTCTTAGGACTACCCACGAACTAACTACACACACTGTCTTCGTGCACTTACTAACCACTAACTCACCATCTACCTCATGTTAATGTTGTAACGGGGACAACAACGGATTTATTCTGTCCATTACGATGTTAACACATGATTCTATATTCTCACAGAAGCAGAAGGCAAGAAGTAAAATGGCAGAAGCGACAGGATCGGGCTCACAAGTAGGGATACTTACTGCAGGAATTGATGTGGATAGTCTACCTGTGGACGTGCCCCCGACGGAACGACCAGTGGAGATGCAACACCTTCAGCAACTCCCGGTGCCGGACCCACCCACAGGGATCACAGAAAGAGTCCATGCCAATTCTCATTGGTTCAATGGCATGCCAGGGCCATTAGGAGAGGCTAAGTATATATGGGAGTCTAAGTGCGAGTATGACAGATCATGGGTTCGGTTTCAATTTTTCTCCAAGGAGTTCGAGACTTTACAGAACACCGAGGATCTCCAGACCATATGGCAACGAGCAGGGCTGGCAGAATACTTTGAAGCCCCACTACCTAAACCAGACCTCCTCCGATGTTACTATTTGGTCTCCACATTACAAGCTAATGAAGAAAAGGACAAACCCGGATCATTTGTTCTTCCCTCCTTGCTGGGCAACAACGAATTGAAGAGGTTTGAACTTACTGTGGAGTTGGTAAGCGACGCTTTGAATATGCACGGCACACATGTACCCTCTGAAAAGGATGCTCTTGTTCCCACTAACATGAAGGATAGGAAACTATTGAAGCTTAAAGACATGGCAGCGCTCACACCAAACGTGTCCATCCCTCTCCGCATGTGCATGCAACATTTCGCCTTTCCCGGCCAAGACCGCTTCACACAACCACACAAGAAAATTTGGTTCGCTCTCTACTTAGCGGAAGCAGGTGCCTTACCCATCAAGCTACCGGTATGGATTATCGATCAATTGTATGAAGCAAACAAACGATCTTCGAGGAAACTAGTGGTGAACGGATGCTGTGCAATCACACGCATTATTTACCGGTGCCTAGCATACGATGTCCCCATTGAACGTACCTTAACTTGGGCACAATTGCAAATGTTTAAAAGGCTCAAGACGTCCACACATCAGTCCAAGCGCATGAGGGGCGCGATTCCGTGTGTCCAGACAAGGGAAGTCCTGACTACTCCTGAGGCATCACCATTAAGAGAGGGCACTGTACCTCCTTTTACCATTAGGATACCCAGGTCGGAATCTGACACTACGACACAACCCACCCCATCGGCTCCTCCGGTTACACCTGAATTCGAGTTTGCTGCCACTGGAGAGGCTGAAGGACTGGACCCCCAGGATTTCGAAGCATTCCTACAAAGCACACAATTCTCTGATGTGGAGTTTTATTCAGAGGCAGAGGAGCAGGGCACATCCTCACGGAGAAGAAGAAAGTCTACAGACGGTAGACATGTCCATTGGAGTGACGCTCAGCAAAGCCAACAACACGGACACCCGGAAGAAGAAGAAGCATATGAAGAAGAGACCACTGAAGCCCCAGCATATACAGCAGAACTCCGAAGGCTGTATCAGATTATGGAAAGAGTGCGATCGCAGCAGTTACTCACTGAACAGAGCAGCAGAGTACTTATGACTCAGTTGTTGGAAGAAGCGGGAGTTGACTCAGGGTACAGGGAAGGTCTCTTATTGATGGCAGAAACATATGGAGTTGTAGAAGCTGTGCGCACTGCCATTCAGAGGCCTTCAGTTCAATATGACCCACGAAGGTTCCAGACACGACCTCGCCCAGGCAAAAATATTCAAATTCCCGTTACAGTTGCAGAGGAGCCGACTACTACACCTGAAACTATCAGAACAACCTCCCAGACAGCTAGCCAACAGCACCCAGCCACCCATGAGGAGTCCGCTGAGCCACTACCACCCCCACCCCCACCATCACCTCCTAGAGCAGAAACAGTGGAAGTCACCTCAACCACTCAACCCACCGACCCAACCTTCATTTTCCGTACTCCCATCTCTAGTTCCACCCTATTCTCTACCACTGATAACCCCATCTTTGAAGCAAACCCCATCACCACACAATCCACCGAACCGCTTCTAGAGCCTGCCCTAGGGCAACCATCCCCCATGCCCTCAGCCATGGGTCATCCTGACCCTAGATCCACATTCATGGGCTTCCCTGCTACCACGCAACCCTTCGCGCCCTCCTCCAATTTACGACCTCAACCCCCGACCACTCTCTCTCCATTTCTACAATCCCTCCATGACCTCCTTGCTAGAACTTTTCAACCAGGGTCTCAACCATTTCCTTTCTTTTCAGCTCCCCACCCCACTTCGCATCTATTCACCACTTCCACACACACATCACCTACCATCCCAATGTACATGGCTGACCCCACACTCACACCAACTCCGGAAGGTATGGACATTTCACCACCCACGGCACCTCCCCCCACGATTTCACCCCCTCCCATTCCCCCTCCACCAATTTCACTCACACACACGACTTCCATAGACACATCATTCACTGTTCCCCTTCCCCAATTCCCTTCCCATGCATCTCCTACTGTAAACACCACCCACTCATCTATAGGAAATGCATTGGACACCATGCTGGCTTGTATATCAAATTTAAGGACAGATTACATTCAGCTCCAGCAACAAAACGAACGCCTGCACAAGCACTCAGAGACACTACAGCACCGCCTCGCGGCACTAGAGGAGGAAAATGCTCGCCTCCACACACAGTTCCAAACTCTCCAAGAAGCTCATGGCATATTGGAAGTACAGTTACAGAATACAGATCCGGAAGCGATACAGGTGGTAGAAGGTCACCTACGGACACAGCTGGAACGCAACTCAAAACTTCAGCGAAATATGGCGCTACTTAAACGCCATCTTGCGGCTGCTCAGGAAGAGAACAGACGCCTGCAATTACAAAATCAAGAGAACTTGGAGGCAGCTATTGAGAGCACACCGGGGGCACCCATCAGCCCATCCAAGTTTCAAGCAGTGACCCCCGATAATATCAAGATCATACTGGAAGACTATGCCATGCTGCTTGAAGCACATGATAAGCTATCTGAGGAACTGGGACTATTGAAGCCGAAACACCAAAAAGGACCAACAGCAGCCTCTCCAACCACCCCCTCCGCTGCTTCACTCATCACAGACGCAGAGGCCATAAAAGATCTCCAGAAACAGGTTACTGAATTGCAAACACGTCTTCTACAATATGAGAGGCCACCTTCCCCTCCAGAGGCTCCCACGGACGAAGAAGTTGTGCAAATTCCTGTGGAACAAACGTTTGACGAAGAATACGATCCACAACCATTCCCAGGAGGCCAACAAACAGAAGAAGCTCAGGACACATTCGAGGCACCACGGCCCCCATGGCTACGTCAAGTGGAGGAAATCGGGAGTTCGCACGAAGAGCGCACAGTAGTGCAAAATCAGGCCATGAGGGTCATAGAGGAAACTGTGCTACAATCGGCTTACTTCAAGAACCTGTCATCGAGACGCCTGATCCTCTCATCCGAACTCCAATACAGGCCGTATTATATTATCTTGGCGGATTATAACGCAGAAATACAAAGAGTCACGGGTCAGATTCCTACCTTTGCGACCCAATTTCAACCCGAAGACCTTCCTCCAGAGGTGCGAAAAGGCAAAATTCGTCAACCCACCTGGCGGCAGAAACTTTTAGAGACTTATCCAGAAATGCTACGCACATGGAACAACGCGCCGCTACACCTGCTGTACAACCCATGCTACGGTCCAGTCCCCCGCCGTAGGTCGTGGAAGGCATTTAATATCAAGGTACAGAACAATGCGCAATGCAAGGAATGGCTGAACTACCCATACATCGCGCCACCACAAGGACCACCATCGGTAGCATATATGATGGGAACCATTCGCCACTGGATGCCGCGCTTGAAGCCCATGCCAGATGTAGCAGCGCAAATGATGCTTAAAATCTTAGATATGATGCAAGTAGTGCTGAAGACCTTTAGAAATGCAGCCGCACCACAGGTACGTCTTCCGGGGTTTAGCAATGGAAATTACGACTTGGTGTATGACATGAGCACCACCCCCAGTATCCGTGTGGCTTACGCTTGGCATGCACGCATCAAGTACCTCCCCGCCTGCTACAAACAGACCTTCGAAGAAATGTTCAGATCAGGTTTCTGGGAGTACCACTCGGAGATTTTCGCACCAAAGCCGACACATCTGCTTCAACTGTTTGCTTGTGAACAAGCAATGTATTCAGAGTACTACACCACCCCGCAACCAGAAACCCCCGGTGCAATAAATTGGGAGGCATTGGAAGCCGATCTAGCAAGAGGCTTAAGGATAGGAGAACATGAACTGGCCACCAATGTCATCCAATATTACATCGACCACCCGCGCGAACAAAGGTCTGTCAGGGGCGACAGACGCTAGGAAGGGGGGAGTGTTGGCATACAAAGCAACAAAGGAGTCATGCACAATACGGCAACAAGGCCAGATCATTTTTTCCCATAGATTATGTACAACCCAAGTGATTTTAATCACTACACAAACATTGTAAATCCCGTTTTTGGTAGATTAGACTCCATCTTGTGCAAGCCGAGGAGTCCTCGAGCTTGAGGAGCATTAGAAGTACCATCGTACCAAATTTCATAATTTTTAGACTTCGTTTGAGCCCTCAAATAAGCCCTGGAACCTAATTTTTAACTAGGCCGGACACTAGGTCTGGACAGAGCCAAAAGCTAGTCAAAAACTATAAAAAGAGCTAGAGAGCTCATTTTTGGAGGTGGATTGTAATTGAAACGAACTTGTAAGAGCTTTTTGAAAGTAATCTAAGAACTCCATTGCTTCTCACTCTTTGTCTTGCCGTGTGTGCGCGTGTGTGTGTATGTGTGTGCATGTTTGTGTGCTCCTCACTCACGCACTTGTGCTTCCACTTGCTCGAGGTCTTCATACCATCCTCACGTCTTCCCGGATTGACATTAAAGGAGGTGCTACTCATCACTGAGCTTCTATGAAGTAGAATTTCAACCCCAGAAGCACGGAGAGCTTACAAAGGATGTAAGGCTAGCCACACATGTAACCCATAAGGAAGAAGGAAAGAAAAGAAAGAAGAGAGAAGTCACACCAGAAGAGGAAGAATCTTTGTTTGAGGTTCCGGAAAATTTTAAGAAGTATGAGATAGATGACAGGAGAGTCATGATTAGAATGCCTAAACGAGAGGCGCAATCGAGAGAGGCCTATGATAACAAAGAAACCACCAAGAAAATAGTGGTAGCCATAGAAGAAGGAGAAGAGAGGTGCACTTACATAGGACATGACCTCACTGAGGAAGAAGAGCATGAGCTGATAGCCTTGCTAAGAGAATACAGAGATGTATTTGCTTGGAGTTACAAGGATTTGAAAGGTGTGGACCCGGACATATGCTCACATACGATTCCCATGACTACAGAGGCCAGACCCTCAAAACAAAAGCCATACACATATAATGACAACTATGCTGCCAAGATCAAAGAAGAGATAGACCGCTTGGTTGAAGCTGGATTTATCTATGAAATTGAGCACACTGAATGGGTATCCCCCATTGTGGTGGTGCCCAAGTAGAACGGCAAATTACGAGTATGCATTAACTTGAAGAAGGTTAAGCAGCCACGATCAGGGATAATTACCCGCTTCCTATCACTGAGCATCTTTTAGAAAGGGTGGCAGGCAAGGAAGTGTACAGCTTCCTAGATGGGTTCTCTGGCTACAATCAAGTGGCCATTGCACCAGAAGATCAGCATAAAATGGCTTTTGCCACAGAGTGGGGTATATTCTCTTTTAGGGTAATGCCATTCGGGCTAACCAATGCTCCCGCAACCTTCCAAAGGCTGATGTGCCATGTATTTAAGGAGTTCCTGAGGAAGAACTTAGAAGTCTATGTTGATGATCTTTGTGCTCATTCCAACATTAGACAAACCCATATTCCTGAACTCAGAAAAATCTTTGACAAATGTAGAGAATATCAAGTCTGCCTAAACCCAGAAAAATGTGTTTTTATGGTCAGGCAAGGCAAAATTCTAGGACACATAGTGTCAAAGAATGGCATATCTACGGATGAAGAGAAAGTAAGAGCTATAGCCGAATTACCTAGGCCAAAGAATGTCAAGGAAGTACAAGCTTTCATGGGGCATTGTGGTTATTACCGACAATTTATACACATGTATGCCATCATTGCAAAGCCTCTGTACGGACTTCTGACAAACTTTGAGTGGACTGAGGAATGTGAGAATTCCTTCAATGAGCTTAAACGGCAATTATGTTCAACACCAATCTTAACCACACCGGATTGGAATAAGCCTTTCCACGTTCATGTGGATGCATCCAATTATGCCATTGGATGTGTGCTTGCTCAACCTACTGGTGAAGGTAATATAGATCTTCCTATTGCCTATGCTAGTAGACAATTGAATGCAGCTGAATGAAATTAAACCACTACTGAGAGAGAAGGCTTAGGCATGGTATATGCAGTTAAGAAATTTAGACACTATTTGCTTGCAAATAAGTTTAAATTTTTTACTGATCATCAGGCATTGCTATACCTCGTAAACAAGCCATGCAATACAGGAAGATTAGTAAGATGGTTTCTCTTGCTAATGGAATATGATTTTGAGGTTGTGGTAAGGAAAGGGAAGACTCATTTGAGAGCAGATCACCTTTCTAGGCTCACATCGGGAGAAGCCCCACAAGGAGTGTCAAATGACCTTCCTGATGCTTACTTGTTTAATTTGGAGGTGGGGCCGCAGTGGGCTAAGCCATTGGTACCAGTGTTGACATACGGACCTAACCACCCAGTAATAAACACACAGGATAGAGAGGTAGTAAAAGCCCAAAAGTATCACATCATGGCAGGAAGTATGTATAAGCACACAGATCAAGGGATCTTGGCTTGTTGTGTGGAAGAGCATGAGTACGCTAAATGGTTGCAATTAGCACATGTAGGTGCGTTAGAGCAACACTACTCAAAGCAACGAACCTTACAGACACTAAGGAGACTCGGAGTGCATTGGCCGACTATGGAAGCTGATGTCCAAAAGTTGTGCAAGGATTGCCCAATCTGCTGCACTAAACCACCTGTGGAACATGCCACTCTTTATCAAGTGTCCATAGTGCGAGATTGGAGTGAACCACTAGTATCCTTTCTGAGGACGAAAACATTCCCTCCAGACATGACTCTGGCTAGGAAAAGGAGTTTAGAACAAGAAGCCCAGGATTACTCACTCATTGGTGATAATCTATACAAGCGTGGTAAAGATGGTTACCTGAGACTATGTGTCCATGAGAGTGAATATCTCAAAATCTTGGATACTGCTCACCAAGGTGTAGCAGGGGGACACTTTGGACCAGATCGGGTAATCAAGGCAATACTATTTGCAGGCTTTTGATGGCCAACCCTTCACATGGATGCACATAACTATGTGAAACGGTGTGATGTTTGTCAGAGAACTCAGTACCCTATACACAAGGATGAGATGCCACTGAAGCCTATGATGGGCGGACGTGCGTTCTCTAAATGGGGAATAGACTTTGTTGGTCCTATTAATCCCCCAGCTAAGGGTTCACATGCTGAATATATCATCGTGGCCACAGACTATCTAACCAAGTGGGTAGAAGCGAAAGCTACTACAAAAAATGGTGCTCAAACAACAACAAAGTTCTTATTTGAAAATGTATTCACGAGGTACGGATTGCCAATAGAGTTGGTGAGTGATAGAGGCACACACTTCTTGAATGAAGTCATAGAAAACCTTCTCCAAGAATTCTTGGTGATACATAAGAAATCGGCCCCCTATCACCCACAAGCTAATGGCCAGGCTGAGAGCACTAATAAGATCTTATGCAATGTGCTGACTAAACTAGTGAACAATAAACGCTCTGATTGGGACAAACAGCTACACCATGCTGTTTGGGCATACCGGGTTGCCTATAAAACGGTACTCCAAGCCACCCCCTTTCAGATGGTATTTGGCCAAAATGCTGTGCTACCCTTGGACTTTTTGATACCTACATTGAAGGTAGAACAAGAGCATGACTGGACAGGCCATGAACTCTCCTCTCGAATCTTTGATCTTGAACGTCTAGGTGAAACACGATTGAGAGCTGCAGCAGGAATCTATGCAGCGAAGAAGAGGCAAAAGGCATATTTTGATACACATGTGAAGGATAAAGGCTTGAAAGCAGGCGACCTAGTCCTAGTCTACACATTGAAGCAGCATGCACGGAAATTAGAGAAAAGAGGTTACGGGCCAATGATTATCAATAGAATCTCCACAAGTGGCCCAGTTCAACTAGTCACTTTAGAGGGCGATATTCTACCAAGTTACATAAGTGGATGCCGAGTCAAGTTATATCAGGAACCCCTTACTGAAGAGATGCTAAATCGACTCAACACTGCCAGGGAACGTAAAGAAGAAGAGAAACGAATTAGAAGAGAAGCACAGGTAGAAGCTTTAGAACGCATCCGACGAATGAAATTGAGGAGACAAGGCAGAGACCCGCCTATGCTTGACACTCAAGAATCTGTAGGCTATCCTATGACCATGTGCGAGACTTCAGGTGGGCATTCCCATAGAATAATCGACCGACGGCCTTTTTTAACCCTAGGAGTAGGACAAGGAAAGGGTGCAAAGATTGTAAGAGCTTTGATTGACTCAGGTGCATCCGCTAGTGCTGTCAAGTTGTCTTACTGTCAAGAATTGAAATTAACTGTCGATCCTATAGAAGCATATCTCATAGGATTGGGAGGTGTGGAAACTCCTTGCATGGGCGAGGTGGATCTTCCCATCTCCATTCAAGACGAAGTGATGACAGTCAAAGTACTAGTGTGTCAAGATGAGGACCTCACTGAGCCTCTTGTCTTGGGTCAGGACTGGATCTATGATCATGCAGTCAACCTCAACCTAAGAAGTGGACTTCTTCAGGTATGGGTAGATCATAGCCGAATTACAGTTGAATTGGAAAATGAGGCACTCAAGGAACTAGGCAAGGCACAAACTCCTGGTCCTTCCAGGGGCGCACATGAAGTTGACAATGCTATTTTTGTCCAAAACTTTATGATGGAGAAAGAGGCTAATCTCAACAACGGAGCCAGGGAGCGGACGGAACTCCCTTCTTTTCCAAAGACCAGAAGGTTGCAACAACCCATGGCAGATCAAATACAGAAGAAGCAGAACACTACCGATACTAAATGCCAAAAAAAGGAGCAAAGCAGATTGTTTCAGCCATGGAAGCAAGTATGGAGGCGAAAAGGCGAATACCCTGTTCAGACCAGGCCGACCCCACGGCCAAAACCTCTTATTAGTAGTCAACAACATGACATTAATGAGAAGTCCTTCATTAATTCTTCTGCGAAGGTGAAGTCTATTTGGGTACCCAAGAAGTCAATGAAGGCCAGCCCACAATCACGACAAATCTGGGTGCCTAAGGCTTGCTTGCGGGCTCAAATAGCTACACCAAGGCCACAACCGGTACAACATGTTTCACTCACTCGAACATCTGAGGCCCAGTCTTACGCATCACGCACGGACACATATTCTTCCATGAGCACTAGTAGAATCACTTGTAAATGGGTCCCTAAAAAGCCTCATCTTCAAGCAGATACCCCTATCAAACTCTTCAGAGTCTCCACAAAATCAAGATCAAAGCCCATCCACTGCATTTGGCAACCTAAAACTTGTAATAAAACCCCGGACCCCAGTTGTAAATCCATGCCCACCTACTAACTACGTCACTCTCACACTACATCATTCCACTTAGTTCTTAGGTCCAACCAATTCCTAACTACACACACAAGCACCGAGCACTTATTAACCTACTAATCTCTCCCGAACCTCATGGTAATGTTGTAATGGGGACAAAAACGGTTCTAACTTGTCCTTTACAATGTTAACACATGTTTCTATATTCTCACAGAATCAGGAGGCAAGAAGTAACATGGCAGAAGCGACAGGTCCGAGCTCACAAGTAGGAATACTTACTGCAGGAATCGATGTGGATAGTCTACCTCTGGATGTGCCACCAACTGAACGACTTGTGGAGCTGCAACACCTTCAGCAGATCCCGGTACCGGATCCACCCACAGGGATCACAGAAAGAGTCCATGCCAATTCTCATTGGTTCAATGGCATGCCAGGTCCATTAGGAGAGGCCAAGTATATATGGGAGTCTAAGTGCGAGTATGATAGATCATGGGTTCGATTCCAATTTTTCTCCAAGGAGTTTGAGACTCTACAGAACACCGAGCATCTCCAGACCATATGGCAACGTGCAGGGCTAGCAGAATACTTTGAAGCACCACTACCTAAACCGGATCTCCTCCGATGCTATTATTTGGTCTCCACATTACAAGCTAATGAAGAAAAGGACAAACCAGGATCATTTGTTCTTCCTTCCTTGCTGGGCAACAACGAGTTAAAGAGGTTTGAACTTACTGTGGAGTTGGTGAGCGCTGCTTTGAATATGCACGGCACACATGTACCTTCTGAGAAGGATGCTCTCGTTCCTACTAACATGAAGGATAGGAAACTATTGAAGCTTAAAGACATGGCAGCACTCACACCAAACGTGTCCATCCCTTTTCGTATGTGCATGCAACATTTTGCTTTCCCCGGCCAAGACCACTTCACACAACCACACAAAAGAATCTGGTTCGCTCTCTACTTAGCGGAGGCAGGTGCGTTACCAGTTAAGCTGCCGGTTTGGATTATAGATCAATTGTATGAAGCAAATAAAAGGTCTTCTAGGAAATTAGTAGTGAACGGTTGCTGTGCAATCACACGCATTATTTACCGGTGCCTAGCATACGATGTTCCCATTGAACGTGCCTTAACTTGGGCACAATTACAAATGTTTAAGAAGCTCAAGACGTCCACACATTAATCCAAGCGCATGAGGGGTGTGATCCCTTGTGTCCAGACAAGGGAAGTTCTGACTACTCCTGAAGTATCGCCACGAAGGGAGACCACTGTACCTCCCTTTACCATTAGGATACCCAGGTCTGGATCTGAAACTACGACACAAGCTACCCCTTCAGCTCCTCCTGCTCCATCTGAATTTGAATTTGCTACAACTGGAGATGCTGAAGGAATGGATCCTCAGGACTTCAAAGCATTCTTACAAAGTACACAACTCTCTGATGTAGAGTATTATTCAGATGCAGAAGAACAAGGCACATCTTCACAAAGAAGAAGAAAATCTATAGACGACCACCATGTACATTGGAGTGACGCCCAGCAAGGTCAACAATAAGGACACCTAGAAGAAGAAGGAGCATATGAAGAGGAGACCACGGAAGCCCCAGCCTATACAGCGGAACTCCAAAGGCTGTATCAAATTATGGAACGAGTGCGATCGCAACAACTGCTCACCGAACAAAGCAGTAGAGTACTCATGACTCAGCTGTTGGAAGAAGCCGGAGTTGACTCAGAATATAGTGAAGGTCTCTTATTGATGGCATAAACATATGGGGTAGTAGAAGCAGTGCGGACCGCCATTAGGAGGTCTCTAGTTCAATATGATCCACGAAGATTCCAGACACGACCACGCTCAGGTAAGAATATCCAGATCCCCATTACAACGGCAGAAGGGCCAAATATTACATCCGAACCCATTAGGACAACATCCCAAGCAACAGAAACTGCTAGCCAAGAGCACCCAGTCACCCATGAGGAATCCACCGAGCCACTACCACCCACACCCCCACCATCGCCTCCTAGAGCAGAAACCGTGGAAATCACCTCGACCACTCCACCCACCGAGCCAACCTTCATCTTCCGTACTCCCATCTCTAGTTCAACCCTATTCTCCACCTCTGATAACCCAAATCACTACACAATCCACCGAATCGCTCATAGAGCCTGCCCTAGGACAACCATCCCCCATGCCCTCAGCCATAGGTCATCCTGACCCTAGATCCATATTCATGGGTTTCCCTGCTACCACGCAACCCTTCATGCCCTCCTCAACTCTACAACCTCAACCCCCGACCTCCATCTCTCCACTTCTCCAATCCCTCCATAACTTCCTTGCTAGAACTTTTCAACCTAGGTCTCAACCATTCCCTTTATTTTCAGCTCCCCACCCCACTTCTCATCTATTCACCACTTTCACACACACACCACCTACCATTCCAATGTATATGGTAGACCCCACACTCGCACCCACTCCTGAAAGTATGGACATTTCACCACCCACGGCACCTCCCCCTCCCCCCACGCTTCCACCTCCTCCCATTCCCCCTCCACCAATTTCACCCACACACTCGTCTTCAATAGACACATCATTCACTCTTCCCCTTCCCCAATTCCCTTCCCATGCATCTTCCATTGTAAACACCACCCCCTCATCTATAGGAAATGCATTGGACACCATGCTAGCTTGTATATCAAACTTAAGGACAGATTACAATCAGCTCCAGCAACAGAATGAACGCCTGCAAGAGCACTCGGAGACACTACAACACAGACTTGCTGCACTAGTGGAGGAAAATGCTCGCCTCCACACACAATTCCAAACTCTCCAAGAGGCTCATAGCATATTGGAGGTACAGTTACAGAACACAGATCAGAAAGCAATACAAGTGGTAGAAGGTCATCTACGGACACAACTGGAACGCAATTCAAAGCTTCAGCGAAATATGGCCCTACTCAAGCGACATCTTGCTGCCGCTCATGAAGAGAATCGACGCCTGCAATTACAAAATCAGGAGAACCTAGAAGCAGCTATCGAAAGCACACCTGGGGCACCCATCAGCCCATCAAAGTTTCAAGCAGTGACCCCCGACAATATCAAGATCATATTGGAAGACTATGCCATGCTGCTTGAAGCACATGACCTGCTATCAGGGGAACTGGGTCAACTGAAGCAGAAACACCAAAAAGAAACAACAGCAGCCTCTCAAACCACCTCCTCCGCGGCTTCACTTCTCACAGACTCAGAGGCCTTAAAAGATCTCCAGAAACAGGTCACCGAATTGCAAGCACGTCTACTACAATATGAGAGACCACCTTCCCCTCCAGAGGCTCCCACCGACGAAGAAGTAGTACAAATTCTTGTGGAACAGACATTTGAAGAAGAATACGACCCACAACCCTTCCCAGGAGGCCAACAAACGGAAGAAGCTCAGGACACATTCGAGGCACCACGGCCTCCATGGCTACGTCAAGTGGAGGAAATCGGGAGTTCTCACGAAGAGCGCACAGTAGTGCAAAATCAGGCCATGAGGGTCATAGAGGAAACTGTGCTACAATCTGCTTACTTCAAGAACCTGTCATTGAGACGCCTTATCCTCTCATCTGAACTCCAATACAGGCCTTATTATATTATCTTGGTTGATTATAATGCAGAAATACAGAGAGTCACGGGTCAGATTCCTACCTTTGCTACCCAATTTCAACCCGAAGACCTTCCTCCAGAGGCGCAAAAAGGCAAAATTCGTCAACCCACCTGGCGGCAGAAACTTTTAGAGACATATCCAGAAATGCTACGCACATGGAACAATGCGCCTTTACATCTCCTATACAATCCATGCTACGGTCCAGTTCCACGCCGCAGGTCTTGGAAGGCATTCAATATCAAAGTGCAGAACAACGCGCAATGCAAGGAATGGCTAAACTACCCGTACACTGCGCCACCACAGGGACCACCGTCGGTAGCATACATGATGGGAACAATTCGCCATTGGATGCCGCGATTGAAGCCCATGCCAGATGTAGCAGCTCAAATGATGCTTAAAATTTTTTAGATATGATGCAGGTAGTCCTGAAAACTTTTAGAAATGCAACCGCACCACAGGTACGTCTCCCGGGGTTTACCAATGGAAATTATGATTTGGTGTATGACATGAGCACCACCCCCAGTATTCGTGTGGCTTACGCCTGGCATGCACGCATCAAATACCTCCCTGCATGTTACAAACAGACCTTCGAAGAAATGTTCAGATCAGGTTTCTGGGAGTATCACTCGGAGATCTTCGCACCAAAGCCAACACACCTGCTCCATATCTTTGCTTGTGAACAAGCAATGTACTCTGAGTACTACACCACCCTGCAACCAGAGGTCCCTGGCGCAATAAATTGGGATGCATTGGAAGCTGATCTAGCAAGAGGCTTAAGGATAGGAGAACACGAACTTGCCACCAATGTCATCCAATACTATATCGACCACCCGATAGAACAGACGTCTGTCAGGGGCGATAGACGCTAGGAAGGGGGGCGTGTTGGCATACAAGTCAGATGAAGAGCATACTGGTGCAACGGAGGAGTCATGCAAAATACGGCAACAAGGCCCAATCATTTTTTCCATGGACCATTTACAACTCAAGTGATTTTAATCACTACACAAACATTGTAAATTCCGTTTTTGGTAGAATAGACTCCATTTTGTGCAAGCCGAGGAGTTCTCGTGCTTGAGGAGTATTCGAACTAGCTACATATCAATTTTCATAATTTTTAGACTCTGTTTGAGCCCTCAAATAGGCTCTAGAACCTAATTTTTAACTAGGCCGGACACTAGGTCTGGACAAGACCAAAGCTAGTTAGAAAACTATAAAAAGAGCTAGAGAGCTCATTTTTGAGGTTAGATTGTTTGTGAATTGAGCTTATGTAAGAGACTTTTTGACTAATGCAAAGAACTCAATTGTTCCTCTCCTTGTTCTTGCCTTGTGTGCGCGTGTGTGTGTATGTGTGTGCATGCTTGTGTGCTTCTCACTCACACACTTGTGCCTTCACTTGCTCATAGTCTTCATACTAGTCCTCACATCTCCACGGATTGACAATTATGAGGTGAATATTCTCACGTTGGTACTCACCATTGTGCTAGAGTGACACACATGATATCCTTGATCTGCATGTGCATCTCTCCTAGGTTGCTCTCTACCCTGTCTTCTCAACTTCATTCTCCGTATGCGTTCCAATGCTTCTGCTTGAGCTTCTTCTCGAATTCGTCTTTCTTCTTCTTTGCGTTTCTTAGCAGTGTTGAGTCGACTTAGCATTTCCTCTGTGAGAGGTTCCTGATATAACTTGACCCTGCATCCGCTTATGTAGCTTGGGAGAACATCGCCTTCTAATGTGGCTAGTTGCACTGCTCCACTTGTTGAGATTCTATTAATGATGATGGGTCCGTAGCCACGTTTCTCTAATTTTCTTGCATGTTGCTTCAAAGTGTAGACTAAAACTAGGTCTCCGGCCTTTAATCCTTTATCCTTAACATGGGCATCAAAGTACGCCTTCTGTCGTTTCTTAGCTGCATATACTCTTGCTGCAGCTCTTAGTCTGGTTTCACCTAATTGTTCAAGGTCAAAAATTCTTGAAGAGAGTTCATGGCCTGTCCACTCATGCCCTTGTGCTATTCTCAATGTGGGAATCAAGAAGTCCAAAGGTAGCACAACATTTTGGCCAAATACCATCTGAAAGGGGGTGGCTTGGAGTACCGTTTTGTAGGCAACTCGGTATGCCCGAACAGCATGGTGTAGCTGTTTGTCCCAATCAGAGCGTTTATTGTTCACTAATTTCGTCAGTACATTGCATAAGATCTTATTTGTGCTCTCAGCCTGGCCATTAGCTTGGGGGTGATAGGGGGCAGACTTCTTATGTACTACCAAGAACTCTTGGAGTAGATTTTCAATAACTTCATTCAAGAAGTGAGTGCCTCTGTCACTTACCAGCTCTATAGGTAGCCCATATCTTGTGAACACATTCTCAAATAGGAACTTAGCTGAGCATCGTTCTTTGTCGTAGCTTTTACCTCTACCCACTTTGTTAGATAGTCTGTGGCAACAATGATGTATTCAGCATGTGAACCCTTGGCTGGGGGGTTAATAGGACCTACAAAGTCTATTCCCCACTTAGAGAATGCACGTCCACCCATCATAGGTTTTAGTGGCATCTCATCTTTGCGTATAGGATACTGAGTTCTCTGACAAACATCACACCGTTTCACATAGGTATGTGCATCCATGTGAAGCGTCGGCCACCAGAAGCCCGCAAATAGTATTGCTTTGATCACCCGATCTGGTCCAAAGTGTCCTCCTGCTACACCTTGGTGAGCAGTTTCCAAGATCTTGAGATATTCACTCTCATGGACACATAGTCTCAGGTAACCATCTTTACCACGCTTGTATAGATTATCACCAACGAGTGAGTAATCCAGGGCTTCTTGTTCTAAACTCCTTTTCCTAGCCAGAATCATGTCTGGAGGGAATTTTTTCGTCCTTAGGAAGGATACTAGTGGTTCACTCCAATCTGGCACTATGGACACCTGATAAAGAGTGGCATGTTCCACAGGTGGGTTAGTGCAACAGATTGGGCATTCCTTGCACAACTTTTGGACATCAGCCTCCATAGTAGGCCAATGCACTCCGAGTCTCCTTAGTGTCTGTAGGGTTCGTTGTTTTGAGTAGTGTTGCTCTAATGCACCTACATGTGCTAATTGCATCCATTTAGTGTACTCATCCTCTTCCACACAACAAGCCAAGATCCCTTGATCTGTGTGCTTGTACATACTTCCTACCATGATGTGATACTTTTGGGCTTTTACTACCTCTCTATCATGTGTGTTTATTACTGGGTGGTTAGGCCTGTATGTCAATACTGGCACTAATGACTTAGCCCACTGCGGCACCACTTCCAAATTAAACAAGTAAGCATCAGGAAGGTCATCTGACACTCCTTGTGGGGCTTCTCCCGATGTGAGCCTAGATAGATGATCTGCTCTCAAATGAGTCTTCCCTTTCCTTACCACAACCTCGAAATCATATTCCATTAGCAAGAGAAACCATCTTACTAATCTTCTTGTATTGCATGGCTTGTTTACGAGATATAGCAGTGCCTGATGGTCAGTAAAAAATTTAAACTTATTTGCCAGCAAATAATGTCTAAACTTTTTCACTGCATATACCATGCCTAATCCTTCTCTCTCCGTAGTGGTATAATTTCGTTCAGCTGCATTCAATTGTCTACTAGCGTAGGCAATTGGAAGATCCATATTACCTTCACCGGTAGGTTGTGCGAGTACACATCCAATAGCATAATTGGATGCATCCACATGAACATGAAAAGGCTTATTCCAATCTGGTGTGGTCAAGATAGGTGCTGAACATAATCGCCGTTTAAGCTCATTGAAGGAATTCTCACATTCATTAGTCCACTCAAAGTTAGTCAAAAGTCCATAGAGAGGCTTTGCTATGATGGCATACGTGTGTGTATAAAACGTCGGTAATAACCACAATGCCCTATGAAAGCTTGTACTTCCTTGACATTCTTTGGCCTAGGTAACTCGGCTATGGCTCTCACTTTCTCTTCATCGGTGGATATGCCATTCTTTGACACTATGTGTCCTAGAATCTTGCCTTGCCTGACCATAAAAATGCACTTTTCTAGGTTCAGGCAGACTTGATATTCTCTACATTTGTCAAAGATTTTTATGAGTTCAGGAATATGGGTTTGTCTAATGTTGGAATCAGCACAAAGATCATCAACATAGACTTCTAAGTTCTTCCTCAGGAACTCTTTAAATACATGGCACATCATCCTTTGGAAGGTAGCTGGTGCATTGGTAAGCCCAAATGGCATTACTCTAAAGGCAAAAATGCCCCATTCAGTGGCAAAAGCCGTCTTATGCTGATCTTCTAGAGCTATGGCTACTTGATTGTAGCCCGAAAATCCATCAAGGAAGCTGTACACTTCCTTGCCTGCTACTCTTTCTAAGAGATGTTCTGTGATAGGAAGCGGATAGTTATCTCGAATTGTGGCTGCATTGACCTTCTTCAAGTTAATGCATACACGCAACTTTCCATTTTTCTTGGGCACCACTACGATGGGGGACACCCACTCAGTATGCTCAATTTCGTAGATGAATCCAGCTTCAACCAGTCTATCTATCTCTTCCTTGATCTTGGCCGCATAGTTGTCATTGTATGTGTATGGCTTTTGCTTAGAGGGCCTAGCATCTGAGGTCATGGGGATAGTGTGTGAGCATATGTCTAGATCAACACCCTTCAAATCCTTGTAACTCCAAGAGAATACATCTCCGTATTCTCTTAGCAAGGCTATCAATTCGTGCTCTTCGTCTTCCGTCAGGTCCTGGCCTATGTACGTGCATCTCTCTTCTCCTTCTTCCACGGATACGACTATTTTCTTGGTGGTTTCTTTGTTATCATAGGCCTCCCCTGATTGCACCTCTCGTTTAGGCATTCTGATCATGACTCTCCTGCCATCTATCTCATACTTCTTAAAATTTTCTGGGACCTCAAACAAAGATTCTTCCTCTTCTGGTGTGACTTCTCTCTTCTTTCTTTTCTTTCCTTCTTCCTTCAGGGTCACATGTGTGGCTAGCCTTACATCATTTGTAAGCTCTCCGTGCCTCTGGGGTTGAAATTCTACTTCATAGAAGTATTCTTCATCTGATGCAAAAGGTGGGTCCATAATGATTGACTCTAGATCGAAGTCACTTGCATCCTCAAATGCATCAGGGCTAGGTTCACACTCTTCTAACACTGCCTCTCCCATGATTGGCTCTATGGAGAAGACTGAAATGTCATAGCCATCTTCATCACAGTGAGGTGTCCATTGTTCTTCATTGATGGCTACATCCATTGTTGCTAAGATTTCTGCCCAACCGTGGGGTTCAAATTCTTCGTCAGGAAAGACTACAGGTGCATAGGCCGGGTTTTGAATGGATCTATGGGTTTCTTTTGCACCTATCTCTCTGGCTTTTTCTCTCTTCTCTTCTTCTACTGCTACTTTGCACATCCATAAGTGGGTGTCTTCATGCATCCATGAGGATCCTGATCCTATGGAATGCACCGATTCCGTATCATCTTTGGCTCTATGGATGGGATTCCATTGGATAGGAGGGACATCTCTATGAGAGTAATCTTTGAGATTTTCTTTGGTCGTAACACCTAAGTGTTGCAGGTACAAGGAGTTGGTTCCCCAGTCCTGTACCACTTGCAACTGTCGCATAAAGGGTCGTCCCAAGATCATTTCATAGGCATGATTTTTGCTAAAATCACATATAGCAAAAGTATGCACGAACTCAACACCACATGTGGTGAGAGTTATTCCTTCTAACAGCCCTAAGGGTCTCTCTATGTGACCATCGGCCATTTGCAATTTCATCCTCGTGGGCCTGAGTGCTGGATTGCCCCAACGCTTCCATAAGGAAGTGGTAGCGATTGCAATTCCTGCACCTGAGTCTAGAATGGCCTTGGTGGTGTATCCTTGATGGGTGATAGGAAGATATGTGTTTCCCTCTTCGCCCTCACTCATGTCCCCTATCTTGTCCAATGGTATTTCTGGCACTGTTCTCTAGGATCCTACCTGGGAACGAGGTTTTGCTATCTCTGGTACTTGTTTGGCTACATGTTTCCATAGCTCTGGCCTCACTTTGAGTAGTTCTTCTAAGGTGAGGTTGCACTGTACTTTAGTGTTTTTCACTACCTCTGTGTTCCTAGGTATGATCAAGTCTTTGTTTCTTACCATGACTGTGGGTGCTCTCATGCACGTGGACTTAGCTTCCCATTGGCCTGTGAAGTGGGGTAATTCTTGCAGAGAGTTAGACTCAAAGTCTAATCTTTCCTGAGATTGGGTACTCTCCTGCTCCTCATAAATGGATGGGATGTCTTGTGGGAATTGGTCGTTAGCATCATCCACAAGTTCAATAGGAGGAGGGACTTCACTCTCTTTAGCTCATTTGTCTTCTTGAATCTCACGTAGGAATTCTGGTGTGAACCGATTCATAGAAGATGATGTGTCTGGCTCCGTAGAGTTAGGCACATAGGCTTCCTGGGCAGGAAGACCTACCCTTTCACTTGTCTTGTCCTTTTGTTGAGAGGCGGGTTCCTTTTCTGATTGAGCAATTAGCTTCTCTATCCTTTCTAACAGTCCATCAAAGTGCAACTGTGTCTTCGCTGAACTAGAGATGTTAAATAGGCGACTGGCTTCAAACATGGTCTGAGCCGATTCCACCATCTTAACACAAATTTTCGTTCGTTCTAGCTCTAGTTCTGCTCTAGGGTAGCACTTTCCATGATCAATTACGTTTGGCCCATCTTGGATTCTGGCCTGATATGCTTTAAGCATCATATTAAGGTCCTTGGGGATCTGCTAGGACTGATCCTACTCTTGGGGGTGGTGGAATTGTGTGAGGTGGATTGGAAGGTGGCGGGTCGGATGGAGATGGGAATGGTGGTGGTGGGATAGTGTGAGAGGGAGTTTGAGATGTGAGTTCAGTTATCCTGGCCTTTGTTTCTCTGAGGCTTTCCTCGAGTTCACTCATCTTTTTTGCCCATTGCCTTTTCATTCTTTTACGACTATCTCTCCAAGCTCTAGTCCTCTTCTTGGTCATGCTCTCTGTTTCACTCACCTCGGGGCTCTTTTCCTGGCCTACCCCTTGGTTTTGCTGCAATGCCTGAGCTCTAGTGACTACCTGTACTGGTGCAGTGGACGTCACACTTCCTGTAGAGTCCACTACTAACCCAATAACATTGATAGGAGTGATTTTCGGCATATTATTGGGATTCTTTGGGCAGTCTCGTAAGAGATGCTCCTTTCCACACTCTTGGCAATAGCCCTGGATCGTCACTGATTGGGGTTGTGTAGGTGGAGGCAAGGGACAATCACAAATGAGATGATCTCCTTGACATCTGTAGCATGGTCCTCTAGGGAATGGGGGTCTTACTTGCCTAGGTTGAGGTCTAGGGTTGGGGTTTGCACACATGAAGTTTGTGTAATCTGACTCCCAACTAGGTTCATTTGGCTCTTCACTATAGTAGGACTCACCATGTTCAGGAGACTGCATGTAGTAGGCCTGGGGGCTATCAACATGTGTAGAATCAAAACTATGGTCACTGGGGTCACTTTCTAATAGCAATGGGGTTACTGGCACTATGGCCCTATTCAGGTTTTCTTCTGCAGCTGCATACTTTACAGGGATCACATTAGTAGGAGCATGTGGTTGTTGTGCTAGCACTGGCTGGGGTCTCAGTTGGGCCTGATATTGCGGTTGGTAGTGTTGCTGAGGCCTAGTATACTGTTGTGGTGGGTATGGACTCTGGTATCTGCCTTGTTGAGGGTATGGCTGAGGGTAGGTTTGCCTAACAGCTTGCTTATTGTATGGGCAGTCTTGTGCGGTGTGATTTGTGTATCTTCGTTCTATGGTGCAGTACTGGCTACTAGGATTTACTTGGGGTTGAGCCATAATGAGACATACATTTGCCATATGGTCACCACCACAAGTATAGCATCTTTTCACTGGGGCAAATCTTGGGATCTGTTTGCTAGTGACACCTAATTTCTGAGCTACTTCTCTGCAAGTTCCTCAATTGATGTGGAGTGCGAGGAAGAGAGGCTAGAGGCACTATCTGAGTCTTTGTAGATTTTGGAAAGCTCTAGTTCTTCCCCTAGGTTATCCTCGATGTCAATGCACATGCGTACACACTCTTCTATGGTCCTAGGGTCCTTCAAGTACACATATGATCTCAATTTGGTACTTAGCCATCCATCCAAGAACAAAGCCACTTGCTTAGCTGGCGTGGGTAACTCAGGGACAGGGCATCTCTCTAAGTATTGCCTAAATCTTCTTCCAACAAGTCTCATGGTTTCCTGAGGGGTTTGCTTGAAGCTGTGGATCAGCGAGGAAGTGTTATGTCTTATGCCACTTTTAGAGAATTCGATAATGAATGCCTCTAGAAGTTGATCTATGCTCCTGAATTGCCTCTCGTTTAGTGGTTGAAACCATGTCAGGGCAGTGTTCCTAAGGGTTAGACCAAAGGCATTGTACTGCATGAACAGATCTTCAACATGTTCAGCTCTCAAGACTTGCCTAAACTCAGCCACATGATCGTATGGATCTCCAGTGCCATCGAAGTAGTTCTTCATGGACTTAACTAGCTGAGTCGGTCTCAAAGTCCTTGTGTGCTCTCTAGGTCTTGGTAGAGGGAACTCATCTGCATTTCTTTGATTCCAGGAAGCTCTAAGTACCTCAGGTTCTACTCTATTTGTTTTCGTCCTCGTCCTTTCTCTGCCCCTTGGGTTGGCAAAGCTTACTTCTGGCCTATCTCTACTTCTGTCTCTATGAGCTCCATGAGCCTGGGAGGTTCCAGCCCCATGGTGACCATGGGACACGTTCGATCTTGGTTGGGGGAAAACGAATTCACCCTTCCAAGTGTAAGCATGCCTGTCATGTTATGTAACCACAAAGATCCTCTCTGAAGGGTGATCTAAGTAGGTCACTCTGCCTGGGCTATCAGGATCTTTGAACTCATAGATCATGATTGACCCTACATCATTTGGCCTATTTGATTTATACCTCCAAAAGGCTTCATTTGTCTCTTGGTTTAGGAGCAGATCTATGCTCTTATTATCCTGGGGAATCCACTCTCGATTGAGGATTCTAGTAAGAACAGATTTCCCTCGAGGGGTCCTAGGCTCTATACCCATGTTTCCTTGCTCCAGGTCACCTATGTCTGCTTCTGGGATCACATTTCCGAATTCGTCTGTCCTATCTGGGTGACTGGTGACTATGTATATGGTTCCTTCTTTGTCCACGTATGCTCCATTTTCAAACTTTACAGCTGGGTGTTCTATTCCAATGGATTGGTTAGGGTTTTTAATCTGGACCACGAATCTTCCTAGGCTGTCCTCATAGATGCTAGCTGCTTCTTGTAGGGGCCTTCCATGTTAAAAGTCAAGCTTCAAGCTAAAAATTCATGGGGAATCTTTTATGGACATGTGGAGCAATCAAAGGAAGCCAAAAGCCACGAGATTCCATCAAGAAAAGTCACTCAACCACTCCCCAAGTCATCTCAACTAATTCCTCCAAGTTAGGAGGCTGATTTGGAAAGGTAGTTCCTAGATTTTAGGGGCACACCTCTCACTATAAAAGGAGCATGTATCCCGACTTCTTTTGGGCCATCTTCTTGGAGTTTTAGCTCATGTAAAGTGAGCACTAAGTGCTGGAGTTGTGATAAGCAAGCCCCTTGCTTAAGCAACCCCCTTGCTTGCTTGTTTGTTTTCTTTTAGTAGGCATATCTATGTGTGTGCGCAGGCAGTGTTGCAACTCTCTACCCCTGAGTTGTTAGCATTGGTTCTCCCTCATATGGTATCCATTTGATGTAATTCTTGTCTCATTGGATAGCTATAAGAGTCTATTTTATGCTTACTAATTCTCTGGAGCATTCTCTGAGTAAGCTGGGAGCAACATTCATTTTAGTGAAGTTGTGTGATTGATATCTCTCTCTTTGTGTAGGCTCTGTTGGAAATATTTTGCTCTCTGTTGTAAGGGCTGGTTCTCCTTCTCTATGTATCCATTTGCTATGATTTTGGTGTCATTGGGTAGCTATTAGAGTCCTCTAAAGTTGACATAAGTTTGAGATTCATTCTCTGTATAATCTCTGAGAAAAGTTTGCTGGAGTGAAGTGAGGTCTCTGCTTGACTAGCAGTTGTGAGCATTCAACTAGCTCATGTTGTAGACATTGTTTCTCTTTGTGTAAGCATCCATTTCAAGTGAAATTTGTTTTGTTGGAAAGCCCCTGGTGTCTACTACAGGTCTACAAAAGCTCACTGGAGTTCTCTGCATAAGCTCTGAGTAAGAGCATTTTTGGTGTGCAGAGGTCAAAGAAGGATACCTGTGGAGGTCATTCGCGCTTCATCGTTGCTTAGGGGTTGAGATACTTCCCCCATCAGTGGTATCAGAGCATTTGGGCATCTTGGAGGTATCACATACAAGCAAGAAGACATCTTGGAGTTGGTGGTTGAAGAGTTGCATCAACAAAAGCTTCTTGGAGGTAGCTCACATCAAGGGGGAGCTATTCTACTCAAATTTGCAAGAGCACAAGGTGTCCATCTAAGGAAAGCTTTGGATTGAGGTAACCTCAGAGCCTCATTTTCATTTTACACACATTGGAGCATTAGCCAAGGGCTAGGTCAAGTATCAAAGACTAGATATGGGAGACTTCAACACTCAAATTGAAAAGCTAGACAAAGGTAACTATCAACCATGGAGATTTAGGGTCTCCAACTATCTTATGGGCAAAGGCCTTTGGGGGTTGATTAGTGGAAGTGAACCAAGACCTAGGTTGGATGAGAATCCAACCAATGACCAGAGAAGGGCCTTTAGGGAATGGAATGAAAGAGACAAGAGGGTTATCTTTATTCTTTCCCAACACATTAGCAATAGCATGATCGGCCATATCCAAGACCTGGATTCAAGCATGAAGGTATGGGAGACACTTGAAAGGCTTTATTCAACAAGCACCAAAGCAAGGAAGATCCAACTCAAGAATGAGCTCAACAACCTTAGGAAGAGCTCAGGGAGTAGCATAAATGACTACATACTTAAGGTCAAGGAGTTATCAGATGCATTGGGATCCATTGGAAGCCACGTAGACGATGACGATCTTGTGGCTTATACTCTCAATGGTTTGAGAGATGATGAGAAGTGGAAACCCTTTACCACTTCAGTTTATGTAAGGGATAATCTTCCCGATTTTGAGCAATTGGTTGCTCTCATGGTCACCGAAGAAATGAACATAGGTGGAAGTTCAACTAAAAGCAAAGATGCACAAGTTTTCTATGCAGGTAATCAAAGGGGCAAAGGAAGACAAGGACAAGGAAGGGGCAAAGGAAGGTTTGGAGGAAGGCAAGGCCACTCAAGAAATCAAGGACATGACCAAGGCACCTCATCACAAAGAGGGAGAGGAAGATCAAGAGGAAGAGGAGGACGATATCAACAAAACAGGAATCAAGATGGCGAAGGATGTTACATATGTGGCAAGTTTGGCCACTATGCTAGAGATTGCTACCAAGGAGGAAACCAAAGGAACTATAATCAAGGTTCTTCATACAAAGGCCAAGGTAATTATGCTTCTACAAGTTCAGAAAATGACAATCTCTTGATGATGCACATGAATGGGAATTCAAGCAAAGTAGATAACACTTGGTATATTGATAGTGGATGTAGCAACCATATGAGTTGCAATGCTTCTTGGTTTACTAATCTACATGTTCCCAAAGGTAAAGGACATGTAGAAACAGGTGATGATACAGCCCATGAGATCTCCCATGTTGGAGATGTAGCTTTGGATGACAAGGAGGAAGGAAGATGTCTCAAGGATGTCTTGCATGTACCTACCATCACAAAGAACTTGGTGTCCGTTGGGCAAATGGTTGAAAGAGGCTATCAAGTAAGGTTCAACAAAGGTGGATGCTTTGTGGAGAACCCTAAGCAAGGTTACAAGGTCATAGCAAGAGGAAAGAAGCAAGGGAGACTCTTCACTTTGAAGGTAAATTCTCATTCTACTCAACATGTCTACTTCACATATGGAAACAAGAGGATTTCGGAGTTGGACTTGTGGCACAAGAGGATAGGTCACATCAACATACAAAGAATGAAGGAAATGCAATTCAAGAGGCTGGTTGAAGGTCTTCCCAACTTCCAAGGACAAGGTATGAAGCATTTATGTGAATCTTGTCAACTAGGGAAGCAAGCGAGACTTCCATTCAAGAAGAGTGGCTACATAAGCCAACATCCATTGGAGTTGATACATACAGATGTGTGGGGACCAACGAAAGAGCAATCCATTGGAGGTAACAAGTACTTTGTCACTTTTATAGATGATTGCACAAGGATGGTTTGGGTTTATTTCATCAAAAACAAATCAGATGTGTTTACATGTTTCAAAGCATTCAAGGCAATGGTAGAGAAGGAAACAGGTACATATATCAAGAAGCTAAGGTCCGATGGAGGGGGAGAATATTTCTCAAATGAGTTTTCTGATTTTTTAATGGATCAAGGCATCAAGAGGCAAGTAACATGCAGGTACACACCCCAACAAAATGGAGTAGCAGAGAGAAAGAATAGATACATTGCCGAGATCGCTAGAGCAATGCTTAATGAGATGAATGTACCTAACATGTTTTGGAGTGATGCAGCAAATACCGCCGTGTATCTAATGAATAGGGCTCCTACCTCAGGGATCCATGGCTTGACACCATATCAAGCCTATTATGGTAAGAAACCTGATCTTTCCCACTTGAAGATATTTGGATGTACTTGTTATGTACATGTGCCAAATGAATTGAGGCACAAGCTACAACCAAAGGCAGAAAAGTGTGTGTTTCTAGGATATTCAAATGATCATAAAGGTTACAGGTGCTTCAACCCAAATACAAAGGACTTGAGGATATCAAGGGATGTAGCATTTGATGAGCTACTCCCTTGGTATAAGAAGTATGATTGTATGCAGGACTATGAAGAAGAAAAGCATGGACATGATGAAGAACAAATCGACCTAGAGCTAAGCGGCCCAAGGTGTTCCATCAATGAAGATAGTTCAAGCATGAACTCACCATGGAGGGGGAGACCTTCATCAAGCTATGAAGCACAATCAATCAACAAAGGCAAAGCAACATTGGTGGAGTTGGATGAAGAAGGTAATGAAGTTGAAGATGATGAAGGACACATGATGGAGAAAGAAGCCACGTCAAAGAAAGAGATCAAGTTCCCAAGGCAAAGGAGGTTTATTCCTCCAAAAGGTGAAGAAAGGAAGTCTTCTAGAGTTAAGTATCCAACTCAAAGGTTTACTTATGATTCATACATGGCAACACATTATGCATATATGAACAAAGTAGTAGAAGATCATGAGCCCGATTGCTATGAAGATGCAAGCAGGTACACCGAATGGAAAGAGGCAATGCAAGAAGAGATCGACGCACTTGAGGAAAATCAAACATGGACTCTAGTGCCCAAGAAGGAGAACATGAAGGTAATAGGTAATAAGTGGGTGTATAAAGTAAAGAGGAATTCAGATGGATCTATTTCTAGGTTCAAAGCAAGATTGGTGGCTAAGGGTTTTGCACAAACCTATGGAGTGGACTTTGAAGAGACATTCAGCCCCGTGGCAAAGATGAGCACCATTAGGACACTCATTGCAATGGCTGCTAGCAAAGGATGGAAGCTCTTCCAATTGGATATCAAGAATGCCTTTCTCAATGGAGACCTGGAAGAAGAGGTATACATGGAGCAACCACTAGGTTTTGTTCATAAAGAGTTTCCACATCATGTTTGTAGGTTGAAGAAGGCACTTTATGGCCTAAAGCAAGCTCCAAGGGCTTGGAACCAAAGATTGGTGGACTATTTGATCAAATGTGGTTACAATCAATGCAAGGCGGATCCATCTCTCTTCATCAAACAAAGAGGAGAACTTGTGGTCTACATATGTGTGTATGTAGATGATCTTATCATTACAGGTAATGATACAAAGGGCATTGAGGAGATCAAGGCAAAGCTTGGAAAGGAGTTTAGGATCTCTGATCTTGGAGATCTTAGGTATTTTCTTGGCATTGAAGTTGTATACAAAGAAGAAGGTATTATGCTCATACAAAGGAAGTATATTCTAGACCTACTTGAGAGGTTTGGGATGCTACATTGCAAGCCTATTTCAAATCCCATGGAAGTTAATGTAAAGCTAAGCTCCATTGATGGAGAGCCATTAGAGGATATAACTTTGTATCGATCTATTGTAGGCTCTTTCAATTATGCCACAATAACCAGGCCTGACATAGCATATGGAGTTGGAGTGTTATCACAATTTATGCATAGTCCAAGGACTACACACTTGCAAGCTGCAAGAAGAATGTTGCGATATCTCAAAGCCACTATAAATGAAGGATTGTTCTACTCATTTGATGATGATATGCAGGTCAAAGCTTATTCCGATGCCGATTGGGCCGGTTCGAAGGAAGATAGAAGGAGTACAAGTGGTTACCTAGTCATGCTAGGTAGCAAGATCATCTCATGGATTTCAAAGAAGCAACCCACGGTGGCATTATCTTCCACCGAGGCTGAGTATAGAGCTTTGGCTCAAGTCACATGTGAGCTAATGTGGATTAAGAAGTTATTTATGGAGCTTAATTTGCAGGTTGACACATATCCAATTTTTTGTGACAACATGAGTAGCATTCATCTAGCATCGAACCCTGTCTATCATGCTAGAACCAAGCATATTGAAGTGCACTATCACTTCATAAGGGAAAAGGTGATATCCAAGGAAGTTTCAGTACATCATATTGGTACTAAGGACCAAGTTGCGGACATGTTTACAAAGGCTTTGGATGGGATGAAGATTTCAAAATTCAAGCAATGCATCAACATGAAGGAGCTTGGATGAGGATGAAGAATTGAAGCTTGAGGGGGAGTGTTAAAAGTCAAGCTTCAAGCTAAAAATTCATGGGGAATCTTTTATGGACATGTGGAGCAATCAAAGGAAGCCAAAAGCCACGAGATTCCATCAAGAAAAGTCACTCAACCACTCCCCAAGTCATCTCAACTAATTCCTCCAAGTTAGGAGGCTGATTTGGAAAGGTAGTTCCTAGATTTTAGGGGCACACCTCTCACTATAAAAGGAGCATGTATCCCGACTTCTTTTGGGCCATCTTCTTGGAGTTTTAGCTCATGTAAAGTGAGCACTAAGTGCTGGAGTTGTGATAAGCAAGCCCCTTGCTTAAGCAACCCCCTTGCTTGCTTGTTTGTTTTCTTTTAGTAGGCATATCTATGTGTGTGCGCAGGCAGTGTTGCAACTCTCTACCCCTGAGTTGTTAGCATTGGTTCTCCCTCATATGGTATCCATTTGATGTAATTCTTGTCTCATTGGATAGCTATAAGAGTCTATTTTATGCTTACCAATTCTCTGGAGCATTCTCTGAGTAAGCTGGGAGCAACATTCATTTTAGTGAAGTTGTGTGATTGATATCTCTCTCTTTGTGTAGGCTCTGTTGGAAATATTTTGCTCTCTGTTGTAAGGGCTGGTTCTCCTTCTCTATGTATCCATTTGCTATGATTTTGGTGTCATTGGGTAGCTATTAGAGTCCTCTAAAGTTGACATAAGTTTGAGATTCATTCTCTGTATAATCTCTGAGAAAAGTTTGCTGGAGTGAAGTGAGGTCTCTGCTTGACTAGCAGTTGTGAGCATTCAACTAGCTCATGTTGTAGACATTGTTTCTCTTTGTGTAAGCATCCATTTCAAGTGAAATTTGTTTTGTTGGAAAGCCCCTGGTGTCTACTACAGGTCTACAAAAGCTCACTGGAGTTCTCTGCATAAGCTCTGAGTAAGAGCATTTTTGGTGTGCAGAGGTCAAAGAAGGATACCTGTGGAGGTCATTCGCGCTTCATCGTTGCTTAGGGGTTGAGATACTTCCCCCATCATTCCACCCTATACAAATGTGGCACACCTGAACTTCCCGCAGGTCTCTCCATACCTTGAGACATCTCTGATTCACTAGTCTCAGAGCTAGGGTAATGCGAGTGGTGGCTCAACTGCTGAGCCCAAGACCTAGCAGTATGATTAATGCTAGCCTCTGAAGACCTAAGACTTTGTCTATCCCTTACTAGATGCCGTCCTGATCTAAGGTTCATATGCCTATTTAAGTAGCCCCTATTTTGCCCAAGTACAACCTCGTTGCTGAGTTCTTTTGTACCAATTACTTGATTCCTTCTTATGTTGATTATCATGTTTATACTCTTGTCTGGTATCACGTTGTCAGGAGCATTTGAGTTAATTTCCGCACTTGAAGTTGATCGTTCCACATTAAGTCTTTTCCTTTAAAGTTCTCGGTCACACACACGTTATCTCTTGAACTTGATTTCTTAGATAGTGTTTGACTTGTCACGTGCCTATCGTGTCCTGACTTACTCCTAGCACTACTTGAACTTAGCCTAAGCTAGGATTTGACAAAGGGAGTTGAGAATATTCCGACCTTTCTTGCTGATCCCATGTTCTTTAGTGCTCGAGAACCTGATTCTCAAGCTTGCACAAAGCCCTTGCTTTGGATGCCTTCAAGTGCTCTCAGTGGACCAATTGGTCGAATTTTCTGTCGATCGCGATCGACAGAGGCCGGCGACACAGAGACAGTTTCTGAGTTTTCCATACCTTCTCAGCGTGCTGGAGGGGATGATACAGCTGGATCCTGCAAGAAAACTCAACAAACATGCAAAAAAAATGCACACAATATTGCTCTCTCGCTCTCTCTCACAAGTGGAATGAGGGAAATGGAATGGAGAAGGTGATAAGATCAAAACTGAAAATTTCGCGAGGATGGAGATGGAGGTGGGAGATGGTGATGATGATGATGGTGATGATGGTGGTGAGGTAAGAAAGAGAAAAATAAGAAGAGTGAAGAAATTACCTACAAAGCCAACGTCTCAAATCTACGTCTTACCATCACACGCTTGTCCTCAAAGCTCGATCCCCGGCAACGGCGCCAAAATTTGGTGTAGCTCAGTGATGAGTAGCACCTCCTTTAATTTCAATCCGGGAAGACGTGAGGATGGTATGAAGACCTCGAGCAAGTGAAGGCACAAGTGTGTGAGTGAGAAGCACACTAACATGCACACACATACACACACACGCGCACACACAGTAAGACCAAGAGTGAGAAGCAATGGAGTTCTTTAGATTACTTTCAAAAAGCTCATACAAGTTCAAATCAATTACAAGCTCCCCCCAAAAATGAGCTCTCTAGCTCTATTTATAGTTTTTGACTAGGTTTTGGCCGTGTCCAGACCTAGTGTCCGGCCTAGTTAAAAATTAGGTTCTCTACCCTATTTGGAGGTTCAAACGGAGTCTAAAAAATGTGAAAACTGACAGGTAGGTACTTCTAAAGCTCCTCAAGCTCAAGGACTCCTTGGCTTGCACAAAATGGAGCTACAAAAATATGAAATGGTATTTACAATGGTTTTTAGTGATGAAAATCACTATTTTTGTAGGGGTTTCTATTAACATTTTGACATACATTTCCTCGAGCTCCCTACTTGCTCCTTCTCCTTGTGTGTCCACCTATTTTATATGCATTAGTGTCCTGAAAAAATATTGGCCTACTTGCCAGATCGTCGTTGACTGCTCTGTATGCTTGTACTTTCTCTTCTCTCTGACTCCCTTCGTAAGCTTCCTTGCCTGGTGAGTCCTTCAAATCCAACAGAGAGTCATATCTCTCAATATATGTATCCAATTTTAGTGTTTAAACATTCATTGGAAAGCTTATCTCGAGTACTTCCTCTGTCTAAAACAGCTTTATGAAATTCTTTATGCTCTGTGACTTATTCAGGTTTTAGTGAAGTCTAGTTTTCAGCCTAACTGAGTGGAGAGGTAGTCTGTTTTGAATCAAATAGTTGCCAACCCAAATCTACTCCAAATTGCATGTTTGATATCTCATTTGAAAGCTCTAGGTGTCTAGTTTGAGTGACCAAAGTTTCAAGTTCATTGGATATTTCAATTGGTACAAGTTTTCATTTGAAGGTTTTGCTGTTGGCAAGAGTCTTGATCCTGAGAAGGTCTTCTACACTTTCCACTGCGATTAGGAGAGGAATTCTCCAACAATTGGTAAAAATAAAGAAGTAAGCTCATATATACTTTTTTGCAAAAAGGATTTTCTTCAAGTAGAAGGAAATACAAAAATGAAAACTAGAAGCATTTACTTCAGCAAGTAGTGGAGGCCAAAAGAGAATCATTCAAAAGAGAATCAAATCCAAAAACTGAACTGTAAGAGGAGTGGCTGTCCAAAGTAGTGGAGAAATGATGGAGAAGAGCTCTCAAACTCATCATGAGAGTTTTTGGTCACTTGGCTATAAAAGAAGCAAGGGAGGACATGCAAGTATAGAGGAAGAAGGCATGGAAGCCCCCTTGTAGCTACTTCATTTGTTTTGAGTCATTTCGTTCAGTTTACTCTCATAGAGTATGTCCAGCCGCACACCCATTTTTGGGTAGTCTACTTGTGAGAGTCATATCTCTCAATATATGTATCCAATTTTAGTGTTTAAACATTCATTGGAAAGCTTATCTTGCATACTTCCTCGGTATAAAACAGCTTTATGAAATTGTTTATGTTCTGTGAGTTATTTAGGTTTGAGTGAAGTCCAGTTTTCAAACTAATTGAGTGGATAGGTAGTCTGTTTTGAATCAAATTGTTGCCAACCCAAATCTACTCCAAATTGCATGTTTGATATCTCATTTGAAAGATCTAGGTGCCTAGTTTGAGTGACCAAAGTTTCAAGCTCATTGGATATTTCAATTGGTACCAGTTTGCATTTGAAGGTTCTGCTGTTGGCAAGAATCTTGATCCTGAGAAGGTCTTCTACACTTTCCGCTGCGATTAGGAGAGGAATTATCCAACATTTAGAACATACAAGTTAGCATTAGAAGCACATCTTTTGAACCCTAGATCCAAAAGATGCTTATCTATCCGCTGGTACCATGCTCTAGGGGCTTGTTTTAGCCCATATAATGCCTTCTTCAACTTACGTACGTTGTTCTCTAAATGGGGAGCCTCAAACCCTGGTGGCTGAGACACATATACCTCCTCCTTGCGGTCTCCATTCAGGAATGCTGATTTGAAATCTATGTGATAGATTGGCCAATGCTTATGTGCAGCCACAACTAGTACTACTTGGATAGTAGTCATTCTTGCAGTCGGGGCAAATGATTCACAAAAGTCAATGCCCTCAACTTGTGAGTAGCCCTGTGTAATAAGTCTTGCTTTATATTTTTCTAGAGTATCATCAACCTTGTACTTTAGCTTCCAAACCCACTTGGTGCCAATGACTTTACACTTAGGGGGACGATCCACTAGCTCCCAAGTTCCATTCTTCATGATATTGCTGTATTTTGTTTGCATGGCAGCCCTCCAATTCGGATCATGGAGTGCCTCTTCCACATTGGTTGGTTCCTTTGCTTCTTCTTGAATGAGATCAGCCATCAAGGCTGTGTTTACAATATGGGCACTTGTCCATCTCTGCTCCTCTGTTCTTTTTTATCACCTCGGTCCATCTGCAACCTATTCTAGTGACTGTGGGATGGGGTTTGTAGAATCATAGAGCCGCCTCACCCAACGTGGCAATAGCTTTTCCACTTGGGTGTCGGCAGGTTGGTGACTTTCAGACTCATCATCTGAAGATGATGCTTCCTTCTCTTGTGTAGAAAGGATAGCTCTTGGGCCAGGTTCATAGTGGATTTCCCCTTCGCCTGATGATAAAGTGGAAGCTCTATTTTCCTCCTCCACTGCATGTGGTTGCTCCTCCTTAAACACCACATCAAGACTCGCCATGACCTTCTTAGCCTCAGGGTCATAAAGCTTATAAGCCTTCTTATCTTCATTGTGCCCTAGGAAGATACATTTGATGCTTTTTGGTTGAAGCTTGTTTCTCTCCCTATCTGGAACATGTACATAACATTCACTTCCAAATACTTTGAAATGGGAAACAAAAGGCTTTTTACCAGTGTAGGCTTCTTGTGGAGTCTTTCCATCAAGTGCCTTGGTGTAGCTTCGATTCAAGATGTAGACAATAGTGTTGAGAGCCTGTGCTCAAAATTGATTAGGCAAACCCTTTTCTTTCAACATGCACCTTGCGATCTCCATGATGGTTCGATTCCGACGTTCTGCAACACCGTTTTGTTGAGGACTATGTGCCACTGTGAGTTGATGCTTGATTCCCTTACTCTTGTAGAAATCTTCAAACTCTGTTGATGTGAACTCACCACCACCGTCTGTCCTAAATTTCCTCATCTTCTTCCTTGTTCTAGTTTCAACAAGCTGAAGCCATTCTTTAAACTTACCAAAAGCTTGAGCCTTATTGCGAAGGAAGTACACCCACATCTTTCTGCTATAGTTGTCGACAAGTAACATGAAGTAGGAAGATCCGCCCAAGGCCTATGTAGGCATTTTTCCGCACAAGTCAGCATGCACCAACTCTAGAGGATAGCTTGCCCCATTCTTGCTTTCTTGTGGAAACACCTTCCTCTGTTGCTTGCCCATCATGCAAGCTTCACATGGTTCCTTCATTTCTGCAATCGATGGTAGGTGTGCAACCATACCTGCAATGCATCTCCTTCAGTACAGGGTATCCAAAGTGGCCGAATCTCTCATGCCATAGCTTACTTGTGCCCACGTTTGTAGTGGTTGTAAGAGCACACAACTCATACAGGTTGTTCCTCCTTATGCAAGTCCCAACAATGTTGTTGTTACTGTCCATAATCTTAGCTCCTGCCTTACTGAAAGATACTTGATGACCTTGATCAGTTATAAAAGCTATTGAAAGTAGATTTCGTTTTATTTGTGGAACATATAGCACATCTGAAAGCTTTCTGATATCACCATTAGAGTTAATGAAAGAAACCATACCTTCGCCCTCTGCAGGACATCTTGCATTGTTCCCTACATTTACTGTGATGGGTTCCTTTAGAGGCTATAAGGAACTGTAAAGGTCTTTTCTACTCATCATGTGACCAGATGCACCATTGTCCAACACCCATGAGTCATCTGTTCCTAAATCTTCAGCCAAAGATCACACCTCCTCTATCGTAACAAATAACGCAAGCTCTGTTTCTGTTGTGTTGGCAAACTCCTTGCCCTTGCCACCTTTTGAAGAGCCACTCTTCTCTTCTGTCTTCTTGATGCAACAGTCTTGGATTCTGTGTCCTTTCTTCTTGCAGTGGAAACACTCTCCCTTGAACTTCTTTTTGTCGTTCTTATTTTTATCTCCATCTTTTGAAGAGTCTGCTTTGCCTCCCTTGGATTTTGCTGTGAATGCAACATCTCTTTGCTACCACCACTCCTTGCCTTGAGCTGCAGCTCCTCCATGAGTAAGGCACTAAATTCTTCAAACGTTAGTGGTTGAGGTCTGATTTGAGTATTAAGAGCAGTTACCAAACCATCAAACTTAGGTGGACATATTCAAAGACAATGACGAGATAGCTCCTCACTTGACTTTTGAACACGTGCTCCCGCCATTTGATCTCATAGATTCTTTATGCGAGTGATAAACACCTCTGCAGTCTCCCCATCAACAAACCATTCTATTGCAAGCTGATTTCTCCAAGTTCTGAATCCGTGTCTGATTACGAGTTTCATATTGATTTCTCGATATGTTCCATGCTTCACATGCCTTTGTAGTATGCTGAATAAGAGTCAGAACACTATCAGACGTACCTATAACTAGAGCATAAAGTGCATCTGCATTTCTACGTTTCCAAGCACGTAGAAGATCAACATCAGGAGAAATCATTCGACCAAGATTATTTGGATCAGATCTTTCTTGGGGCTCATGATCAGTCCCAAGAACAGTCTCCAAAAGCTCATACGAATCAAGAATAGAAGTGATTTTGAACTTCCACAAGGTGTAGTTCATACCATCAAGTTTACCTTCTATGAAGGCTGGTGGTTGTATCCCCAACGTTGGGATGACCGGCATCATTGCTGCTCCTACTTGTGCTCCACCTACTCATGTTGATGAACCACCTTGGCTCCCAGTCATAGATGATGATGCACCACTTGACATCTTCTCTCTTTTGTTGTTTAGACCTTTGCAACCTCTACGTTTCTGCATCTGCACCACTTAGAGCCTCTTGAGCTCTGATACCATGTAAGAAAATAACACCATAGTGGAATAGACCTATAGACGGAGTTGAGAGAAAAACGCACACAAAGATAGATGCATACTAAGAGATAGAGAACTCAAATTCTCAGATTGCAGAGCGTAATGCAATTACAATGATGGTGCTGTCCACCCGTGCGCTCCCACTGTGGAGCTTAGATGGCGATCTAGACAGACTCTAGATGAAGGGCTTACTAGTGCGCAATGCTTTGTAGAACTCAACCTAGGTCGTGCTTATATAGCTTTTACAAGGCGGTTCAGTATAGATAAATGTAGTCAAGAGATACAAAATAGTCAGTAAAATATACGATCCGACAATATCTCCATGACCAGAAGTCCTATTGTCTCAGCCCTACGGGCCAAGGGGATAGGCCCCCTGGACCCCACAGGAGGGGGCAAGCCCCCCTCTGCACTCCCCCCATTAAGGTTCTATGGGGAAACCGCGCGATGCCACAAGGCCTTTATTTTCACCTTAAATGGCAACCCAATGGCTTGGAAGTTTATGCCCTACCTAACCTAACGACTAGGCTCACAAAGATCATCTACAACCATCAATGGTCACACATAGACCTCATCTAATTTGGAAGTTAGGGTTCCACAAATATCCGGGCTCTCATAATGGCTTCTCCTCATAATGGGGGCCTTACAACTTAGAGCACCATGGATCATTTGTGGTCACATGAGGGTGGAGTATTGAGCATATTTAACACACATAACTTCAAATTTCTTCAATCTTATGATGGCGATATCTCCATACTACCTTTGTACAATCATATCAACCATTAGATCTTCAAAACAATCATTAAAACTCTAATTTTATCATTAAGATCAAAGATATGTCAGAAATTATCTTCTTGAACAAGCGACTTTGACATAGTCAACGTCTAAGGTTGATTTCTCACAGCACAAGTCCCCTTTTGATAAATACTTTTAGCCATAGCTTCCTTATCTTCTAACTTAGATTTTGAATGTTGAATTATAAAAAACTTTACACTGTGCACTGAGATGCAAGTGAAACATTGACATGAAAAAGTTCGCAACTCTAAGAGTTCTATATGCAGACTTTACATATACATGTTCCTATTGACCATATACACAAGCTGAAAGGAATTAGACCTTGAAACTTTGAACGTAGCTTGATTAGCTTCTAGATTAGATGTATACAAAAGATTTCTTGATCCACTTGATCATGCTGAGAGAAATCAGAGAAAGACTCAATGCTAACTTAGAAAGATGACTCCCTACACATCTATCTCATGAACACTTGGCTTCTAATGACTCTCACACTAATTTCTTTACATTATTGACTTATATACATATGTTTCAAGACTCATCCCACGTCTAATAAATTACTCCTTACCATCCTAATGATCATCTATATCCATTGTACAAGAATTTTCATATGTAATGTACATATGTATACAAGCTTTATTACTGAGATTTCTTTTCTTCCTTCAATGACTTCTTTGGCTTCATTTTGATTCCTGACTTGCTTCAAATTCTTCATAATCATCAATTTTGCATTGCTTTGTTCCAATATCTCCCCCTCAATCACTAATTGTGATTATATCATTCTTCTTTATTCCTGCCATCTCTTTAAACTTTTGTAGCTTAGGTCCTTCTAAGCTCTTTGTCAACATATCTGCAACTTGCTCTTTGGTCGATGTATACAATACTTCAATCTCTTTGTCAATAAGACAAGTTTCCCAAATCACTTATCTTAAACTCCTTTTCTATTTTCTTCTTAAGCTCCTGGATTCCTTGAGCATCTGTACCTGTGACAATAATATCATCAACATAAATACACATGTATATGTACCCATCTTCCCTTGCCTTCACTAGGAAGCTACTATCTACTTTTGAAGCTTGATATCCACATTCATTCAAGAACTTAACAAGCCTGTAATTCCATGCCCTTGGGGCCTGCTTTAAATCATACAAAGCTCTCTTGAGCTTACATACATAATCTGATCCAATTAAATCCATGAAACCCTTTGGTTGCTCCATGTACACTTCATCTGCAATATATCCATTCAAAAATGCATTCTTCACATCTAATTGTCACAGCTTCCATCCTTTACAAGCAGCAATAACAATTATAGTTGTAATTGTAGACATCTTAGCAGTTGGACTAAAGGTTTCATCATAGTCTACCCCATAAGTTTGAGCATAACCTTTAACCACAAGTCTAGCTTTGTATCTAGACACCTCATCATTTGCAAACCTCTTTGTCTTATACACCCAGTTACATCCAATTACCTTATGTTTCTTTGGTCTTGGCACCAATTCCCATGTCTTATTCTCAAGTAGAGCATCATACTCTTCTTGCATTGCCTTCTCCCAATTCTGTTTACCCATAGCTTCTTCATATGTGGTTGGATCTTCTTCTGTCTTCACAATATAAGCATAATATTTTATTGTTAAGAAAGATGTATCATAGCTATACTTGATAGGTTCTTTTCTTTCTCTCAAAGATCTTCTGACCTCTGCACTTCTTGAAGTCTCAGCTACATTTGATTCTGGATCAAATCTGGGCCTATCTTCATCATTGCCCTGCAATTTACTTTTACAATCATCATCATCAATATCTTCTTCATACACCTTTACTTTTGTCTTGCCTTTCCTTTGTATTTCTTCAACATCTGCATAAGCATTTGTTGAGCCTGTATACCATGTGCTTTGCCCATCAAATGTGACATCTTTTGTAGCAAGAAATTGCTTTCTAGATGGACTCCACAATCTATAATCCATTTGTCTATCATCATACCCAATAAACACATACTTCTCTGCTTCGGGCTCTAGCTTATGTCTTAATTGTGAAGGAACATAAGCATATGCCAAACATCCAAATACCTTACAATGATCAAGAATAGGTTTCTTACCCCACCATGCTTCATAAGGTGTTCTACCATCCAAAGCTTTGCAAGGTAACCTATTCACAAGGTACGTTGCAATGTTGATAGCTTCTGCCCATAAGTAATGTGGACAATTCTTCTCTTTCATCATTGATATTGCAAATTCTACAAGAGTTCTATTTCTTCTTTTTGCAACTCCATTTTGTTGAGGGGAGTACCTGCAAGTTACTTCTCTTTTTATATGTGTATTCCACAAATAATCATCAAAAACTTTAGAAAAATATTCTCCCCCTCCATCTGATCTCAACCTCTTGAGCTTTTGTCCTATAATCCTTTTTGCATAAGAATGATAATGCTTGAATGTCTTGAACACTTAAGATTTGTCCTTGATTACATAAAGTGTAATCCATCTTGTTGCATCATCAACAAACAATACATAATATCTGGATCCATTTATGCTATAGTCCCTTGAAGGACCCCACAAATCTGTATGAACCAACTCAAGCATATTTGAATACTTGTATCCTGGTTTATTGTATGAACTTCTGTGAGCTTTACCTAATTGACAAGCTTCACACTTGTATACCATGTGTTGACCTTCAACATTTGGTAATCCAAGAACTACATCATTCTTTAACATTTCTTTTATGGCTCGCTCATTGAAATGACCTAGCCCTTTATGCCATAGGTCTAACTCAGACATCTTTTGACTTCCATAACTAAAAAATGCATGTCCCACATTACCTTGGACCTTGAGAGTAAACAACCTTCCTTCTTTCTGACCTGTAATGATATTTCTATATCCCTGATTTGGATCTTGACATAAACACCATCATTTGTGATCTGACTTCATATCCCTTTTCCACAATTTGTCCTACACTTATCAAGTTTTTAGGAATGGTAGGAACATAAAGTACCTTGCTTAAAAGTGTGCTTCTACTCTTCAATTGACAAAGGCTTCCAGTGTGTATCTTTCTTCTTGTCTTTCCCTTTTCTCCTACAAACACTCAAATTCCTTCTTGTCCTAGAATCCCCCAACATTATCCTTGGAGTCATAGCTTGACTTTCACTCCTATCATTATCTCCCTTAATGTCCTGCCCAAAAGTTAGCATATGTCTTAGCAATTGATTAAGATCAGGAGTAAAGTGATCTAATGACAATTATATGGAAAATATGAAAGGTTTCCATTTCTCATCTCCTCTCAAACCTATAAGTATTTGTCTTACCAACTTATCTTCTTCAATATCTTCATCTACTGCTCCCAAGCTATGTGCAATATCCTTCATTCTTGCCACATAATCAAAATGCTCTTCCAAAGCATTCCACACATCTGTTGCACTTTCTAATCCTCTAATATGAGGTAGAAGATAATCATTTACAACCATGTAAATGATGCTTCTAACTTGAGCATCCTTCTTCATAATCTGCAAGCTCTTCCCTAGTTGGAACACTAGGATCTTCAAACTCAGGCTTTTCTTCTTCTCCTGTAATGAATGCCATCAAATCTTTGCTCATGAGGTGTGCCTCCATCCTCATGGACCAAGCTGGATAGTTCTTCCTATCTAGCTTATCAATCTACAAGCTTTCTCCCATCTTTGATCTTTGTCTTTTGCAAATATTAGGATGAATGAATATACTTTGTACCTTTCATATAAAGCTTCTGTCTTTCAGATCCTTTCGAGCTCAATCTTCACACTTCTTTAGATTGTCTTCAAAACTATGATCTTGTCCACCTTCACTGATCTATACTGATTTAAGAACACCTCTATATCAGTTATAGACCAAACTTTACACAAATATTACCTTGATTTACCAAATCATTCACTATTTCTTCTTCAAGAAGTCTACTTTAGAATTTAACTTCATTACAACTTCAAATTTCTTCAATCTAATGATGCACACTCCACACTACCTTTGTGCAATCACGTCAACCATTAGACCTTCAAAAGAATCATTAAAACTCTGATTTGATCATTAAGATCAAAGATATGTTAGAAACTCTCTTCCTGAACAAGTGACTTTGACATAGTCAACTTCTAAGGTTGATTTCTTACAGCACAAGTCCCATTTTGCGAAATGCTTTTAGCCATAGCTTCCTTATCTTCTAGATTTTGAATGCTCACTTATAAAAAACTTTACACTGTGCACCAAGATCCAAGCAAATCATTGACATGAAAAAGTGCACGACTCTGAGAGTTCTATATGCAGACTTTACATATACATGTTCCTATTGATCATATACACAACCTGAAAGGAATTAGACGTTGAAACTTTGAACATAGCTTGATTAGATTCTAGATTAGATGTGTACAAAAGATTTCTTGATCCACTTGATCAGGTTGAGAGAAATCAGAGAAAGACTCGAGGCTAACTCAGAAAGATGACTCCCTACACATCTATCTCATGAACACTTGGCTTCTAATGAATCTCACACTAATTTCTTTCCATTATTGACTTATATACATATGTTTCTAGACTCATCCCACGTCTATTACATTACTCCTTACCATCCTAATGATCAACTATATCCATTGTACAAGAATTTTCATCTATAATGTACATATGTATGCAAGGTTTATTAGTGAGATTTCTTGTCTTCCTTCAATGAATTCTTTGGATTCATTTTGATTCCTGACTTGCTTCAAATTCTTCATAATCATCAATTTGGGATTGCTTTTATTCCAACAAAATCAGCATTCACTACTACTCCAATTCTAGTTCATCCTGATTCTAGTAAGCCCTTCTTCCTAGAAACAGATGCATCAAACTTTTCCCTAGGGGCCATTCTTTCCCAATATGGAGATGATGGACACCTACATCCACTTGCATATCATTCAAGGAAAATTTCCCCTCCATAAATTAATTATGAAATTCATGATAAAGAACTTATTGCCGTAGTGGACATGTTTGATACCTGGCATCACCATCTAGAAGGAGCAGCTCATAAAGTTACTGTGTACACAGATAACAAGAACCTAGAGTATTTTATGACCACCCACATCCTCAATAGAAGGAAATCTCGATGGAGTAACTTTCCATCGAAATTTGACTTTGTCATCACATACTGTCTAGGACATCAATAATGTCAGTGAGATGCCCTATCCAAAAGATCTTACCTTGCAGCAAAGAAGGGTGAAGAGGCCTTTGATCAATAAGAGAGTGTATTACTCAAGCCTGAGCATCTCAAGTTAGTACTATCTCTTCAAGTCATCATGAAGATTCAACCTTGAATCATTTGATATGCGAGAATCTACCATAAGATGAATTTTTTTGTAAAATGTTAAACAAAAAGCTCGACAAAAAAAAGTCCAAGAAGTAAATGAATTTTAGGATAAGGATGGATTACTACTCTATAAGAATCTATTGTATGTCCCTCCAGAAAAGCCCAGGATCCAAGTACTTCAACAACGTCATGACAACCTTGCAGTAGAACATTTTGGAGTGAATAAAACAACAGAACTCATATCAAGGGATTTTGAGTGGCCTCAAATGTGGAAGGAAGTAAAAGAATATATCCAAACGTGTGCCACTTGCAACAGATCTAAGGTACCCCGAAATAAACCTCATGGCCTCTTGCAAACTTTACCTATTCTAGAAGGGCCATGGGCTTCATTGTCTATGGATTTCATCATAGATCTACCAAAGTCAGATAAGTATGATGCCATTCTTTTTATTCTAAATAGGTTTACAAAGATGGCACACTTCATTCCAACTACCAAGGAAATCACATGTGCAGCCACTGCTAGACTTTTACTTAGATGCATCTTTAGGCTTCATGGAGTGATTGATGATATTGTCAGTGATCGAGGTCCACAGTTCATATTGAGCTTTTGGAACAGTCTTTGCAAGCTCCTTGGTGTTCAAGTCAAACTATCTACAACAAATCATCCACAAATTGATGGACAAATAGAAAGGGTAAATCAAGTCCTAGAGCAAATCTCCATTGCACCAGCAGCTATCATCAAAATGATTGGTTTGAGCTTTTATCCTTTGTAGAGTTTGCATGTAACAATAGTGTTCATGCATCTACTAAGTTGAATCCTTTCTTTGTAAATTATGGACAACATCCAAGAATGGATAGACAACTCTCAAATCATGTCAAGAACCCAACTGCTAGAGACAAGGCCTAGTGCCTAATGGACATTCACAAAGAACTCAAGGAAGAGATCCATAAAGCTCAAGAACAATATTAGTAGTATGCAAATCAACATCGTGTTCAAAATCTATCATATCAAATTGGGGATAAAGTATGGTTACTTAGAAATAATTTGCAAACTTGAAGGCCTTGTGCAAAGTTAGATCATCAAAGATTTGGTCCATTCACCATCTTGGCCAAGATTAATCCAGTCACCTTCAAACTCTAGCTACCAAGTGCCATGAGAATACATCCAGTTTTTCATGTATCCATGTTGGAACCATATCACATTTCACCATTGAGGGGCGAGAGACCTAGTCCTTCACCACCTATCGAGATTGATGATCATGAAGAATTTGAAGTCGAGCATGTCCTAGATTTGAGAATATCTTGAGGAAGATTGGAGTACCTTATTCATTGGAAAGGGTATGACATCAATGATCATGCTTGGGAACCTGTAGAAAACCTTTAGAGCACACCAATCAAGGTTTGAGAATTCCATAAGAAAAATCCAATGAAGCCGAGACCAGAGAACATGATCGCTCCTCGTGGAACTCGTCGTTTGAGGGGGAGATGATGTCTTGGACAAAGGAAACCATCCTGAACCTTAGATTCCATGTGAATCCTATATGTTTGCTATTGATCTTTGGAGTTGTCCTCTCCAATCATTTAGCATAAAGAATTAACAATAAATCTTTATTTTGTCAATCCTGGTAGTATTCAAGAGACCACAGCCCCTTCTAGATGATAGAATCCAAGAAATAAGAGGTAAATGGCTGAATTTCTGAGAATAATGAAGATGAAGAGGAATTTCTAGGGTTTGGATTATCTTGAGCAAATCTCCATCATTTTCCACAATCTTGGTGTCTAAAGCATGTTATTTCTTCAGCAAAACTCAATCATGAAGTCAAAACTCAAAAATGTTACCTGTACCATCCAGACGAGACAATCGTGATTCTGTACAAACAAACGATTTTCATCTCTAGCACTATTTTTCATCAATTTCTCACTCAATACATCAGCAATCAGCTCTCTTCATACGTATTCAATAGAAACACACAATAGAAGCTCACAAATCTCCATGGATACACAAAGAATAGACTCACAATTCAAAGAAATCACACAAAGAGGAGAAAACACAATTTTCAGCAGGAAACTCTCTCTTCACTTGGATAGCATGTAAACAAATAATCAACCAACCCCCTCATAATAGAGGAAATTGTCTTTTATACATTTTCAAGTGTCCCTTTTCACACTTGAATTTTGGTCCTTTCCTCTATTATTCTAAAAATATGCTATCTAAGAGTTTCCAAAAATTCTAGAAAAATTACATAAGATTCTATTTTACATAAGGAAGACTCTTCCTTATTTTTACATCAGTTACATAAATATTTTTACAAGTTTTTTGGCATTTTACAATTGTTTTCCATCAAAAATGCTTCAAAAAATACATCTTCTAACATTTCTTCCCCTCCTAGACCTTTTGGCTCCTGACAAAAGACTTTCCTGCTCTTATATCCTGAATACTCTCTTCACTTCTTCTTTCGTTGATAGACCTGTGACAGTAGGTCATGACTTTTTCTTTCTGTAATGTTCAGGTTATTTACCATTTCAAACAATGCTTTCCTCCACTGTACTACAGCTTCTGGTTTATCAATTACATCCTTTTTCAAATATTCTGTGTAAGCAGCTTCATATGCAGTAAGACGAGACTTGGTGACTACTGACAAGTTTCCAAATATCTCTGATTCCCTCTCAAAAAACCCATAATCGAATGCATCTTCAAAAATTTGTAAATAATGACTGCCCAAAAAATATTATTCTGCTATAGTATGCCATTAAACAGATTCTATCGGGTGTTTCACTGAGATCAAACAATAATGCATCAATAGGGGAATTGAAGCCAATATAGTTTAAGATTCTGACATCTGTATCTGTATATGTCTCTATACATGCCAGGATTAGTCTCATTACTCTGATCAATAAAATGCATGCTGGGTCATTCACATCTTTGTATGTAGCTATAACAGACTCAGTTGTATCCACCATATATTTTTTTGTAGGCCATGTTCCTGCCTTTGGACCTGCTATCTTTGGGAAATTCAACCATTTAGGTGGAATTTGTCCTTCTCTCCTGCATTCTTTATTTGCATCCAACCATCTATTCCTCCATTTTGGATTGAATTTTTCAAATAATTCTTTGGTCACATTGATATCCTCTTCATACTCTAGATATTTATTTGGAGGTAACCCAACTCTTGCCAGCTGATAGTTTTTTATACTTTCCATAATCATGCATAGAGGTATGCCCAGTCCATCTGCAGCCCACTGATGTTGGTCAGGATTTATTCCTTTATTTAAAGCAAACGTGACAATTTGATCTTCACATTCATCATGCATTTTTCGAATGAAATCCATTCTAGACTCTCTGTTTGTCAACAATTTCTGAACAAAATCCTCTGAATATTCTTCTTCTGGTCTTTTATTTTCTAATTCACTGCCATGTGGATTTCTGTCATCATTTCCCTCTTCATAATCTCCTGTATATGTAGTCTCTATCTGTGCTTCTTCCTGAGCTTGTGGCTTTCCCAGTTTTTTCTGTAGTTCTTCTATTGTCACCATCAAACTTCTGTTCTGAGTTGCCCAAATCTCTCTTTCTTTTATCCATTCAATTCTTTCTTTTTCTAATTTTAATTGCCAATCACTTCTTTCTTTTTCCATATCCATATGCAACATGTTATAACCTCTCATTGACGTAGCAGCATGTGTACTAGCTTGCTTCTCTAGTTCCTTGGCTTCTTTCAATTCTATTTGTAATCTCTTAATCTCCTTGTGCAATTCTTCCTTTTCTTCCTCTATCATCTGAGCAATCTTACTTTCATCCTTTAACTGACCTTCTTCCAATAATAGCCTGTTTATTTCCTCATTTGCTTTAGTCAAAATTTGATAAGAAGTCTGCAAGGTTCTATATCTTCCTTCAATTTTTCTCAGCTCCATTTCCAGTTTATTATTCTGCTCTGTTAGTTTTACACTCTTTTCTTCAAGATATTGAATTCTATTTTGTTTCTGTACTTCTAATTCCTCCAAAGCAATTATTCTATTTGTAAATTCCTCATTTTTCTCTTGCACCCTCCTCAATTGTTCTGACATTTGTTCTTTTTCCCTTTTGTGCTCCTTAATGATCATACTGCCTTTCTCAAATTCAGACTCTGCTACCATTCCTGAAATGATCATATTCCTGCTTGAAGGTCTGAAGCTGTCTATGTTGCTCATAATGATTTGGCAAGCAGATCTTATATTTTTGGGTATTCTTTCCAACCCAGCTTCCATTTCCAGTTGTTTGACTTCTATTCGTTTATCTTCTTTGCACTCATTCTCCTCTTCTTCTTCTTCATACTCTACGACCTTAATCTTGTGTTCTTCATAGCTTTGATCAATTTCCAATGTTTCTTGGTCTGCAACATCTTCTTCAAGTTCCAATGTCTGATCACCCTGGTCTTCATGTCTTGATCCATCTTCAACTACCTTTACTTCTTCTACCTCATTACTCTCCAATTCTAGTTGTTCTTTTTCAGAGAACTGTGTTTCTTTCTCCTGTATCTCTTTTTCCTGAATTAGGGTTTCCTGAATTAATGTTGATTCAGTTTCCTTAGTGGATTCTATCAGATCATCACTAGTCTGCTTTTTCTGTTCCTCCTCTTGTTCATCTATGTCCATTAGGTCCAGCTCCTCCTCTTGTCCTTGATCTTTTGTGATTTTAATCTCCTCATTATTGTTCAAATCATAAAGTACATCCTCTATGCTTTGTTTGATTTCCTTTTCTATAACTCCTTCTTCTAATTCTTCAGCATTCTTCTTTTCCATTGTTTTCTTTATTTCCTGAATTTGGTCTGCACCCTTCTGTTTTATGGCTGAACTGCTTATCTGTACCCTTTTTTTTGCTTCTACTTTTCCTTCATCAAATTTAACATAAGTTTGTTGGGAAGGTTTGGTCCATATTGTCTTCAACCCTGAATGCAGTAGCCCACAACTGAACTCCTTTCTTATTTCACTTTCTTCCTCTGCCATTATTGCCTTTCCTTTCATCATCCTTCTTTCTTCTTCAGGACTGAGTGGCTTAACTGCTTCTTCTTGAATTTGCTTCTCTTGAGGCTTCTCTCTCAACTCTTCAGATGTTTTATATTGTTTCTCAGTGGTCTGTGTAACCATGTTTGGAGTACTAGGTACTGAAAAATTCAAACTTTTTAATAAGAAATTTTCAATATCACTATCAGAATCTGAGGAAAATTGTGAGGATCCTGCTATGCCTGATTTTTCTACTTTTTCCTCTCCTGCAACAGTAAATTCCTTCTGCTCTTCTCCTACTGTCACTTCTTCCGTCTCTTTTAAAGTTACAGATTCAACTACTGATTTTCCCTTCCCCTTCTTGGTCAACTTCTTCTTTTGTACTGGTTTCTTTTGAACTTTCCTTTTAGCTACCACTGTGGTTCTGGTTTCTGGAGGTCCTTGCAGCTCTTTGAAGTATGCTAGTAGTTCTACTTCTTTCTTAACAAATACTTCCTCTGTCTCGGCTACCATCATTTGATCATGAAGCTCTTCATAATGCTCTACTTCCTCCTGCACCCAATCTGTTGCCTTGCAAGAATAATCTTCCAGCATCTTTTGATATTGTGCCTCATATATTGCTCTTTTGTTAGAAGATTGGACCTGTTTCTGAGAAGCTTCATGCTCCTCTTTGGTTGCTTCATCCTGCTCCAATTCAACCTTCCTTGGATCCAACCTCCTTTTCTTTACAGGTATTACTTCCTCTGAGATTACTTTCCTTTTCATTCCTGACCCCCTCATGCTGGTTTGTCCTTCTACTTCTCTCACAGACATCTTCCTGGGAAGACTCTTGATTCCTGTCATAAGGCTTCTGGAATATTGTGCTTCTGGAGCCAACTTCAATTGATCTTCCATTCCCAATACATGATATATGATCCTGGTGAGAAACTGGGCTCCATTCATATATTTTTTTTGTTCCCAGTGTTTAGCTACTTCTTTCAGCTGTTCATGTATGTATGGAGTTACATCCATGACTCCGAAGGGCTTAGTTCTGTCCTTATTGTTAAACATAAGTAGTGTAACAGATTTATGAGGCATGGTATACCTTGGTAGTTTTGGGAAACAGAAATATTGTAGAAGCATCCTAATGGCATATTCCTCATTCTCTCTCCCCTTGAAGTCAGGAAATTTTGAATATCCTGTATAGGTTTCCTTATTTTTCTTCACAAAGCTATAGTCAAGCTTGGTTCCCATTGGGTAGAATTGCAAAGTTGCTCTGATATGCTCTGCTTTAATAGTGATATTCACCTCTTGATTATCTTTGTTCTTGACTTTGCACCGGAAATAAGCATCATTACCTTTTCCTACTTCTAATAAGCTATTCATTACTTGTGACACTCTCTCAAAGTCTATGAAAAAGATGGGTTCTTCTAGTAATTTATGCAACCCTACTGCCTTCCATCTTTTCTGATTGACTGCTACTCTTTGAAGTCTGTAGAACTCCTGACACAACATTGTATATTTGTAACCCCCTACTCCCACTGTGAATATATGCTGTCCTATTATACTTAGGGTTTCTTTGAGCCTCTGGAATCTTTGGCTCTTCATCTGACTCCAGCTCTACTTTCTCTACCACAGCTTCACTATCCAGGAACCAATGTCCCCTTGACAAGGTGACTGATTCTGCTTTGAAATCATGAATAGGCAGCTCCTTTGCATTCACCATTCTGGAGTAAATATAACACATAAAAAAGAAAAGAACTCCACCCACATGAGTCACATAAAATTAAAAAATAATAGTTATTTTGAGATGAAGTGAAGAAGGAATTTAAACTCTGACTTCTTTAGAAAACCCACTTAAAGTGACCATTACATGTGTAGCAAGATGTCTAATGCACTTCCCTCTTCTAATAGTTCTTATCCAAGAGGAAGATGATTTGAGAAGAAAAAAGATTGAAATGAAAAATAAACAACAATAAAGAATTACAACCAATAAAAAGTCATAAAAAATAGAATAGACAATACAAAAAATAATAAATAGGAATCTGCTACCCTTCTTCCTATATCTTGCTTTGTGCTATATTACTTATAAAAAGAAAAAAGGAAAAATTAGACAATTTTTCTCTTTCTTTCTTTCTTTCTTCTTCTTCTTCTTTTTTTTTTTAAAAAAATGTCTTCTCTCTTTTTTTTTATAATAATAATGATTTCTTCTATTTCTTTTCTTCCCCTCCTCATTCTCTCCTTAGAAAAAGGATAAGGTAAAAGGATTTTTTCCTGACTTTCCATATGTTATGATTTTCCTTTTTTCTAACCTTTTGATTTGATTCTGACAAAACTCTAGATCAAGTATAGTGGTCTTTTTCCATTGAATCAACTCTGATTTCTTTACCCAATAATATTTAAGCTTAGTTGCCCTTGTTTCAGGAAGAAATCCATCTCCTTCTGATAAGTAGTTTTTAGAATGTTTTGGCCTCCATATCCATTTTGTTCTTGAATTTTGTTTTGATGAACACACCTTGGGTATGCTTTGCTTTGGTTCCATATCCTTCTTGTTCTAATGCTTTGATGCTTCATATTATACCATGGTCGCCACCTTGCTTCTTGGTGTCCATCCTCCTTTGCCTTCTGACTTTTTTGCAGATTTTGATTAAATGAGGCTTGACCTTTTGGTATTTGTACTGGTAATGTCTGTATGTCTTTTATTGGAAAAATAAATTCTTCCATGTCTGGGTCATGAACATCCTGATTACCTTCCTATTCTTCATTACTCAATAAAAATATTAAAAACCTTTCGTCATTTATGATCAAGTTAAGCTTCATTTTTTCAAAATTCAAAATTACTTTACCTTGTTTGAGCCATGGTTGTCCCAAAATCAATTTTTTAGTCATCAAATAATCTGGCCATTCTTCACAATCTATTTTCATATATTCATCATTGAACCTAACTTTAATAGATAGTGAAGACATGCTTTGTATCATTTGTCCTTCCAGAGTTTTGATAAAGGTTCTGCTTTTAGTTCTTTTTAGTCTAAATTTATTTACCAAAGCTGAACTAATCAGATTCACTTGGGCTCCAGAATCTATCAAAACCCTAATTTTTTCATTTTGATAATCCATTATTATCACAGGCAAATGTTCTTTTTGTCTTAGAGGTTTTTCACACAAAGAAACTTCCCTATGATTTTTGGTTTTTCTTATCCTCTCCTTTGCTTCCTGTTGAGCCTCTTTTCTCATGTTTTCTTCTTCTTTTTTCCTGTTTTGAGCTTGTTGCAATCTTCTCCATTCAGAAGCAGTTAATAGCAGATCATATCTTTTAACTCTACATCCACTTATGAAATTTGGCATGATCTCTCCATCTATGTTAGCTAATTGGATAGCTCCACTGTTACTTATCTGATATATAATATATGGCCCATGTGCTTTTTTCTAAAACTTTTTCTGATGTTCTTTGACTGTGTAAGCCAAAACTAGATCTCCCTCTTGTAGATCTTTTTCTTTTATGTGAACATCATGATAAGCCTTTTGCCTTTTCTTGTCCACATATAAACTCATAATGGCTTGGAGTCTAAAAGCTCCCAATTTTTCCAATTCTATTACTCTCTCTGAAAGTTCATGTCCAGTCCAATTGTAGTGACTACCTACTTTTAATGTTGGAATGAGGAATTCCATAGGTAAAACTGCATTTTGTCCATATACTAGATTGAATGGTGTGTTTCCTATTGCAGTCTTATAAGCCACTCTATAAGCCCATAGGACATGATTAAGTTGTAAATCCCAATAATTCCTGTTTGTGTTTACTAATTTTGACAGTACAGTACAAAGTACTTTATTAGTACTTTCTGCTAACCCATTTGCTTGTGGGTGATATGGGGCTGACTTTCTATGACTGATCAGGAAATATTCAGTGATGTTTTCTATGATTTGGTTTACAATATGGGTCCCCCTATCACTTACCAATTCAATTGGAATTCCAAATCTGGTGATGATGTTTTCATAAAGGAATCTAGCTATAGTATGAGCATCATTCCTTCTTGTGGCTTTGGCTTTAGCCCACTTTGTCAGATAATCTGTAGCCACTATTATGTATTTAGCATGTGATTGTCTTGTTGGAGGATGTATAGGTCCAATAAAATCTAAACCCCATTTACTAAAGGTTCTGGCTGAAATTAATGGAACTAATGGCATATTGTCTCTTCTATTTGGTTGACTCACCCTTTGACAGATGTCACATCTTTTTACATAGGTTCTTGCATCAGGAAATAGGGTTGGCCACCAAAAGCCAGAATATAATATGAGTTCTTACATAGGTATTTTGCCCTAAATTAAGGTAAACACTTCACTTAGGGTTTCTTGTTTGGTGATCCATTGACCTTGTGTTCCTTGATTGGTTATACTCTCTTATGCTTTGGCTATCAAAACAGTTAATGAGAAAACTTTCCCGAAGAAAATTATGTTAAGAAATGCAAATGTCAATTTTTGCAAAGATAAACTCAAACATTTCTCTTTTCAAGATACAATTCAACTTTTCTCAAGATTATAACTTTGACTTGGCTGCAAATGGATCTTATATACTTGCATCTAGCTACTTAACTTGACTTTTCCACAATGCAATCTTGTCATCTTCCCAAGATCAACAATTTTTCTTAGTACTTGATCAAAAAGCAATCTACAAATGCAAGAATAGACTCATTCTACCTTATGTAGCTCAGTGATGAGTAGCACCTCCTTTAATGTCAATCCGGGAAGACAAGAGGATAGTATGAAGACCTCGAGCAAGTGAAGGCACAAGTGCATGAGTGAGAAGCATACGAACATGCACACACACACACACACGACAAGACAAAGAGTGAGAAGCAATGGAGTTCTTAGATTACTTTCAAAAAGCTCATAGAAGTTCAATTCAGTTACAAGCTAGCTCCAAAAATGATGTTTTCTATGATTTGGTTTACAAAATGGGTCCCCCTATCACTTACCAATTCAATTGGAAGTCCAAATCTGGTGATGTTTTCTATGATTTGGTTTACAAAATGGGTCCCCCTATCACTTACCAATTCAATTGGAAGTCCAAATCTGGTGATGATATTTTCATAAAGGAATCTAGCTATAGTATGAGCATCATTCCTTCTTGTGGCTTTGGCCTTAGCCCACTTTGTCAGATAATCTGTAGCCACTATTATGTATTCAGCATGTGATTGTCTTGCTATAGGAAGTATAGGTCCAATAAAATCTAAACCCCATTTACTAAAGGTTCTGGCTGAAATTAATGGAACTAATGGCATATTGTCTCTTCTATTTGGTTGACTCACCCTTTGACAGATGTCACATCTTTTTACATAGGTTCTTGCATCAGGAAATAGGGTTGGCCACCAAAAGCCAGAATATAATATGAGTTTAGCTGTTTTGTCACTTGAAAAATGTCCTCCTGCTACTCCAGAATGTGCCATTTCCAACATGTCCAGATATTTATCCTCAGCAACACAAATTCTTAAGTATCCATCCATCCCTCTTTTATACAATTGGTCTCCTATCAACTGATATTCTTCAGAGATTACCTGTAGATTTTTTGAATCTGCACCAGCTATTACTTGTTTTCCTTTCTTCTCCCTTTTCAACTCTTCAATAATATTTTCACTCCATTCTGGATTTTTCTAAAACCAATATAGAGTTATGAATTCTGAATCTTGCAATGATTGGCACTTCCCACAATTAGCAATGTATTTTGTTACATCTTGAACCTTATTAGGCCAATGTACCCCCATCCTATTGAGATTACTTAGGGTGACTACCCTAGAAGCATGAGTGCAAGGGTTCCAACAATGAGCTCTTTTCAGATATTCCTATTGCTCTTCTTCAGGAGTACACTATTCCAATATGCCTATATGGTTGAGGTGATACAAGTGCCCAGCTAGCAGCATAAAATTTCTGCTTTGTAATACTAAGTGTGTATTGTTTCCAATTGTTGTGCAAGGTCCCATGGTTAATATTGGTACTAAAGTCATGGCCCACTCAGGAACACTTTCTACTTTGAACAAATAAGTATCTGGCAGGTCATCATCTAAAGGTGAACTGGGTTCTTCAGACTAGATTCTAGATAAATGATCTGCTCTTAAGTGTGTTTTTCCTTGTCTGACCACCACTTCAAACTCAAATTCCATTAGTAAAAGAAACCATTTGACTATTCTACCAGTGTGACAAGGTTTATTTACCAAATATAGTAAAGCTTGATGGTCCACAAAGAACTTAAACTTGTTGGCCAAAAGGTAATGTCTATATTTCTTTACAGCAAATATCATGCCCAACCCTTCTCTCTCAGTGGTTGTGTAATTTTTTTCTGCTAGATTCAATTGCCTACTAGCATAAGCCACTGGAAAATCTAACTTGCTTCCTTCTATTGGTTGTGCTAACACACATCCTAAAGCATAATTTGAAGCATCCACATGGACATGAAAAAATTTATTCCATTGACGTGTTTTCAAAATTGGGGCTGTTACCAAACAAGTTTTTAGAGTTTCAAAGGCTTGGTCACACTCCTTGGTCCACTCAAACTTTGTAATTAGGGCATATAAGGGTTTGGCTATGTCAGCAAATTTGTGTACAAATTTCCTATAGTACCCACAATGTCCCATGAAAGTTTGAAGTTCCTTTACATTTGTTGGTCTTGGAAGTTCTATTATGGCCTTTATTTTCTTCTCATCAGTTGAAATTCCATTTTTAGAGACTATGTGACCTAACATTCTTCCTTGTCTTACAAAGAATACACACTTTTCTAGATTTAAACATACTCTGTAGGTTCTGCATTTCCTGAATATATTTTCTAAATCCTGCAAGTGATCTTGTCTTTTTAGTGAAAAAGTACAAAGATCATCTACATAAATTTCCATTACATTCCTCAGGAACTCTTTGAAGATATGACACATCAACCTCTGAAAAGTTGTTGGAGCATTGGTTAACCCAAAGGGCATAAACCTAAAAGCATAAATTCCCCATTTTGTGGAAAAGGCAGTTTTATGTTGGTCTTCCAATGCTATAGGTACCTGATTGTATCCTGAAAAACCATCCAAAAAACTATAAACCTCCTTCCCTGCAACTCTTTCTAGAAGATGATCTGTTATAGGCAGTAGATAACTATCTCTTATAGTTGCTGGATTCACCTTCTTCAAGTTAATGCATACCCTAAGTTTCCCATTCTTTTTTGGTACCACAACTATAGGAGATACCCATTCTGTATACTCAATCTCATAGATGAAATTGGCAGCCAATAGCTTGTCAATTTCTTCCTTTATTTTAGCAGAGTATTTATCATTGAAGGTGTAATGTCTCTGTTTGCTAGGTTTTGCATCAGGTGTAATAGGAATCTTATGCTCACAAATTTTAGGATCAATACCTTTTAAATCCTTGTAGCTATAGGCAAACACATCCCTATAGTTTCTTGCCAAGTTTCTTAGTGCCTCCTCTTCTTGAGTTGTTATGTCATCAGCCACTACAATATGTCTTTCTTCTCCCTCTTCTTGAGTGATCATGACCTTTTTAGTTTGTTCCTCATTATCATAAGCCTCCCCTTTCTTCTTTTCTCTCTTTGGTTTCATCTTGAGAAGTAGTCTGTTTTCTACTTCATAAGTCTTGAAATTTGCTGGTACATCAAACTCTTGATCTTTGTTTGTTTCCCTTTTCTTCTTCTCATCCTCTTCATTTTCTTCTATTTCCTTGTGTTTGTTTTTCTTATAATTGCCTGAGATTTTATCTTTAATAGCATCTTCAACTTTTACTTCTTCCAAAAATTGTGTTTTCCCTTTTTCTAATATCATTTCTCCTTTTTGTTCCTCTTCTGTTTTTGATACTTTTATCATTTGTATTCCAATGTGAAAAACATCATACCCTTCTTCATTTTGAAATTCCATTCCTACATACTCATCACTGGCCAGATCCATGGTAGCCAATATTTGGTTCCACCCATAGGGCTCATCTTTGAATTGTTGTGGTATATAGTTCTCATCTTGTAACTTCCTTCCTTCCACATAGTCTTCTCTTCTCAATCTCCTTTTTCTATTGGTGAGGTTTCTTATCATATTGCACTTCCATATTGATGATTCAGTTTCATCCTAGTCTTCCATCTCTGATTCTTCACTTAATTCTTGATTTTGATGTATTTTATACCATTCTTGAGGAGAGATGTCACAATAGTGCACATTTCTTAGATTTACTCTGCTTATTCTTCCTTTGCTCTGAAGGTATAAGCAATCATTACCCCAATCTTGCACAATTTGCATTTGTCTCATAAATGGCCTTCCTAGGATAATTTCATATGAAGTAGATTGTGGGAACTCAACTATGGCAAAAGTATGTTCTATCTCTATTCCACATATGTCCACAATCACTTTTTCCCATATTCCTAGGGTTTTTTCTATGTGTCCATCTGCAAGTTGCAATCTCATTTTGGTGGGTAATAATTCATTTTTTCCCCATTTTTCCCAAGTTTGTTTAGTCATGATGGCCACTCCTCATCCACTATCCAGAATGGCTTTGGCATGGTTTTTACCAAATTGTATTTTTAGTGTTGAGTTTCCTTCTTCTCCTTCACAATATCCTCCTATCTTATCAATGGGAATATACCACAACTCCTCCAAATCTTGTAGTTGTGGATGAATATTTTCTGGTATTGGTTCCCATTTTTTCATTCTGTTTTGTAAGTGAGGATTCTGTTTTATCAATTCTTCCAATGTGGTGTGATATAGAATTGTGCATTGTTTATCTATATTCACCTGGAATGTTATTTGTGGGTTTTCTTTCTGATTCATATTTCCTTTTGGTCTTGTTGTCTCAGATTCCTCAACTGTTTTTTGAGAATTTTCTACTTCCCCCAATTTGAGTTCTGCTTCCTGTATGATTTGTTTACACTTCTGCATCCTTTCATGTTCTAAGTCTGGCATAGGATAAGCCATTCCATGGTCTGTAGGATTTGGTCCCTCTTGAATTCTTCCCTTATATGCTTTGATCAATGTTTCTAGACTTAGTGAATTTCCTATCTTAGACTGGATTTGTGTCTTCTGAGAAGGAGTTCTGTTTGATTGTTCCCTATTCTCTTCTTCCAAATTTTTACCCATTCTTTTTTTCCTTTCCCATTTCCCTTTTTATCTATTTTTCTTCCCCTTTGAAATTGAACCTTCATTTTGTTCCCTAGTCATTTCTTGTTGTTTAGCTTGTGCCCTTGTTATAGCATTTACATTTACTTAGTCAATGTCACTCAATTCTCCTTGTTCCATGATGTTGACTGTTTTCAGTGGTATGTTTATTAGGTGTGTTTTGTGGTTTTTGAGGATTTTTTGGACAATCCTTTATTAAATGATCCCTGCCACAATCCTTACAATAAGCTCCCTCTATTCCTAATGTAGGAGGTTGTGGACAGTCTCTAATGAAATGTTCTCCCCCACACCTATAACAAGTTATCTTTGGTCCCCCTTTGAATTGAGGTTTTTGATTGGACATATAATTATTAGTTATATACTTGAATGTGGCTGTATCCATCTCAATTCTCCCGTTTCCCAAGTCTAGGGCTTGTAGTTCTGGTTCTCTCAATTCATATCCTTCCCATTCTTCTTGATATCCTTCATTCCATTGATAATCTTCCTTGTATGGTGACCTTGTTTTTGAGTTTTCCTCCTCTATTGGTGTGTATTTAATTGGTACCACATTTGTTGGAACAGGAGGTTGTTGCCCAAGTACAGGTCTTGGTTGCTCAATATATCCTGATTCTCGTTGACTCACATAATCTCTCTCTTTTATTGGTTGTTTATCATAGAAGCATTCCTCCCTGGTATGATTTGTCCATTTTCTCTCTAGAGTACAATATTTGAGTGTTTTCCTATCCTGCAAATGTGGTGGTTTTTGATATGGGCATTGTTGTACCAAATGATTTTCTCCACAATTGTAGCATTTTTTATTTGTGTTTATCCTAGAGTTTATCAAATTGGTTTTGGTGCTTACTTCTAGGGCTTTAGCAATGGCTTGAGCCATTTTTTCAGCTAGTGGAATTTTATCTTCATTTGTTCTAGTTTGATCAAATGCTAACAGGTCTTGGCCTCTATTATGTTCCAAATCAATTGCTTCTTTTATACAAGCTCCTAGGTCAGAGCACCTCCTATAATACACTAGGGTTCTTAATTGGGCACTTCTTAATCCTTCTATGAATAGGGATACCTGTCTTGCCATGGAAGGTACTTCCTCTCTGGGACATCTGTCAATGTACTACTTGAATCTCCTCGCTGCCTCCCTAACATTTTCATCTTTTTGTTGTTTAAAGCTATGTATCAATGTGGTTGTGCTATGTTTTATTCCAGTCTTTGAAAATTCCCCAATGAAGGCTTCTAGGAAGGATTCAATATCTAGGTACATTTCCTTTCTCAAAGGAATGAACCAAGATAATGCAGGTCCTGTCAGGGTTAGACAAAATGCCTCAAATTGGACTTTATAATCCTCCACCTCTTCAGCTCTAATCAGTTGCCTAAATTCTGCAGCATGAGCATGAGGATCAGAATATCCTTCATACTAATTGTTCATGCATTTGGCTACCTGATATGGTCTAAGCATTCTACCCTGATTTTGCCAATGATGTCTTCTCCTTAGAGGAAAATCATTAACTGCTTCTAGTTCCTTTTCAAAAGGATTTGGAGAAGTATGTGTTCTTCTACCTTGTTGTTTCTCACCATTACTCTGAATTTCATGTGGCCTTGGCAAGTCTGATTGCCCTAGGTTCTGTTCCCAAGGTCTTTTGTCAGCACATTGCCCTAAGTCATTTAAATTTTCTGGGTCTTGTGAGAAGATGTATACACATCCTTGTCTATCCTCATATCTACCATCTTTGAATTGCTACTGGTGTTATGTTCAGGGGAGCTTCTAAGTTTCTCAGTCTAATGAGAAACTTATGCATTCCATCCTGATATACATAGGTTCCAAACGTATTTGTGTACATATATTTGAGGATATTTCTATAATCCCCAGTTTCAATGGGCTCATTTGTTTCATTTAAAATTTCCATGTTATTTTCTTGCCCTAAATTTCTTTCTTGCACTTCCCCTTCCTCTTGCTCTATTTCCTTCCTTCCCAAGTCTTGCTTGGAATGTGTGTATAATTTGTTTCCAGACCTAAGGATCATTCAATTAATTTTCACGATTCTGAGGCTAAAATCCTGTTTTTCATGATTTTCTAGTCAAAATCGTGTTTTTTCACGATTTTGTGGCTAAAATTGTTTTTTTCACGATTTTCTTGTCAAAATCGTGTTTTTCACGATTCTGGGGCTAAAATCGTCTTTTCCACGATTTTCTTGTCAAAATCTTGTTTTTCACGATTTTCTAGCTAAAATCGTGTTTTCCACGATTTTCTTGTCAAAATCGTGTTTTTTCATGATTTTGTGGCTAAAATCGGGTTTTCCACGATTTTTTTGTCAAAATCGTGTTTTTCACGATTCTGAGGCTAAAATCTTGTTTTATACGATTTTCTTGTCAAAATCGTGTTTTCACGATTTTCTGGCTAAAATCATGTTTTCCACGATTTTCTTGTCAAAATCGTGTTTTTCACGATTCTGTGCTCAAGATCGTGTTTTACACGATTTTGTGTTCAAAATCGTGTTTAACACGATTTTCTGTTCAAAATCTTGTTTTTCAGGATCTTGTTCCTAGAGGATCGTGATTGCTCACAATCGTAAATAACATGATTTTCTTATGAAAATCGTGTTCTGGGAATCGCGATTTTGTTAGTAGTTTCACAGAATCGAGATTTTGTGTCTGACTACAGAATCGCGATTCTGTCCAATTTTTTGAAAATTCTCCAGGTATTGATCTTTAGAATTTTCTTTCTTCTATAGAATCGCCTTATCTAGTTTTTAACATGCAATGAAAAAACTAACTCAAAATAATATTTTTTTCACTGAAAATTGAAAAAATTCAAAATATCGCGATTTCATGATTTTGGTTATTTTGTGTATTTTTTGTGCTTAAAGATCATGTGAATTTAAGGAAATACAAAAAATATGGTATTGAGCCCCTTACCTTGCTTGTTTGATTCAAACACTCTCCAAAATGCTTTGCTGCAGAAAGTCGCGATTTTTTACCTGCTCTCTCTCTCTCTCACACTCAAATGAGTTTCTCTTGCAATTTCCAGGATTTTATAGTGTCCAAAAAATCGCGATCTTGTGCAATTTCCACTGATTTCCACTTTTTCACTTGACCAATTTCATTCTTCAACAACTTTATGATTTGAATACTCAATTCTTAATTTTTCATGATTAATCACTTCTCATTAGCTATTGGTGAAAATCGCGATTTTGTACTTTTCCACTTCCCCCACTTGATACTGAGTCTTTCCTGATTCTTTAAAATTTATCTTCCCTCACTTTCTCAATATTAATGAAATCTTTTGCAATTACCCTTCTCCAAAAACCCAAATATGTTGAAAATTCCAAAAAAAAATTCTCTTACAGAAAATCGCGATTTTGTGTAGAGAATCGTGTTTTTTCTATACTTCCTATTTTGTGCAAATTTGAGTATTCTTTTCTCTTGTTTACCTTCAGTACCCTTTACCAATTCCAATTCAACAGTCACCTGTAATTTTACATCATAACCACATAATTATTCAAAAAATCACGGTCCTGTGCAGAGAATCGTGTTTTTTGAGTTTTCTAGTTTTTTGACAAATTTTTGCTTTCCTTTCACTTGGTCTCTTCCACACTTGTCAACGAAACTTCAGTCCAACTTCATAAGGAGAAAAGAAATTTGTTCGATTGTTTTAGTGAATTTTATGAAATTTTTTTTTTAGTATTTTGCCCTAAATTAAGGTAAACACTTCACTTAGGGTTTCTTGTTTCGTGATCCATTGATCTTGTGTTCCTTGATTGGTTATACTCTCCTATGCTTTGGCTATCAAAACAGTTAATGAGCAAACTTTCCCGAAGAAAATTATGTTAAGAAATGCAAATGTCAATTTTCGCAAAGATAAACTCAAACATTTCTCTTTTCAAGATGCAATTCAACTTTTCTCAAGATTATAACTTTTACTTGGCTGCAAATGGATCTTATATACTTGCATCTAGCTACTTAACTTGACTTTTCCACAATGCAATCTTGTCATCTTCCCAAGATCAACAATTTTGCTTAGTACTTGATCAAAAAGCAATTTACAAATGCAAGAATAGACTCATTTTACCTTATGTAGCTCAGTGATGAGTAGCACCTCCTTTAATGTCAATCCGGGAAGACAAGAGGATGGTATGAACACCTCGAGCAAGTGAAGGCACAAGTGCGTGAGTGAGAAGCATACGAACATGCACACACACACACACGCACACACGACAAGACAAAGAGTGAGAAGCAATGGAGTTCTTAGATTACTTTCAAAAAGCTCATAGAAGTTCAATTCAGTTACAAGCTAGCTCCAAGAATGATGTTTTCTATGATTTGGTTTACAAAATGGGTCCCCCTATCACTTACCAATTCAATTGGAAGTCCAAATCTGGTGATGTTTTCTATGATTTGGTTTACAAAATGGGTCCCCCTATCACTTACCAATTCAATTGGAAGTCCAAATCTAGTGATGATGTTTTCATAAAGGAATCTAGCTATAGTATGAGCATCATTCCTTCTTGTGGCTTTGGCCTTAGCCCACTTTGTCAGATAATCTGTAGCCACTATTATGTATTCAGCATGTGATTGTCTTGCTGGAGGAAGTATAGGTCCAATAAAATCTAAACCCCATTTACTAAAGGTTCTGGCTGAAATTAATGGAACTAATGGCATATTGTCTCTTCTATTTGGTTGACTCACCCTTTGATAGATGTCACATCTTTTTACATAGGTTCTTGCATCAGGAAATAGGGTTGGCCACCAAAAGCCAGAATATAATATGAGTTTAGCTGTTCTGTCACTTGAAAAATGTCCTCCTGCTACTCCAGAATGTGCCATTTCCAACATGTCTAGATATTTATCTTTAGGAACACAAATTCTTAAGTATCCATCCATCCCTCTTTTATACAATTGGTCTCCTATCAACTGATATTCTTCAGAGATTACCTGTAGATTTTTTGAATCTGCACGAGCTATTACTTGTTTTCCTTTCTTCTCCCTTTTCAACTCTTCAATAATATTTTCACCCCATTCTGGATTTTTCTGAAACCAATATAGAGTTATGAATTCTGAATCTTGCAATGATTGGCACTTCCCACAATTAGCAATGTATTTTGTTACATCTTGAACCTTATTAGGCCAATGTATCCCCATCCTATTGAGATTACTTAGGGTGACTACCCTAGAAGCATGAGTGCAAGGGTTCCAACAATGAGCTCTTTTCAGATATTCCTGTTGCTCTTCTTCAGGAGTACACTATTCCAATATGCCTATATGGTTGAGGTGATACAAGTGCCCAGCTAGCAGCATAAAATTTATGCTTTGTAATACTAAGTGTGTATTGTTTCCAATTGTTGTGCAAGGTCCCATGGTTAATATTGGTACTAAAGTCATGGCCCACTCAGGAACACTTTCTACTTTGAACAAATAAGTATCTGGCAGGTCATCATCTAAAGGTGAACTGGGTTCTTCAGACTAGATTCTAGATAAATGATCTGCTCTTAAGTGTGTTTTTCCTTGTCTGACCACCACTTCAAACTCAAATTCCATTAGTAAAAGAAACCATTTGACTATTCTACCAGTGTGACAAGGTTTATTTACCAAATATAGTAAAGCTTGATGGTCCACAAAGAACTTAAACTTGTTGGCCAAAAGGTAATGTCTATATTTCTTTACAGCAAATATCATGCCCAACCCTTCTCTCTCAGTGGTTGTGTAGTTTTTTTCTGCTAGATTCAATTGCCTACTAGCATAAGCCACTGGAAAATCTAACTTGCTTCCTTCTATTGGTTGTGCTAACACACATCCTAAAGCATAATTTGAAGCATCCACATGGACATGAAAAAATTTATCCCATTGACGTGTTTTCAAAATTGGGGCTGTTACCAAACAAGTTTTTAGAGTTTCAAAGGCTTGGTCACACTCCTTGGTCCACTCAAACTTTGTAATTAGGGCATATAAGGGTTTGGCTATGTCAGCAAATTTGTGTACAAATTTCCTATAGTACCCACAATGTCCCATGAAAGTTTGAAGTTCCTTTACATTTGTTGGTCTTGGAAGTTCTATTATGGCCTTTATTTTCTTCTCATCAGTTGAAATTCCATTTTTAGAGACTATGTGACCTAACATTCTTCCTTGTCTTACAAAGAATACACACTTTTCTGGATTTAAACATACTCTGTAGGTTCTGCATTTCCTGAATATATTTTCTAAATCCTGCAAGTGATCTTGTCTTTTTAGTGAAAAAGTACAAAGATCATCTACATAAATTTCCATTACATTCCTCAGGAACTCTTTGAAGATATGACACATCAACCTCTGAAAAGTTGTTGGAGCATTGGTTAACCCAAAGGGCATAAACCTAGAAGCATAAATTCCCCATTTTGTGGAAAAGGCAGTTTTATGTTGGTCTTCCAATGCTATAGGTACCTGATTGTATCCTGAAAAACCATCTAAAACACTATAAACCTCCTTCCCTGCAACTCTGTCTAGAAGATGATCTGTTATAGGCAGTGGATAACTATCTCTTATAGTTGCTGCATTCACCTTCTTCAAGTTAATGCATACCCTAAGTTTCCCATTCTTTTTTGGTACCACAACTATAGGAGATATCCATTCTGTATACTCAATCTCATAGATGAAATTGGCAACCAACAGCTTGTCAATTTCTTCCTTTATTTTAGCAGAGTATTTATCATTGAAGGTGTAATGTCTCTATTTGCTAGGTTCTGCATCAGGTGTAATAGGAATCTTATGCTCACAAATTTTAGGATCAATACCTTTCAAATCCTTGTAGCTATAGGCAAACACATCCCTATAGTTTCTTGCCAAGTTTCTTAGTGCCTCCTCTTCTTGAGTTGTTATGTCATCAGCCACTACAATATGTCTTTCTTCTCCCTCTTCTTGAGTGATCATGACCTTTTTAGTTTGTTCCTCATTATCATAAGCCTCCCCTTTCTTCTTTTCTCTCTTTGGTTTCATCTTGAGAAGTAGTCTGTTTTCTACTTCATAAGTCTTGAAATTTGCTGGTACATCAAACTGTTGATCTTTGTTTGTTTCCCTTTTCTTCTTCTCATCCTCTTGATTTTCTTCTATTTCCTTGTGTTTGTTTTTCTTATAATTGCCTGAGATTTTATCTTTAATAGCATCTTCAACTTTTACTTCTTCCAAAAATTGTGTTTTCCCTTTTTCTAATATCATTTCTCCTTTTTGTTCCTCTTCTGTTTTTGATACTTTTATCATTTGTATTCCAATGTGAAAAACATCATACCCTTCTTCATTTTGAAATTCCATTCCTACATACTCATCACTGGCCAGATCCATGGTAGCCAATATTTGGTTCCACCCATAGGGCTCATCTTTGAATTGTTGTGGTATATAGTTCTCATCTTGTAACTTCCTTCTGTCCACATAGTCTTCTCTTCTCAATCTCCTTTTTCTATTGGTGAGGTTTCTTATCATATTGCACTTCCATATTGATGATTCAGTTTCATCCTGGTCTTCCATCTCTGATTCTTCACTTAATTCTTGATTTTGATGTATTTTATACCATTCTTGAGGAGAGATGTCACAATAGTGCACATTTCTTAGATTTACTCTGATTATTCTTCCTTTGCTCTGAAGGTATAAGCAATCATTACCCAATCTTGCACAATTTGCATTTGTCTCATAAATGGCCTTCCTAGGATAATTTCATATGAAGTAGATTGTGGGAACTCAACTATGGCAAAAGTATGTTCTATCTCTATTCCACATATGTCCACAATCACTTTTTCCCATATTCCTAGGGTTTTTTCTATGTGTCCATCTGCAAGTTGCAATGTCATTTTGGTGGGTAATAATTCATTTTTTCCCCATTTTTCCCAAGTTTGTTTAGTCATGATGGCCACTCCTGATCCACTATTCAGAATGGCTTTGGCATGGTTTTTACCAAATTGTATTTTTAGTGTTGAGTTTCCTTCTTCTCCTTCACAATATCCTCCTATCTTATCAATGGGAATATACCACAACTCCTCCAAATCTTGTAGTTGTGGATGAATATTTTCTGGTATTGGTTCCCATTTTTTCATTCTGTTTTGTAAGTGAGGATTCTGTTTTATCAATTCTTCCAATGTGGTGTGATATAGAATTGTGCATTGTTTATCTATATTCACCTGGAATGTTATTTGTGGGTTTTCTTTCTGGTTCATATTTCCTTTTGGTCTTGTTGTCTCAGATTCTTCAACTGTTTTTTGAGAATTGTCTACTTCCCCCAATTTGAGTTGTGCTTCTTGTATGATTTGTTTACACTTCTGCATCCTTTCATGTTCTAAGTCTGGCATAGGATAAGCCATTCCATGGTCTGTAGGATTTGGTCCCTCTTGAATTCTTCCCTTATATGCTTTGATCAATGTTTCTAGACTCAGTGAATTTCCTATCTTCGACTGGATTTGTGTCTTCTGAGAAGGAGTTCTGTTTGATTGTTCCCTATTCTCTTCTTCCAAATTTTTACCCATTCTTTTTCTCCTTTCCCATTTCCCTTTTTATCTATTTTTCTTCCCCTTTGAAATTGAACCTTCATTTTGTTCCCTAGTCATTTCTTGTTGTTTAGCTTGTGCCCTTGTTATAGCATTTTCATTTACTTAGTCAATGTCACTCAATTCTCCTTGTTCCATGATGTTGACTGTTTTCAGTGGTATGTTTATTAGGTGTGTTTTGTGGTTTTTGAGGATTTTTTGGACAATCCTTTATTAAATGATCCCTGCCACAATCCTTACAATAAGCTCCCTCTATTCTTAATGTAGGAGGTTGTGGACAGTCTCTAACGAAATGTTCTCCCCCACACCTATAACAAGTTATCTTTGGTCCCCCTTTGAGTTGAGGTTTTTGATTGGACATATAATTATTGGTTATATATATGAATGTGGCTGTATCCATCTCAATTCTCCCATTTCCCAAGTCTAGGGCTTGTAGTTCTGGTTCTCTCAATTCATATCCTTCCCATTCTTCTTGATATCCTTCATTCCATTGATAATCTTCCTTGTATGGTGACCTTGTTTTTGAGTTTCCCTCCTCTATTGGTGTGTATTTAATTGGTACCACATTTGTTGGAATAGGAGGTTGTTGCCCAAGTACAGGTCTTGGTTGCTCAATATATCCTGATTCTCGTTGACTCACATAATCTCTCTCTTTTATTGGTTGTTTATCATAGAAGCATTCCTCCCTGGTATGATTTGTCCATTTTCTCTCTAGTGTACAATATTTGAGTGTTTTCCTATCCTGCAAATGTGGTGGTTTTTGATATGGGCATTGTTGTACCAAATGATTTTCTCCACAATTGTAGCATTTTTTATTTGTGTTTATCCTAGAGTTTATCAAATTGGTTTTGGTGCTTACTTCTAGGGCTTTAGCAATGGCTTGAGCCAATTCCTCAGCTGGTGGGATTTTATCTTCATTTGTTCTAGGTTGATCAAATGCTAATAGGTCTTGGCCTCTATTATGTTCCAAATCAATTGCTTCTTTTATACAAGCTCCTAGGTCAGAGCACCTCCTATAATACACTAGGGTTCTTAATTGGGCACTTCTTAATCCTTCTATGAATAGGGATACCTGTCTTGCCATGGAAGGTACTTCCTCTCTGGGACATCTGTCAATGTACTACTTGAATCTCCTCGCTGCCTTCCTAACATTTTCATCTTTTTGTTGTTTAAAGCTATGTATCAATGTGGCTGTGCTATGTTTTATTCCAGTCTTTGAAAATTCCCCAATGAAGGCTTCTAGGAAGGATTCAATATCTAGGTACATTTCCTTTCTCAAAGGAATGAACCAAGATAATGCAGGTCCTGTCAGGGTTAGACAAAATGCCTCAAATTGGACTTTATAATCCTCCACCTCTTCAGCTCTAATCAGTTGCCTAAATTCTGCAGCATGAGCATCAGGATCAAAATATCCTTCATACTGATTTTTCATGCATTTGGCTACCTGATATGGTCTAAGCATTCTACCCTGATTTTGCGAATGATGTCTTCTCCTTAGAGGAAAATCATTAACTACTTCTAGTTCCTTTTCAAAAGGATTTGGAGAAGTATGTGTTCTTCTACCTTGTTGTTTCTCACCATTACTGTGAATTTCATGTGGCCTTGGCAAGTCTGATTGCCCTAGGTTTTGTTCCCAAGGTCTTTTGTCAGCACATTGCCCTAAGTCATTTAAATTTTCTGGGTCTTGTGAGAAGATGTATACACATCCTTGTCTATCCTCATATGTACCATCTTTGAATTGCTACTGGTGTTATGTTCAGGGGAGCTTCTAAGTTTCTCAGTCTAATGAGAAACTTATGCATTCCATCCTGATATACATAGGTTCCAAACCTATTTGTGTACATATATTTGAGGATATTTCTATAATCCCTAGGTTCAATGGGCTCATTTGTTTCATTTAAAATTTCCATGTTATTTTCTTGCCCTAAATTTCTTTCTTGCACTTCCCCTTCCTCTTGCTCTATTTCCTTCCTTCCCAAGTCTTGCTTGGAATGTGTGTATAATTTGTTTCCAGACCTAAGGATCATTCAATTAATTTTCACGATTCTGAGGCTAAAATCCTGTTTTTCATGATTTTCTCGTCAAAATCGTGTTTTTTCACAATTTTGTGGCTAAAATTGTTTTTTCCACGATTTTCTTGTCAAAATCGTGTTTTTCACGATTCTGAGGCTAAAATCGTGTTTTTCGCGATTTTCTAGTCAAAATCGTGTTTTTTCACGATTTTGTGGCTAAAATCGTTTTTTCACGATTTTCTTGTCAAAATCGTGTTTTTCACGATTCTGGGGCTAAAATCGTGTTTTCCACGATTTTCTTGTCAAAATCGTGTTTTTCACGATTTTCTAGCTAAAATCGTGTTTTCCACGATTTTCTTGTCAAAATCGTGTTTTTTCATGATTTTGTGACTAAAATCGGGTTTTCCACGATTTTCTTGTCAAAATCGTGTTTTTCACGATTCTGAGGCTAAAATCTTGTTTTACACGATTTTCTTGTCAAAATCGTGTTTTCACGATTTTCTGGCTAAAATCATGTTTTCCACGATTTTCTTGTCAAAATCGTGTTTTTCACGATTCTGTGCTCAAGATCGTGTTTTCCACGATTTTGTGTTGAAAATCGTGTTTAACACGATTTTCTGTTCAAAATCGTGTTTTTCACGATCTTGTTCCTAGAGGATCGTGATTTCTCACAATCGTAAATAACATGATTTTCTTATGAAAATCGTGTTCTGGGAATCGCGATTTTGTTAGTAGTTTCACAGAATCGAGATTTTGTGTCTGACTACAGAATCGCGTTTCTGTCCAACTTTCTGAAAATTTTCCAGGTATTGATCTTTAGAATTTTCTCTCTTCTATAGAATCGCCTTATCTAGTTTTTAACATGCAATGAAAAAACTAACTCAAAATAATATTTTTTTCACTGAAAATTGAAAAAATTCAGAATATCGCGATTTCGTGATTTTGGTTATTTTGTGTATTTTTTGTGCTTAAAGATCATGTGAATTTAAGGAAATACAAAAAATATGGTATTGAGCCCCTTACCTTGCTTGTTTGATTCAAACACTCTCCAAAATGCTTTGCTGCAGAAAGTCGCGATTTTTTACCTGCTCTCTCTCTCTCTCACACTCAAATGATTTTCTCTTGCAATTTCCAAGATTTATAGTGTCCAGAAAATCGCGATCTTGTGCAATTTCCACTGATTTCCACTTTTTCACTTGACCAATTTCATTCTTCAACAACTTTATGATTTGAATACTCAATTCTTAATTTTTCATTATTAATCGCTTCTCATTAGCTATTGGTGAAAATCGCGATTTTTTACTTTTCCACTTCCCCCACTTGATACTCAGTCTTTCGTGATTCTTTAAAATTTATCTTCCCTCACTTTCTCAATATTAATGAAATCTTTTGCAATTACCCTTCTCCAAAAACCCAAATATGTTGAAAATTCCAAAAAAAATTTCTCTTACAGAAAATCGCGATTTTGTGTAGAAAATCGTGTTTTTTCTCTACTTATTATTTTGTGCAAATTTGAGTATTCTTTTCTCTTGTTTCCCTTCAGTACCCTTTACCAATTCCAATTCAACAGTCACCTGTAATTTTACATCATAACCACATAATTATTCAAAAAATCACGATCCTGTGCAGAGAATCGTGTTTTTTGAGTTTTCTAGTTTTTTGACAAATTTTTGCTTTCCTTTCACTTGGTCTCTTCCACACTTGTCAACAAAACTTCAGTCCAACTTCCTAAGGAGAAAAGAAATTTGTTTGATTGTTTTAGTGAATTTTATGAAATTTTTTTTTTCGTATTTTGCCCTAAATAAAGGTAAACACTTCACTTAGGGTTTCTTGTTTCGTGATCCATTGATCTTGTGTTCCTTGATTGGTTATACTCTCCTATGCTTTGGCTATCAAAATAGTTAATGAGCAAACTTTCCCGAAGAAAATTATGTTAAGAAATGCAAATGTCAATTTTTGCAAAGATAAACTCAAACATTTCTCTTTTCAAGATGCAATTCAACTTTTCTCAAGATTATAACTTTGACTTGGCTGCAAATGGATCTTATATACTTGCATCTAGCTACTTAACTTGACTTTTCCACAATGCAATCTTGTCATCTTCCCAAGATCAACAATTTTGCTTAGTACTTGATCAAAAAGCAATCTACAAATGCAAGAATAGACTCATTTTACCTTATGTAGCTCAGTGATGAGTAGCACCTCCTTTAATGTCAATCCGGGAAGACAAGAGGATGGTATGAAGACCTCGAGCAAGTGAAGGCACAAGTGCGTTAGTGAGAAGCATACGAACATGCACACACACACACACACGCACACACGACAAGACAAAGAGTGAGAAGCAATGGAGTTCTTAGATTACTTTCAAAAAGCTCATAGAAGTTCAATTCAGTTACAAGCTAGCTCCAAAAATGATGTTTTCTATGATTTGGTTTACAAAATGGGTCCCCCTATCACTTACCAATTCAATTGGAAGTCCAAATCTGGTGACGTTTTCTATGATTTGGTTTACAAAATGGGTCCCCCTATCACTTACCAATTCAATTGGAAGTCCAAATCTGGTGATGATGTTTTCATAAAGGAATCTAGCTATAGTATGAGCATCATTCCTTCTTGTGGCTTTGGCCTTAGCCCACTTTGTCAGATAATCTGTAGCCACTATTATGTATTCAGCATGTGATTGTCTTGCTGGAGGAAGTATAGGTCCAATAAAATCTAAACCCCTTTTACTAAAGGTTCTGGCTGAATTTAATGGAACTAATGGCATATTGTCTCTTCTATTTGGTTGACTCACCCTTTGACAGATGTCACATCTTTTTACATAGGTTCTTGCATCAGGAAATAGGGTTGGCCACCAAAAGCCAGAATATAATATGAGTTTAGCTGTTCTGTCACTTGAAAAATGTCCTCCTGCTACTCCAGAATGTGCCATTTCCAACATGTCTAGATATTTATCCTCAGGAACACAAATTCTTAAGTATCCATCCATCCCTCTTTTATACAATTGGTCTCCTATCAACTGATATTCTTCAGAGATTACCTTTAGATTTTTTGAATCTGCAGCAGCTATTACTTGTTTTCCTTTCTTCTCCATTTTCAACTCTTCAATAATATTTTCACTCCATTCTGGATTTTTCTGAAACCAATATAGAGTTATGAATTCTGAATCTTGCAATGATTGGCACTTCCCACAATTAGCAATGTATTTTGTTACATCTTGAACCTTATTAGGCCAATGTACCCCCATCCTATTGAGATTACTTAGGGTGACTACCCTAGAAGCATGAGTGCAAGGGTTCCAACAATGAGCTCTTTTCAGATATTCCTGTTGCTCTTCTTCAGGAGTACACTATTCCAATATGCCTATATGGTTGAGCTGATACAAGTGCCCAGCTAGCAGCATAAAATTTCTGCTTTGTAATACTAAGTGTGTATTGTTTCCAATTGTTGTGCAAGGTCCCATGGTTAATATTGGTACTAAAGTCATGGCCCACTCAGGAACACTTTCTACTTTGAACAAATAAGTATCTGGCAGGTCATCATCTAAAGGTGAACTGGGTTCTTCAGACTAGATTCTAGATAAATGATCTGCTCTTAAGTGTGTTTTTCCTTGTCTGACCACCACTTCAAACTCAAATTCCATTAGTAAAAGAAACCATTTGACTATTCTACCAGTGTGACAAGGTTTATTTACCAAATATAGTAAAGCTTGATGGTCCACAAAGAACTTAAACTTGTTGGCCAAAAGGTAATGTCTATATTTCTTTACAGCAAATATCATGCCCAACCCTTCTCTCTCAGTGGTTGTGTAATTTTTTTGTGCTAGATTCAATTGCCTACTAGCATAAGCCACTAGAAAATCTAACTTGCTTCCTTCTATTGGTTGTGCTAACACACATCCTAAAGCATAATTTGAAGCATCCACATGGACATGAAAAAATTTATCCCATTGAGGTGTTTTCAAAATTGGGGCTGTTACCAAACAAGTTTTTAGAGTTTCAAAGGCTTGGTCACACTCCTTGGTCCACTCAAACTTTGTAATTAGGGCATATAAGGGTTTGGCTATGTCAGCAAATTTGTGTACAAATTTCCTATAGTACCAACAATGTCCCATGAAAGTTTGAAGTTCCTTTACATTTGTTGGTCTTGGAAGTTCTATTATGGCCTTTATTTTCTTCTCATCAGTTGAAATTCCATTTTTAGAGACTATGTGACCTAACATTCTTCCTTGTCTTACAAAGAATACACACTTTTCTGGATTTAAACATACTCTGTAGGTTCTGCATTTCCTGAATATATTTTCTAAATCCTGCAAGTGATCTTGTCTTTTTAGTGAAAAAGTACAAAGATCATCTACATAAATTTCCATTACATTCCTCAGGAACTCTTTGAAGATATGACACATCAACCTCTGAAAAGTTGTTGGAGCATTGGTTAACCCAAAGGGCATAAACCTAAAAGCATAAATTCCCCATTTTGTGGAAAAGGCAGTTTTACGTTGGTCTTCCAATGCTATAGGTACCTGATTGTATCCTGAAAAACCATCTAAAACACTATAAACCTCCTTCCCTGCAACTCTTTCTAGAAGATGATCTGTTATAGGCAGTGGATAACTATCTCTTATAGTTGCTGCATTCACCTTCTTCAAGTTAATGCATACCCTAAGTTTCCCATTCTTTTTTGGTACCACAACTATAGGAGATATCCATTCTGTATACTCAATCTCATAGATGAAATTGGCAGCCAACAGCTTGTCAATTTCTTCCTTTATTTTAGCAGAGTATTTATCATTGAAGGTGTAATGTCTCTGTTTGCTAGGTTTTGCATCAGGTGTAATAGGAATCTTATGCTCACAAATTTTAGGATCAATACCTTTCAAATCCTTGTAGCTATAGGCAAACACATCCCTATAGTTTCTTGCCAAGTTTCTTAGTGCCTCCTCTTCTTGAGTTGTTATGTCATCAGCCACTACAATATGTCTTTCTTCTCCCTCTTCTTGAGTGATCATGACCTTTTTAGTTTGTTCCTCATTATCATAAGCCTCCCCTTTCTTCTTTTCTCTCTTTGGTTTCATCTTGAGAAGTAGTCTGTTTTCTACTTCATAAGTCTTGAAATTTGCTGGTACATCAAACTGTTGATCTTTGTTTGTTTCCCTTTTCTTCTTCTCATCCTCTTGATTTTCTTCTATTTCCTTGTGTTTGTTTTTCTTATAATTCCCTGAGATTTTATCTTTAATAGCATCTTCAACTTTTACTTCTTCCAAAAATTGTGTTTTCCCTTTTTCTAATATCATTTCTCCTTTTTGTTCCTCTTCTGTTTTTTATACTTTTATCATTTGTATTCCAATGTGAAAAACATCATACCCTTCTTCATTTTGAAATTCCATTCCTACATACTCATCACTGGCTAGATCCATGGTAGCCAATATTTGGTTCCACCCATAGGGCTCATCTTTGAATTGTTGTGGTATATAGTTCTCATCTTGTAACTTCCTTCCTTCCACATAGTCTTCTCTTCTCAATCTCCTTTTTCTATTGGTGAGGTTTCTTATCATATTGCACTTCCATATTGATGATTCAGTTTCATCCTGGTCTTCCATCTCTGATTCTTCACTTAATTCTTGATTTTGATGTATTTTATACCATTCTTGAGGAGAGATGTCACAATAATGCACATTTCTTAGATTTACTCTGATTATTCTTCCTTTGCTCTGAAGGTATAAGCAATCATTACCCCAATCTTGAACAATTTGCATTTGTCTCATAAATGGCCTTCCTAAGATAATTTCATATGAAGTAGATTGTGGGAACTCAACTATGGCAAAAGTATGTTCTATCTCTATTCCACATATGTCCACAATCACTTTTTCCCATATTCCTAGGGTTTTTTCTATGTGTCCATCTGCAAGTTGCAATCTCATTTTGGTGGGTAATAATTCATTTTTTCCCCATTTTTCCCAAGTTTGTTTAGTCATGATGGCCACTCCTGATCCACTATCCAGAATGGCTTTGGCATGGTTTTTACCAAATTGTATTTTTAGTGTTGAGTTTCCTTCTTCTCCTTCACAATATCCTCCTATCTTATCAATGGGAATATACCACAACTCCTCCAAATCTTGTAGTTGTGGATGAATATTTTCTGGTATTGGTTCCCATTTTTTCATTCTGTTTTGTAAGTGAGGATTCTGTTTTATCAATTCTTCCAATGTGGTGTGATATAGAATTGTGCATTGTTTATCTATATTCACCTGGAATGTTATTTGTGGGTTTTCTTTCTGATTCATATTTCCTTTTGGTCTTGTTGTCTCAGATTCCTCAACTGTTTTTTGAGAATTGTCTACTTCCCCCAATTTGAGTTGTGCTTCCTGTATGATTTGTTTACACTTTTGCATCCTTTCATGTTCTAAGTCTGGCATAGGATAAGCCATTCCATGGTCTGTAGGATTTGGTCCCTCTTGAATTCTTCCCTTATATGCTTTGATCAATGTTTCTAGACTCTGTGAATTTCCTATCTTAGACTGGATTTGTGTCTTCTGAGAAGGAGTTCTGTTTGATTGTTCCCTATTCTCTTCTTCCAAATTTTTACCCATTCTTTTTTTCCTTTCCCATTTCCCTTTTTATCTATTTTTCTTCCCCTTTGAAGTTGAACCTTCATTTTGTTCCCTAGTCATTTCTTGTTGTTTAGCTTGTGCCCTTGTTATAGCATTTTCATTTACTTAGTCAATGTCACTCAATTCTCCTTGTTCCATGATGTTGACTGTTTTCAGTGGTATGTTTATTAGGTGTGTTTTGTGGTTTTTGAGGATTTTTTGGACAATCCTTTATTAAATGATCCCTACCACAATCCTTACAATAAGCTCCCTCTATTCTTAATGTAGGAGGTTGTGGACAGTCTCTAATGAAATGTTCTCCCCCACACCTATAACAAGTTATCTTTGGTCCCCCTTTGAATTGAGGTTTTGATTGGACATATAATTATTGGTTATATACATGAATGTGGCTGTATCCATCTCAATTCTCCCATTTCCCAAGTCTAGGGCTTGTAGTTCTGGTTCTCTCAATTCATATCCTTCCCATTCTTCTTGATATCCTTCATTCCATTGATAATCTTCCTTGTATGGTGACCTTGTTTTTGAGTTTCCCTCCTCTATTGGTGTGTATTTAATTGGTACCACATTTGTTGGAACAAGAGGTTGTTGCCCAAGTACAGGTCTTGGTTGCTCAATATATCCTGATTCTCATTGACTCACATAATCTCTCTCTTTTATTGGTTGTTTATCATAGAAGCATTCCTCCCTGGTATGATTTGTCCATTTTCTCTCTAGTGTACAATATTTGAGTGTTTTCCTATCCTGCAAATGTGGTGGTTTTTGATATGGGCATTGTTGTACCAAATGATTTTCTCCACAATTGTAGCATTTTTTATTTGTGTTTATCCTAGAGTTTATCAAATTGGTTTTGGTGCTTACTTCTAGGGCTTTAGCAATGGCTTGAGCCAATTCCTCAGCTGGTGGGATTTTATCTTCATTTGTTCTAGGTTGATCAAATGCTAACAGGTCTTGGCCTCTATTATGTTCCAAATCAATTGCTTCTTTTATACAAGCTCCTAGGTCAGAGCACCTCCTATAATACACTAGGGTTCTTAATTGGGGACTTCTTAATCCTTCTATGAATAGGGATACTTGTCTTGCCATGGAAGGTACTTCCTCTCTGGGACATCTGTCAATGTACTACTTGAATCTCCTCGCTGCCTCCCTAACATTTTCATCTTTTTGTTGTTTAAAGCTATGTATCAATGTGGCTGTGCTATGTTTTATTCCAATCTTTGAAAATTCCCCAATGAAGTCTTCTAGGAAGGATTCAATATCTAGGTACATTTCCTTTCTCAAAGGAATGAACCAAGATAATGCAGGTCCTGTCAGGGTTAGACAAAATGCCTCAAATTGGACTTTATAATCCTCCACCTCTTCAGCTCTAATCAGTTGCCTAAATTCTGCAGCATGAGCATGAGGATCAAAATATCCTTCATACTGATTTTTCATGCATTTGGCTACCTGATATGGTCTAAGCATTCTACCCTGATTTTGCGAATGATGTCTTCTCCTTAGAGGAAAATCATTAACTGCTTCTAGTTCCTTTTCAAAAGGATTTGGAGAAGTATGTGTTCTTCTACCTTGTTGTTTCTCACCATTACTGTGAATTTCATGCGGCCTTGGCAAGTCTGATTGCCCTAGGTTTTGTTCCCAAGGTCTTTTGTCAGCACATTGCCCTAAGTCATTTAAATTTTCTGGGTCTTGTGAGAAGATGTATACACATCCTTGTCTATCCTCATATCTACCATCTTTGAATTGCTACTGGTGTTATGTTCAGGGGAGCTTCTAAGTTTCTCAGTCTAATGACAAACTTATGCATTCCATCCTGATATACATAGGTTCCAAACCTATTTGTGTACATATATTTGAGGATATTTCTATAATCCCTAGTTTCAATGGGCTCATTTGTTTCATTTAAAATTTCCATGTTATTTTCTTGCCCTAAATTTCTTTCTTGCACTTCCCCTTCCTCTTGCTCTATTTCCTTCCTTCCCAAGTCTTGCTTGGAATGTGTGTATAATTTGTTTCCAGATCTAAGGATCATTCAATTAATTTTCACGATTCTGAGGCTAAAATCCTGTTTTTCAAGATTTTCTAGTCAAAATGGTGTTTTTTCACGATTTTGTGGCTAAAATTGTTTTTTCCATGATTTTCTTGTCAAAATCGTGTTTTTCACGATTCTGAGGCTAAAATCGTGTTTTTCGCGATTTTCTAGCCAAAATCGTGTTTTTTCACGATTTTGTGGCTAAAATCGTTTTTTCACGATTTTCTTGTCAAAATCATGTTTTTCACGATTCTGAGGCTAAAATCGTGTTTTCCACGATTTTCTTGTCAAAATCGTGTTTTTCACGATTTTCTAGCTAAAATCGTGTTTTCCACGATTTTCTTGTCAAAATCGTGTTTTTTCATGATTTTGTGGCTAAAATCGGGTTTTCCACGATTTTCTTGTCAAAATCTTGTTTTTCACGATTCTGAGGCTAAAATCTTGTTTTACACGATTTTCTTGTCAAAATCGTGTTTCCACGATTTTCTGGCTAAAATCATGTTTTCCACGATTTTCTTGTCAAAATCGTGTTTTTCACGATTCTGTGCTCAAGATCGTGTTTTCCACGATTTTGTGTTGAAAATCGTGTTTAACACGATTTTCTGTTCAAAATCGTGATTTTCACGATCTTGTTCCTAGAGGATCGTGATTGCTTACAATCGTAAATAACATGATTTTCTTATGAAAATCGTGTTCTTAGTAGTTTCACAGAATCGAGATTTTGTGTCTGACTACAGAATCGCGATTCTGTCCAATTTTTTGAAAATTTTCCAGGTATTGATCTTTAGAATTTTCTTTCTTCTATAGAATCACCTTATCTAGTTTTTAACATGCAATGAAAAAACTAACTCAAAATAATATGTTTTTCACTGAAAATTGAAAAAATTCAGAATATCGCGATTTCGTGATTTTGGTTATTTTGTGTATTTTTTGTGCTTAAAGATCATGTGAATTTAAGGAAATACAAAAAATATGGTATTGAGCCCCTTACCTTGCTTGTTTGATTCAAACACTCTCCAAAATGCTTTGCTGCAGAAAGTCGCAATTTTTTACCTGCTCTCTCTCTCTCTCTCACACTCAAATGAGTTTCTCTTGCAATTTCCAGGATTCTATAGTGTCCAGAAAATGGCGATCTTGTGCAATTTCCACTGATTTCCACTTTTTCACTTGACCAATTTCATTCTTCAACAACTTTATGATTTGAATACTCAATTCTTAATTTTTCATGATTAATCACTTCTCATTAGCTATTGGTGAAAATCGCGATTTTGTACTTTTCCACTTCCCACACTTGATACTCAGTCTTTCCTGATTCTTTAAAATTTATCTTCCCTTACTTTCTCAATATTAATGAAATCTTTTGCAATTACCCTTCTCCAAAAACCCAAATATGTTGAAAATTCCAAAAAAAAATTCTCTTACAGAAAATTGCGATTTTGTGTAGAGAATCGTGTTTTTTCTATACTTCCTATTTTGTGCAAATTTGAGTATTCTTTTCTCTTGTTTCCCTTCAGTACCCTTTACCAATTCCAATTCAACAGTCACCTGTAATTTTACATCATAACCACATAATTATTCAAAAAATCACGATCCTGTGCAGAGAGTCGTGTTTTTTGAGTTTTCTAGTTTTTTGACAAATTTTTGCTTTCCTTTCACTTGGTCTCTTCCACACTTGTCAACAAAACTTCAGTCCAACTTCCTAAGGAGAAAAGAAATTTGTTTGATTGATTTAGTGAATTTTATGAAATTTGTTTTTAGTATTTTGCCCTAAATTAAGGTAAACACTTCACTTAGGGTTTCTTGTTTGGTGATCCTTTGATCTTGTGTTCCTTGATTGGTTATACTCTCCTATGCTTTGGCTATCAAAACAGTTAATGAGCAAACTTTCCCGAAGAAAATTATGTTAAGAAATGCAAATGTCAATTTTTGCAAAGATAAACTCAAACATTTCTCTTTTCAAGATGCAATTCAACTTTTCTCAAGATTATAACTTTGACTTGGCTGCAAATGGATCTTATATACTTGCATCTAGCTACGTAACTTGACTTTTCCACAATGCAATCTTGTCATCTTCCCAAGATCAACAATTTTGCTTAGTACTTGATCAAGAAGCAATCTACAAATGCAAGAATAGACTCATTTTACCTTATGTAGCTCAGTGATGAGTAGCACCTCCTTTAATGTCAATCCGGGAAGACAAGAGGATGGTATGAAGACCTCGAGCAAGTGAAGGCACAAGTGCGTGAGTGAAAAGCATACGAACATGCACACACACACACGCACACACGACAAGACAAAGAGTGAGAAGCAATGGAGTTCTTAGATTACTTTCAAAAAGCTCATAGAAGTTCAATTCAGTTACAAGCTAGCTCCAAAAATGATGTTTTCTATGATTTGGTTTACAAAATGGGTCCCCCTATCACTTACCAATTCAATCGGAAGTCCAAATCTGGTGATGTTTTCTATGATTTGGTTTACAAAATGGGTCCCCCTATCACTTACCAATTCAATTGGAAGTCCAAATCTGGTGATGATGTTTTCATAAAGGAATCTAGCTATAGTATGAGCATCATTCCTTTTTGTGGCTTTGGCCTTAGCCCACTTTGTCAGATAATCTGTAGCCACTATTATGTATTCAGCATGTGATTGTCTTGCTGGAGGAAGTATAGGTCCAATAAAATCTAAACCCCATTTACTAAAGGTTCTGGCTGAAATTAATGGAACTAATGGCATATTGTCTCTTCTATTTGGTTGACTCACCCTTTGACAGATGTCACATCTTTTTACATAGGTTCTTGCATCAGGAAATAGGGTTGGCCACCAAAAGCCAGAATATAATATGAGTTTAGCTGTTCTGTCACTTGAAAAATGTCCTCCTGCTACTCCAGAATGTGCCATTTCCAACATGTCTAGATATTTATCCTCAAGAACACAAATTCTTAAGTATCCATCCATCCCTCTTTTGTACAATTGGTCTCCTATCAACTGATATTCTTTAGAGATTACCTGTAGATTTTTTGAATCTGCACCAGCTATTACTTGTTTTCCTTTCTTCTCCCTTTTCAACTCTTCAATAATATTTTCACTCCATTCTGGATTTTTCTGAAACCAATATAGAGTTATGAATTCTGAATCTTGCAATGATTGGCACTTCCCACAATTAGCAATGTATTTTGTTACATCTTGAACCTTATTAGGCCAATGTACCCCCATCCTATTGAGATTACTTAGGGTGACTACCCTAGAAGCATGAGTGCAAGGGTTCCAACAATGAGCTCTTTTCAGATATTCCTGTTGCTCTTCTTCAGGAGTACACTATTCCAATATGCCTATATGGTTGAGGTGATACAAGTGCCCAGCTAGCAGCATAAAATTTCTGCTTTGTAATACTAAGTGTGTATTGTTTCCAATTGTTGTGCAAGGTCCCATGGTTAATATTGGTACTAAAGTCATGGCCCACTCAGGAACACTTTCTACTTTGAACAAATAAGTATCTGGCAGGTCATCATCTAAAGGTGAACTGGGTTCTTCAGACTAGATTCTAGATAAATGATCTGCTCTTAAGTGTGTTTTTCCTTGTCTGACCACCACTTCAAACTCAAATTCCATTAGTAAAAGAAACCATTTGACTATTCTACCAGTGTGACAAGGTTTATTTACAAATATCTTTACAGCAAATATCATGCCCAACCCTTCTCTCTCAGTGGTTGTGTAATTTTTTTCTGCTAGATTCAATTGCCTACTAGCATAAGCCACTGGAAAATCTAACTTGCTTCCTTCTATTGGTTGTGCTAACACACATCCTAAAGCATAATTTGAAGCATCCACATGGACATGAAAAAATTTATCCCATTGAGGTGTTTTCAAAATTGGGGCTGTTACCAAACAAGTTTTTAGAGTTTCTTTGGCTTGGTCACACTCCTTGGTCCACTCAAACTTTGCAATTAGGGCATATAAGGGTTTGGCTATGTCAGCAAATTTGTGTACAAATTTCCTATAGTACCCACAATGTCCCATGAAAGTTTGAAGTTCCTTTACATTTGTTGGTCTTGGAAGTTCTATTATGGCCTTTATTTTCTTCTCATCAGTTGAAATTCCATTTTTAGAGACTATGTGACCTAACATTCTTCCTTGTCTTACAAAGAATACACACTTTTCTGGATTTAAACATACTCTGTAGGTTCTGCATTTCCTGAATATATTTTCTAAATCCTGCAAGTGATCTTGTCTTTTTAGTGAAAAAGTACAAAGATCATCTACATAAATTTCCATTACATTCCTCAGGAACTCTTTGAAGATATGACACATCAACCTCTGAAAACTTGTTGGAGCATTGGTTAACCCAAAGGGCATAAACCTAAAAGCATAAATTCCCCATTTTGTGGAAAAGGCAGTTTTATGTTGGTCTTCCAATGCTATAGGTACCTCATTGTATCCTGAAAAACCATCTAAAACACTATAAACCTCCTTCCCTGCAACTCTTTGGTTTCATCTTGAGAAGTAGTCTGTTTTCTACTTCATAAGTCTTGAAATTTGCTGGTACATCAAACTGTTGATCTTTGTTTGTTTCCCTTTTCTTCTTCTCATCCTCTTGATTTTCTTCTATTTCCTTGTGTTTGTTTTTCTTATAATTGCCTGAGATTTTATCTTTAATAGCATCTTCAACTTTTACTTCTTCCAAAAATTGTGTTTTCCCTTTTTCTAATATCATTTCTCCTTTTTGTTCCTCTTCTGTTTTTGATACTTTTATCATTTGTATTCCAATGTGAAAAACATCATACCCTTCTTCATTTTGAAATTCCATTCCTAGATACTCATCATTGGCCAGATCCATGGTAGCCAATATTTGGTTCCACCCATAGGGATCATCTTTGAATTGTTGTGGTATATAGTTCTCATCTTGTAACTTCCTTCCTTCCACATAGTCTTCTCTTCTCAATCTCCTTTTTCTATTGGTGAGGTTTCTTATCATATTGCACTTCCATATTGATGATTCAGTTTCATCTTGGTCTTCCATCTCTGATTCTTCACTTAATTCTTGATTTTGATGTATTTTATACCATTCTTGAGGAGAGATGTCACAATAGTGCACATTTCTTAGATTTACTCTGATTATTCTTCCTTTGCTCTGAAGGTATAAGCAATCATTACCCCAATCTTGCACAATTTGCATTTGTCTCATAAATGGCCTTCCTAGGATAATTTCATATGAAGTAGATTGTGGGAACTCAACTATGGCAAAAGTATGTTCTATCTCTATTCCACATATGTCCACAATCACTTTTTCCCATATTCCTAGGGTTTTTTCTATGTGTCCATCTGCAAGTTGCAATCTCATTTTGGTGGGTAATAATTCATTTTCTCCCCATTTTTCCCAAGTTTGTTTAGTCATGATGGCCACTGCTGATCCACTATCCAGAATGGCTTTGGCATGGTTTTTACCAAATTGTATTTTTAGTGTTGAGTTTCCTTCTTCTCCTTCACAATATCCTCCTATCTTATCAATGGGAATATACCACAACTCCTCCAAATCTTGTAGTTGTGGATGAATATTTTCTGGTATTGGTTCCCATTTTTTCATTCTGTTTTGTAAGTGAGGATTCTGTTTTATCAATTCTTCCAATGTGGTGTGATATAGAATTGTGCATTGTTTATCTATATTCACCTGGAATGTTATTTGTGGGTTTTCTTTCTGATTCATATTTCCTTTTGGTCTTGTTGTCTTAGATTCCTCAACTGTTTTTTGAGAATTGTCTACTTCCCCCAATTTGAGTTGTGCTTCTTGTATGATTTGTTTACACTTCTGCATCCTTTCATGTTCTAAGTCTGGCATAGGATAAGCCATTCCATGGTTTGTAGGATTTGGTCCCTCTTGAATTCTTCCCTTATATGCTTTGATCAAATGTTTCTAGACTCTGTGAATTTCCTATGTTAGACTGGATTTGTGTCTTCTGAGAAGGAGTTCTGTTTGATTGTTCCCTATTCTCTTCTTCCAAATTTTTACCCATTCTTTTTTTCCTTTCCCATTTCCCTTTTTATCTATTTTTCTTCCCCTTTGAAATTGAACCTTCATTTTGTTCCCTAGTCATTTCTTGTTGTTTAGATTGTGCCCTTGTTAAAGCATTTACATTTACTTAGTCAATGTCACTCAATTCTCCTTGTTCCATGATGTTGACTGTTTTCAATGGTATGTTTATTAGGTGTGTTTTGTGGTTTTTGAGGATTTTTTGGACAATCCTTTATTAAATGATCCCTGCCACAATCCTTACAATAAGCTCCCTCTATTCTTAATGTAGGAGGTTGTGGACAGTCTCTAATGAAATGTTCTCCCCCACACCTATAACAAGTTATCTTTGGTCCCCCTTTGAAATGAGGTTTTTTATTGGACATATAATTATTGGTTATATACATGAATGTGGTTGTATCCATCTCAATTCTCCCATTTCCCAAGTCTAGGGCTTGTAGTTCTAGTTCTCTCAATTCATATCCTTCCCATTCTTCTTGATATCCTTCATTCCATTGATAATCTTCCTTGTATGGTGACCTTGTTTTTTAGTTTCCCTCCTCTATTGGTGTGTATTTAATTGGTACCACATTTGTTGGAACAGGAGGTTGTTGCCCAAGTACAGGTCTTGGTTGCTCAATATATCCTGATTCTCGTTGACTCACATAATCTCTCTCTTTTATTGGTTGTTTATCATAGAAGCATTCCTCCCTGGTATGATTTGTCCATTTTCTCTCTAGTGTACAATATTTGAGTGTTTTCCTATCCTGCAAATGTGGTGGTTTTTGATATGGGCATTGTTGTACCAAATGATTTTCTCCACAATTGTAGCATTTTTTATTTGTGTTTATCCTAGAGTTTATCAAATTGGTTTTGGTGCTTACTTCTAGGGCTTTAGAAATGGCTTGAGCCAATTCCTCAGCTGGTGGGATTTTATCTTCATTTGTTCTAGGTTGATCAAATGCTAACAGGTCTTGGCCTCTATTATGTTCCAAATCAATTGCTTCTTTTATACAAGCTCCTAGGTCAGAGCACCTCCTATAATACACTAGGGTTCTTAATTGGGCACTTCTTAATCCTTCTATGAATAGGGATACTTGTCTTGCCATGGAAGGTACTTCCTCTCTGGGACATCTGTCAATGTACTACTTGAATCTCCTCGCTGCCTCCCTTACATTTTCATCTTTTTGTTGTTTAAAGCTATGTATCAATGTGGCTGTGCTATGTTTTATTCCAGTCTTTGAAAATTCCCCAATGAAGGCTTCTAGGAAGGATTCAATATCTAGGTACATTTCCTTTCTCAAAGGAATGAACCAAGATAATGCAGGTCCTGTCAGGGTTAGACAAAATGCCTCAAATTGGACTTTATAATCCTCCACCTCTTCAGCTCTAATCAGTTGCCTATATTCTGCAGTATGAGCATGAGGATCAGAATATCCTTCATACTAATTTTTCATGCATTTGGCTACCTGATATGGTCTAAGCATTCTACCCTGATTTTTCCAATGATGTCTTCTCCTTAGAGGAAAATCATTAACTGCTTCTAGTTCCTTTTCAAAAGGATTTGGAGAAGTATGTGTTCTTCTACCTTGTTGTTTCTCACCATTACTGTGAATTTCATGTGGCCTTGGCAAGTCTGATTGCCCTAGGTTCTGTTCCCAAGGTCTTTTGTCAGCGCATTGCCCTAAGTCATTTAAATTTTCTGGGTCTTGTGAGAAGATGTATACACATCCTTGTCTATCCTCATATCTACCATCTTTGAATTGCTACTAGTGTTATGTTCAGGGGAGCTTCTAAGTTTCTCAGTCTAATGAGAAACTTATGCATTCCATCCTGATATACATAGGTTCCAAACCTATTTGTGTACATATATTTGAGGATATTTCTATAATCCCCAGTTTCAATGGGCTCATTTGTTTCATTTAAAATTTCCATGTTATTTTCTTGCCCTAAATTTCTTTCTTGCACTTCCCCTTCCTCTTGCTCTATTTCCTTCCTTCCCAATTCTTGCTTGGAATGTGTGTATAATTTGTTTCCAGACCTAAGGATCATTCAATTAATTTTCACGATTCTGAGGCTAAAATCCTGTTTTTCATGATTTTCTGGTCAAAATCGTGTTTTTTCACGATTTTGTGGTTAAAATTGTTTTTTCCACGATTTTCTTGTCAAAATCGTGTTTTTCACGATTCTGAGGCTAAAATCGTGTTTTTCGCGATTTTCTAGTCAAAATCGTGTTTTTTCACGATTTTGTGGCTAAAATCGTTTTTTCACGATTTTCTTGTCAAAATCGTGTTTTTCACGATTCTAAGGCTAAAATCGTGTTTTCCACGATTTTCTTGTCAAAATCATGTTTTTCACGATTTTCTAGCTAAAATCGTGTTTTCCACGATTTTCTTGTCAAAATCGTGTTTGTTCATGATTTTGTGGCTAAAATCGGGTTTTCCACGATTTTCTTGTCAAAATCGTGTTTTTCACGATTCTGAGGCTAAAATCTTGTTTTACACGATTTTCTTGTCAAAATCGTGTTTTCACGATTTTCTGGCTAAAATCATGTTTTCCACGATTTTCTTGTCAAAATCGTGTTTTTCACGATTCTGTGCTCAAGATCGTGTTTTCCACGATTTTGTGTTCAAAATCGTGTTTAACACGATTTTCTGTTCAAAATCGTGTTTTTCACGATCTTGTTCCTAGAGGATCGTGATTGCTCACAATCGTAAATAACATGATTTTCTTATGAAAATCGTGTTCTGGGAATCGCGATTTTGTTAGTAGTTTCACAGAATCGAGATTTTGTGTCTGACTACAGAATCGCGATTCTGTCCAATTTTTTGAAAATTTTCCAGGTATTGATCTTTAGAATTTTCTTTCTTCTATAGAATCGCCTTATCTAGTTTTTAACATGCAATGAAAAAACTAACTCAAAATAATATTTTTTTCACTGAAAATTGAAAAAATTCAGAATATCGCAATTTCGTGATTTTGGTTATTTTGTGTATTTTTTGTGCTTAAAGATCATGTGAATTTAAGGAAATACAAAAAATATGGTATTGAGCCCCTTACCTTGCTTGTTTGATTCAAACACTCTCCAAAATGCTTTGCTGCAGAAAGTCGCGATTTTTTACCTGCTCTCTCTCTCTCTCTCACACTCAAATGAGTTTCTCTTGCAATTTCCAGGATTTTATAGTGTCTAGAAAATGGCGATCTTGTGCAATTTCCACTGATTTCCACTTTTTCACTTGACCAATTTCATTCTTCAACAACTTTATGATTTGAATACTCAATTCTTATTTTTTCATGATTAATCACTTCTCATTAGCTATTGGTGAAAATCGCGATTTTGTACTTTTCCACTTCCCCCACTTGATACTCAGTCTTTCCTGATTCTTTAAAATTTATCTTCCCTCACTTTCTCAATATTAATGAAATCTTTTGCAATTACCCTTCTCCAAAAACCCAAATATGTTGAAAATTCCAAAAAAAATTTCTCTTACAGAAAATCGCGATTTTGTGTAGAGAATCGTGTTTTTTCTGTACTTCCTATTTTGTGCAAATTTGAGTATTCTTTTCTCTTGTTTCCCTTCAGTACCCTTTACCAATTCCAATTCAACAGTCACCTGTAATTTTACATCATAACCACATAATTATTCAAAAAATCACGATCCTGTGCAGAGAATTTTGTTTTTTGAGTTTTCTAGTTTTTTGACAAATTTTTGCTTTCCTTTCACTTGGTCTCTTCCACACTTGTCAACAAAACTTCAGTCCAACTTCCTAAGGAGAAAAGAAATTTGTTTGATTGTTTTAGTGAATTTTATGAAATTTTTTTTTTAGTATTTTGCCCTAAATTAAGGTAAACACTTCACTTAGGGTTTCTTGTTTGGTGATCCATTGATCTTGTGTTCCTTGATTGGTTATACTGTCCTATGCTTTGGCTATCAAAACAGTTAATGAGCAAACTTTCCCGAAGAAAATTATGTTAAGAAATGCAAATGTCAATTTTTGCAAAGATAAACTCAAACATTTCTCTTTTCAAGATGCAATTCAACTTTTCTCAAGATTATAACTTTGACTTGGCTGCAAATGGATCTTATATACTTGCATCTAGCTACTTAACTTGACTTTTCCACAATGCAATCTTGTCATCTTCCCAAGATCAACAATTTTGCTTAGTACTTGATCAAAAAGCAATCTAGAAATGCAAGAATAGACTCAATTTACCTTATGTAGCTCAGTGATGAGTAGCACCTCCTTTAATGTCAATCCGGGAAGACAAGAGGATGGTATGAAGACCTCGAGCAAGTGAAGGCACAAGTGCGTGAGTGAGAAGCATATGAACATGCACACACACACACACGCGCACACACGACAAGACAAAGAGTGAGAAGCAATGGAGTTCTTAGATTACTTTCAAAAAGCTCATAGAAGTTCAATTCAGTTACAAGCTAGCTCCAAAATTGAGCTCTCTAGCTCTATTTATAGTTTTTGACTAGGTTTTGGCCCTGTCTAGACCTAGTGTCCGGCCTAGCTAAAAATTAGGTTCCAGGGCCTATTTGAGGGCTTAAACGGAGTCTAAAAAATACGAAAATTGATATGTCGGTACTTCTAAAGCTCCTCAAGCTCAAGGACTCCTTGGCTTTCACAAAATGGAGCTACAAAAATATGAAATGGTATTTACAATGATGGTTAGTGATAAAAATCACTATTATAAAGATGTTGATTTGGAAAAATTTGAAGGCCTATCTGCCAGATCTGCGTCGACTGCTTTGTCTACTTAATCCTTTGCCTTGCTCTGACTCTCTCCGCTGGCTTCCTTGTCTCCTCAGTCCTTGGGTGCCCATAGTGCTCTCAACACCCCCCCCTCTCTCGTGTCTGTCGTCTCTGACAGACTCTTGTTGCTGGGAGTGCTGGATGTAATAGTCCACCACATGAGTGGCAAGTTGATGTTCTTGTATGTGTAGTCCTCGGGCCAAATCTGTCATCATGCGATCCCAATCAGTTGGTCCTAGAATGTCCGGATGTGGCAGACGTAACTGATCTGCATGGATGGCTTGTTCTACTGCGAATAGATGTAGCAAATGTGTTGGTCTGGGAATGAAAATTTCCGAATGATATTCCCAGAATTGCGTAGAGAACATTTCCTCAAATGTCTGCTTGAAGCATGCGGGTAAGTACTTTATTCGTGCATGCCAGGCAAAGATTATAGTGACCGAGGGAGTCTGGCTCATGTCATAGACTAAATCCTTGTTACCTCGAGAGAATCCAGGGGCAGAGATGTATGGAGCTTGTACCTTCCGAAAGGTTTTGAAGACAATGGTCATGAGCTCGAATATTTTCATACACATTTTCGCTGCTATGTCGGGTACATTATTTAGACGAGTAGACCAGTGTCGAATTGTTGATATCATTGAGGTTACGGTTGGGGTCCCTGGAGGTGGAGCAAAATATGGATAGTTAACCCAAGCCGAGCATTCTTTATTGTTGTGTACCTTGATTGCAAATGCTTGCCAGGATCTGCGACGTACCATTGGGCAATAGCATGGATTATACTTGATGTACAGTGGCATGGTTGCCCATGTGCTCATCATCTCAGGGTAATCAGTTAGTAGACGTGCACGCCAATTGGGTTGGAAGATCGAGCCAGCACGGGCATCTGCCGATAAGTGCGCTGGCTCAAATTGAGTGGCGAATGTGGGCTCCTTCCTTGTATGCCTTCTAACTTCTGTAGTATAATCATGTAGCAAGACAAAGTAAGGCATGTATTGCGTCTCTGATGTTGTGATCAAGCGTTGGTGGGATAGGTTCTGAAAGTAAGAAGATCGAAGGACAGTTTCTTCCAGATTTGTGAGAGATTGAATTTGCACGGCAACGCGATCATCATGTGTCTTTCCTACTTTCTCGATCCTTTTGACCCAATCTGGAACTCCAATTTCTAAAGTGTCTTGTCCTTCTTCTGTTACCCGACCGCCGGGTGTGGGCATCGGCTCGTACGACTCTTCATAGCTATCATCGACAGGGATTTCCACAGCTGTTTCAGGTTCTAGTTCTTCAATTGGCGAGGGTTGCCTTTCATATGGTAAGAGGCGTGCTTGGAGTTCTGCCACCTGTTTTCGGAGGGTCTCTACTTCTTCTGTAGAGTGTTGCAAGATTATCGGCTCCTGTTGAGCTGTGGGGGCACTAGCTATCTGCTTCTTTAGATCCGCACATTCAACCTCTAACTTTTCATATGACTCCAAGAAATTTGCATGCTCTTCGAGTAAGATGCGAATGTCTTCAGATGGGACTGCTCTATACTTGGTAGGGCTAATGGTTGCTCCTATAGTTCCTTCCATAGCCGCTTCAAAGTTGTCTTGGTTTTGTTGCTGAAGCCTCTTGTTCTCTTCTAGTGCTGCTGCCATATGATTTCTTAATAGCCCAAGATTGCATCTAAGTGTAGCATTGGATATCATTTGGGACTCGAGCATACTTTCCAATTCCTTCACTACTTGATCATCCACTATCGAAATTTTTGATTCCAATTCTGTGTGAGCCTGTTGTAAGGTGGTATGTTTTGAGAGAAGCGTTTGGTAATCATTTTCGAGAGTGTTGACTCTAGCTTGTAGATGCTGAGATTCTGCTTGGAGGGCAACAGTGCGTTCTTCCAATTGATGGTATTCTTGTTGTAGTTGATGTGCACACTGAAGTAATGTAGTGAACGTGCTATTTACATTATGAGATGCAAGGGGAAAAGTTTGGAATGCAGGGGAGGTGGGAATGGGAAGGGAGGTAGTGAATGTTGTGTCTGCTAATGATGTGTTGAGTGGTGAGGTGGGGGGTAGTGGAGGGGGAGAGGGTGGAATTGTGGGGAGAGGTGTTGTGGTGGGTGAAATGTCCATTGGGTCAGACAGAGTGGTGTGTACAGGGGCTACCATGTAGGTGGGTATGGTAGGTGAAGTGAGTGTGGTGTTCGTGTAGATTGATGTCGTTGAAAACATCGGGGAAATGTGCCTCTGAAACATTGGAGTGCTGATGGACTGCGCCACGAAGGATGGTTGTTGGGGTGGTGCGGTTAGGTTGAATGAGGTGTAGGGGACAGCTGGGAAGGGAGGGTCAGGGAATGGAGGTATCCGTATCGGGGGATAGGCTGGTAAACATAGGGTGCCTTCTGTGGGTGCCCGGTTTCCAACCACACTTGGAATTATGGGATGGCCAATTATGGGTTCAGAGGATAGAACGGTTGAGGTGTACAAGGGATTGGTGATGAAGGAGAAGAGGGTGTCTTGTGAGGTGGGTTCTTGAAATGAGAATGATGTGAATGAGGTTGGGTTATAAGTGAAGGTAGAGGTGATGACTGCCGTTTCTTCCATGGTGGGAGGTGGTGGTGGGGGTGGAGAAGGTGGTGATGGGGGGTGCTGGGGCGAGATGGGTGATGTCTGAACAAAGGTTTCAGCAGAGAGGTCAATGGTGGTGGTGGGTGTAGCTGTGGCTTCAATGGTTACTGCTTATTCTGTGACGAGCATCCTGATAGTCTTACCTGCTCGTGGTAATGTGTCGACTCTGCATTTGTCATACCTCACGGACTGACGGACTGCAGTGTGGACAGCCTCCGGAACTCCTAAAGATTATGACCCTAATTTGAGGGTTTCAATGAAATGTTGATCCACCCCATCATCTGATAGCATTTCTTGCATCAAAGCTTGACGTGACACAAGAGAGAGTTGATGCCTTTCTTGTACTGCTTTGATTGTGTCGTATAACCTTTGTAGTTGAGCTGTATATGCAGGTGCACCTACAAGTTCTGGCACTTCTTGTTGCTCATCATGATGCTCTTGATCATAATCCTCCTCATCTTCCTCCTGTTCTTCATCTTCATCATCCACTTCAACTGTGGTGACAGGTACTTGGGAGGTTGTTGCCTGCGTTTGCACATTCTCCACTTGTTGTGCCTCTTCTGCCTCCAGCTCTACATCTTGTAATAATTGTTCGAAGTCTTCATTCGTGAGTTCCTCCAAAGGTGCACCATCGGGAAATTCAAGATCGGTTGGGATGGGAAGGAATATCAAGTTAGGACCATCGGTGCTGCGTCTTGGAAGTCGGAGTGTGAATGGTCGGACTCTTCGGGGTGGAGGGATAACGTCTGGTGTTAGGGTGGCTCCACGTGGTTGAGCACAAGGGACTTGGACAGTACCTCTCATCTTCTTAGAAGGGGGTCCAGTGGATGTCCTGCCTCTAAACTGCTCTACACGATTCCACATCAGGGCCCGTTGAATAGGGATGTCATAAGCCAAACACCTATAAATGATTCTCGTCAGAGCACAACATCCATATAAAACCTGTTTCCGTGGCCATCATTTGTGAGCTAGGTATATCTGATCAATTATCCAGTGGGGTAAGTTGATGGTGAGGCTCTGTGTCTCTGCCACATATAAACTAAACCATATTTTTTTGGGCGGCATGGTGAATCTATCTTGGGCAGGAAAAGCAAAGTGTTGCATGCACATGCGAAGGTGTATTGCAATATTAGGCGTCATGGACACCATGTCCTTGAGTTTGGTGAGGCTTCGATTCTTCATGTAATCAGGCACTAGGGTCTCCTTCTCTGTAGGAATATGCATTCCGCGCATATCTAGGGCCTCTCTCACCAAGTTGTTGGATAACCTAAACCTCTTGAGCTCATTTCCTTTTGTTAGAGATGCGATCACAAATGAGCTTGCACCTTTTGGGTTCTTGTTTGGAGTCAAGGTGTTGATGAGATAGTAGCATCGCATGAAGTCAGGCTTTGGGAGCCGTGCACTGAAATATGCATCCAATCCTGCCTTCTCCCATACCGAACGTAGACCATCTGCATTTTGTAACTTCTCAAATTCTCTTGTAAAGAAATGGTATTTACCTTGCTTCCCATTGAAGTCCAACTCTGATTCCTATAGGTATGTTCCCTCTCCCAAGGGTCCTGCCACTTCACCAAACCAGTGGGAAGCTTTTCCGACGGGCATGGTATGGCCACTAGGAGGGTCCGCAATAGGTATGATTTTGATGGCCTGCAATTCTTCTGGTCTTTCATTTGTCTCAGGCAAAACGGGTAAACTGTCTAAGTCCACCACTTGCTGGCTTGTTCCTGTTTGAGAGCTTGTTCCCGTAGCGTCAGCCATGTTGCGGAAATCACCGCCGGTTCTGTGAGAATATAGAAACAGGTGTTAACCTTGTAAAGGACAAGATAGAACCGTTTTTGTCCTCATTACAACATGAACATGAGGTTCGGAAGAGATTAGTAGGTTATTAAGTGCTCGGTGTATGTGTGTGTAGTTAGGAAGTCCTAGGAGCTAAGTGGAATGATGTAGTGTGAGAGTGACGTAGTTAGTAGGTGGGCATGGATGTTCACCTGGGGTCCGAGGGTTTATTACAAGTTTTAGGCTGCCAAATGCAGTGGATGGGTTTTGATCTTGATTTTGTGGAGACTCTGGAGGGTCTGATAGGAGTATCTGCTTGAAAATGAGGCTTTTTAGGGACCCATTTACAAGTGATTCTACTTGTGCTCATGGAAGAATATGTGTCCGCGTGTGATGTATAAGAATGGGCATCTGATGTTTGAGTGAGTGAAACATGTTGTACCGGGTGTGGCCTCGACGTAGCTATTTGCGCCCGCAAGCAAGCCTTAGGCACCCAGATTTGTCGTGATTGTGGGCTGGCCTTCATTGACTTCTTGGGTACCCAAATAGACTTTACTTTTGCAGAAGCATTTATGAAAGACTTCTTATTAGTGTCGTGTTGTTGATTACTAATAAGAGGTTTTGGCCGTGGGGTTGGCGTGGTCGCAACAGGGTGTTTGCCTTTCCGCACCCACACTTGTTTCAACGGCAGAGACATTCTGCTTCCCACGTGTTTTTGGCCTCCGGTATAGGTAGTACTCTGCTCCTTCTGTATTTGATCTGCTGTTGGTTTCTGCGTCCCTCTGGGCTTTGGAAAAGAAGGGAGTGCCTTCGTATCCTTGACTCCGTTGTTGAGACAATCCTCTTTCTGCATCATACAGTTTTGGACAAGAACAACATTGTCAACTTCATGTGTGCCCCTGGAAGGACCAGGAGTTCGTGCCTTACCTAGTTCCTTGAGTGCCTCATTTTCCAATTCAACTGTAATTCGACTATGATTTACCCATACCTGAAGAAGTCCACTTCTTAGGTTTAGGTTGACTGCATGATCATAAATCCAGTCCTGACCCAAGACAAGAGGCTCAGTGAGGTCCTCATCTTGACACACTAGTACTTTGACTGTCATTGCTTCGTCTTGAATATAGAGGGGAAGTTCCACCTCGCCCATGCAAGGGGTTTCCACACCTCCCAATCCTATGAGATATGCTTCTATAGGATTGACAGTTAATTTCAACTTTTGACAGTACAGAAATTTAAACACACTAGTGGCTGCACCTGAGTCAATCAAGGCTCTTATAGTCCTTGCACCCTTTCCTTGTCCTATCTCTAAGGTTATAAAAGGACGTCGATCAATTATCCTATGAGAGCTGATACCTGAAACTTCACACATAGCCACATGATATCCTTGATCTGCATATGCATCTGTCCTAGGTTGCTCTCTACCTTGTCTTCTCATCTTCATTCTCCGGATGCGTTCCAATGCTTCTGCTTGAGCTTCTTCGCGAATTCATTTTTCTTCTTCTTTGTGTTTCTTAGCAGTGTTGAGTCGACTTAGCATCTCTTCCGTCAGAGGTTCCTGATATAACTTGACTCTGCATCCGCTAATGTAGCTCGAGAGAACATAACCCTCTAAAGTGGCTAGTTGTACTGCTCCACTTGTGGAGATCCTATTTATGATCATAGGTCCGTAGCCTCTCTTTTCTAGCTTCCTTGCGTGTTGTTTCAATGTGTAGACTAAAACTAGATCTCCTGCTTTGAAGCCCTTATCCTTCACATGGGCATCAAAGTATGGCTTTTGTCTCTTCTTAGCTGCATATATCCCTGCCGCCGCTCTCAGTCTTGTTTCTCCTAATCGTTCAAGGTCAAAAAGTCTAGAGGAGAGTTCATGACCCGTCCATTCGTGCTCTTGTGCTACCTTCAATGTAGGTATTAAGAAGTCCAATGGTAGCACTGCATTTTGGCCAAACACCATCTGAAAGGGGGTGGCTTGGAGTACCGTTTTGTAGGCGACTCGGTATGCCCAAACATCATGGTGTAGTTGTTTGTCCCAATCAGAGCGTTTATTATTCACTAATTTGGTCAACACATTGCACAAAATCTTGTTTGTGCTTTCGGCTTGCCCATTAGCTTGTGGGTGGTAGGGGGCAGACCTCTTATGAACTACCAAGAATTCTTGGAGCACATTTTCAATCACTTCATTCAAGAAGTGAGTGCCCCTATCACTTACTAGCTCTATAGGTAGCCCGTACCTTGTGAACACATTCTCAAATAGGAACTTAGCAATTGTCTGAGCATCATTCTTTGTCGTAGCTTTTACCTCTACCCACTTTGTTAGATAGTCTGTAGCAACGATGATATATTCTACATGGGAACCCTTAGCTGGGGGATTAATAGGGCCTACAAAGTCTATTCCCCACTTAGAGAATGCACGTCCACCCATCATAGGTTTCAGTGGCATCTCATCTTTGCGTATAGAATACTGAGTTCTCTGACAAACATCACACCGTTTCACATAGGCATGTGCATCCATGTGAAGGGTCGGCCACCAGAAGCCCGCAAATAGTATTGCTTTGATCACCCGATCTGGTCCAAAATGTCCTCCTGCTACACCCTGGTGAGCAGTTTCCAAGATCTTGAGATATTCACTCATGGGCACATAGTCTGAGGTAACCATCTTTACCACGTTTGTATAGATTATCACCAATGAGTGAGTAATCCAGGGCTTCTTGCTCTAAACTCCTTTTCCTAGCCAGAGTCATGTCTGGAGGGAATGTTTTCGTCCTCAGGAAGGATACTAGTGGTTCACTCCAATCTGGCACTATGGACACCTGATAAAGAGTGGCATGTTCCACAGGTGGTTTAGTGCAGCAGATTGGGCATTCCTTGCACAACTTCTGGACATCAGCTTCCATAGTCGGCCAATGCACTCCGAGTCTCTTTAGTGTCTGTAGGGTTCGTTGCTTTGAGTAGTGTTGCTCTAATGCACCTACATGTGCTAATTGCAACCATTTAGCGTACTCATCCTCTTCCACACAACAAGCCAAGATCCCTTGATCTGTGTGCTTGTACATACTTCCTGCCATGATGTGATACTTTTGGGCTTTTACAACCTCTCTATCATGTGTGTTTGTTACTAAGTGGTTAGGTCCGTACGTCAATACTGGCACTAATGGCTTAGCCCACTGCGGCACCACTTCCAAATTAAACAAGTAAGCATCAGGAAGGTCATCTGACACTCCATGTGGGGCTTCTCTAGATGTGAGTCTAGAGAGATGGTCTGCTCTCAAGTGAGTCCTACCTTTCCTTACCACAACCTCGAAGTCGTATTCCATTAGTAAGAGAAACCATCTTACTAATCTACTTGTATTGCATGGCTTGTTCACGAGATATAGCAGTGTCTGATGGCCAGTAAAAAATTTAAACTTATTTGCAAGCAAATAATGTCTAAACTTTTTAACTGCATATACCATGCCTAATCCTTCTCGTTCGGTGGTTGTATAATTTCGTTCAGCTGCATTCAATTGTCTACTAGCATAGGCAATTGGAAGATCCATATTACCTTCACCAGTAGGTTGCGCGAGTACACACCCAATAGCATAATTGGATGCATCCACATGAACATGGAAAGGCTTATTCCAATCTGGTGTGGTTAAGATTGGTGCTGAACATAATCGCCGTTTAAGCTCATTGAAGGAATTCTCACATTCATCAGTCCACTCAAAGTTAGTCAGAAGTCCGTACATGGGCTTTGCAATGACAGCATACATGTGAATGAACCGGCGGTAGTAACCACAATGCCCCATGAAAGCCTATACTTCCTTGATGTTTTTTGGCCTAGGTAACTCGGCTATGGCTCTCACTTTCTCTTCCTCAGTGGATATGCCATTCTTTGACACTATGTGTCCTAGAATCTTGCCTTGCCTGACCATAAAAACACACTTTTCTGGGTTTAGGCAGACTTGATATTCTCTACATTTGTCAAAGATTTGTCTGAGTTCAGGAATATGGGTTTGTCTGATGTTGGAATGAGCACAAAGATCATCAACATAGACTTCTAAGTTCTTCCTCAGGAACTCTTTAAATGCATGGCACATCAGCCTATGGAAGGTTGCTGGTGCATTGGTAAGCCCAAATGGCATTACTCTGAAGGCAAATATGCCCCATTGAGTGGCAAATGCCGTCTTATGCTAATCTTCTAGAGCTATGGCTACTTGATTGCAGCCCGAAAATCCATCGAGGAAGCTGTACACTTCCTTGCCTGCTACTCTTTCTAAGAGATGCTCTGTGATAGGAAGCGGATAGTTATCTCGAATTGTGGCTGCATTAACCTTCTTCAAGTTAATGCATACACACAGCTTTCCATTTTTCTTGGGCACCACTACGATGGGGGATACCCACTCAGTGTGCTTGATTTCATAGATAAATCTAGCTTCAACCAGACTATCGATCTCCTCTTTGATCTTGGCAGCGTAATTATCATTATATGTATATGGCTTTTGCTTAGAGAGTTTGGCATCTGAGGTCATGGGGATGGTGTGTGAGCATATGTCAGGGTCCACACCTTTCAAGTCCTTGTAACTCCAAGCGAATACATCTCTGTATTCTCTTAGCAAGGCTATTTAGCTCTTGTTCTTCCTCTTCTGTCAGGTCATGGCCTATGTACGTGCATCTTTCTTCTCCTTCCTCGATGGCTACAACTACTTTCTTCGTGGTTTCTTTGTTATCATAGGCCTCCCCCGATTGCGCCTCTCGTTTACGCATTCTAATCATGACTCTCCTGTCATCTATCTCATACTTCTTAAAATTTTCCGGGACCTCAAACAAAGATTCTTCCTCTTCTGGTGTGACTTCTTTCTTCTTCCTTTTCTTTCCTTCTTCCTTAGGGGTTACATGTGTGGCTAGCCTTATATCATTTGTAAGCTCTCCGTGCCTCTGGGGTTGAAATTCTACTTCATAGAAGTATTCTTCATCTGATGCAAAAGGTGGGTCCATAATGATTGACTCTAGATCGGAGTCACTCGCATCCTCAATTGCATCAGGGCTAGGTTCGCATTCTTCTAACACTGCCTCTCCCATGATTGGCTCTATGGAGAAAACTGAAATGTCATAGCCATCCTCATCACAGTGGGGTGTCCATTGTTCCTCATTGATGGCTACATCCATTGTTGCTAAGATGGCAAAGCTTACCTCAGGTCTGCCTCTCTTTATGTCTCTCTGAACTCCATGAGCATGGGACGTTCGAGCTCCCGAGTGGCCAGAGGACACGTTAGATTTTGGTTGGGGGAAAATAAACTCACCCATCCTAGTGTAAGCATGTCTATCATGTTCTGTAACCACAAAGATCCTTTCTGAAGCGTGATCTAGATAGGTCACTCTGCCTGGGCTATCTGGATCTTTAAACTCATAGATCATGATTGCTCCTATATCAATTGGCCGATCAGATTTATACCTCCAAAAGGCTTCATCTGTCTCTTGGTTTAGGAGCAGATCTATGCTCTTATTATCCTGGGGAATCCATTCGGGATTGAGGATTCTAGTAAGAACAGACTTCCCCCTAGGGGTCCTGGGCTCTCCTCCTATGTTCCCTTGCTCTAGGTCACCTATGTCCGTCTCAGGGATCACATTCCCGAATTCATCTGTCCTCTCCGGGTGACTAGTGACCACGTATATGGTTCCCTCTTTATCAAGCTATGCACCATTTTCAAACTTGACAGCAGGGTGCTCTAGCCCAATAGATTGGTCTGGGTTTTTGATTTGGACCACGAATCTTCCTAGGCCGTCCTCATAGATGCTAGCACCTAATCGGTTGGTCCTAAGGTATTCCAGCTGCGTCTTGTACGGGCCTTCTACCCTGTGCAAATATGGCACTCCTGAACTTCCCGTAGGTCGATCCATGCCTTGAGACATCTCTGATTCACTAGTCTCAGAGCTAGGGTAGTATGAGTGGTGGCTCAACTGCTGGGCCCAAGACCTAGCAGTGTGGTTGACACTAGCCTCTGAAGACCTAAGACTTTGTCTATATCTCCCTAGATGTCGCCCTGATCTAAGGTTCATAAGCCTAATTGAATAGCCCAAATTTGCCCAAGTACAACCTCGTTGCTGAGTTCTTTTTGTATCAGTTACTTGATTCTTTTTAGTGGTTACCGTGTTTATGCTCTTGTCAGAAATCACGTCGTCAGGAATATTTGAGTTAATTTTCGCACTATAAGTTGATCGTTCCACGTTAGATTCTTTCCTTTAAGGTTATCGCATCACGAAGAGATTATGTTTAATCTTGAACTTGAGTGCATAGGTAGTCTTCAACTTGATTGATGCCTATCGTTGCCCTGACTTACTCCTAGCACTTCCCGCACTTAGCCTAAGCTACGAATTGATAGAGGGTGTTGAGGATTTTCCAACCTTGAGTTTCTTTCCTTGTATTGTTGCCCTGGTGTGCCCAGGACGCGTATTCCCAAGCTTGCACTTACTCTTGCTTAGAATGCCCTCAAGTGCTCTTACTGGACCTGTAAAAGTCCCACAGTTAGCTCAAGACTTAGATTCAAATGACACAATAGACCACTTTCATGCATGTAACTCACAGTCCAAATTATCCTTTGCCTTTATGGAAAACAATCCCAAGCATCCCTCAGTTTTCCTACCTCGAGGTATGGTCAACTTCAAAATACCCTATCTAATAATCCTGATATTAATTTTCATATAACCAGTGGAAGTTTTGGTTGTACTCCCCACGAGCTTTCCAACAAAACAAGAATCACAGCAAACGGATTTTGTATGAGAAAGTTATGTCAGTTCAGGCTTCAGGGATTAAAACAGGGTTCAAACAGGCCAACAGGGCAACAAGTTTTCCTCGGGTTATTTGCCTATAGCCTCCTTATGTGCTCTAGAGTCCATTATCCATGTCCAAAATTAGCCAAAATCTTCAATAAAAAAAAAAAACCTAAAAATTTAGCCGAAAATGGTTGTCAATTGCGATCGACTGGGCTGTCAATCGCGATGGACAGGGCTGTCCGTCGTGGCCTGTCAATCGCGATGGACTGGTGTCAATCCCGATGGACTGTTGTCAATTGCGATGGACAGGTGTCAGTCGCGATGGACAGGTATCAGTCGCGATGGACAGATATCAGTCGCGATGGACAGGTATCAGTCGCGATGGACAAGTATCAGTCGCGATGGACAGGTATTAGTCGTGATGGACAGGTATCAATCGTGATTTTTCTGTCGGTCGCGATGGACAGGGGTGTCCATCGCGATGGACACGTGTCCGTCGGGGTCTGTCAGTCGCGATGGACTGGATGTCCATCGCGATGGACAGTGTCAATTGCGATGGACAGGGAAAATGCAAATTTTTTTGAAATTTTTGTGGATTTGTGAACTGCAAGGTCTCTAGTCTACTGTGGTGCACTCAATTTTACCAAAAGATGAAGTTTTCTATCAATCACGATTGACAGAAACTTGCGACACAGAGACAGTTCTGCACATTTCTGTACCTGCGCAGCATGCTGGGGATGATGGGATAGCCAATACCTGCAAGCAAACTCAAGAAACATGCAAAAACTAGCACACAACAGTTCACTCTCTCGCTCTCTCTCACAAGTGAAATGAGGGAAATGAAAGGAGGAAGGAGATATAGTCAAAAAACTAAAATTTTTGCGATGATGGAGATGGAGGTGGAAGATGATGATGATGAAGTAAGGACGAGAAAAATAAGGAAAAGTAAAGAAATTACCTACAACGCCAACGTCACAACTCTACGTCTTACCATCACATGCTCGTCCTCAAAGCTCGATCCCCAGCAACGGCGCCAAAATTTGGTGTTGCTCAGTGATGAGTAGCACCTCCTTTAATGTCAATCCGGGAAGACAAGAGGATGGTATGAAGACCTCGAGCAAGTGAAGGCACAAGTGCGTGAGTGAGAAGCATACAAACATGCACACACACACACACACACGCGCACACACGGCAAGACAAAGAGTGAGAAGCAATGGAGTTCTTAGATTACTTTCAGAAAGGTCATAGAAGTTCAATTCAGTTACAAGCTAGCTCCAAAAATGAGCTCTCTAGCTCTATTTATAGTTTTTGACTAGGTTTTGGCCTTGTCCAGACCTAGTGTCCGGCCTAGCTAAAAATTAGGTTCCAGGGCCTATTTGAGGGCTTAAACGGAGTCTAAAAAGTACGAAAATTGATATGTAGGTACTTCTAAAGCTCCTCAAGCTCAAGGACTCCTTGGCTTGCACAAAATGGAGCTACAAAAATATGAAATGGTATTTGCAATGATGGTTAGTGATAAAAATCACTGTTATAAAGATGCTGATTTGGAAGAATTTGAAGGCCTGTCTGCCAGATCTGCGTCGACTGCTTTGTCTACTTAATCCTTCGCCTTGCTCTGACTCTCTCCGCTGGCTTCCTTGTCTCCTCAGTCCTTGGGTGCCCATACTGCTCTCAACACCTTATCATCAGCTTTCTTGATTTAGTTTTTCACACACCTGCACTTTACTTCAAGAAAATGTCATGAGCAACTATCAATTTGCAAAAATTTCAACACTTCTTAATCTCAAAAGACTATCTAATGTTTTCTTTTCCCAAAAGACAAACAAAGAAAATCTACCTTTTCATGTTTTACATTTCTTGATTAAGGAGTATTACCTTTTCCATGTGTGCAATACCATCAACAATAGAAGATCCAGCAAGGTCCAACTTCAATGAAGCTTTTGATATACTCCCTGGCAACGGCGCCAAAAAATGTTTGTTATTGATCTTTGGAGTTGTCCTCTCCAATCATTTAGCATAAAGAATTAACAATACATCTTTATTTTGTCAATCCTGGAAGTATTCAAGAGACCAGAGCCCCTTCTAGATGATAGAATCCAAGAAATAAGAGGTAAATGGCTGAATTTCTGAGAATAATGAAGATGAAGAGGAATTTCTAGGGTTTGGATTATCTTGAGAAAACTTCCATCATTTTCCACAATCTTGGTGTCTAAAGCATGTTATTTCTTCAGTAGAACACAATCATGAAGTCAAAACTCAAAAATGTTACCTGTACCATCCAGACGAGACAATCGTGATTCTGTACAAACAAACGATTTTCATCTCCAGCACTATTATTCATCAATTTCTCACTCAATACATCAGCAATCAGCTCTCTTCATACATATTCAACAGAAACACACATTAGAAGCTCACAAATCTCCATGGATACACAAAGAATAAACTCACAACTCAAAGAAATCACACAAAGAGGAGAAAACACGATTTTCAGCAGGAAACTCTCTCTTCACTTGGATAGCATGTAAAACAATAATCAACCAACCCCCTCATAATAGAGGAAATTGTCTTTTATACATTTTCAAGTGTCCCTTTTCACACTTGAATTTTGGTCCTTTCCTTTATTATTCTAAAAATATGCTATCTAGGAGTTTCCAAAAATTCTAGAAAAATTACATAAGATTCTATTCTACATAAGGAAGACTCTTCCTTATTTTTACATCAGTTACATAAATATTTTTACAAGTTTTTTGGCATTTTACAATTGTTTTCCATCAAAAATGCTTCAAAAAATACATCTTCTAACACTATATCTCATGATTGGTTCAGAATTAAGAGAAACCAATGCTTCCATTACGTCCAAAACATGCCAAAACCCTAAGATCGACTGTCTTTTTGCTAAACACTGACATTCGAAGGCCCTATTTGGTTTGCTAACATCATTGATGACATCATCAACTTGAAACCACCCTTGGAAACCGCCTTTGAAATCCTATATAAGAAGGCCTTGGCCACATATATACTCAGTCTTGCCAATGCCAATCTTGGGAGCTCAAGGACTCTTGATCACCAAGTAAGTACTTTCAAGTTCCAGTTTGAGTTCTAGTCTTGTCTCTTTCTCTAGTCTTGTCTAGTCTTGTATCTCGGACATCTAGCCTTGTCCTCTTGTAATCTCGTAGTACGAGATCGTGTCAAGTTCTTTCTTGTATCTAGTTCATCTGCATGAAGGGAGTTCTTGTAATCTAGAGGTCTTGATCCACACTTACAATCTTGGGTTGTGGGATCTCCTATATCATTTCTATCTGAGTTATTTATACCTATCAGTCCCGAGTTGTGGGACTCCTTGTATCAATCACATATTCATGTGTCATTTCCCCTATGTGGGTGTTCTTGTAATCAGAAGTATATTTTTGAAATCATGTGTAGTGTAGTCAGAGAGCACAATCTAGTGCTCCCCTGACAATAGCAGATGGACAATACTATACTTTATGAAGCATAAAGATGAGGTGTTCTCTTGTTTCAAGAAATACCTTGCACTAGTTGAAAATCAAGCAGGAAAGACTTTGAAGAGGCTAAGTTCAGATGGAGGGGGAGAATATTTCTCCCATGAAGTTGATACCTATCTCCAATAGAGAGGAATCAAAAGAGAGATTACAAACACGTACACTTGAGTGCCAAATGGAGTGGCAAAAAGGAGGAATAAAACCATAGTGGGGGCTACAAAGTCAATGCAGTTGGTGTATTTCCTCCAAGCCTAGTGCTTGATCACTGAATGTGAAGCATTGTTTGTATACACTCTGAACGAGAGAAGTCATAGCAACATCCTCTTGTAATTCACTCATTTGAGAAAGTCGAGGCCTTGATAGGCATCACGAGCCAAAGTTAGGAGAGATTGATTAGCAAGAGATTCCCCAGACTTTAGGGAACTTTTAGGTACAATCCCTCCAAGTTTTTAAATTCAAAAATTCTTGTATATACACATATGTGTAGTCATAGAATAGAGTAGAGCTTAAGCTACATTTTGAGGAGGTTCTGACCAAGCACCAAACTATTAGTGAAGCACACATTGTGATCCTCGTTTCCAAGCTTGATGGCTATTCATATGTACCATATGTGCAATACAGATTGATTTTCAAGCCACATCTTGGAGTTCTTCTCATCTACTGCTACAGGTCTACATTCACATTTTCAATCAATCTCAGTTATTGATTTCTCTATGTATAATTAATTTTTTTGAGATTTAAATTGTTATATGTAATTTAAATAGTCTGTTTGCACCATATCAATTTTCATCATCATTGGTTCATTACACCATGAGCTACATTCATTTGAAGTCAGTTGTGTATTCTAGTAGATAGTCCCTAAAATGTCAAGATGACATCGTTGTATTGCTAAAATTATTTCTCTCAATATGGTTCATCATAATTCATCAATTTTGTTGCTTTAGATTTATTATATATCTAATTAGAGATGTGCAAAATACCTCTGGTCAATTTCTAGCACATTGTGAACTCTGAGTAATTTTCTAGAGTGCTTCTCATCCAAAAATAACAAGTTTTGCTTCATCTATTTTGTGTCAAGTAGTCTGTCTTGATGAATCAATTTGAGATTGATGTTTCAAAAGCATTATGATGCTTTATATGCATCCTTAGCAAGCACAATGTATCTACTTATCATTCCTGAAGCTATCTTGGCAAGTGTAGACCAGGTTCTTGCAGCACTAGACACATCTTTGTAGTATATCTACCATCTCTTCTCACAGTGATATCAGAGCTAAGTTAAATCAATATAGATGATGGTTCTGCTTCCACCATTGAAAAATTGGATAGAAACAACTAGCCAGATTGGTCTCTGAGGATGGAGGCCTACCTTCAAGTGAGAAATATGTTTGGATACATATATAAAGATGAAGTCATGCCAACAATGAGAAGAAAAGGACAACCATCACATGAAGAGCAAGAAAGGCTTACAACTTGGTGTTGAAAGGATGCACTCGCCAGGTCCTACATTAAACTCAATCTTTGATTTTCCTTTACCTCATGTGAAAGGATTCAAGAAATCAAGAGAAACTTGGAAAGCTCTTGCTTCTTTCTTCTCTTGAAATAATAGAGCAAGGGAGAATCAACTATGGATGGAGTTCACTACCTTGAAGAAAAGTCCCAAGCAAAGTGTGACTGATTATCTAGCCAAAATGAAGATCTCTGATCAGTTGGGAATCATTGAAGAGGTAATTGAAGAAGAGCAAATCATAAGGCAAATCATCAATGCAATCAAGGCTGATGACAAGTGGGAATCATTCACAACTGCAATGGATCTATACATGGACATGCAAGTGCCTGACCTCAACAACACTCTTATGGGCCAACTCTTCACACATGAAGCAAAGATAAGCAACAATGGTGAATCCTCAAGAGGTAATCAATGTTCTGCCTTATACTATGATAAAGCTAAAGCTAAGGATAATTCAAAGTCTGAGAAGAATGAAGATGAAGGTAGCTCTTTCCAAGCCAACTTCATAGGTAGAGAAAAAGCTAGAGGAAGAGGCAAAGGAGGAAAGCAAGGAAGGGGGAGACCCCAAGCACCTCAACTTTGCAATATCTATGGTTACTCTAATCATACCCCTGATGAATGTTATAGAAACCCAAGGAATTCTAGAGGAAGAGGTTTCAATGGAGGTGGACATGGATCAAATAGAGACAGATACAATGGAGGATACAACAACTACTACAACAACAATAACAACCATCAAAATGGATATAGAGGAAGGAAGGATTACAACAACTACACTAAAGATCAAAGTCAAGAGGACTCATTACTCCTCATGAACCTATCATTGAAGTAGGGTAAGGATGATGAACATGTTTTCTATATTGATTTAGGGTGCTTAAACCATGTCTCAGAAAATGTAGCATTGCTCTCTGATTTAGAAGATCCCAAGACTAAACATGAAGTGCAGAGAGGTGATGATACATGAAATTCAGTGGAGAAAATAGGTAATGTCAAGACATCAGATGGAAACATGAATGTTCTTAGAAAAGTTTTGTATGTACCTACAATAACCAAAAATTTGATAAATGTTGGATAAATTGTGGAGAAAGGAATGCAAGTTAGATTTACAAGACATGGAGCATATGTGGAAGACCCAAGAAAAGTTTTAGGAGGATTGCCAAAGGAGAAAAGACAGGAAGACTCCATCTTTGAACTGGAGGACACCAAGAACATAGCATTATTTAGTTATGGATCTCAAATACTCTCTAAATTTGGAGTATGGCATAAAAGGCTTGCTCATATTGTTTAGAGAACTTTGAAACAAATTTGTAGGGATCTGTTGATGAGACAACATATGATTCTTGGATCCACTATTTTTCATAATCATTTGTACCTTTTTCTACCTCTCATTTAGTTGAATAAGCACTCTTGTATAGGTGTGTGTGAGTGCCACACTAGACAAAAAGTGGGATTCATTCTCCATTCAGTTTAGAAATCCCACATAGCATGCTTTTTTGCCATTTTGTATATAAAGAGGTCTCCACCTCTTCTTTTGGAGAGCGTTTCTAGAAGTAATGAGATAATGCTAGTTTGTAGTTAGACTCTAGCTCTCTTGTCATCATGATGTGCATGCATACTTATTCTCTTCTTGTCTAACACTTGTGATACGTTGATGTGCGATTACATCGTGATTATGCTTGTGATTGCGATTATGTGCATCATTAACGATGCATATGTCGTGTCTTCTTGTTAATTACGTTGTTAATCGTGCATTGACAAAGCACTAGTACGTCTGTTGAGTGCTTCTACGCAAACATTTGGGTCTCATGAGATGCTTCCCAGATTGAAAAGTATGAGTTGTGATGCTACAAGGTCGTACTTGTCAATCTGGGAAGCATCTCATGAGACCCAAATGTTTGCATAGAAGCACTCAGAAGACGTAATGGTGCTTCATCAATGCATGACTAACAATGTAATTAACAAGAAGACATGACATAAGCATCGTTAATGATACACATAATCACAATCACAAGCATAATCACGACATAATCACACATCAACGTGTCACAAGCGTTAGACAAGAAGAGAACAAGTACGCATGCACATCATGACGACAAGAGAGCTAGAGTCTAACTACAAACTAATTATCTCATTACTTCTAGAAAAGCTCTCCAAAAGAAGAGGTGGAGATCTCTTTATATACAAAATGGCAAAAAAGCATGCTATGTGGGATTTCTAAACTGAAAGGAGAATGAATCCCACTTATTGTCTAGTGTGGCACTCACACACCTATACAAAAGTGCTTATTCAACTGAATGAGAGGTAGAAAAAGGTCCAAATGATTATGAAAAAGAGTGGATCCAAGAATCATATGTTGTCTCATCAACACTCCCCCCCTCCTTGACTTTGTCGTCCTCAACAAAGCTTTTGCAAGTATGGAGCTTTTTGTGGAAGAGTGTGTAAGAGTTCCTTTTGATTGCATGATCCTTGTGTCCTTGGAGTGCTTTGCTTTGTTCCTTTTCTTCATCTTGCTTTTTGCATGTTTGTTTGGAGTAGAGTGCTTTAAGTTGGGTCTTTTGCCTCATATAGATGGAAGAATATGCTAGAATGTTTTTTTTTTAATTTTAAATTAATGAATGGATGATGTATGAGAATGTAGATGATAGATACAAATAGATGAAATTAATTCATCTCTTCTTAGTCCATATGCAAGAGCGGGGACTAAGGGTGCATAGGTGGAAAACAAAAAAGTTCGTATGCACGGTCTTGTAATGGGACCCTATCTTATGCATACTCTAAAAAATGCATACAAAAAACAACGGTGCAAAATGGGATGGGTCTTGAGCAAAGTGCTCAAGGGTGAGGCAATGAAGAGGCTTTATCCAAAAATTTAATCCCAAGAACCTTTTCTTTTCCATCAACCATTTGAAATGGATGATACCTTTGTCCACCAACCTGAAAAAAGAAAAATAAAAAGAAAATTTTTGCAATGTATAAACATATGCCCTCGTTGTGCTTGGGTTAAACTTAGTGTGCCTAATGCTTGGCCTTTGGATGAGGCCCTATTCGCATGCATACTTGATGTGCATCTTGAACATATGTTGTGCATTGGGCAAGGTTGGGTTTGATACCCTTGGATGCCGCACAAAGAGGTTTTAGACCGCCAATATGTCATTGCTTTGTTGGACTTCTCCTTGAAGTTTCTCCTTGGATATTTTTTGAGTTTTGGCTTGATTGCTTTGGATCCTTTGGTTGGAAGTGGTCTTTCTTGAAGATCAGGCGTGGTGGGCCTATATCAAAGATTATGAAGTCTAGTATGGGAGGATTGATTTTGTACAAGGGATTTCTTTGGTACCCATATCATGGTGTGATTTGATTGGGCTCTAAGTAATTACTTGGCCAACCAAATTTGCTTGACATTACAAGGGAAATGTGATTTCTTCTTCTTGACATAAGGGTCTTTTGGGCCTTCTATGTGAGCTTTTAGGGATAACTCATCTTTACAAGGCGAATTCAACAAAGGTTGATCTTCTATACATAAACATGTTCATGCACTAGATTATTGGGTTGTGTGATTTGAGATTGATCTAGAGATTCAGCGATACATGTATCATTATTACACATAGAATCTCTAGATGTACAAATAGATGATGGATTGTCATGATTGACCATAGATTCAACATCATTTTCCATAGCATTGATACAAAGTATTTGTTGTTCTCCTTCTTGATGATGCAAGTATAGACCATCCCTGCTCATGGATTCATGAGGGGAATCCAAGTTTAGAGGAAGAGAGGGCCCTTCCACATCCTCCAAGCACTTGGAGTCCTCCATTTCTCTAATCTCCAAGGTTTCCTGCTACTTACTCAAAGAAGGATTAGATAAAAAAGCATGAGTGGAAAGAGAATTTAGTGGATTAAAAGCACAATCTTTGAATAGATGATTATGTCCACAATCCTGACAATGAGGATAATCATTAGGATTTTCGATAGACACACGTGTAGGGGTGGACATATTGGATGGACAAGACACTTCAAATTCTTGAAGATTTTGTGTAACAAACCTTTGCGTGCCAATGATCAAGTCTTCATCTATACCTTCCATGATAAGAAATGTTTCAAAAAATTGCATATCATCAACCACAATAGGCAACACAACTTGACCCATACAATCATAAATTTCACCATCCATGAGGATAGAGGAATGAGTGATGGTTTGAATGTTTTCCAAAATAATAGTTACTAAATCAACATGAATTAGATTCCATTCACAATTAGGATGGATAAAAGCACACATCCTTCTATGTTCATATCCGATTATTATATCCACAAAAGCATTGTTATAGTCTCTTGTTGCAAGTAAGGAGCCTACCCCCTCAGATATTTCACCCACTTCCTCCATTCCTTGCAATTTTTCTCTAGATGTTTTACCTTTATGTGAATTTTTTTCATGCATTTCCGGTTTGTCTCCCTTCCTTTTTTCAATCTTATCCCCCTTTCTTCTCTCTTTTGTTTTTTTCTTTTCCATGTTGAAACTATTTTTTGAGTTTTTTTTAGAGTGTTTTTTAATATTTGTTTTGGGTTTTTGTGTGTTTTTTGAATGTTTTTTGATATGTGTAAATAAGTTTTTAATGGGGTTGTCAAAAAATCAAAAAGGAGTTTTGCAATATACACATGGTACAACTTCCAAGAAGTAGTAAGAATGGGGAATTGAAGCATAAGATGATTATGGATGGACCACTTTTTCAAAAACATCATGAGATTACCCCAATGCCAAATGAAACAAAGAGTTATCTCCATGGAGTACTCCTTCCTTGTGAGAATTTAAATAGTCAAGTTATATTCTTAATGATTAGTCAAACTTACGACTATAAAATCACTTCGCTTCTCAAAATCATTCTCTTAGGGTACTATGATTATAGCAAAATTATGTCTTCACAGTTTCTATTTAATTAAGCAATGAAAGTGAGGGGTTCAAATCACCACGGATTACGTATGTTTATTTGTGCAATATATTTGCATCATTGATTAGCTGAGAGTTTCTGAGGAGGTGGAAACCCTAAGTCCTAAGTCCTCGTCGTGAACTCTCTTCGGATTTCTGCTCTGCTTCTCGCTGCATTTGCTTGGGACAGGGGGACTCCCTCTGTGAGGAGTTTCCTCCACTGCATGCTAGCAAATGTCGCTCCCGGAAGCTCTAAGGGATGGTATTGTTGGGTGCTCCAACATGCTGATGAACTTAAATGGTATAACCAGGTTATCGATCAACCCTATGTATGAGAAGTCAGGTAATGATGGAAATAAGATGGGTGCTAGCTGCTCTTCCAGGGGTAGACAAGCTCAGACGACGAGTTCTCTCCAGGTAGGAAATGACAAACACTCTGTCTCCTATACCCAGATTAATCCTGCTCTGAGTATACACATGTCAAAGGGAAAGAGAAATTGGAGGATGGCCAAAGAGATTCCTCGAAGGGCCAGAATGGAACTCAGGTAAACACTATTAACCTTGACCCGGACTTTGAAGACAATGATGAATGCACGCTAATGATAGAAAACTCTGAGTTAGAGAAATGGAACAACCATTTGTCTGAGAAAATTATCATAGGTCTCTGTCATGGCCCCCGGCCTGCCCTAGAGGTGCTTAAGAACTGGATTAGGGTTAATTGGGAAAGTAGAGGGCTTATCGTGAAACACGTTCAGTACCTGTCAAACAATTTTTTTCTGTTTTTCTTCAAAAATGCAAATAATGCCCTACATGTTCTAGCAGAAGGTCATTGGATCATACGTAACACTCCTATGTCCTTTTTCAAATGCTCCCCAGGCTTTCTTCCAAGAGGACCCAAGCCAACTAAAGTCCCTGTGTGGGTAGAGTTTCCTGATTACCCTGTAGAATTTTATCCTTGAATTGAGCAGATGGGCAACCTTATTGGTAAGGTTATTGGTCAAAAACCCAAGAATGGGTTTAACCCCAAATGGGACCCCCAGCTATTAATAGAAATAGATGTATCAAAGGATGTTAAGACCTCCCTTTTCCTCAAGAATTCCGACGGATGCAAATTGCATGATCAAAAAATACACTACAAAAATCTTCCTAACGCCTGCTTTCATTGTTATAGTCAAGGTCATTTGATTAAAGATTGTCCTATGATGGCTAGGAATGAAAGGAAGCAGGACACTACTTATGATAAAGAAGACACTAACAAACAGGACAATACCCAAGGGGAACATGTTAAAGTCGATCCTCTCAATAGGAAACCAATTAACAAAATGGAAAAAAAAAAGATAATTGGGGTTCTAAACCGGAAATTTTAGTCAAAGGCTTCTCTAGCCCCTTCCAAGTCCTGGAAGACATCATTAATTTTGATCATGCAGGGCAAGAAAGTAACCGTTCCTGTGCCCCAGATCCCTGTGAAATGCTGAACACATCCTTGGAATAGACGGAAAAGGAGAATGAGGGTTGGGTCAAGGTTAGTAAGAAGAAAAATCAAAAGGAAATAAATACCTCAGGTATCTCCCCTGATCCCCATTTATTCAAAAGATGAAATTTTCAACAATCAGTTGAATCAAATGGATTTAGAGAAGAACAATATTATTGAGCAGGTTGCTGAGGAGGACACTAATATGAAAACTGAACTAGACTTTCTAGTTAGCAGAGAAAGAAGTAATTCCAAAACGAAAGAGGCTATTAGGACCTCTCAGTCTGTGATCAAGGCCCCTAAGAATCTGAGGAAGTAATCTTTTTGTCTGCATTTCTGTTATTGTCTGCTTATGGATTTGATCAAAATTATGTCTCTTAACATCAAAGGCCTGACAGATCCTGTGAGAGGGAAATTGCTCAATAATTGGCTTAAGGACTACTCTATTGTCCCTGACATTATTGGACTGCAGGAGCTCAAGGTTGGGGGCTTCAACCTGCAAATTAATATGAAGATTGTTTCGTGCAACTACTCCTGGTACTCTACCAATCACAAGAATAAGGGAGGTTCAACCATTGGCATTATTTCCAACCTGAACCATCTGGTGGAAGAAGTTCTGGTTAGCACCACTGATCAATGGGTGGGACTTGTCTATGAGTATCTTATTAACTGTACTTTAATCAATGTGTATGCTACTAATAACCCCGTTGACAGAACTAAATGTTGGGATGAGATTTCCAACCTTACAGGTGACATTATGATCTTGGGAATTTTAACATCGTTATTATGTTAAAAATAAAGAACTAAGCTCGTATATATTTTTGCAAAAAGGATTTTCTTCATATAGAAGGAAAATACAAAAATGAAAAATGGAAGCATTTACTTCAGCAAGTAGTGGAGGCCAAAAGAGAATCAATCAAAAGAGAATCAAATCCAAAAACTGAACTGTAAGAGGAGTGGCTGTCCAAAGTAGTGGAGAAATGATGAAGAAGAGCTCTCAAACTCATCATGAGAGATTTTGGTCACTTGGCTATAAAAGAGGCAAGGGAGGACACTCAAGAATAGAGGAAGAAGGCGTGGAAGTCCCCTTCTAGCTAGTTCATTTGGTTTGAGTCATTTCGTTCAGTTCACTCTCATAGAGTATGTCCAGCCGCACACCCATTTCTGAGTAGTCAACTTGTGAGAGTCATATCTCTCCATATATGTATCCAATTTTAGTGTTTAAACATTTATTCGAAAGCTTATCTCTTGACTACTTCCTTTGTTTAAAACAGTTTTATGAAATTCTTTATGCTCTATGCGTTATTCAGGTTTTAGTGAAGTCCAGTTTTTAGCTTAACTGAGTGTACAGGTAGTCTGTTTTGAATCAAAGAGTTGCCAACCCAAACCTACTCCAAGTGGAATGTTTGATACCTCATTTGAAAGCTCTAGGTGTCTAGTTTGAGTGAGCAAAGTTTCAAGTTCATTGCATTTTTCAGTTGGTACCAGTTTGCATTTGAAGGTTCAGCTGTTGGCAAGAGTCTTGATCCTAAGAAGGTCTTCTACACTTTCCGCTACGATTAGGAGAGGAATTCTCCAACAATTGGTACCAGAGCATTGGAGTTTGAAGAGGCAAAGCATTGGAAATGAATTGAAGCAAAGGAGAATCTACAAATCAAGGGGGAGCTTCATAAAGTCAAGGAAGAGTGCCACGCAATACTTAAGGTAAACTTCAATCTTGGAAGTTTTGAATGGCTGATTTAGGACAACAAGTTGAGAAGTTAGACAAAGATAATTTTTAGTCTTGGAGGTATAGAATGATAAATTACCTTAAAGTTAAAGGTTTATGGAGTCTAGTTAGTGGAGACGATCCACAACTGGTGGACCTTGAAGATCCCAACATTACTCCAGCACAAAGGAGACAATTTGCTGATTGCGAAGAGAGGAATTGAAGGGTGATGTTCCTCATCTCACAAGTTATTTCTAACACTATGATTGGTCATGTGCAAAGCTTAGAAACAGCCAAAGAAGTTTGGAAAGCATTGGAGAAGGTGTATGCTACCTCAACAAGGTCTCGAAGGATGCAACTCAAGAACGAGCTTAACAACATGAAGAAAATCTCAAACCAAAGCATTAGTAAGTATACATTGAGGATCAAGGAGCTTCGAGATCAGCTAGCATCAGTTGGATGCAAGATCGAAGAGGAAGACATCATCCAAACAGCCCTCAATGGCTTGAGGAGTGAAGAAAAGTGGAAGCCCCTCATCACAAACATTCTTTATAGAGATCCTCTACCAACATTCGACGAGATTATACCAAACCTTGTGGCTGAAGAGGTTGCTCAACAAGGAGAAGGCAATAAAGGTAAGGACAACCATAATCAAATGTTATATGCAGGAAGAGGTAGAGGAAGGAACTCAAGAGGAGGCTCGAGAGGAAGAGGAAGAAGCTACAACAACACAAATTTCAGCCAACACAACTCGGAGGACAACAAGGACAACTCAAATGACAACACACATGGAAGAGGTCGAGGAAGAAATAGAGGAAGAGGTCGAGGTTCATACAATCCTCATAAAGGTATAACATGTTATCATTGTGGTAAACTAGGACATTATGCAAATGATTGTTGGCAAAAGAATGGAAGGCTGAATGGAGGCAACCAAAGGAGCCAAAATAATTATGCGAGTACATCAAGTGAAGGAGACAAGCAAACCATGCTTTCCATGAAGCATGACTACAACAACTCGAGAAGTGATGACCAAAAATGGCTCATAGATTCAGGTTGCAGCAACCATATGACATGCCAAGGAGATTTATTCACAAAGCTACAAGCTCCAAGTGGAAAAGGATGTGTGGAGACTGGCGATGAAACTCAACACGCAATTGAGCATGTTGGAGATATCAAGCTTGGAGATAGAAAGGTATTGGCTGATGTTCTTCATGTTCCTACTATTGCAAAGAATTTGATTTCAGTAGGACAAATGGTAGAGAAGGGATATCATGTTATCTTCAATGAAAAAGGCTGCTTTATAAAGAATCCAAAAGAAGGATTCAAGGTCATTGCTCAAGGAAGGAAAGAAGGTAGGATGTTCACCTTGGACATTCAACAACCTTATGGAAAGGTGATGTATATTCAATTTGGAAACAAGAGGATTCCTGAAATCGATTTGTGGCACAAAAGGTTTGGACATATCAACATTCCCAAGCTCAAGGACATGAGCAACCATGAAGTGGTAAGAGGTCTTCCAAGATTCAATGATGATGGACTACATGAGTTTTGTGAAGCATGCCAACTAGGAAAGCAAACTCGACAACCATTCAAGAAGAGCAACTATGTGGCAAGGAATGTCCTGGACTTGATACACACAGATGTATGGGGACCATCACAACAACCATCAGTGGCTGGTAATAGATATTTTGTCACTTTTATCGATGATCATTCAAGAAAAGTATGGATATTTTGCATAAAACAAAAATCAGATGTGTTCTCCATGTTCAAGAGATTTAAAGCACAGGTAGAAAACGAAACAGGATGCTACATAAAGACCTTCAGGTCCAGTGGAGGAGGAGAATATTTCTCCAAAGAATTTTCAGATTTTCTTTATGAAAATGGCATCAAGAGACAATTTACATGTAGGTACATGCCTCAACAAAATGGAATAGTTGACAGGAAAAATCGACATATCACAGAAGTTGCAAGATGCATGCTCAACGAGATGAAGATGCCACTAAACTATAGGGCTGAAGCAACTAGTACGGCCGTTTATTTGATGAACAAGTGCACAACGGCTGGAGTGCATAATCTAACTCCCGAGGAGGTTTATTTCGGTAAGAAACCTGACCTTACACATCTCAAAGTTTTTGGATGTGTGTGTTATGTTCACATCCCTCAAGAACTAAGGACAAAGATGGAGGCAAAGTCCGAAAAATGTATTTTTATTGGATATTCATCGGAGCAAAAGGGATATAGGTGCTACAATCCGATGACAAAGGAGCTACGAGTCTCACGAGATGTGGTATTTGATGAGCTAAGTCCATGGTTTGGAGACAAAGGGAAAGAGAAGATTCTTGAAGAAGATTCTTGAAGAAGATTACGAAGATGATGGAGGTGTTGTCCAAGAAGAATTTCAGCAAACAAGCACTCAAATGTCAGGTCCTGAAGCTTCTACATCACTTGGAGAAAGCTCAACATGGAAGGGGAGGCTAAGGAGTCATTCCTCATCACCAACATCAGCTTATGAAAGATCTAAAGCTAAAAGTGCTGCCCAAAATAGTGATTCAAATGCAAGTGAAGAAGAGTATGAAGAGGTGATCACACCAAAGGTAAAGTTGAACCGGTTGAAGAAGCAATGTTCAAAAGGAAATGAAAGGAGGTCTTCAAGAGCAAGGTATCCAATTGAAAGGCTGAGCTATGATAGTTTTATTGCAAAACATTTTGCATATATGACACAGGTGGTCAAAGACAAAGAACCGGATGCATATGAAGAAGCATGTACACAAAAAGAATGGCAAGAAGCTATGCAAGAAGAGATGAAAGCTCTCAAGGACAATCACACATGGGAGCTAGTTACAAAGGCTGAAGGTATGAAGATTGTTCCAAATAAATGGGTGTTTAAAATAAAGAGAAATGCTGATGGTTCTCTAGCAAGGCATAAAGCTAGACTAGTAGCAAAAGGATTCAAGCAAACTCACGTCATCGAGTATGAAGAGACTTTCAGCCCGGATGCAAAGATGGGAACAATTAGAACCTTGATTGCGGTGAGTGCAGCAAGGAGATGGCCATTGTACCAACTTGACATAAACAATGCGTTTCTCAATGGTGAACTTCAAGAAGAGGTATCATGAGTCAACCGATTGGATTTGAAGACAAAAAGCATCCAAATTTTGTTTGTAGATTGAAGAAAGCTTTGTATGGGCTTAAGCAAGCACCACGTGCTTGGAATCAAAGATTGGTCGAGTACCTCACAAGGTGTGGGTATAGTCCAAGTAATGCAGATCCCTCTCTCTACATGAAGAAAGAAGAAGGCAAGCAGGTATATATTTGCATATACGTTGATGATCTCATCATAACAGGAAGTAATGTTACAGGAATACAAGAGATCAAAAGGAAAATCGGTAAGGAGTTTAAAATTTCAGATCTTGGTGAGCTGAAATACGTTTTAGGCATTGAGATAGTCTATGGGAAAGATGGCATCTACTTGATGCAAAGAAAGTACCTGTTGGATGTTCTTTTCAGATTTGGAATGAGTGAATGCAAACCACTCACTCAACCTATGGACACAAATGTGAAGCTATGCTCAAATGATGGAGAGAAGTTACATGATGTAACTACATACATGAGTATTATAGGTTCCTTGATCTATGCTACGATCACAAGACCAGATTTGTGTTATATTGTTGGAGTTCTTTCTCAATTTATGCAAGCTCCTACAAGTGAACATTTAAATTCATCCAAACGAGTGCTAAGATATGTGAAGCACACTATCAATCATGCATTGTTTTATAGATATGATGAAGAATTGCAGGTAAAGGGCTTCAGTGATGCTAATTGGGCTGGTTCGAAGGAAGATTGTTGGGGATTGGTGGACAAGAAGGAGTTTGAGGGTTTGTAGGAGAAAAAAGGGAGATGATGAAAATGGAATAACCTTGAAAACCTCTGCAGAGGAGTACGCAATGGAAACCTTGAAGGTTGATTATATCGAACAATTAAAATACAATCCAAGTCAATAACTAAATACAACTACAGAGAATGCTTAGTTACAAAGACCAATTATCTCAAGTCTTCTGGCAGCGGCCTCTTCTGCACTAGTCCTTCGCTTGCTTCACGCTTCCCTTGTGCACACCTTGCACTAAGCTCCCACCAAGCTGAGGAATGGATACCTTCGCGGCACACACACAGACCTTGAGACTCTTGGAATCTCTCTTCACCTTCTCTGCACACCTCCTTAGCTACACTTCTTTCACTCTTCACTTTTCACTTTCAGGGGTCGTCGCACACCAGTGATTCTTCACTCTCTTCTTGCTCTCTCCTTTCCTCTCTGCCTCCTCCTTTTGAATAATCTTTGCTTCTCTCTTGAAGTGTGTTGATCCGGTACGCGCCTAACTGCACTGGACTCTTTGCCTTCCCTTGTCCCAAGATTGTCCTCCTCAACGACAGCCAACCACTAACTGTTTTGTATTGTAGTAACTTTTAGATAAAAAATTAAAATTTTAATGGGGCCCATACTTTCACCTGTGCGTACATTGCCGCTTCACACAACTTCTCACTTCCTTTTAAGTTTTTACTTTTGCACAAAAAGGGGGGATTCACCTGAACCTTCCCGATTACTTTGAACACCCTTGACCTTAAGGGAATTATCCAAAATACTCCTCTATAATACCTCTTGTCTTGACTTTGCTGGTTCCAACCTGCTGGGGCTCAACAGATGCCCACCACCTAATGTACTCTCCGACCCGGAGAGACAACAGACATGATACACGACATAGAGGGAAACATCGACTCGAGAACAGAGTGGAAGAGCAGAAGAACAGAGAGGGAAGGAAGGCATGAAAATAGATAAGGAGTGACTGTATTTATTAAGGGAGAAGACTAGAGGACCCGCTACCAAATTTTATTGATCCCGGATAATCCCGCTACAAAATTTATTGAACCCTGATAAGACAAATGCAACCCTGATAAGACAATTGCAGAATGATGAGAGATTATTGCACATCTATAAGAGAACCCTAAGCCAATAGGAAAGGATGGAGAAGTTGGTCTTTAGATTATTGAGAGGGTGGATGGAGGCCTGCGTCTGATGGTTGTGGAGATGAGGGCAGTGGAGCAGAAGCCTCCTCAATCATATGCTCGAGAGAACTAAGGCACTGTCGAAGGTGGTCCCGTTCGCGTTTGATCCGTCGACACGCAGCATTGTCACATAGTCCTAATTGAGAACGATTTTGAAGATCTGTTAATGTCTGTAGAGCAGAATCAGCCATGTCCCTATACTTATCCCTCTCTTCTTTGAGTAATCTTGCCGATTCAGTGAGGGATTGCCATTGCGCTGTAGCCTGTCGATTGATATTGTCGATGGTCGAAATATACTGCTGGTGAATCGTAGCTGCAGTTGAAATTGAATCCAAGGACACCTTGGAGGCCTGAGCACTGCCATGTGCAATGGCACTGGCTTCGCGAAGCAAGCTGAAAAAGGAGGGAGGCGTCGGAATATCGTTTGAAGGAGGAGGGGCGGCAGGCGGAGGGGAAGAATTGTTTGGAGTGGTAGAGGGACCGGGTTGGGTGGGTTTATGCGAGGGAGTGGGTTGGGTGATGGGAACGGCACTGGTAGATGGGAAAGTGGGGATAGGAGGACGAGGGGGTGTACAGGTTGGGTTTTGCGGGTTGAGATGGGTTTGAATGAGCGGGCAAAAAGAGGCTGCCAAAGAAGAGCCATGGTGAACAGGGTTAGGGTGATGAATGGTAGTTGTAGTCTGAGGGGTGGTGAGGATAGGAGGAGAAGATTGCGGTGGGAAGGCAGGGATATCAGGGGGGGCGGGGGGAGGTGTGGAAACGGAAGTGGAGCCAATGGAGAGTGTAGGGGAGGGTGGAGGTTGAGTGATGGAAGTATCAAGGGGATCTCCTAAATGCTGGTCAACAGAGATAGGAGGGGACGGTGGTAGAGCTGTATTGGGTGGTAGAGCTGAAGTGGCTGAGTGCGCGGGGAGTTGATATAGCCATTCTAGTAATGGAGCGGAATATATGGAAAAGGAGCGAGAGCGACGAGGGATAGCATCACGGAGGCGACGGGAGCGCATATGCAATGAACTATAGAGGAGGGAGGCATAAGGGTAGGGGCGGCTAGTGAGGAAGCAGTAAAGTGGATCGGCAATGCGAATGTCGGACAGTGGAAGCGGAGAGGTGGGGCTCCGAAGTAAAAAGAAAAAAATGAAGGAATTAAGTATGGACTGCATACGGATAGAAAAACGTGCATTATTGGCAAAGCGCTCATGACAAAAAGCAATTGTTTCCGAGCGTGACACTCCAGAATATAAAAATGGAGGGCTGCTAAAGTGGATGAGGGAGGATCCTATACTGGTGGCAATGTCAGAGATGGTTAGAGTGCCGGTGCGAAAAATGGGGAACAACCGAAGAGCTTCATAGACATCATTAAGGTTGGAGGGTTCATGGAAGAGAACGTTCGCCCAGCCCAAAAGACCGGCATACTGAAGATTTTCTACTGAGAAGAGATTTTGGAGGTCAATTGGGGGCAGAGATAAGTGAATACGGATCTCGAGATTTAAATCATGTGGGAGAAAAAGGCGCATATAATCACCGGAAGGTGAAGTTGGTAGCGAGCTATGAGAAGCAGAAGCAGAGGGAGAAGGCGAAGGTGGGCGAGGGAGCGAAGGTGGGGAATAATCGGTGGAATCCGAGCGAATTGAATAAGTAGGAATGGTTATAAGTGGGGGAGGAAGCGCCGAAGTGGAGGCAACTGCTGGGGGATACTGGTAGTCGGTAGATGTAGGAATCGGGGGGGTAAGGGAGACGGGCAATGTTGGTGTCGGGTAGACGAGGGTGGTAAGGGGTTGGGTCTGCGCCGGAGCAGACTCGGAAGGAGTGGAAGTGGGATGGGGGGTTGGTATCGCGGAAGGCGGGAAGTCCAAAGGAACATCCTGCGGGGGAGGATCGGCCATGGAGGAACGGGTGATAAGATGATGATCCCGAGAAAGGTCCTAGAGAGCAGGAATGCCCTGGGGAAGTGAACTTGCCTTGGTGACGTGATGTTGGACAAGCTGTGAAGAATAGCCTTCTGAAACAGGCTTTTCCTTTGGAGTCCCGATCCTAGTTTCAACCCTAAGTGGCGCCTGCGTGGACCTGTATGCAATGTTGTCAATTTCTCAGTATAAGGGGGAGTGGGGAGTATGGAGGGGGGGGCGGGGGAGAGTAGAGGGGGGCGGGGGAGTATGGAGGGGGAGGGGGCGGTGGGATGGAGGGGAAGGGGGTCCGAGGGGGAGGTGGAGGGGGGCGGTTGGGGGGATGGAGGGGGCGGTGGGAGGGGGGGCGCCTGTGGGGGAGGGTGGAGGGGAGGGGCAGGGGGATGGAGGGAGCGGTGGGATGGAGGGGGGGAGGGCGGGGGTCGATGGGATGAGGGGGGTGCGCGGGGGAGTATGTAGGGGGGGTGGTGGGAGGGAGGGGGTGAGGGTGTAGGGGGGGCGGGGGGATGGAGGGGGGGCGATGGGATGGAGGGGGGAAAGGGCGGGGGATGATGGGGGGGGGCGGTGGGATGGAGGGGGGAAAGGGCGGGGGATGAGGGGGGGTGCGCGTGGAAGGATGGATGGGGGGTGGTGGGAGGGAGGGGGTCTGCGGTGAGGGTGGAGGGGGGCGGGGGCTGGAGGGGGGGTGGTGGGATGGAGGGGGGGAGGGGGGGAACCGCGGGGGATGAGGGGGGTGTGCGGGATGGAGGGAGGGAGGTGGGGGGAGGGAGGGCGCCTGCGGGTGAGGGTGGAGGGGGGGTATATGGGGGGAGGTGGTGGGAGGGAGGGCCCCTGCGGGTGAGGGTGGAGGGAGGGGGGGGGATGGAGAGGGGGCGGTGGGATGGAGGGGGGAGGGCGGCTGATGAGGGGGGGCGAGGGGGAGGAGTATGGAGGGGGGGTGGTGGAATGGAGGGGCGGTGGAAGGGAGGGGGGGACTGCGTGGGTACGGAGGTGGTGGGAGGCAGGTGGTGCGATGGAGGGGCGGTGGGAGGGAGGGGGGCTGCGGGGGATGAGGGGGGGGCGGTGGGATGGAGGGGGAGGCGGAGGGGGAGGCGGTGGAATGGAGGGGGCACGGTGGGGTATGGAGGGGAAGGGAGGGCTGGGGGGATGGAGGGGGGGTGGTGGGATGGAGGGGGGGAGGGGGGCGCGGTGGGATGGAGGGGGGTGCGCAGGGCGCGGTGGGATGGAGGGGGGGGTGGTGGGATGGAGGGGGGGAGGGGGGCGTTGTGGGAGGGAGGGGGGGACCGCCGGGGATGAGGGGGGTATATGGGGGGAGGTGGTGGGAGGGAGGGCGCCTGCGGGTGGAGGGAGGGCGGCGCGGTGGGATGTAGGGGGGGTGGTGGGATGGAGGGGGGAAGGGGGGGCGCTGTGGGAGGGAGGGGGGGACCGCCGGGGATGAGGGGGGTATATGGGGGGGGGTGGTGGGAGGGAGGGCGCCTGCGGGTGGAGGGAGGGCGGGGGGATGGAGAGGGGGGAAGGGGGGGCGCGGTGGGATGGAGGGGGGGGGTGTGGTGGGATGGAGGGGGGGAAGGGGGGCGCTGTGGGAGGGAGGGGGAGACCACCAGGGATGAGGGGGGGTATATGGGGGGAGGTGGTGGGAGGGAGGGGGGGAGGGGGGCGCTGTGGGAGGAGGGGGAAACCGCCGGGGATGGGGGGGGTATATGGGGGGAGGTGGTGGGAGGGAGGGCGCCTGCGGGTGGAGGGAGGGCGGGGGGATGGAGAGGGGGAACCGCCGGGATGAGGGGGGGGTATATGGGGGGAGGTGGTGGGAGGGAGGGGGGAAGGCGGGGCGCTGTGGGAGGGAGGGGGGACCGCCGGAGATGAGGGGGGGTATATGGGGGGAGGTGGTGGGAGGGAGGTGGGGAGGTGGGTGCTGTGGGAGGAGGGGGGGACCGCCGGGGATGAGGGGGGTATATGGGGGAAGGTGGTGGGAGGGAGGGCGCCTGCGGGTGGAGGGAGGGGCGGGGGGATGGAGAGGGGGCAGTGGGGTGGAGGGGGGAAGGGGGCGCGGTGGGATGGAGGGGGGGTGGTGGGATGGAGGGGGGGAGGGGGGCGCTGTGGGAGGGAGGGGGGGACCGCCGGGGATGAGGGGGGGTATATGGGGGGAGGTGGTGGGAGGGAGGGGGGAAGGCGGGGCGCTGTGGGAGGGAGGGGGGACCGCCGGAGATGAGGGGGGTATATGGGGGGAGGTGGTGGGAGGGAGGGGGGGAGGTGGGCGCTGTGGGAGGAGGGGGGGACCGCCGGGGATGAGGGGATGAGGGGGGGTATATGGGGGGAGGTGGTGGGAGGGAGGGGGGAAGGCGGGGCGCTGTGGGAGGGAGGGGGGACCGCCGGAGATGAGGGGGGGTATATGGGGGGAGGTGGTGGGAGGGAGGGGGGGAGGTGGGCGCTGTGGGAGGAGGGGGGGACCGCCGGGGATGAGGGGGGTATATGGGGGAAGGTGGTGGGAGGGAGGGGGGAAGGCGGGGCGCTGTGGGAGGGAGGGGGGACCGCCGGAGATGAGGGGGGGTATATGGGGGGAGGTGGTGGGAGGGAGGGGGGGAGGTGGGCACTGTGGGAGGAGGGGGGGACCGCCGGGGATGAGGGGATGCGGGGGGGTATATGGGGGGAGGTGGTGGGAGGGAGGGGGGAAGGCGGGGCGCTGTGGGAGGGAGGGGGGACCGCCGGAGATGAGGGGGGGTATATGGGGGGAGGTGGTGGGAGGGAGGGGGGGAGGTGGGCGCTGTGGGAGGAGGGGGGGACCGCCGGGGATGAGGGGGGTATATGGGGGAAGGTGGTGGGAGGGAGGGCGCCTGCGGGTGGAGGGAGGGCGGGGGGATGGAGAGGGGGCAGTGGGATGGAGGGGGGAAGGGGGGCGCGGTGGGATGGAGGGGGGGTGGTGGGATGGAGGGGGGGAAGGGGGGCGCTGTGGGAGGGAGGGGGGGACCGCCGGGGATGAGGGGGGTATATGGGGTAAGGTGGTGGGAGGGAGGGCGCCTGCGGGTGGAGGGAGGGGCGGGGGGAAGGAGAGGGGGTGGTGGGGTGGAGGGGGGAAGGGGGGCACGGTGGGATGGAGGGGGGGTGGTGGGATGGAGGGGGGGAGGGGGGCGCTGTGGGAGGGAGGGCGCCTGCGGGTGGAGGGAGGGGCGGGGGGATGGAGAGGGGGCGGTGGGATGGAGGGGGGAAGGGGGGCGCGGTGGGATGGAGGGGGGGTGGTGGGATGGAGGGGGGGGAGGCCCGTGATCAAAAGGGGAGGCCCGTGATCAAAAGCTCTCGTGGCTTTCACTCAAACCTCTGCGTCTGCACAAGATGGGACGAACTTCTGCTTCTTCAAATAATGGAGATAGCCTGCACAACTGCACAACTGCGATCGTTCTGTACACTGCCGGCTTCGACGGAGAGGAAGTGGAATGAATGAAATATTTCCATTATATAGCAAGGAGGAGTAAGGGCTCACCTTACAGCAATGAGTGGTTTAGCCTAAAAGATTGTTCTAAAGAGAGGAGAAGCCTACTTTGATTTCATCCATCCGAGAGAGAACAAAGGAGAGACTAGCCTTAAAAGCTATTGAGAAGAACTAAGAGCCCTACAAATTTTTTGCGCCAAAATTTTATGGAGAGCAGCATTTTAATATTTTAGAGCAATTATGAGCAAGAATTACAATAGAAAAACAAAATAGAAGAACAAAATGAGCTAAGAACTATGGAGTGGAATGTTAGAACTTTTGATGATAGGCTTTGAGTCGGGAAATATTTACTAGCGGTAGGGTAGATCCATCGAGTGTTTCTAATTGCACAGCACCCCATTGCAACATCTTCAGAATTCGAAAAGGACCCTCCCAGTGAGGTATCCATTTTCCTTTGGTTTGAGAAGAAATCTGTGGTTTGTGTAGCAAAGCTAAATCACCGTGCTTCAAGCTGTTGTGCCATAAATTTCTATCATGAGTCTCCTTTCTTTGTAATTGAATCTTCTCTAACTGTTTGGAGGCTAAGATCCTGGATTCTTCCAGTTGATGCAAAGCAGTTAGTCGGGCTGGAACTTCTATCCCATTTTTCTCAACTGCTTCGGTTCGGATAGAGCCCTTGATGAACTCAAATGGTTCAATGGGAACAAGGCCATAAACTAGTTGAAAGGGAGAATACCCGGTCTCTTTATAGGCCAATTGGTATGCCCATAATGTGCCCAGATAAGCCTGTCCCCAAGAAGTAGGCTGTAACATGCATTCTTTTCGTAGCATTGAAATTAATACCTTGTTGGTTGATTCGGCTTGTCCATTAGCTCGTGGGTAGTATGCACACGAAGTCCTATGTAAGATGCGATACTTGTCTGAAATTTCTTGCAGTATTTTGCTGACAAAATGAGTACCCTGATCGGTACAGATTTCAAGCGGACACCCAAACCTGCAAATGATGTTATTATACAAGAAGTCAGCCACTGTTTGTGCAGTGCAGTCAATGGATGCAATAGCTTCAGCCCACTTTGTCGCATAGTCGGTGGCTATTAGTAAGTACTTTTCTCTTTTAGGAACCGCCACAGGGTATATAGGCCCAACAAAGTCTAATCCCAACTTCTCAAAGGGTTGCCAAGAAGTGGAAACCATTAAAGGATTATGCCTTTGCTTGGTGGGCTTAGGGCCACACCTCTGGCACACATCACATGTTCTTCTCCAGTCATCTGCATCCTTAAATAGTGTAGGCCACCATAGACCAGCATCTAGTATCCTTTGGCTCATGATATGCCCTGGAAGGTGCCCACCACCTGTTCCTTCATGTGCAGAGTGTAGTACTTCCCTCACTTCATCTTCCTCCAAGCATTTCCTCATCTTGTCATCCTTGCCTTGTCTATATAATTTCTCATCAATTAAGGTATATGGCCTACTCTTGATTAGCAGTTTTTTTCTTTGAACAGCACTAGCCTTTTCAGGATACAGCCCAGTTTTAATAAACTGCTTAATATCATCATACCATCCTTGAGCTTGTACAACAAACAGGTGAGCATCCGGAAAATTATCATTGATTCCACTGGATTGATTAATCATATTTATTCTGGATAGGCGATCCGCCATAACATTGTCTTTCCCTGGTTTATGGACTACAGAAAAATCAAATTCTTGGAACAACAATAACCACCTCCATATTCTACCGGTGGCCTGGGGTTTGTTGAGTAGGTATTTTAGTGGTTGGTGATCTGATATAATAATAAATTTTACCCCCAGTAAGTAATGACGGAATTTCTGGACAGCAAAGACCATTGCTAGGGCTTCCCTTTCAGTAGTACTGTAATTTCTCTCAGCCTTGGTCAAGATTCTACTTGCATATTGAATTGGCCTGTCCACTTTAAATTCATCACTGGGTTGGGTCAAAACTGCCCCTACTGCATATGCACTGGCATCGACATGTATATGAAAGATTTTTGACCACTCAGGTGTGACCAAGATAGGAGCACACACTAACCTTGACCGTAATGTCTGATATGCCTTTTCCTCCTCTTCTTCCCATTTGAAAGGTACTTCCTTACCTGTAAGTTTAGTCAGAGGTCTAGCTATCTCTGCATACAGTTTTATAAACCTTCTATGATATCGGGTATGCCCCAAGAAACTCTGGATCTCTTTAGGAGATTTAGGTTTAGGTAACTTTCATATAGACATGATTTTGTCAGGATCTAGGGCCATACCTTTAGCCGACACCACATGTCCTAAAAGGGTTCCTTCTGTCACAAGGAAATGACATTTATTTGGATTGAGCTTTAACTTAGTCTCTCTACATCTTTGGAAAATATTCTGCAGCTGCCTCAAGTGGTGGTCCAAACAATCTAGATGAGTTTCCTTGTGAGATCCTGAAAACGAAGAGAAGTCATCCATGAAGATTCTAAGTGATTCCAGCAATAGGGGGCCAAAAATGAGATTGATCGTTCTGTTAAAGGTAGCTGGTGCATTTCTGAGCCCAAAAGGCATTTTTACATACACATATGTTCCCCAAGGTGTGATGAAAGCAGTCTTTGCACGATCGTCTAGATGTATTGATATTTGATTATAGCCACTGAATCCATCCATAAAACTATATAATGCATGCCCAGCCACTTCTTCAATGACCTGTTCTGCAAAAGGCATAGGGAACCCATCTGGAATGGTCACCTTGTTGAGAGCTCTAAAGTCGACACAAATTCTGATTTTATTAGTGTTCTTCTTCGGTACTATAACCATAGGTGAGAGCCACTCTGAGTGTTCCACAGGGATGATGATTCCTGCATCCTCCATCTTTTGGATTTCTTCATAGACAGCTTCGGCATACTTTGGATTAAGTCTATAACTCCTTCCTCTGATGGGTCTGGCTCCATCAACTAGTGGAATTTTGTGCTCTCCATAAGATGCAGGCACTCCTTCTAAGTCTTTATAATGCCAGGCAAAAACATCTGCATACTGTGTCAAGAATGATTTTACCTTTTCCAGGAGCTCTGGGTGGCTCCACAACCAAGTGGCCACCAGAACTGGTTGAGTATTGTTTTGAGTGTCTAAGTGTATTTCTTGGACCGGATTTCTTGTTACCATATTATCTCCCCGTGCATCTGCTTCCTTGTCTTTTTCTACTAGCTTTTCGTGCATTGCTTCATAAGCAGGTGTATTTTGGACTACGATGTGTTCCTCCTTGTCCTGCATCCATCCTGCAGGGATTTCTTGAATTGGGAAAGAACATTCAACCTCAGAATTTTTTACCTTGTTTTTAGCCTTAGAAACTTCGTTATCCGTTGTTGACACATCCTCCTCCAATTTGTATTTGAGGGGTATCTTCCTGCCTCTTCTGTGGTCAGTGATGGGCTCTCCTAATCCATCAACCTGGACCTTTTCCTTGTCTTCATCATAATCATTAGTCGTGCTAGGATTATCAAGAAAAATTCCAAAACAAGAAGAAGATTTGTCTGCTTGGAGCCAACTTAGAATATCCTCTTCTTCCTCAAAATCTATTTGGGGTTGATCCTCCGCTTCTGTTTCCATGCAAATGCTCACGGTTTGCATCATACTAGTGTTTCCTTGATTGTCTGGGCCTTCTTCTAAATGAATTTGTGTCAACTCCTGCCCTTTCTTTTGAACCCACATAGTGTCCTTACCCCAATCATGAATGACACTGGCATACCTTAGCCAAGGTCTTCCAATTAAGAGAGGAAATCCTCCTTCAACCTGGGGCAATCTTAAAACCACAAAATCCATAATGAATAGATTACCTTGTACTTCAAGTGGAACTTTTGGGATTACCCCCAAGGGCCTTACTTTGCTCTGATCTGCCAAAGTAACCGTGAAATTTGCAGGTCTTGAAGGGTGGAGTCCAATCCTTTTCATGGTATCTTCAGGCATCAAGTTAATGCCAGAACCACCATCTACAATAACACCTTGAAATTCATGACCCTTGATTGATATTGTAAGCCGAGGACTTTTATAATCTGTAAGGGGTGCTTCCCCCCTGACTATCCCTTTATGTAAAATAGCAGTCTTGTCCACTAAGCTTGTAGTAGAAGCCTCATCAATTATATGCAATAATTCTGACCTGAATTTCCCATCTATCTTTATTAAATCAAAAATACTAACCTCTTTCTTCATAGACTTGAGTAGTTTAGAAGCTTCTGACTCTTTAATGGAATGGGTTCCACTTGCCTTATTCAATTCTTCCTGAGCTCTGATGAATGCATGCCCAATGACATCTCTGGTGCTTATGAGATGTTCCTTTTGTTTTGGGTCTGCACCTGTGGCTGCTTTGTCTTCAGTTACAACTTTGTCTTTGTTGAATCCCCCAATCCTTGATTCTTGACTTACATCCACTTGAGCTTTCCCTTTGCTTCTTGTCTGCACTGTAAAGGATTCAAGTTCTTCTAATTGTACCACCCTGGTAGACGGTGAAGGCTCATCCACCTGAGGTAATGTTTCCTCCTTGTATACAGAAATCATTTGGAGATGGGGTCCGGAAGTAGAAGCTTGATTCTTAGGACAACAGTTTGTATAATGATCCCTGGCTTCTGGACAGTTCCTGCAAGGAGGTGCATTTTCTGGAAGAGTGCACCTAGATTGGTAGTGCCCGCATTCTCCACATCTGAAGCAAATTATTGGCCTTCTAGGCCCATTTACAAAGTTATTTCTCGGTCTAGGATTATAGTTGTTACCTTGATTCGTTGCAGCTGCCATCACATTCGCTGGTGACAAAAGTCCTCCTTGTGTCCAGTATGTCGTTGTAGGCATTCCCCTTACTTGGCATTCATGGGCCTCATGCCCAATTTTCCTGCATAATTGACAAGTCACATTTAGCAGGGGACATTCACTTACTATGTGTCCTTGCTTGCTACACATGGAGCACCAGAGTCCATTCTTAATGCCACCTCCTTTGAGTTCCTGCAATTCTTGTCTCAGCTGAGCTAATTCTTCTGCTTGGGCCTCTTCTTCCTTTTGGAGCTTGAGTACCTCAATCTCTCTTCTCAGCTGAGCTACAGCAGTCTCCTCCTCTGTGAAAGGCTTATTCCTTTTTAAGCCCTCCAGCTCTCTTCTTAACTGGATCACTAGGTCCTCCAGTTCTGTACCATAGGTTGTTTGGGAGGAAGTTGCACCGTATTGGTGCCTTATCTGCTCCAAGCGTGTGGCCGTACTGATGAATTCCTCAACAGGGGCCGTAGGTAACACCAACTCTTTTATTTTGCATTGAGTGACCACAGGTAGGGGTTTGGCTAACCACTTCTTGACAAAGAAGTCGTGTGGTGGATCCGGTAGTTTAGCCATTAGGGCTTTGGCCCTAGTCACAAACTCCGGGAACTTTTCTCCTCGACCCAACTTCAAGTTTTCCAACTCTTCTATAATGATCTCCGCCGTGTTGCCATGCTGAAACTGATTTTTAAAAGCCTCTTTCATCAAATCCCAAGAGGTAAAGTGATTTTCAACAAACTGGCTAAACCACTTGTCTGCCAGACCTTCCAATGTGGCGGGGAAGAGTATCAAGAAAGCATCTTCCCTACCCATTAGCCCCCTAGTCTTACATAATGCAAGAAATCTTCGAATGTGCTCATCTGGGTCCTCATGGGCTAAACCTCTGAAGGAGGGAAATTTTATGTTTAATCTGGAGAGCAAAATTTCTAGGTCCACCTGTCCTGCCATGCTTCCTACCGATGAAGTCGATGAAAGTGGACTCGATGATCTTCTGTTCGTCTTTCTTCTTGTCTGCTTGCACTTGATCCTCAAGGTTTGTGACCCGGTCGCGGTCATGAGCTATTCATAGTCCACTTAAAATGAGACACTTGATAAAAGTATGTACCTTTTGGCCCACTGGAGTAGTGTTGTCGACACTGGAATATTGCTCTCCAATGGCAATATATAGTCTCCTATGCTCAAATCTCCTTGGATGTCCCACCGGGCGTGCCAAATTTGTTGGGGATTCGTGGACAAGAAGGAGTTTGAGGGTTTGTAGGAGAAAAAAGGGAGATGATGAAAATGGAATAACCTTGAAAACCTCTGCAGAGGAGTACGCAATGGAAACCTTGAAGGTTGATTATATCGAACAATTACAATACAATCCAAGTCAATAACTAAATACAACTACAGAGAATGCTTAGTTACAGAAGACCAATTATCTCAAGTCTTCTGGCAGCGGCCTCTTCTGCACCAGTCCTTCGCTTGCTTCACGCTTCCCTTGTGCACACCTTGCACTAAGCTCCCACCAAGCTGAGGAATGGATACCTTCGCGGCACACACACAGACCTTGAGACTCTTGGAATCTCTCTTCACCTTCTCTGCACACCTCCTTAGCTACACTTCTTTCACTCTTCACTTTTCACTTTCAGGGGTCGTCGCACACCAGTGATTCTTCACTCTCTTCTTGCTCTCTCCTTTCCTCTCTGCCTCCTCCTTTTGAATAATCTTTGCTTCTCTGTTGAAGTGTGTTGATCCGGTACGCGCCTAACTGCACTGGACTCTTTGCCTTCCCTTGTCCCAAGATTGTCCTCCTCAACGACAGCCAACCACTAACTATTTTGTATTGTATTAACTTTTAGATAAAAAATTAAAATTTTAATGGGGCCCATACTTTCACCTGTGCGTACATTGACGCTTCACACAACTTCTCACTTCCTTTTAAGTTTTTACTTTTGCACAAAAAGGGGGGATTCACCTGAACCTTCCCGATTACTTTGAACACCCTTGACCTTAAGGGAATTATCCAAAATACTCCTCTACAATACCTCTTGTCTTGACTTTGCTGGTTCCAACCTGCTGGGGCTCAACAAAGATAGAAGATCCACTTCAGGTTATGTGTTTATGATAGGTAGCAAACCTATCACATGGAGCTCAAAGAAGCAACCTACTGTTGCACTATCATCTACAGAAGCTGAATATAGAGGTTTAGCCTTTGCAACTTGTGAAGCTATGTGGATTAAGAAGCTCTTGGCTGATCTTGATGTGCAGGTGGAGACCATTCCAATTTATGGTGACAACATGTCAAGCATTCACTTGACAAACAATCCAATGTTTCATGCATGAAGCAAGCATATAGAAGTGCATTATCATTATGTTCGAGAAAAAGTTTTGAGCAAGGATGTGGATATAAAGTTCATTGGAACTAATGACCAGGTTGCAGACATGTTTACAAAGTCCTTAGATGCTTCTAAGCTAAAGAGGTTCAAGGATGACATCAACTTGCAGGATATGGCTGAAGGTGCAAGCTCACATGTGAGCTTGAGGGGGAGTGTTAAAAATAAAGAAGTAAGCTCGTATATATTTTTGCAAAAAGGATTTTCTTCAAATAGAAGGAAAATACAAAAATGAAAAATGGAAGCATTTACTTCAGCAAGTAGTGGAGGCCAAAAGAGAATCAATCAAAAGATAATCAAATCCAAAAACTGAACTGTAAGAGGAGTGGCTGTCCAAAGTAGTGGAGAAATGATGAAGAAGAGCTCTCAAACTCATCATGAGAGATTTTGGTCACTTGGCTATAAAAGAGGCAAGGGAGGACACTCAAGAATAGAGGAAGAAGGCGTGGAAGTCCCCTTCTAGCTAGTTCATTTGGTTTGAGTCATTTCGTTCAGTTCACTCTCATAGAGTATGTCCAGCCGCACACCCATTTTTGGGTAGTCAACTTGTGAGAGTCATATCGCTCAATATATGTATCCAATTTTAGTGTTTAGATATTTGTTGGAAAGCTTATCTTGAGTACTTTCTCTCTCTAAAAGAGTTTAATGATATTCGTTATGTTGTGTGAGTTATTCAGGTTTTAGTGAAGTCCAGTTTTTAGCCTAACTGAGTGGACAAGTAGTCTGTTTTGAATCAAAGAGTTGCCAACCCAAATCTACTCCAAATTGAGTGTTTGATAGCTCATTTGAAAGCTTTAGGTGTTTGAGTGACCAAAGTTTCAAGTTCATTGCATTTTTCAGTTGGTACCAGTTTTCATTTGAAGGTTTAGCTGTTGGCAAGAGTCTTGATCCTGAGAAGGTCTTCTACACTTTCCGCCGCGATTAGCAGAGGAATTCTCCAACATATTAACCCCCTTGACAGAATGGGCAACAAAGATAATGTTCTTTCTGGTAAGGAGAAAGAGTCCTGGTTCAACATGATCAATAACCATAACGTGCTTGATCTGTCTATGAATTCAGGGCACTCGTGGACTAATAAAGGTACCAATAACTTTCATTCTACTAGATTGGATAGATTCTACATTAACATCAATCGTTTTCATGAATTGTGGGACCATAGTTGCTTCCTCGACCAGTCCTTGACTTTGTCTGATCACTTCCCCCTTATGATTAAAATGTTCAGAAATAATCCCGTGTACAGAGCAGGGTGGCCGCATCTGGATGCCTCGTTACTCAAAATTCCCATTGTGAAAAGGAAACTAGAGGATATCTTGAATAGACATTTTGCCTGCACTTCCTCTCCCTTTTTGGCTTGGGAGAGAGCCATCAAGGGGATTCAGAAAGAGCTCATTGTCTTTAAAAGTAGAGCTAGAAAGGCTAGGAATACTAGAAGGATGATGATAATACAGGAAATTGAGAGTATCAAGAGTTCTAAAATGTACAACTCTGGTACTGGTCAGAAGGTCCTTGATCTCCAGGAGAGACTTAGGCAGGAAGACTACCTCTTGGCTAGTGGTGCCCTTGCCATGTCTAGAGAGTTCTGGGTAGGAAAAGTTGATAAACCTAACAATTGTATGTTTGATCTCCTGAAGAAGAAGAAGACAAGAGATTTTGTGCCTATGCTTAAAAAAAGAGAGGGTGGTCATGCTACTAATATCAAAGAAAACTTACAAGAGGTTCATGGGTTCTTTACCAATGTTTTCTCTAGGCCTCCCAAGGGAGGGGAGCACATCCAGAATGCTAGGGCTATCATTGCTTTGAAGAGGAAAAAGATGATTCCTCAAATTCTAGCATCTTTCCTGGATCTCCCCCTCTCTGTTGGTGAGGTTAGAGAAACCATTAGTAGATTGAAGCCTGGCAAGTCTCTTGGTCATGATGGTATTCCCAATGAATTCTTTCAAGAGTTGAAGGAAACTCTTGTTCCCATTATTCTCTTGATCTGGCAAGAAGCCATTAGAAGAGGTTCTCTTTCCACCTTCATGAATACTGGTGTGATCAAACTCATTCATAAGAAAGGGCCTAAGGATGACCTCAACAATTGGAGACCAATTTCCTGTCTGAGTTCCTTGTATAAAATGTATGCTGGTGCCCTTGCTAGAAGATTAAGTCCCTTGATGGATTCTATTATTCTGCCTGAACAAAAGGGTTTTATTAAAGGTAGGTATATCCTAGATGCTATCATCTCTATTTGGGAAGGTCTTGAGTTTGCTAAAGATGCTGGGATTGACACTTGTTTCTTCAAAGTTGACTTTGACAAAGCTTATGATAGAATGGAATAGGATCTCATCCTTCAGCCCTTACATGACATTGGGGCTGGAAATTTTTTTACTAAATACACTAGCATCCTCTTTGGAAATGCTCATTCCAGAATTGCTATGAATGGTCATATGTCTACCCCCTTTAAATTATGTAGGTCTATAAGGCAAGGTTGTCCTCTTGCCCCTCTCCTGTTTGCCATATGTAGTGATGCCCTGGGGTGGTTAGAGAAGGATTGTGTGGATCAAGGTGCCATTGAGGGTATTGAAATTCCCAATGCCTCCTCTCACCTCTGTCTTCAAATGTTCGTTGACGATACTAATATGATTGTGAAAGTTGATGAATTTTCTTATGATGCTTTTCTTAGATGTCTCAACCTTTTTTGCATGGCCAGTGGATCCATTGTCAATCACAGGAAGACGAGCTTTTATGCTTCTAATAGTGTCATCCCAGAATGTGTCAGGGAAGCTGGCTGTGATCAAGAGGGAACCATTTTTAGACTCCTTGGCATGCCTATGGGTGCAAAGTTTCGTACGAGGAAAGATGGAATTAGGTGTTAGATAAGTTTAGAGTCAAGATTTTTAGATGGATTGATTTTCAGCAGAACATTTCTCAGAGATCTTTTGTGCTTAAACACTACATTCTTCCTTCCTTAACTTATTTTCTTCCGTGTTGGTAGAAGCTATCAGTCTGGCCAGAAGATTCCTTTGGGGGGGATCCAAAATCTGTAAGGTTTCGTGGAATACTTGTTGCATGAAGAAGCATGAAGGTGGCCTTGGCTTGATTTGCCCTTCTAGGATGTCTACATTGTTATCTGCTAAATGGATCCTCCGTGCTGCTTATTCAAATGATTTTTGGGCTTGCCTCATAAAGAGGAACATTGGTAAATTTTGCATTAAAAATAAGAAAAACTGGAATAATTTCCAACTGTGGGATGTCATGACCTCTCCTACTATATTCATGCCCAAAGGTAGTCATTTGGTGTACACTTTCTGGAAGGCTTGGATGAAGGTGAAAGAAAGCTATTCTTTACCTGTGTATTTTGCTGACAATCAATCCTTTATTGTTTTTCGGACTAGGTACTGTACCACTATGGGTATCAAAACTCTTGGAAGTAGAGATATCCTTCTTGGAGAAGCTAATGACATGGACATCCTTCTCTGGCACTTGACTAGATCTCACACGTTGTGGTTTGTGCGAAAGCACATAAATCATAAGATTTTTTCCAAGGATAACAAGGATTTTTACTTCCCCTTCCTAGTGGGTCCTAGAAAAATTGTCAATCAAATTAAAGCTATGTCCAGAGACTCTTGTATCTGTGAGTAGGAAGAATCTATCAGGATTACTAGGAATCACCCTTGTAATAAGTGGAGAGCCAAACTCCTTCATATTAATCCCTTGAATAGGTCTCTCATGACCCAACTGATTGAGTGCTTTACTGATGCTCAACTGATGTAACTCTGTAATTGTGGGATGTGCTCCTAATGGAGATACCCTAGGTCATTGTACTTTTTTTCCTGCATCAATTTTATCCTTTCTGTTCTCTTGAAAAACAAAATGTAGGTTCCTTCTTCTATGCGAAACAAGCAATGATGTGAAGTGCCGATATTTATAGTTTTACCTAAATCAAGAAAAAAGTTAATCCAATGTGAACGTGATCATTTGTCAAAAAACTGTGTCAAGTTCTATAATAGCTCGCCCACCCATATGCCGTCTGTCCTTCGATATTTACAGCTCGTCTACACAACACGTGCCCAACTAGTTTTGAGAACTATGCACTCTTGTCCTACATATTTTTACGCAGTAAACATGTTTTCCAATCTGCGTTAGATTCGGCATTTGGTGCTCCATCGTATCGTCAGACGTGAGGCATATCTGCATTAATCCCGGGAGAGCAACGCTGATTGCGCCTACAGTCTCAAAGAAAGATATTAGCATACAATGAACATGCTCTACTTTTATGGCGACCCACCAGCACTTCAAAATACCATCTATGTACAACACTCAACTTAGCGCGATGAGCGCTGCAGTAATAAGTAGATCTGCCCGAGAAATCGAAATCAGAGCTGGATGTAGTGTCGGTTTCTGCTAGGCATTCTCATCCTCAAGCTTTGGGGTCTGAAAAAAACGCTTTGCCATTTTTGTTTGATGCTTGCCATTATCCCTCATAATCAACCTTACAGCGACCTTGCCCCCTCAGCCACACAAGAAAAGTTATCGTCCATTCGAACTACATGCCACTGACCAAAGATTATCTTCGCACCTATCCATGGACTGTGTCGTTGCAGGCTGTGAGATTTGCTTCCATGTCTTTTGTAGAAGTCATGCACCCATCTGCCATATTGCTTCATGCAATAATACACACTACAATCACTCTTGCAAAGTCCACTATCTTGTGGACCACTTGTTTGCATGAGTAAACTAAGCACCAGCCAAAGTGATTCTACCTTCAGCCTGTCTATTTCAAGACAATCAAGACTGCTGAGTGTAACACTCAGAGGGTCAATTGATACATGTAAGGCTCTACTCTCAATCAAGACTTAGCATCTCGAGCTCTATTGTTCAAGAAAAACATCCAACATACAAAACCATTCAAAATAGCCATCTATCCCATATCCATGCAAGAGGTTAAAGTACTCAGAAGTGTATCTGAATGAGTGAATGACTGTTGAGAGCAGTATGGGCACCCAAGGACTGACTAGACAAGGAAGCCAACGGAGAGAGTCAGAGCGAGGTGAAGGAGTAAGTAGACAAAGCAGTCGATGCAAATCTAGCAGATAGGCCCTGCAAATTTTTCCAAATCAACATCTTTATAACAGTGATTCTTATCACTAACAATCATTGTAAATACCATTTCATATTTTTGTAGCTCCATTTTGTGCAAGCCAAGGAGTCCTTGAGCTTGAGGAGCCTTAGAAGTACCTACATATCAATTTTCGTATTTTTTAGACTCCATTTAAGCCTTCAAATTGGCCCTGGAACTTAATTTTTAACTAGGCCGGACACTAGGTCTGGACAGGGCCAAAACCTAGTCAAAAACTATAAAAAGAGCTAGAGAGCTCATTTTTGGGGTTAGATTGTAATTGAAACGAGCTTGTAAGAGCTTTTTGAAAGTAATCTAAGAACTCCATCGCTTCTCACTCTTTGTCTTGCCGTATGTGCGCGTGTGTGTGTATGTGTGTGCATGCTTGTGTGCTTCTCACTCACGCACTTGTGCCTCCACTTGCTCGAGGTCTTCATACCATCCTCACGTCTTCCCGGATTGACATTAAAGGAGGTGCTACTCATCACTGAGCTACACCAAATTTTGGCGCCGTTGCCGGGGATCGAGCTTTGAGGACGAGCGTGTGATGGTAAGACGTAGATTGGAGACATTGGCGTTGTAGGTAATTTCTTTACTTTTCCTATTTTTCTCTTTCTTACCTTACCACCATCATCACCATCATCATCATCCCCATCTTCCACCTCCACTTCCATCATCGCGAAAAATTTCAGTTTTTTGACTATATCCTCTTCCTCCTTTCATTTCCTTCATTTCACTTGTGAGAGAGAGCGAGAGAGCGAACTGTTGTGTGCTATTTTCTGCATGCTTTTGGAGTTTCTTGTAGGGTTCAGCTTCATCATCCCCTCCAGCACGTCGCGCAGGTACGGAAATGTGCAGAACTGTCTCGCAGTCGCCGACTCTTGTCGATCGCGATTGACAGAAATTTTCACCTTTTGGTAAATCTGAGTGCACCACAGTGGACTAGAGACCCTGCACACCACATTTCCAAAAAAATTTTTGAAAATTTTGCAAAATTTCAGTCCATCGCGATTGACAGCTCTGTCCATCGCGATTGACTGACCCCTGTCCATTGCGATTGATTGCCTGTCCATCGCGATTGATTGCCTGTCCATCGCGATTGACTGACCCCTGTCCATCGCGATTGATTGCCTGTCCATCGCGATTGACTGACCCCTGTCCATCGCGATTGATTGCCTGTCCATCGCGATTGACTGACCCCTGTCCATCGCGATTGACTGACCCCTGTCCATCGCGATTGATTGCCTGTCCATCGCGATTGACTGACCGCCTGTCCATCGCGATTGATACTCTGTCCATCGCGATTGACAGCCCTGTCCATCGCGATTGACAGCCCTGTCCATCGCGATTGACAGCCAATTTTAGCCAATTTTTTAGGGTTTTTAAATTGAAGAGTTGGGCTTATTTTGGGCATAAACATTTTACTCTAGAGCACATAAGGAGGCCTTAGGAAAACAACTTGGGGAAAACCTGTTGCACAGTGATCCTGTTTGAACCCTGTCTTAACCCTAGAACCCTGAACGGTCATAACTTTTTCATACGAAATCCATTTTTTGAGCTCTAGGGCTTGTTGGAAAGCTTGTGGCATATACTACACGCCCTCAACTGTTTTTGATAAAGATAATGCGTTGATTTTTAGCTAGGGTATTTTGAAGTTGACCATACCCAGGGGGATCAAAGTCAGGGGTCTTAAGAATTGTTTTCCTAAAATTCACTATGTAAATTAGTATTTGTGCTACAGGAATGAGAATCATTGGTTCTGTCTTTGGAATTTAAATATTAAAGCTAACTTTGGAACTCTACAGATCTATTGAGAGCATCGAAAGGCGTTCGAAGCAAGTGTAAGTGCAAGCTTGGGAACACACTTCCTGGGCATTCAAGGGCAACCAAGCAGGAAACAAAAGGTTGGAAACCTTCAACCCTCTCTGTCAATTCCTAGCTTAGGCTAAGAACGACTAGAGGTAGGAGTAAGTCAGGGCGACGATAGGCAATTATCAAGTTGAAGCAGACCTAAACTCTCAAGTTCAAGCTAAGGACATGATCTGTGTACTGTCGAGAACTTTAAAGGAAAAGAACTTAACATGGAACGAGCAACTTTAAGTGCGGAACTACACTCAAATATACCTTACGACGTGATATCAGACAAGAATTTTAACATGGGAATCAACTAAAAAGAATCAAGTAACTGATACAAAAGGACTCTGCAACGAGGTTGTACTTGGGCAAAATTGGGCTATTTCAACTAGGCTTATGAACCTTAGATCAGGGCGACATCTAGTAAGGGATAGACAAAGCCTTAGGTCTTTAGAGGCTAGTGTCAACCACACTGCTAGGTCGTGGGCCCAGCAGTTGAGCCACCACTCATACTACCCAAGTTCTGAGACTAGTGAATCCGAGATGTCTCAAGGTATGGAGAGACCTATAGGAAGTTCAGGAGTGCCATACTTGCACAGGGTAGAAGGCCCTTACAAAACACAGTTGGAATACCTTAGGACCAACCGATTAGGTGCTAGCATCTATGAGGACGGCCTAGGAAGATCTGTGGTACAGATTAAGAATCCTGATCAATGCATTGGATTAGAGCACCCAACTGTCAAGTTTGAAAATGGAGCATACTTGGACAAAGAAGGAACCATATACGTAGTCACCAATCACCCAGATAGGACGGACGAATTTGGAAATGTGATCCCCGAAGCAGACTTAGGTGACCTGGAGCAAGGAAACATGGGTGCAGAACCTAGAACCCCTCGAGGTAAATCGGTTCTCACTAGGATTATCACACCGGAGTGGATTCCCCAGGATAATAAGAGCATAGATTTGCTCCTCAATCGAGAGACTGACGAAGCCTTTTGGAGGTACAAACCTGATCGGCCAATTGATATAGGAACAATCATGATCTATGAGTTTAAGGATCCTGATAGCCCAGGTAGAGTGACCTACTTAGATCACGCTTCGGAGAGGATCTTTGTGGTGACAGAAAATGATAGGCATGCTTACACTTGGAAGGGTGAATTCGTTTTCCCCCAACCAAGATCGAATGTATCCTATGGTCACCCTGGAGCTGGAACATCCCAAGCTCATGGAATGCAAAGAGACAGAAGTAGAGATAGACCAGAAGTAAGCTTTGCCAACCCAGTGGGCAGAGAAAGAACGAGGACGGAAAAAAATAGAGTAGAACCTGAGATACTTAGAGCTCATAGGAATCAAAGAAATGCGGATGAGTTCCCTCTACCACGACCTAGAGAGCACACAAGGACTTTGAGACCGACTCAGCTAGTTAAGTCCATGAAGAACTACTTCGATGGCACTAGAGATCCATACGATCATGTGGCTGAGTTTAGGCAAGTCCTGAGAGCTGAACAAGTGGAGGATCTATTCACGCAGTACAATGCCTTTGGTATGACCCTTAGGAACACTGCCCTGACATGGTTTCAGCCACTAAATGAGAGGCAGTTCAGGAGCATAGACCAACTCCTAGAGGCTTTCATTATTGAATTCTCTAAGAGTGGCATAAGGCATAATACCTCCTCACTGATTCACAGCTTCAAGAAAACCCCTCAAGAGACTGTGAGACTTGCAGGAAGGAGATTTAGGCAATATCTTGAAAGATGCCCTGTTTTGGAGCTACCCACACCAGCTAAGCAAGTGGCTTTATTCCTGGATGGATTGCTAAGTACTAAATTGAGATCTTATGTGTACTTGAAGGACCCTAGGACCATAGAAGAGTGTGTACGCATGTGTATTGACATTGAGGATAACCTAGGGGAGGAGTTAGAGCTTTCCAAGATATACAAAGATTCAGATAGTGCCTCTAGCCTCTCTTCCACGCAATCTACATCGATTGAGGAACTTGCAGAGAAAGTAGCTCAGAAATTAGGTGTCACTAACAAACAAATCCCAAGGTTTGCCCCTGTGAAAAGGTGCTATACTTGTGGCGGCGACCACATGGCGAATGTATGTCCCATTATGGCTCAACCCCAAGTAATTCCTAGTAGCCAGTACTGCACCATAGAACGAAGGTACACCAATCACACCGCGCAAGATTGCCCCTACAATAAGCAAACTGTTAGGCAGACGTACCCACAACCATACCCTCAACAAGGAAGATACCAGAACCAGTACCCACCTCAGCAGTATGCGAGGCCTCAACAAACCTACCAACCCTACCAAAACCAACAAAGGCCTCAGCCTGTGCTAGCACAACAACCCCCAGCTCTAGCTAATGTGATTCCGGTAAAGTATGCTGCTGTAGAAGAAAACCTGAATAGAGCCATAGTCCCTGTAACACCAGTGCTTTCAGAAAGTGATCCCAGTGACCATAGCTTCGATTCTACACATGTTGATAGTCCCCAGGCTTACTACATGCAATCTCCTGAACATGGTGAGTCCTACTATAGTGATGAGCCAAATGAACCTAGTTAGGAGGCAGATTACACAAACGTCATGTATGCAAACCCCAACCCTAGACCTCAACCTAGGCAGGTAAGACCCCCATTCCCTAGAGGACCATGCTACAGATGTCAGGGGGATCACCTCATTCGTGATTGTCCCTTACCTCCACCTACACAACTCCAGTCAGTGACGATTCAGGGCTTTTGCCAAGAGTGTGGAAAGGATCATCTCCTACGAGACTGCCCTAAGAATCCTAATAATATGCCAAAAATTACTCCTATTAACGTTATTGGGTTAGTGGTAGATTCCACAGGAAGTGTCACTTCCACTACACCCGTGCAAGTGATCACTAGAGCTCAAGCATTGCAGCAAAACCAAGGGGTAGACCAGAAGAAGAGCCCAGATGTTAGTGAAACAGAGAGCATGACAAAGAAGAGGACTAGAGCTTGGAGAGATAGCCGTGAAAGAATGAAACGGCAATGGGCAAAAAAGATGAGTGAACTCGAGGAAAGCCTCAGAGAAACAAAGGCCAGGATAACTGAACTCACATCTCAAACTCCCTCTCACACTACCCCACCTCCACCATTCCCAACTCCATCCGACCCGCCACCTTCTGACCCGCCTCAACTAATTCCACCACCCCCTAGAGTAGGATGAGTCCTAGCAGATCCCACTCCCGAAGACCTTAATATGATGCTTAAAGCATATCAAGCCAGAATGCAAGAAGGGCCAAACATAACTGATCATGAAAAGTGTTACCCTAGAGCAGAACTAGAGCTAGAACGAACCAAAATTTGTGCTAAGATGGTGGAATTGGCTCAGACCATGTTTGAGGCCAGTCGCCTATTTAACATCTCTAGTTCAGCGAAGACACAGTTGCACTTTGATGGACTGTTAGAAAGAATAGAGAAGCTGATTGCACAATCAGAAAAGGAACCCGTCTCTCAACACAAGGACAAGGCAAGTGAAATATTAAGCATTCCTGCCCAGGAAGCCTATGTGCCTGAAGCCTATGTGCCTAACTCTACGGAGCCAGACACATCATCTTCTATGAATCGGTTCACACCAGAATTCCTACGCGAGATTCAAGAGGACAAATGGGCTAAAGAAAGTGAAGTCCCTCCTCCTATTGAACTTGTGGATGATGCACATGACCACTTCCCACAAGACATCCCATCCATTTATGAGGAGCAGGAGAGCACTCACTCTCAGGACAGACTAGACTTTGAATCTAACTCTCTACAAGAATTACCCCACTTCACAGGCCCATGGGAAGCTAAGTCTACTTGTATGAGAGCACCCACGGTCATGGTAAGAAACGAAGATTCAGTCATACCTAAGAACACAGAGGTAGTGAAGAACACCAAAGTGCAGTGCAATCTCACTTTGGAAGAGCTACTCAAGGTTAGACCTGAATTATGGAAACATGTCGCCAAACAAGTACCAGAGATAGCAAAACCTCGTTCCCAGGTAGGATCACATAGGACAGTACCAGAGATACCCTTGGATAAGATAGGAGATATGTGTGAAGGTGAAGAAGGTAACACCTATCTTCCCATTACCTACCAGGAGTACACCACCAAGGCAATTTTGGACTGAGGTGCAGGAGTTGCAATTGCCACCACTTCCTTATGGAAGCGTTGGGGCAAGCCAACACTCAGGCCCACGAGGATGAAATTGCAGATGGCCGATGGTCACATAGAGAGACCCTTAGGGTTGCTAGAAGGAATAAGTCTCACCACCTGTGGTGTCGAGTTCGAGCATACCTTTGCCATATGTGATTTTAGCAAGAACCATGCCTATGAAATGATCTTGGGACAACCCTTTATGCGACAGTTGCAAGTGGTACAGGATTGGGGAACCAATTCTTTGTACCTGCAGCACTTAGGTGTTACGACCAAAGTGAATCTCAAAGATTACTCTCATAGAGATGTCCCTCCCATCCAATGGAACCCCATCCATAGAGCCAAAGATGATACGGAATCTGTGCATTCCCTAGGATCAGGATCCTCATGGATGCATGAAGACACTCACTTATGGATGTGTAAGGTAGTTGTAGAAGAAGAGAAGAGAGAAAAAGCCAGGGAGATAGGTGCAAAAGAAACCCATAGATCAACCCAAGACCCAGCCTATGCACCTGTAGTTTTCCCAGACGAAGAATTTGAACCCCATGGCTGGGCAGAAATTCTAGCAACCATGGATGTAGCCATCAATGAGGAACAATGGACACCTCACTGTGATGAGGATGGCTATGACATTTCAGTCTTCTCCATAGAGCCAATCATGGGAGAGGCAGTTCTAGAAGAATGCGAACCTAGCCCTGATGCATTTGAGGATGCAAGTGACTCCGATCTAGAGTCAATCATTATGGACCCACCTTTTGCATCAGATGAAGAATACTTCCATGAGGTAGAATTTCAACCCCAGAGGCATGGAGAGCTTACAAATGATGTAAGATTAGCCACACATGTGACCCCGAAGGAAGAAGGAAAGAAACGAAAGAAGAGAGAAGTCTCACCAGAAGAGGAAGAATCTTTGTTTGAGGTCCCAGAAAATTTTAAGAAGTATGAGATAGACGACAGGAGGGTCATGATAAGAATGCCTAAACGAGAGGCACAAGTAGGAGAGGCCTATGATAACAAAGAAACCACCAAGAAAATAGTGGTAGCCCTAGAAGAAGGAGAGGAGAGATGCACATACATAGGCCATGACCTAACAGAGGAAGAAGAGCATGCGTTAATAGCCTTGCTAAGAGAATACAGAGATGTATTCGCTTGGAGTTACATGGATTTGAAGGGTGTTGACCCAGACATATGCTCACACACCATCCCCATGACTTCAGATGCCAAACCCTCTAAGCAAAAGCCCTATACATATAACCATAATTACGCTGCTAAGATCAAAGAGGAGATAGATAGACTGGTCGAAGCTGGATTTATCTATGAAATTGAGCACACTGAGTGGGTATCCCCCATCGTAGTGGTGCCCAAGAAGAATGGCAAGCTACGTGTATGCATTAACTTGAAGAAGGTTAATGCAGCCACAATTCGAGATAACTATCCGCTTCCCATCACAGAACATCTCTTAGAAAGAGTAGCAGGCAAGGAAGTGTACAGCTTCCTCGATGGATTTTCGGGCTACAATCAAGTAGCCATAGCTCCAGAAGATCAGCATAAGACAGCTTTTGCCACAGAGTGGGGTATATTTGCCTTTCGTGTAATGCCATTTGGGCTTACCAATGCACCGGCTACCTTTCAGAGACTAATGTGCCATGTATTTAAGGAGTTCCTGAGGAAGAACTTAGAAGTCTATGTTGATGATCTTTGTGCCCATTCCAACATTAGACAAACCCATATTCCTGAACTCAGACAAATCTTTGACAAATGTAGAGAATATCAAGTCTGCCTAAACCCAGAAAAATGTGTTTTCATGGTCAGGCAAGGCAAGATTCTAGGGCACATAGTGTCAAAGAATGGCATATCTAGTGACGAAGAGAAAGTGAGAGCCATAGCAGAGCTACCTAGGCCAAGGAATGTCAAGGAAGTACAAGCTTTCATGGGACATTGTGGTTACTACCGCCAGTTCATTCACATGTATGTTGTCATTGCAAAGCCCATGTACGGACTTCTGAAAAACTTTGAGTGGACTGAGGAATGTGAGAATTCCTTCAATGAGCTTAAACGGCGATTATGTTCAGCACCAATCTTAACCACACCAGATTGGAACAAGCCATTCCATGTTCACGTGGATGCATCCAATTATGCTATTGGATGTGTACTCGCACAACCTACGGGTGAAGGTAATATGGATCTTCCAATTGGCTACGCTAGTAGACAATTGAATGCAGCTGAACGAAATTACACCACTACTGAGAGAGAAGGCTTAGGCATGGTGTATGCGGTTAAAAAGTTTAGACATTATTTGCTTGCAAATAAGTTTAAATTTTTTACTGATCATCAAGCTCTACTATACTTGGTAAACAAGCCATGCAACACATGTAGATTAGTAAGATGGTTTCTCTTGCTAATGGAATATGATTTTGAGGTTGTGGTAAGGAAAGGGAAGACTCATTTGAGAGCAGATCACCTTTCTAGGCTCACATCGGGAGAAGCCCCACAAGGAGTGTCAGATGACCTTCCTGATGCTTACTTGTTTAATTTGGAAGTGGTGCCGCAGTGGGCTAAGCCATTGGTACCAGTGTTAACATATGGACCTAACCACCCAGTAATAGCCACACCGAATAGAGAGGTAGTAAAAGCCCAAAAGTACCACATCTTGGCTGGAAGTATGTACAAGCACACAGATCAAGGGATCTTGGCTTGTTGTGTAGAAGAGGACGAGTATGCAAAGTGGTTGCATATAGCACATGTAGGTGCATTAGAGCAACACTACTCAAAGCAACGAACCTTACAGACACTGAGGAGACTAGGAGTACATTGGCCAACTATGGAAGCGGATGTCCAAAGGTTGTGCAAAGAATGCCCAATCTGTCGCACTAAACCACCGGTGGAACATGCCACTCTTTATCAAGTGTCCATAGTGCCAGATTGGAGTGAACCACTAGTATCCTTCCTGAGGACGAAAACATTCCCTCCAGACATGACTCTGGCTAGGAAAAGGAGTTTAGAACAAGAAGCCCAGGAGTACTCACTCATTGGTGATAATCTCTACAAGCGTGGTAAGGATGGTTACCTGAGACTTTGTGTTCATGAGAGTGAATATCTAAAGATCTTGAAAACTGCTCACCAAGGTGTAGCAGGAGGACACTTTGGACCAGATCGGGTGATCAAGGCAATACTATTTGCGGGCTTCTGGTGGCCGACCCTTTACATGGATGCACATACCTATGTGAAACAGTGTGATGTCTGTCAGCGAACTCAGTATCCTATACGCAAAGATGAGATGCCACTGAAACCTATGATGGGTGGACGTGCATTCTCTAAGTGGGAAATAGACTTCGTAGGTCCTATTAATCCCCCAGCTAAGGGCTCCCATGCAGAATATATCATTGTTGCGACAGACTATCTAACAAAGTGGGTAGAGGTAAAAGCCACGACGAAGAACGATGCTCAAACAACTGCTAAATTCTTGTTTGAGAATGTATTCACAAGATACGGGCTACCTATAGAACTAGTAAGTGATAGAGGCACTCACTTCTTGAACGAAGTGATTGAAAATCTACTCCAAGAATTCTTGGTAGTTCATAAGAAGTCTGCCCCTTATCACCCTCAAGCTAATGGACAAGCCGAAAGCACCAACAAGATCTTATGCAATGTACTGACAAAATTAGTGAACACTAAACGCTCTGATTGGGACAAACAGCTACACCATGCTGTTTGGGCATACCGAGTCGCCTACAAGACGGTACTCCAAGCCACCCCCTTTCAGAGGGTATTTGGCCAAAACGCCGTGCTACCTTTGGACTTCTTAATACCTACATTGAAAGTAGCACAAGAGCACGAATGGACGGGTCATGAACTCTCCTCCAGATTGTTTGACCTTGAACGATTAGGAGAAACAAGACTGAGAGCAGCTGCAGGGATATATGCAGCAAAGAAATGACAGAAGGCATACTTTGATGCCCACGTTAAGGATAAAGGTTTAAAGGCAGGCGACTTAGTTTTAGCCTACACATTGAAGCAACATGCGAGGAAACTGGAGAAGAGAGGCTATGGACCTATGATAATCAATAGGATCTCCACGAGTGGAGCAGTACAACTAGCCACTTTAGAGGGTGATGTTCTCCCAAACTATATTAGCGGATGCAGAGTCAAGTTGTATCAGGAACCCCTCACGGAGGAAATGCTAAGTCGACTCAATACTGCTAAGCAACGTAAAGAGGAGGAAAAACGAATTCGAGAAGAAGCTCAAGCAGAAGCCCTAGAGCGCATACGGAGAATGAAATTAAGAAGACAAGGTAGAGAGCAACCTGTGCCAGATGCATATGCAGATCCAGGATATCCCGTGGCTATGTATGAAGTTTCAGGTGTTAGCTCACATAGGATAACTGATCGACGTCCTTTCATAACCTTAGATATAGGACAAGGAAAGAGTGCAAGGACTGTAAGAGCCTTGATTGACTCAGGTGCAGCCACTAGTGCTGTTAAATTGTCTTACTGTCAAGAGTTGCAATTAACTGTCAATCCTGTGGAAGCATATCTCATAGGATTGGGAGGCGTGGAAACCCCTTGCATGGGCAAGGTGGAACTTCCCCTCTATATTCACGATGAGGCAATGACAGTTAAAGTATTAGTATGTCAAGATGAGGACCTCACTGAACCCCTTGTCTTGGGTCAAGACTGGATCTATGACCAAGCAGTCAACTTAAACCTAAGAAGTGGACTTCTTCAGGTATGGGTGAATCAGACTAGAATTACAATTGAGTTAAATAATGGAGCACTCAAGGAACTAGAAAAGACACACACTCCTGGTCCTTCCAGGAGTACACATGAAGATGACCATGCTGTTCTTGTCCAAAACTATGTGTTGCAGAGGAATGATGGTTGCAAAAAAGGAGTCAGGGATGCAACGGAATTCCCTTCTTTTCCAAAGGCCAGAGGGAGACAGCAACCAAAGGTGGATCAAAAGCAGAAGAAGCAGAGTACTACCTATGTCGGAGATCAAAAGTACTTGCGCAGCAAAACGTCTCAGCTATTGAAACAAGTGTGGGTGCGGAAAGGCAAACACTCGGTTGCACTCAAGCCAACCACACGGTCAAAGCCTCTTATTAGTAACCAACAACACGACACTAATAAGACGTCTTTCAAAAGTTCTTCTGCTAACGTGAAGTCTATTTGGGTGCCCAAGAAGTCGATGAAGGCCAGCCCACAATCAAGACAAATTTGGGTGCCTAAGGCTTGCTTGCGGGCTCAAATAACCCCACACAATTCACATCATACACGACAGGGTTCACTCGCTCAAGTAGCCGCCACCCACTCTTGTCTGATACACTCGAACACACTGCCACCTAGAAGCACGCACAGACTCACCCGTAGATGGGTCCCTAAACAGCCCCCTTTTTCAAGTAAATACCCTATCACACTCTCCAGAGCCTCCACAAAGTCAAACTCAAAACCTATCCGTTGCATTCGGCAACCTAAAACTTTGAATAAACCCTCGGACCCCAATTGTAAATCCATGACCACCTACTAACTACTTCACTCTCACATCACATCATTCCGCTTAGCTCGTAGGTCTTCCCAATTTCTAACTGCACACACTAGCACCGAGCACTTATTAACCCCTAACATCTCCTGAACTTTAGGTTAATGTTGTAACAGGGGACACTGTGTCATTTTTGTGTCCATTGCAATGTTAACATTTATTCATATATTCTCACAGAACCAGTTGCGAAGTTTTCAACATGGCTGACGTAGCAGGAACTAGCTCTCACACAGAAAAAAGCCCGCAAGTGGTGGACTTAGACAGTTTACCCGTTTTGCCTGAGACAAATGAAAGACCAGAAGAATTGCGGGCAATCAAAATCATACCTATTGCGGACCCTCCGCGTGGCCACACCATGCCCGTAGGAAAGACTTCCCACTGGTTTACTGAAGTGGCAGGACCCTTGGGTGAGGGAACATACCTATGGGAATCAGAGTTGGACTTCAATGGGAAGCAAGGCAGATATCATTTCTTTACAAGAGAATTCGAGAAGTTACAAAATGCAGAAGGTCTACGTTCGATATGGGCAAAGGCAGGATTGGATGCATATTTCAGCGCACGGCTCCCAAAGCCTGACTTCATGCATTGCTACTATCTCATCAACACCTTGACTCCAAACCAGAACCCAAAAGGTGCAAGCTCATTTGTGATTCCATCTCTGACAAAGGGGAATGAGCTCAAGAGGTTCAGGCTATCAAACAACTTGGTGAGAGAGGCTCTAGATATGCGTGGAATGCATATTCCTACAGAAAAGGAAACCCTAGTACCGGATTACATGAAGAATCGAAGCCTCACCAAACTCAAGGACATGGTGTCCATGACGCCTAATATTGCAATACACCTTCGCATGTGCATGCAACACTTTGCTTTTCCTGCTCAAGATAGATTCACCATGCCAGCCAAAAAGATTTGGTTTAGTTTGTATCTGGCAGAGACACAGAGCCTCACCATCAACTTACCCCACTGGATAATTGATCAGTTACACCTAGCTCACAAACGATGGCCGCGGAAACAGGTTTTATATGGTTGTTGTGCTCTGACGAGAATCATTTATAGGTGTTTGGCTTATGACATCCCTATTCAACGGGCCCTAATGTGGAATCGTGTAGAGCAGTTTAGAGGCAGGACATCCACAGGACCCCCTTCTAAGAAAATGAGAGGCACTGTCCAAGTCCCATGTGCGCAACCACGTGGAGCCACCCTAACACCAGACGTCACCCCTCCACCCCGAAGAGTCCGACCATTCACACTCCGACTTCCAAGACGCAGCACCGATGGTTCCACCTTGATATTCCCTCCTATCCCAACCGATCTTGAATTTCCCAGTGGTGCACCTTTGGAAGAACTCACTAATGAAGATTTCGAACAATTATTACAAGATGTAGAACTGGAGGCAGAAGAGGCACAACAAGTGGAGAACGTGCAAACGCAGGCCACAACCTCCCAAGCACCTGTCACCACAGTTGAAGTGGATGAAGAGGATGATGGAGATAGAAGTGCCAGAACTTGTAGGTGCACCAGCATATACAACTCAACTACAAAGGTTATACGACACAATTAAAGCAGTACAAGAAAGGCATCAACTCTCTCTTGTATCAGGTCAAGCTTTGATGCAAGAAATGCTATCAGATGAGGGGGTGGACCAACAGTTCATTGACACCCTCAAATTAGTGTCAGAATCTTTAGGAGTTCCGGAGGCTGTCCACACTGCAGTCCGCCAGTCCGCAAGGTATGACAAACGCAGAGTTGACACATTACCACGAGCAGGTAAGACTATCAGGATACCAGTCACAGAACAAGAAGTACCCATTGAAACCACAGCTACTCCCACAACCACCACTGATCTCTCTGTTGAAACTTTCGTTCAGACATCACCCATCTCACCCCAGCATCCTCCATCACCACCTTCTCCACCCCCACCACCACCTCCCACCATGGAAGAAACGACAGTCATCACCTCTAGCTTCACTTATAACCCATCCTCATTCACATCATTCTCCTTTCGAGAACCCACCTCACAAGACACCCTCTTCTCCTTCGCCACCAATCCCTTGTACACTTCCACCCTTCCATCCTCCGAACCCATAACTGGCCATCCCATAATTCCAAATGTGGTGGGAAAACCAGCTCCCACTGAAGGCACCCTGTGTTTTCTAGCCTATTCCCCACTACGGGTACCTCCATTCCATGACCCTCACTTCCCATCTGGCCCCTACACCTCTTTCAACCCGACCGCACCATCCCAATACCCGTCCTTTGTGGAGCAATTCATCCGCTCTCCAATGTTCCAGAGGCACATTTCTCCGATGTTCGCAACGACATCAATTTACACGAACACCACACTCACTTCACCTACCATACCCACCTACATGGTAGCCCCTGTACACACCACCTTGTCTGACCCAATGGACATTTCACCAACCACAGCACCTCTCCCCACGATTCCACCATCTCCCCCTCCCTTACCCCCCACCTCACCACTCACATCATTGGCACACACAGCATTCACTACCCCCCTACCCAATCCCACCTCCCCTGCATTTCAAACTTTTCCCCTTGCATCTCATAATGTAAATAGCACGTTCAACACATTACTTCAGTGTGCACATCAACTACAACAAGAATACCATCAATTGGAAGAACGCACTGCTGCCCTCCAGGCAGACTCTCAACGTCTCCAAGCTAGAGTCACCTCTCTTGAAGCTGATTACCAAACGCTCCTAACCGAGCATACCACCTTACATCAGGCTCACTCCGAATTGGAATCAAAGACATCAACAGTAGATGATCAAGCAGTCAAGGAACTAGAAACAGTGCTCCAAGCGCAAATGATATCTAATGCTACACTCAGACGCAACATTGGGCTATTAAGGAAGCATATGGCAGCAGCACTAGAAGAGAACAAGAGACTTCAACAACAAAACCAAGACAACTTTGAAGCGGCAATGGAAGGAACTGTAGGAGCAACCATTAGCCCTACCAGATATAGAGCAGTCCCATCGGAAGACATTCGCATCTTACTTGAGGAGCATGCAAATTTTTTGGAGTCATATGAAAAGTTAGAGACTGAATGTGCAGACCTAAAGAAACAGATAGCCAGTGCCCCCACAGCTCAACAAGAGCCGGTAATCTTGCAACACTCTACAGAAGAAGTAGAGACCCTTCGGAAACAGGTGGCAGAACTCCAAGCACGCCTCTTACCATATGAAAGGCCACCCTCGCCCATTGAAGAACCAGAACCTGAAACAGTAGTGGAAATCCCCGTCGATGATAGCTATGAAGAGCCATACGAGCCGATGCCGACACCAGGTGGTCGAACTACAAAGGAAGGACAAGACACTTTAGAAATTCAAGTTCCAGATTGGGTCAAAAGGGTCGAGAAAGTGGGTAAGACACATGATGATCGTGTGGCCGTGCAAATGCAATCTCTCACAAATCTGGAAGAAACTGTCCTTCGGTCTTCTTACTTTCAAAATCTATCCCATCAACGGTTAATCACAACATCAGAGTCGCAATACATGCCGTATTTTGTCTTGCTACATGATTATAATGTAGAAGTCAAGAGACATACAGGGAAGGAGCCCACATTCGCCACTCAATTTGAGCTAGAGGATTTCCCGACAGATGCACGTGCTGGCTCGATCTTCCAACCTAATTGGCGTGCACGTCTACTAACCGATTACCCAAAGATGATGAGCACCTGGGCAACCATGCCACTATATATCAAGTATAATCCATGCTATTGCCTAGTGGTACATCGCAGATCCTGGCAAGCATTTGCAATCAAGGTACGCAACAATAAAGAATGCTCGGCTTGGGTTAACTATCCATATTTTGCTCCACCTCGAGGGACCCCAACTGTAGCTTACATGATATCAACAATTCGGCACTGGTCTACACGTCTAAATAATGTACCCGACATAGCAGCGAAAATGTGTATGAAGATATTCGAGCTCATGACCATTGTCTTCAAAACCTTTCGGAATGTACAAGCTCCATACATCTCTGCCCCTGGATTCTCTCAAGGTAACAAGGATTTAGTCTACGACATGAGCCAGACCCCCTCGGTCACTATAATCTTTGCTTGGCATGCACGAATAAAGTACTTACCCGCATGCTTCAAGCAGACATTTGAGGAAATGTTCTCTACGGGATTCTGGGAATATCATTCGGAAATTTTCATTCCCAGACCCACACATTTGCTACACCTATTCGCAGTAGAACAAGCGATCCATGCAGATCAGTTACGTCTGCCACATCCGGACATTCCAGGACCAATTGATTGGGATCGTATGATGACAGATTTGGCCAGAGGACTACGCATACAAGAACATCAGCTTGCCACTCAGGTTGTGGAATATTACATCCAACACTCCCAGCAACAAGGGTCTGTCAGGGACGACAGACGCGAGAGAGGGGGGGGTGTTGAGAGCAGTATGGGCACCCAAGGACTGACTAGACAAGGAAGCCAATGGAGAGAGTCAGAGCGAGGTGAAGGAGTAAGTAGACAAAGCAGTCGACGCAAATCTAGCAGATAGGCCCTGCAAATTTTTCCAAATCAACATCTTTATAACAGTGATTCTGATCACTAACAATCATTGTAAATACCATTTCATATTTTTGTAGCTCCATTTTGTGCAAGCCAAGGAGTCCTTGAGCTTGAGGAGCCTTAGAAGTACCTACATATCAATTTTTGTATTTTTTAGACTCCGTTTAAGCCTTCAAATTGGCCCTGGAACCTAATTTTTAACTAGGCCGGACACTAGGTCTGGACAGGGCCAAAACCTAGTCAAAAACTATAAAAAGAGCTAGAGAGCTCATTTTTGGGGTTAGATTGTAATTGAAACGAACTTGTAAGAGCTTTTTGAAAGTAATCTAAGAACTCCATCGCTTCTCACTCTTTGTCTTGCCGTGTGTGCGCGTGTGTGTGTATGTGTGTGCATGCTTGTGTGCTTCTCACTCACGCACTTGTGCCTCCACTTGCTCGAGGTCTTCATACCATCCTCACGTCTTCCCAGATTGACATTAAAGGAGGCGCTACTCATCACTGAGCTACAATGACCCCTGCAAGGAATTAACGTTCTGAGTGTAGAGTCCAAACAAAATAAGGAATTGTCCATCAAGAGGTGCGGATCAGCATCCTAAGCAGCCCATGTAATCTGGCTTAACTATAGTCCTTGTGTATTACTCACATGTGCACTCCACATACAAGGGACCAACAATCTATTTTCTTGATAAGTATTCTCCGCATCTAGCACCTGTGCTTTTTTGTGTGTCTGGAGTCTTAAAGAGTTCTGAACACATGTTCTGGTTCGAATTCTGCTTCCACATGTGCTTCAGTCTCTAACATATGCTCTTCATAATCTTTTATCACATGCATGAGCACCATGGTTAGGATCACATACATGATCACATCCATTAATTGCTGATCATAGAGACTCGAGAGCTTCCCAATTTTACCAGGTAGGCACCTTCTGCAGCTTCGGTTATGCTTATGTGCTGGCTCTTCACATCAAATACTGCTGGCATTTCATCTATAGTTCAATCTAATTGCCAAAAAGTCTTTTAGAAAGGAAGGCCTATCCCTTATTAGTCTTTCAAAAAGGTTCTCTGGTCTAGTCAATTTCACCATGACATTCAACACGTCTATCTACTGCCATCGATCTGGGCCAAATCACCAGAATCAAAAGTTCAATTTCGCATGGACAAAATCCGACCAAATCCTCCTTGAGGACCTAGGGTAACAGGGCCATCATCCACAGAGTGTTGAGATAAAGGCACGTGAGCAGACCGTTCCATGACCAATTTGTCCTCAGCATGCACATCCTAGATTAAAGGATTTTGTAGGCCATCTTGACCTTCTTTCATGTTAGATGCAGATCCCCTTGGTGTTCACTGTCCAAACGATGAGATTATCGAGCCTCAAACATTCAAATTAGGTGGGTGTTTTCCTCAAACCCATACGAATCTGCCAGTTGTTCCTCATAGCTACCTATCCACCGAGCAAATGCTCAATGAACCCCCTTGACTTATCAAGCCCCAACTTCAAATCCGAGTTGTCCCAGTTCGCTGGCTTAGTGGTTGGAGCTCTCACCTCTTGAGGTGGGGGCGAGGATTCAATCCCTGGCAGCAACATGTAAGGGACATGTAATCTGGAAAGATCTTGCATTGTGGCTGAGTGCCACCGTTTGTCTATCCCTGCGGTAGTGTTGACCACCGTTTAAACCAGTCTTGTAAACCTCTGTTCTTGTGGGATAAGGGGGGTCCCATGGGTACTATGCCCATCTTTCTACAGTTGCAATTTCAAAGTTAAAGTCCGGGGGAGTAGGCTTCGGCCGAACCTCCATTATTTAAAAAAAAAACTTCAAATCCGAGGTTGGTTGGATCTGCGACTGCAATCGCAATATTATGCATCATTATTGGGCTTAATCTGTCATACGCTACAGATTGCGAAGGGGAAAAGAGACAATCCCTGCCTCGAAGCCTGAAATGCGAGTACCTGGAAGATTTCCCACTAGACTTCCTTTGCAAAAAGGAAGGAGACCATAGAGATGAGCACCACATCTGCCACATCCTTTGCTCCTCTATCTCTTGAATGCAATCAGAGGGCACCATTGATCAGCCTCCCAACTTCCTCTTCTTGAGTTCCATACTCCCCAGGATAGGCACAAATGAATCAAGTTTATCATGAAGTATGATGGTGCATGGTGTATAGGGAGCTCTAGTAGCATGTGATATTGAACCTTTTCCTCCTCGATTCTGAAATCGATCCAAGATACCCAGCCTTGCGTACTAAGGAATCCATTATCTTCACTTTTCTCCAACCTCCCTATGCAGCGATTTCTGGCAAATATGTTGCACTTCTTCTATAATTACCAGGGTCTGTAAATTCAAGAATCATCCCATGTTTACTAATCTCCCAATCCAAATAATGAGCAACTCTTTTACGGCTCCTAAGAAGAGAGACTATGCATGCCAGGTATTGTATTCCCTTAGTGGATAGAAGGAAATCCGCGCTCAAGCAAGGCACTGGCAAGGCCTAGTCTTTGCATCCCGTGACCAAGGAGCATGTTTGAAGAGTGCCAACGCATCCTTGTAGACAAGGTTTGCTACCATTGACAGGAGGGGAATATGATTTCTCAATTGAAATTGACAGTAAGAGTGTCGAAAAAAACGTTATTACCATGGATCGGTTGTCCAACCTCATCAATAGGAGTTTTCTCCAGCCACCAGGAAGAGAACCAAGCGAGGCATGACATCAATGCCTTAGGACAGTTTTAGTATTATTCTATGCTTTTAGATACACCAAGAGCTTTGGGTTTGCTTTTGTTGCATTCCACACCTCCACGACATCTGGCTTGGAGCATTTCAACAATCTTCATTCTTCTTGCCCGCTTTTTTGACATTCCCTTATCCTTCTGATTCATGTCATGTTCCTCTTCATCTTTTCTGGCTCCATCTTGGCATCAGCAAATCATTCTATGGAGCTTCGAAGTCTGTTGATGTGTTTGTTAGAGGTTTTGTCCATCTGAACCATCATGTAAATTTGGAATCATTTCGAGTGGCCTCTTGTTTACATAAGTACTACTTTCGAATGCGCAAATGGCAGATAGCGACCACTATGTGTGGCTCTGTTCTAGAATCATCACCGAACCTCCAATCTTTCCCTCAAACCTCTCCACCCTTCTCTTTTTTCCATCTGTTGTCATCTTCTATACTGCCGCTTCTCTTCCTCAATGCGCATAGTTGTTTGCACCACAACTTAACCATTCTTTTTAGTAGCACTACTGGAGAGATCTTGACGGATCTCTTGTGCCTTCAAAAGAATTCCCTTTCTCAACTCAAACACTGAACATTCAGAATTCATCTCCTCTCGTTCTTTATGCCGTCCATCATGGAGTTGTTTTCCCAGTAGAACCTTGGGATAGAGAGTGACAAACCTCAATAGATCTTGCTTTTTGACATTTGTTTTCCCCTTGTTTTCTTCCCCTTCACCTCAGCATGCTTCTTTTTCTTCATCTAGTGTTCCTTTCTGCCCACGGATCCTCCCCTTTTTCCATGAAATGTGACTATTATATTCTGACACTCCCTTCATTATTTTTTTGCTCTGTGTGTGTGTGTGTGTTTTTTTTTTTGCATTCGCTGGCCTTTCTTTTCTTTCATTACACTGTTGTGCTTTTTGACAGCATCACCCTCACAATGTTGTCAGAAATTCTTGGTTGCCTTGCTAGTAAGCCTTTAATCTAAATGAGTCACTCAGAACTTTCCCCATGATATGGGAGCAAGAGTTCTCTATATGATGTGAATGAGAAGGAGGAGAAAGCTAGAGTGCAAGGTTTTATGGAAGGGAAAGTTTTGATCCTCTCTTGTGTTCCAACTAATGTGCATTGTGTGACGGAGAGATGTCACATACCTTGTTCGTCCAAGTAGTTGGAGAGAATACCATTCCCAAGTTTGTCGATGAAGATGATGAGCCAGAACTCCATTGATTTTTGTACAAGAACCCCAAAAAGAAACTTATTCACACATGATTAGAGAAAAATCAACAAGATTAATAGAAAAAATCGACAAAATAACTTAAAGATTTCTAAAAACTACTCCTATTCTACTTGTAACTTGAAGAATCACCACACATGGTAGACTAAACACCCAAAAAAGGGATCTTCATCACACAAAAAATGGCTCATCTCAACAAGTGTGTAAAAATCTTGCAAGCCACAAATGCTCACAAGAGTGTAATGAAATGAAGAACTCAAAAAATCTTCATGAAAAAGTTGTATACACGTCTCTTTCACGCCAAAAACCATCACGTAAGCGATACGAGAATGCTCCCCGGCAACAGGACCAAAAGTTGTTAATGATGTAGCATCACAACTCATACTTGTCAATCCGGGAAGCATCTCATGAGACCCAATTGTTTGCGTAGAAGCACTTAGCAAATGTAATGGCGCTTCGTCAATGCACGATTAACAACGTAATTAACAAGAAGAGACGACATAAGCATTGTTAATGGCACACATAATTTCAATCACAAGCATAATCATGACGTAATCGCACATCAACATGTCACAAGCATTAGACAAGAAGAGAACAAGTACGCATGCACATCATGATGACAAGAGAGCTAGAGTCTAACTACAAACTAGCATTATCTCAGTACTTCTAGAAAAGATCTCCGAAAGAAGAGGTGGAGACCTCTTTATATACAAAATGGAAAAAAAGCATGCTATGTGGGATTTCTAAACTAAAAGGAGAATGAATCCCACTTATTGTCTAGTGTGGCACTCACACACACCTATACAAGAGTGCTTATTCAACTGAATGAGAGATAGAAAAAGGTACAAATGATCATGAAAAAGAGTGGATCCAAGAATCATATGTTCTTGTCAACAAGATCAAAGTGTACTTGGATTGCCCAATATCACAAAACAACATATGATATACAAGTGTGGAGCTTGTGAATTTGGCAAGGCTCATAAACAACCTTTCAATAGGAAAGGCTATATCTATCACGAGCTATTGGATCTTATTCACATAGATGTGTGGGATCCAAGCAAAGAATCCTCTATTTTAGGTTCAAAATATCATGTATCTTTTATTGATGATTGTAGCAGGTGGACAATTTTGTACTTTATGAAGCATAAAGTTGAATTCTCAAATTGGTTCAAAAGATATCTTGCTCTGGTAGAGAACCAAGCAGGTAGATGTCTCAAGAAACTTAGTTTAGATGGTGGAGGAGAATACGTCTCAATTGAATTTGATGTTTTCCTACACGAAAGAGGCATCAAAAGAGAGGTTTAGCTACCCCATTGATTGTAGCCACTGTAACCATCCAGAAAGGAATACATCTCATGGCCGACCACATCATCTAACATTGTATCTAGGAACGGTAGCGGAAATGGATCAAGTACGGTTGTGGCATTTAATTTCCGGTAGTCCATGCATATCCGTAATTTCTTATTTTTCTTTGGAACTATAACAATGGGAGAGATCCATTCTGCATGCTCGATAGGTACAATAAATCCCACCTTCAACAATCGATCAAGTTCGGCTTTAACTTGTGCCACATAGTTAGGATTCATCCTGTAACTAGTTGTTTGATAGGTCTCGTGTCCGGTTTCAGCACCACTCTGTGTTGATAAATCTGCGGGTCCAACCCTTTCATGTCCATGTAATCCCATGAAAACACATCAGCGAACTCTCATAGTAGCTGCAACAGGTGCTCTTGGAAAGTCTCGGATAGTCCTGCCTTTATTTTTACTAGTCGTGGGATGGTTTGGTCACCTAAGTTGCAGGTGATCAGCTGATCTTCCGATACATAGAACTGCTGGGGCATTTCCAAATCGTCTCTGGATTGAAGTAATTGTTGGAGCATCGTCTCATCCAAGGTCCGTTCTGTACAGTGTAAGCCATCGAAAAGGAACTCATAATTTTTGTAATGTATACCCTGAGAAGTCGCACGCATACAGAGTAGCGCAAAAGTAATAACGTTTGACAAATTAATAAAAAGAAGAGCTTCGGGAAGCAGAAGGTATCATCGTCGGACTGTTTGTCTGGGCGAGAGCTAGAAGCGAAGCGCAGTTACTGAAACTCTATGTAGATCTGAGTCTTCGTCAATTCTGTTGATTAAGTTTAATCATTAAGTGAAGTTAATGAAGTATTAAGTAAATTGATGGGAAGATAATCCAATTTAGCACTTAATTCGGTGAAGTAGTATACTCTTAATCTCTATATTTGGGAAAATACAAATAGGGCCTCTGTTTACAAACCCCTAACCATCCCAAGAACCCAGGATTGATAACTGATTAATAATAAAGCATTCGAGTCCACCGTGCGTGCCAGTGTAAGTTGTCGAAAAGGAACTCATAATTTTTGTAATGTATACCCTCAAAAGTCGCACGCATACGGCGTAGCACAAAAGTTGTAATGTTTGATAAATTAATAAAAAGAAGAGTCACGGGAAGCAGAAGGTGTCGTCGCCAGACTGTTCGTCTGGGCGAGAACCAAAAGCGAAGCACAGTTACCAAAACTCTGTGTAGATCTGAGTCTTCATCAATTCTGTTGATTAAGTTTAATCATTAAGTGAAGCTAATGAAGTATTAAGTAAATTGATTAATGCGATAAGTGAAGAAGTTATGCAATTAACTGTCTGGTGTGCAAGTGTGTTGAAGAATGTATTCAAAACAGTACTTGGAAGATAATCCAATTTAGCGCTTAATTCGGTGAAGTAGTATACTCTTAATCTGTATATTTGGGAAAATACAAACAGGGCCTCTATTTACAGACCCCTAACCGTCCCAAGAACCCAGGATTGATAACTGATTAATAATAAAGTTCAAACACTTTAACAGTAGCCACATCTATGCTAAATGAAAAGGGTCTACCAAATTACCTTTGGGTAGAGGTTGTATCAATAGCCACATACCTTGTAAATAGAATTCCATCAATGTCTTTGGATGGTATGACTCCCTATGAAGTGTGGAATTAAAGAAGGCCAAGTCTAGAGCATTGCAAAATCTTTGGATGTCTAGCCTATGCTCACATACCTTCTCAAGTAAGAGGGAAATTGGATCCCAAAGCAGAGAAGTGTATCTTTATTGGATATGATAAAAAACTAAAAGGATAGAGATTGTATAATCCCACTAACAAAGTCTTCTTAGTTAGTAGGGATGTAGTCTTTGATGAGAATAAATTTTTGTTTGATGATGACAAGAAGGTGAAGCTACCCTATACTTGGAAGAATACTTTCATCTCTTCCAAAAAATGAATCAAAGCATCTTGGATGGTGACTCTTAAATTGACTTGATAAATTTAGAGAAATTGAAGATATGGAAGAACAAAAGGAAAGCTAAGGTGCAAGACCTAGTCCAAGGCTCAGAAAGCTCTCAGCAACCAATCAAAAGTTCAATGAGAGAGAAGAAGAAACCATAGAGGTATGGATTTGATACCTCCTTGGTCACAAAGCATTCAATCTATATGGCTAAGGACTCCAACAATGAAGAATCAACATCTTATGAAGAAGCTCAAAGTAAGCGGGAATGGAGAGAAGCAATGGATGAAGAAATGGAACCTCTCATGGATAATGACACTTGGGAACTTGTTCCTAGCAAACCATCAATGAAGGTAATTGGATCAAGGTGGATTTATAAAGTTAAGAGGAATTCAAATGGTAGTATTAATAGATACAAGGCAAGGTCAGTAGCCAAGGGATTTGCCCAAACCCATGGGATAGACTATGAAGAGACCTTCTCATATGTTGTTAGCATTCCTACCATTAGAAAACGTGTTAGCATTGGTGCATATAGGAATTAGAAGCTATATCAAGTAGATGTAAAAAATGCATTTCTCAATGGTTGGATTTCAGAAGAAGCTCATATAGCACAACCACCTATTTATCAAGATGCACATCATCCCAATTATGTGTGTAAATTGAAGAAGGCTCTGTATGGTTTGAAGCAAGCTCCAAGAGCGTGGAATCATAGATTGGTTACCTACTTGTAGGACCAAGGATTCAAATCTAGTAAAGCAAATACATCATTATTCATCAAGAGGAATGGATCTGAGGTTATACATCTCTGTGTATATGTTGATGACATTATAATTACAGGGAAAGATGCCAATGGAATTAAACAAGTCAAGGATGGAATGAAAGATGAATTCAAGATCAGTGATCTTGGACCTCTCATTTACTTTCTTGGACGTCAACTAGTCTATACAAATTTTGGTATCTATATCACTTAAAGGAAGTATGTACATGACATGCTTTCTAAGTTTAAAACGGAGAATACTAAATGTGCACGTACACCCATGGAGTTGAATCATAATATAAGTTCTTATGAGGGAGGACCCATTGAAGCTATCACAAGCTATCAAAGCTTCGTAGGAAGCTTGAACTATGCAACTCTCACAAGGGTGAAAATATTCTATAGTGTTAGCATACTCAGTCAATTTAAAGCCACACATGGAATCAGCCAAGGGAGCGCTCAAATACTTGAAGGGCACTTCAATGAAGGGCTTTTCTACCCCTTCACTTCAAAAATTGATCTTAAATTTTACTCAGATTTAGATTGGGTTGGATCAAAGGATGACAGGAGGAGTACATCTGGCTATTTGTTTTTTGAATGCAACACAAGAAGCAATATGGTTAAAGTGTCTATACTCAAATTTGGGGTTACATACTTTAACTCCTCACATCTTTGGTGATAATGCAAGCTCAGCTCACTTAGCAAATAATCGAGTTTTCCATGCTAGAACTAAGCATATTGAAGTCCATTATCACTATGTAAGAGAAAATCTGATGAACAAGGACATTCAATTGTCCTTTGTGTCTACTAATCTTCAATGTGCACATGTGTTGACCAAGCCATTGGATGGTATCAAGCTAAGCAGATTCAAAGGCATGATTGGATTGCTAGAAATCAAAGAGGACTGAAGTCTCAAGCATACTAGGCTTGAGGGGGAGTTGTTGGTATATTTCTTCCAAGCCTACTACTTGATCACTCAATGTGAAACATTATTTGTATACACTCTCAACGAGAGAAGTCATAAGAACATCCTCTTGTCATTCTTGAAAATAAATACCTTGAAAAGTAAAACTAATTTGAGAAAATCATAACCTTGATAGGCATGAATCACGAGCCAAATTCAAGAGAGATTCATTAGCAACAGATTCCCCAAACCTTAGGGAACTTTTAGGTACAACGCCTCCAAGTTTTTAAATTCAAAAACTCCTATATATACACATATGTGCAGTCGCGAAATAGAACAGAGTTTAAGCTACATTTTGAGGATGTTCTGACCAAGCACCAATGTTTGTGTAAATCACAAGCCTACACATTTGGCTTGAAAGATACCTTGAAGACCCTACATATGTGAAGAAGCATAGGAACCATTGCTAGTGGTTAATTACAGCTTTATCTCTTTGTAAAATTCAAATTGACTTGGAATCTTTTGTAATCACCCACCAAAAGGATTTGTGGAAAAGGTAGCTCTTTGATTGAAGGAATATCTCCTAGGATATAGGATCTTCATCATAGGGAGCCAAAAGTTTGAATTTGAATTCAAATTTTTACTCATTCCTTATAAATGGACATGGAAAAGTCGCAGGTAGAACTCATCACTCCCGAGCTTCTCATCAGTGATTTTGAGTGTGTGTGAGGCCTAAACTATAGCCCACACCTATCTACACCATTAGGCAATAGTTTCATGCCAATGGATTTGTATACAAGTGTTCATTAGTACATACATTCACATTGTTCATTTCAGAGTTCTCTGTCATACTACTCAAAAGTCTGTCAACTTCTGAAGTGCATATCTCAATCATTTCTCCATCAAATTCAGTGATTCAAAGCTTGTTGGATTCAGCTCAAAGTTTTCTACATACGACCAAAGTTTGAAGAGATTCTATTCAGCCATTTCAGAGAAATACGGGTTGAGATGATCACTGGTCAATGTCTGCTACAATCCTGAAAAATCGGGGGTATAGCTTAACTTGCTAAATTGATTTCTCTTAGCATAGTTTATCTTTTTACATCATTCCACTTGGAATAGTTAGCTTACTAAACTAATTAGATACCCCTAAAGGGAATTTTTCCAATTCCTACTGTGCTGGTCATACTCAGCAAAATAGCCAGCAAGTATCAAGACATAAATAGAAGGTTTTCTTGAGTTTGTGAGTTTCACAGTTATCTATTTTGGTTCAATCATTGCACACATCATTTCCAAAGTACATAGGGCATTTTATGATGTCATTGGAAAGCTAAGGAGGTCTACTTATCAAGTCTGAAGCAAAAGAGGGCTGGTACAAAGTAGGTTTTAGCAGTACCTACTCAGTCTCTTGGAGCATCCATCCATCTTTGCAATAGTGGTATTAGAGCAAACTAAGGTAAAAATGGGAGATGGTTTTCCTTCATTTATTGATAAATCGGACAGGAACAACTATCAAGCATGGTCTCTAAGGATGAAGACCTACTTACAAGGAAGGAGTCTCTATGGATACATCTCAGGAGATGAGGAATTGCCCTCATTCAAAACAAGAGGATTACCAACCAAGGAAGAACATGAAAAGCTTAACACATGGTGTGCTAAGGATGCATTGGCAAGGTCTTATTTACTCAACACCATCTCTAATTTTCTTTTGCCACATATTAGAAATTGTAAGACATCCCAAGAGACTTGGGAAACCTTGTCATCATATTTTTCCTCAAATACAAGGGCTAGGAAAAATCAGTTGTGGATTGAATTCACAACATTAAGGAAGCAACCTAAGCAAGCTGTTTTAGAATTTGTAACCAAGATTAAAGATGTAGCAGATCAGTTAGCAATCATAGGAGAAGATATTGAAGAAGAGCAGATTGTAAGGCAAGTGATCAATGGGATCAAGGCTGATGACAAATGGGAAAGCTTCACCACTACCATGGACCTTTACCTGGACATGCAAATACCAGATCTCACAACTCTCATGAGATAGTTGTTTACTCATGAAGCAAAGCTCAACAAGAATGGAGATATTTCCAAAGGTAATAACTCTTTTGCCCTATACACTGATAAGAAGTCTAAAGATAAAGGCAAGAGCAAGAAGGTGGAAGATGAAGGCTCTACCTCCCAAGCCAACTATGCAGGGAGAGGTAGATCATCAAGAGGAAGGGGCAGAGGAGGTAAGCAAGGTAGGGGGAGATCCTATAACTCCTCACCATGCAACATTTGTGGTTTATCAAATCATACTACAGATGAGTGTTTCAGGAATTACAAAAATCAGAGAGGAAGAGGATACCAAAGAGGTGGATACTCACAGTCAAGAGGTAGATTCAACCATCACCAAGGCTATAACAACAACTACAACAACAATTACAACAATAATTACAATGGCAAAATCCAGAAAGGACTACAACAACTATACAGAAGAGCAGGATGATTCTCTCCTGATCATGAACATGACTTCAAAATCAGGTACAAATGATGACCACCTATTCTACATTGACTGAGGGTGCTCAAATCATGTGACTGGAAATGTAGCACTACTCTCTGATCTTGAGGAACCAAAAGGTAAGCATCAAGTCCAAACAGGTGATGACACCAAGCATTCAGTAGTTAAAGTTGGAAATGTTAAGACTTGTGATGGAAATCAGAATTTGTTGAGCAGGGTACTCTATGTACCAACCATTACCAAAAATTTGATGAGTGTTGGACAGATTGTGGAGAAAGGTTTGCAGGTTAGATTCAACCAATATGGAGCATTTGTGGAGGATCCAAGACATGGGTTCAAGAGGATTAATAAAGGAGAAAAATCAGGTAGACTTTTCACTTTTGAGTTAGAAGACACAAAGAATATTGCACTATACAGTTATAAAGATCAAACACTTTCAGAGCTTGAGATTTGGCACAAAAGATTAGGGCATATAGGAGAAAGAACTTTGAAGCAAATATGCAGGGACCAATGTGTGCTTGGAATACCTAATGTATCCAAGCAACATATGATTTATAAGTGTGGTGCTTGTCGATTCGGGAAGTCTCAGAGGTTACCCTTATCAAGGAAAGGTTACATGCATGAAGACTACCTAGAGCTTGTCCACACAGATGTATGGGGACCAAGAAAGGACCCCTCAGTCTCAGGTTCAAGGTACTATGTATCTTTTATAGATGATTATAGCAGATGGACTGTATTGTACTTCATGAAGCACAAGGATGGGGTGTTTAATTGCTTTAAAAAATATCTTGCACTAGTTGAAAATCAGACAGGAAGGAATTTGAAGAGGCTAAGGTCAGATGGAGGAGGTGAGTACTTCTCAAATGAGTTTGAAAACTTCTTTCAGGATAGAGGCATCAAAACAGAAATAACCACAAGGTATTCTCCTGAACAGAATGGGGTAGCTGAGAGAAGAAATTGGTTAATTGTTGAGACAACTAGATCTATGTTGAATGAGAAACAGTTACCTAACTATCTATGGGCAGAGAGTGTTTCTACTGCCACTTACCTCATAAACAGGTTACCATCTAAGTCTCTTAATGGCATGACACCCTATGAAGCATGGCATGGTAAGAGACCCTCACTTGACCATTGCAGGATATTTGGATGTGTAGCATATGTACACATTCCTTCTCTGATAAGAGGTAAACTAGACCCAAAGGTTGAAAAGTGCATCTTTATTGGGTATGATCTAAATCAAAAGGGTTACAGGTTTTATAACCCTACCAATAAGGGATTCATGGTAAGTAAAGATGTTGTCTTTGATGAAAATGATTCTTGGTATGAGAATAAATGCAGGAAGGTTAAATTACCCTATGATTTGGAAGAGGAGTTTCCAAGTCTTGCAAAGGAGGAACCTACTCAGACTGAAGATTCAAGCTCAGATGATGAAGATACTATCAACCTTGAAGAGTTCAAGGCATGGAAGTCCAAGGGAAAAATGAAGATGAAGAAGCTTGAAGAAATACCTGAATCTTCAACTCAATCAATCAAAAGATCACAAAGAGAAAGCAAAAATCCTATCAGATATGGGTATGATACATCTCTTGTTACTAAACATTCTGTTTATCTTGCCAAAGATTTGTCAAATGAAGAACCAGGATCATATGAAGAAGCCATAACCAAATCAGAATGGAAAGAAGCAATGGATGAGGAGATTGAAGCACTTAAGGAGAGTGACACATGGGAGTTAGTACCCAAGAAGGACTCCATGAAGGTAATAGGATCCAGATGGATCTATAAACTTAAAAGAAATTCTGATGGCACAATTAATAGGTACAAAGCCAGATTGGTAGCCAAGGGTTTTGCACAAACCCAAGGCATTGAATATGAAGAGACATTTTCTCCTATGGCCAAGATGCCAACAATTAGAGTGTTGGTAAGTGTGGCTGCATCAAAAAATTGGAATATGTACCAATTGGATGTCAAGAATGCTTTCTTGAATGGATGGATCTCAAAGGAGGTATATATGTCACAACCTCCTGGCTATGAGGACCCTAAGAAGGTAACATATTGTTGATATATTTAGGTAGTGATGTGTGTGAACACACTAGGACCACCGGGGCACTTTTTTCCCTCTTTAGGAGGTTTTTTTCCCCCGGCTTGTATATACGCCTATTGCCCTAATGGGCTACTTATCTTTGTACATTCTCTAGTAATACATTCAGTATTGTGTGTTTGTGCTCCAAGCTTCTTCTTCTTCCTTGTGCTGTTCGCGTGCTTCTGCAGACGTCTAACTCCAAGAATTGGTATGAGAGCAGGTCATCGCTTCATCTAGGGCACCGTCGACACTCCTCCGTTTGCAGTCTCAGAATCGTACAAATTTTGGTGACCATACAAAATCACGATCTGAGCTTGTTTCGGTCTCCGAACGCACTATCGTAGCGCTTGTGCAGGTTATTACGTCTTTTTGTGCCAAAGGTATATACCAGTTTCTGTTCGCTAGTTTAAGCTTCTCGAAGTCTGCTACAGGTCTAGCAGAACTCGTCTGGGCAGTTCTGTTCAACTTTTTATACAATCAATTTTCTGCATGAAGGTATTTTAGTCACCGGCCATGGCTGAAAGCAGTGATGTATTCCGTATGTTGGCTGTTGAGGATAAGTTGGACGGTACCAACTACCCATTATGGGCTTATATGATGCGACATGTTTTGGTTGCAAAAGGATTGTGGAACATTGTGTAGTGTGTTGAAAGACGTCCTGTTACACCTATAACGACAGGTACTGCAAATAGAGGTGCTGGACAGTTTCCTAATGAAGATCAAAGATTTGAAGGAACAGTTGATTTCTGCTGATGAGGTTATACTAGATAGCTCACTTGTGCAGACCGTCCTGAATGGTCTTCCTGATTCATACCAAAGTTTTGCTTCTACTCTTCGGTTGATGATGAAAGGCAATCCGAATGCCTTATCATTTGAGGAGTTAGTCTCTGTTCTGTTGCAGGAAGATCAGTCCAGGCAGAATAGGTCCATTATGCGTGTTGTAGACCAAGCTTTCCTGGCTAGTTAGAAGGGCAAAGGAAAATGGAGCTCTTCTACTAGTAAGCAGAAATCTGCAAATGCTGCACATTCGAAGAACCAGGATAAAGATGAGAAGAAATCAGAAAAGCAAAAATTGTTTTGCAAGTACTGTAAAGGGAATGATCATATCATAAAGAACTGTCCAAAACCGGCTGCAAAAGAGTTAAAGAAAAAGGAGGCTGGAATGGTTGTTGCAAAAGCCTCTACGCCAAAAACAGAGTCTGCTAATCTTGTGCAGGAAGAAGAATGGGCATTTACTACTGTTGCATATGAGGCTTGGCATGACCGCAAGCCATCTATTGCTCATCTGTGTGTTTTTGGTTGTTTGGCATATGCACTTGTGCCTGAACAACATCACATAAAATTGGATGATAAGGCAGTAAAATGTATTTTTGTTGGGTACAGTTCTGAAAGTAAAGGCTATCATCTGTATCATGCACAGACTAAACGCATTCTGGTTAGCCGTGATGTTGTCTTTGTGGAAGATGCTATTCAGCCATTGCTTTCATGTACTAAGGAGACATCTGTTAGCTCCAAAGACATGTATGATACTTTGATGCCTCTTTTTACAGGTGGACAATCTAGTGCTGGTCCTAATGAGGCAACTTCTCGGCCTTTGCAGGTTTCATATGATGATGTAGATCATTCTATTTCTGATGCAGATTTACATGATGCACTTGTTGATGAGAGAGCTGATATTGAGCACGCAAAAATGATGCCAAAATGGCTGGTGCAGACTTTGCGTGACAGCAAATTAGATGCACCTTTATCATATGGTACTCGTTCAGGCTCTCATAGTGCTTCCTTTGCATCAGATTGCTATGCTATGGCTGCGTCTAGTCTCTGTGATGAGAATGAGCCTGTTTCTTTTGATGAAGCACAGAATTCAAAAAATTGGATGGCTACCATGCAATCTGAATATGATGCTATAATGAAGAATGGTACATGGTCTTTATGTGACTTGCCTCCTGACAAGAAGGCCATTGGCACTAAGTGGGTATACAAGCTGAAGCGTGAACCTAATGGTACAATTGATAAGTATAAGGCTAGGCTTGTTGCAAAGGGTTGTGCGCAGGAAAGAGGCATTGATTTTGATGAGACCTTTGCACCTACATGCCGTATGACTACTGTTCGGAGCATTTGTGCATTTGCCGCCCATCATGGTTGGAATGTACATCAGTTGGACATTAAAACAGCATTTCTGAATGGTGACTTGCATGAAGAAGTGTATGTTTTTCAGCCCCATGGCTTTGTACAGAAAGGGCATGAAAACCAGGTGTGCAGGTTAAAGAAGGCATTATATGGTTTAAAGCAAGCACCACGTGCTTGGTATGAGAAGATACATGCCTATCTGGTTGCACATGGTTTTGTGAACAGTCCAACTGAAAGCACCTTATATGTTAAGCGTGCTAATGATGTGCTTCTGATCATTGTTGTCTATGTTGATGACATGCTGCTCACTGGTCCTATTGAGAAGCATATTGCTGATTTCAAGGCTGATTTGCATGCCTCATTTGAGATGTCTAATTTAGGGCATTTGCATCACTATTTGGGCATTCAGTTTATGCAAGTTGATGGTGGAATGGCTTTGTGTCAAATGAAATATACTGATACATTATTGCAACGTTTTGGCCTTGAAGACTGTAAGCCTATTGCCACTCCTATGGAGACATATTTACGATTGAGTCTTCATGATGTTGGAGATGCATTTGATGCTGTTCTCTATCAGCAGGGTGTTGGATGCTTGATTTACTTATGTACCAATTATCTTTGGAGATAATACAAGTTCACTTCACCTTGCAGCTAATCGTATCTATCATGCTAGGACCAAACATATAGAGGTCCATTATCATTATGTGAGAGAGAAGTTGATTAGCAAAGACATTCAACTAACCTATGTATCAACCAACATGCAGTGTGCAGATTTGTTGACTAAAGCTTTGGATGGAACCAAACTTTGCAGGTTCAAAGCAATGATTGGATTGCAGTATATACATGAAGATTGAAGATGAAGACCAAGCCAAAATGTTTGGCTTGAGGGGGAGCTGTTGGTGTAAATCACAAGCCTACACATTTGGCTTGAAAGATACCTTGAAGACCCTACATATGTGAAGAAGCATAGGAACCATTGCTAGTGGTTAATTACCACTTTATCTCTTTGTAAAAGTCAAATTGACTTGGAATCTTTTGTAATCACCTACCAAAAGGATTCGTGGAAAAGGTAGTTCTTTGATTGAAGGAATATCTCCTAGGATATAGGAGCTTGATCATAGGGAGCCAAAAGTTTGAATTTGAATTCAAATTTTTACTCATTCCTTATAAAAATGGACATGGAAAAGTCGCGGGTAGAACTCATCACTCCCGAGCTTCTCATCAGTGATTCTAAGTGTGTGTGAGGCCTACACTATAGCCCACACCTATCGAAACCATTAGGCAATAGTTTCATGCCAATGGATTTGTATGCAAGTGTTCATTAATACATACATTCACATTGTTCATTTTAGAGTTCTCTGTCATACTACTCAAAAGTCTGTCAACTTGTGAAGTGCATATCTCAGTCAGTTCTCCATCAAATTTAGTGATTCAAAGCTTGTTGGATTCAGCTCGATGTTTTCTACATAGTATCAAAGTTTGAAGAGATTCTATTCAGCCATTGCAGAGAAATATGCGTCGAGGTGATCATTGGTCAATGTCTGCTACAGTCCTAAAAAATCGGGGGTATAGCTTAACTTGCTAAATTGATTTCTCTTAGCATAGTTTATCTTTTTACATCATTCCACTTGGAATAGTTAGCTTGCTAAGCTAATTAGATATCCCTAAAAGGAATTTTTTCAATTCCTACTGTGTTGGTCATACTGAGCAAAATACCCAGCAGGTGTCAAGACATAAATAGAAGGTTTTCTTGAGTTTGTGAGTTTCAAAGTTATCTGTTTTGGTTCAATCATTGCACACATCATTTCCAAAGTACATAGGGCATTTTATGATGTCATTGGAAAGCTAAGCGTATCAAGTCTGAAGCAAAAGAGGGCTGGTACAAAGCAGGTTTTAGCAATACCTACTCAGTCTCTTGGAGCATCCATCCATCTTTCCAACAACCAAGCTATTAACAAAGCACACATTGTGCTCCTCCTTCCCAAGCTTCATGGATTTTCATATGATGTACCATATGTGCAATACGGATTGATTTTCAAGCCACATCTTGGAGTTCTTCGCATCTAGTCCTATAGGTCTACATTCACATTTTCAGTCAACTTCAGTTATTGATTTCTCTATGTATACTTAATCTTTTGATGATAAGTCTTTTTGCACCATATCAATTTTCATCATCATTGGTTCATTACACTATGAGCTACATTCATTTGAAGTTAGTTGTGTATTCTGGTAGATAGTCCCTTATGTTGGGATGACACCCCTATATTGCTAAAATTATTTCTCTCATTATGGTTCATCATAATTCATCAAAGTTTTTGCTTTAGATTCATTGTATATCTAATTAGAGATGTGCAAAATATCTCTGGTCGATTTCTAGTAGGCTGTGAGCTATGAGTAAATTTGCAGAGTGCATCTCATCCAAAAATAGCAAGTTTTGCTTCCTGTATTCTTTCCATCGCACACATCCAGTGGACGAGGAGGCAACTAGGACCTTCAGACAATTGGTTATCTTATCCGATGAAGAGTCCTTCGTGTGCTGTCTCTCTTTCCAACTTGTTTCATTTCACCGCCTACGCCTGGTGGATGAGGAAGCTGTGTGCAACCTCCGATGAAATGTCCTGGTTGTTATATTTCTTTAATTCCAATCCTCAGGACATGGTTCATTGGTGTTGTCGCCTGATGCATGCCTCTACGAGGCTTTGGGCAGAGAGCTGTTCTTTTTCTTCATAAACTTTGTTCTTTACTAAGCAGTTTTACTCTTTGGTTTTCTTCTTCTTCTCTTTTTGCTCGACTCCCCTTCCACAAGTCCCTCTTCCTGAACTTTATCGTCCCCGACAGGCTTTTTGTGGCGATGTGAGTATGTCTGGATCACATTTTCTCTCATTGATTAAGCAGATTGGCATGACATAGCAAGAATTCTTTCCATTGGTTGGACTTGACCCTGTCATCTAGTTCCCGTCTATGATCCGCAAAGAAACTTAACTGGACCAGTCTTGCATTAAGATTCAAAGACATTTTAACAAAAAATTTTGAGTCCATTTTGAAAAATCCTGTGAAAAATGCTTCTTCAAAAGTTTGCATGTAAGTACTTGGCAAAAACATAAGCCTTGAGTATATGGCCATGAACGTTAATTGGCTAGGTATAGTTGATAGATAAAAAATGAGTGCATCCGATCCCTAATTAATGCCGATGAAGTTCAAAAAGGTGTATTGGGCATGCTGAACACCTTGATGACAGTAAATAACATACTAAAAATTTTATTAGTCATCTTGACTACTAAATCTGGTACAGTTGCATATCTGGCAATCCAAAGTTCTATGGTTTTAACCATGTACTCTTCTATCGATAGATGGTTACGAGATGGACTTGGCAATCGTGGATAGTTGAGCCACTGATTATTTATGCTTCCGTGGCATTGTCCTTCCCAAAATTGCATCTAGGATCATCTTCTGGCTACTAGGTAAAAGGATGGATTCACTTGAAGTATGTATGGTGATGATTCCCATTGTACCTATAGCGTAGGGTTCTTCTCCAAAATTTTTCTCCTCCATATAGGATCAGCTTTGTCAAATTCCTCTTGTGCATAGGTGAATGTTTGCATACTAAATTGGAGGTTACTATCTGGCTCTTTATTTGTGGTGGTCTTTATGTACTGTCGTGCTTGTTCTTTAAGTAAGCCATATGGTACATTGAAGGGTCTCATTACTTGTTCCAGATTTTTTCTTTTAATCCTTGCTTCCTTCATGACCTTGATTACTTGATCTTCAAAATCTTCGGTAAGCTCGGACACCAGTAGTGCCCGCTCATGTTGGCTTACTTCTGCAATATCCCAAGTGTATCTTTTAGTGCGGGTCTCCATTGCCTCCCTTATCGATGAATGATGTAAGGGGGGAGAAAGAGGACGCACCTCAGTCTCCTCAGTAGCTGTTGTGGAGTGTGGAACTATTGGTGTCCCCTCTGTTACCTTTTGTGCTAGTTGATCCTGTAATTGCTTATTATTTCATCCTTTTCTTTGATTTCTTCTATGGCTCTTTTGACTTCTTCTTTGTTCTTCAAGAGTTCTTCCCCTATGATAGCCAGTTGATTGGCATCTTCATCACATTGCACTAAGAACCTATTTTTTGCCATTTTCCACTTCTTATTGAATGCATTAGTGTCATCCATATATCTTTTCTCCCATTCGGCTATGATAGCCTGCTCTTTCTTGAGCTGATCTTCATATGCTGCTATTTGATCTTCCAATGGTTTTGTGTCTTTCTTAGTCATTGCAGGAGCTTTTATTTGTTGATTGCATAATAGTGTTGTTATTAGCTCCTTCTTCCTATTACGGAGGTTATCTGCCTCGTCCATACATACTTTAATTTGTGTTTCAAGGATCTTGATTCTAGTATTCATTTTGGCCTTTTCAGCTTTGCTAGCGTCATATTTTCTCTGTAGTTCCATCAATTATGCCTTTAGCTTTTGATTTTCCGTTTCTAGTAAGTTGTATTGACGTTTGGTTTCTTGGACTTCTACCTCTTTCTCTACTATTATGTTTTGTGCTTGACTTAATTGGGCATATATATTCTCACCTATTTCTTGAAACTAATTCTTTTCCCGCATTGCTTTATCATAATCCGCATTAGCCTCAAGCATTAGTTGTTGAGTGTCCATGGCAGTCTGTATCATCTGTTGTACTACTGGTTTGAGCTGAGCGACGTTGTCATAGAGGGGTGTGAAGGGAGGCAAACACTCATCCAATAGATTTACGCTAACCTAACCATGTGACTATATGCAGGGTGTTTCTTAGTATGCTTCAGGTTTTGGATTGAGTTCTCAGTTTATGAG